>JAIXND010000754.1:86350334-86943305 GCA_023646645.1 Varanus salvator macromaculatus
CGCGCCGCTTCAGAGCGCGCGGCCCGTCGGTACACGCAGGGTGCCCGCTGATGCGCAAGGCGCGCTGCCCAGACGCTCGCCCAGGCCCGAGCGCGGAGGGCGGAGCGGACGCGAGAGGATCCCCTTGCGGCGTCCCCGCAGCAGCGGCCCGAGCGCGGCTGTCCCTGGCCCAGGGGGCGCGCCGCTGCGTCCCGGGGCGCTTGCTCCGAGGAAGGGCGCCAGACCCCCCGCGTCCCCAGCTGCGCATCCGGCCCAGTTCCTCGCTTCAGAAATCGCTGCTGCTCCCCGATGATGCCGGTGGACAAACGGAGGGAAGGCGGCGGTCGAGGGAGGCATGGGCGGGGAGGGGGGCAGTGAGACCGGCTTGGAGCTTTGAGGACCGCCCTGCTCGAAGCCGCGGCCGGTGCAGCGCGGCAGGAACGGGACCGAGCTGCACAGTCCTCGCGGCTTCGCAAAGCGCGGGCGGCTGGAAAGCGCTTCCAAAGCAGGTTATGGCAGGCTCGTCCCGCGACCCCGGGCGCTTCCGCCCCACTTTTGGGCAGACAAAGCCCCGAATCCTTAAGTATCCACACGCCTAAAACTCGCGTGTAAGACTTTAGACGGGGTCCAGAGAGAGCAGAGGGCTAAAACTGAGCCGCTGAAATCACGTCAGAGCCGCGCACTCGTTCATTGCAACGAGTCTTCTCTAGTGTGAATGACTAAACCTGGATTCAACACACTGCAATCAGCCACGAGTCAGGGGGAATTGCTGTGCGTCTCCCCACCCCTTCCCACCCCCAGTCCCCTCCGCAGCAGCCTTCAGTAGCACCTTGGGTCGTTTGAACTCTGGAACGGCAAGGGGGGTTCCACAGCGGCATCAGGGTGCTGCGTCCCACCGCCAGTTCCTCCGTGCCGAAGGTGCACCCATTTCAGGGCTCCAAGAGTGTTTTCAGGACCCATCTCGGGGTCCCGATTTTCTGTCCCGAAGGTAGAAGAAGAGGAAGGCCGGCAAGGACATGGGTCCATGGGACGCAGCCTGGCGACGTGGGCAGGCATCTGGGGTGCTCTGGAGGGGCATGGGGAGTCGGGCTGGATTGCACGCCACACAACGGCACGCCACCCGTGACTGTCCCGAGGCAGCAGGTGGTCTTCCCCACAGGTCAAGGGGCACTGCCAAGCGGGGCACGTGCGCCCGCCACCCACCTGCCCATACACACGCCCCAACAGTCCCGATGCCGGACCGCCCTTCGCTGCCCCATGCCCCGTCCCGGCGCCCTGGAGCCAAGCGCGGCGCTGCTGAGCCCACCTTGCGGCCGGGACCCCAGAGGCCATGCGCGGTGGTGGAGCGGCCCTTCCACCCACCCTCCCCACCAGCAGGGCAGACTCGTCTCTGCGCCCTGGCAGGGCCCAAGGCAGCGGCCAAGGCGAAGCCCTTCTGCCTCGGAGGGCTCCTTTGCCCCCCCGCCCCCCTGCCAGGCAGATTCTCGGGGAGGGTGGGGCAGGAACCTGCCCTGCAAGGAGCTGCCAGTCAGCGCCCACAGCCCAGGGCTGAACGGGCCAAGGAGGGGGCCTGGACTGGAGGGCACAGGGTAGCCTCCCCCCCGGCCAGGCAAGGGCTGCAGTCCGCATCATTATTTTCCCTTTCTTCCTGTAAAATAGTGGGTAGTTTACCGGGCTTATGAAATTTTATTTATTTATTTAAAGCTTTTATATACCATCCCATTCCTGGTGTCTGAGGACAGTTTAAAATGCAGGCAATCATAAACCTTCATAACATTTCATTGCAGGAATTACACAATCAAAATTGAAAACCAAATTGAAACAATTTAAATAATTCGTGTGTGTTAAACCATGGTTGGTATTTCATGCATGGAGCCGGCTAGATGACCCTGGAGGCCCCTTGGACACACGCTGTGCTGTGTTTCCACGTGGAACAAGCAGGCCTGTCAGACGGTTGGCATAACTGCCCCCCTGTTCCTGAATGCTACCTGGAGGGGTGGAATGGCTTGGTCCCCAGGGCAGGTGCCTCAGTAAGGCTGCATGAGATCTGCCATGCTGGACCAGACCCACGGCCCACCCGGCCCAGCGGGCCGTTCACTTGGTGGCAACGTGGTGGCCCAGGATGTGACCAGCAGGCTGGGACCAAGGCCTGCCCCCACCCAGGCTCCTCAGCTCCTGGGCATGTGGGTGCCCCGCCTTTGCTACGGGGGTACCACTGAGCCCTCAGGACTAGAAACAGAGGGAAGCAGAAGGCAGCTCCTGGGCCATCTAGTCTGACCTCTGGCTCCAGCCGGCTCCACGCATGTCCTGCCTTGGATTGCCTTCTCCTTCGGGGATTTGCCCAGTCCCCTTTTAGGCCCACCCACGTTGGTGGCCAGCGCGGCATCTTCCTGAAGCGAACCCAACAGTTTAATACAGCACTGCGTGAGAAGCCCATCCTTGGATCTGCCCAGACTCTCCCACCAGGCCGCCCCCTTTGGGGAAGCCCCTTCTCTTCTCGGCAGAGGGAGCAAACGGTCGGTCTCCTTCTCGGCTCTCCGCACCAGGCAGAATTCTGGGCCTCTTGCCCGTCTCCCCTCAGTCCCGGCGGCAGGCACTCCTCCCGGGGAGCTGCTCCAGTCCTCTCTTCATTCAAGTTGCCCTCCTCTGCTCCTGCCACAGGAGCTGCGACCAGAGCTGTGCACGATATTCCAGGTATTTGAGCTGAAGGCGTGAGACCCTGGCAGGTTTTCTTCAGCTCCTCTCCTGACCTGGAGTTGGCCGTTTTCACGGCTGCAAGGCAGCGTTTTCATAGGGTTGCGCCCTCAGCCCCAAGGTTCCCCCTGGTCCAGTCACTGCCCACTCAGATCCCCTCCGGCTGCATGTGAAGCGGGGGGGGTTTACCCAGAGTGCATTGCTCTGCACTTGCCCACACGGAATTCTTTTGCCCCTTTGATGCCTCTTTCCCTGCCTGAAGAGATCCCTTTGGATCCCTGCGAGCCGCTTCCGTGGGTGGAATGCCTAACTCCCGGGATCCTTCAGGAATGACCCCATGATGGCCTCCTCCAGAGCAGCGAGACCCCCCCCCCCCGCCCATGGAGAGTGCCCACCACTCCCGGGACCTGCCCAGCGCATGCCTCAGCCAGCCCCCTTTATCCAGGGGTGGGGGGTGGGCATGAACGGGGAGGGCGCATGGCTCAGCGCATTGCTGCAGGCCCCCTGTATGCATTCTTGGGTCATGGCAGATGGAACTGGCACCATGAAGCCAGGCAGCGGCTGGCAGTGGCCTTCCTGGAGCCACACAGGCAGCCGCGTCATGTCCCTGACGCCGTGCCTCCCAGGCCAGCACCTCAAGCTGGGGGACACCATCTCACTTGGGGGCCCTCCCTGGCAGTGGGGGGAAGGCCACCCAACAGCAAGCCAGAAACTACTGGGAGCCTCTGCCAAGAGGCCCCAAAGGCCCCAGTGCCGGACACTGTCCAGTGCAGGCCTGGGGACGGGGGACCGGAATGGGTGGGGGAGGGGCCAGGGCAGCTATGAGCACGAGGGGGCCTTTCCCGGTGCTGCAGTCCCGCTGGACAGCAGGAAGCCCAATGCTGTGCCCACATCTTGAAGGCGGCCCCCTTTAATTCCACACCTAGCCCTCCCTGCCGGCTGGCTGCTTATGAAGGCGACGTGCAGATCTGCAGGGTGTCCTCCAAGGGGGCAGGAGAGTCTTTGCAGATCAGAAACCCTCTGGCCCAGCCAGAAAACGCTGGTGATGACAGACATTCCCTGTGCCAGGAAGCTGGCCTGCTTGAAGCAACAAGGCTGTAAGAGGCCTCTCTTTGCTCATTTATTGAGTACTACTGTTTACCTCCCTTTGGGAAGCTCAGGACTGGGGCTGCTGTTCTCCTCACAACAGCCCTGTGAGGTAGGCTAAGCCAAGAGATCGTGGCTACCCTGGGTCACACAGTGAGATGGTGTGGCTGAAGGGTTTTGGATTGGGATCTCCTTGCCCGTCGCGCCACGCCAAGCTTGCTCCATGTGGCTTGTTCTTGCCGGTATTTGTATCCCATCCAGTTTAAGTGATCTAAACCAACATTCAAAAAAGCAGAAAGTAGCATGACCCAAAAATCATATCTAAAACCACATAAAACCAGCGGCAGCTCAAAACGTGAGTCGAACCAGCCACTGCAAGTAACATTGGCAAAATGATCCAGCAAGTACAGAAAGGTGTTCAGGCTGAAAGACCTAGCAAGATAGGCAGGGATTCATCTGGCGTGGGAATGAGCCCCGAGCTGGTGCTGGGGCTTCTCTGGGGGCGCAGCCGGGGCACACGGTGGCAGCACTGCGCTCAGTCCTAGGCAAGCTGCAAATGCGCAAAGAGGCTGCCCTGCAGGGCCCCCAGATCTATCCCGAGACGGCTCCAGACTGCCACCTTGAGCATCCGAGAGGTCGGCGTCCTGCCAGGAAGCTTGGATCGACCGATCGTTGTGCTCGGTCTCTGGACGCACATCGAACTGATCTCTTTCATGGCAGCCAATTGGAACTGGCCGGGGCTTTTGGCATGCTGAGCGCAAGGAACAGTGCAGGTGCGCCTGGCCTCAGCATGGATAGCTTGGTGCCTTCAGCAAACCTGGCCACTTGATTGCTCGCTTTCCTTTCACTGCAAGAAAAGGGGCATCACTTCTAAAGCTTGGGAAGTCTAAGCGGCGACGGAAGGGGACAACAGGTGCAGGGGGGCTGAGCTATGGAATAAGAAGGTCTCTGCAGCGTGTTCTGCCAGGGAGGAGCTCAGACCTCCGCCACTGGTGCCCCAGCCACTGCCTTCCTGCTTCATACATCCGAGATCCTCTGCATTCCAGGGGCTGCTTTTGGAAGCAGACGGAGCGGACGCTCAGGAGCAATTGTGCCTCAGGCCCTGCTCAACTCCCAGCTCCATTTTGTGGCTAGGGACGCGGCAGCCCCAGCTGCAGAAACATAGAAGCAGAGCAAGTCAGATGGGGCCTCCCGGGTCATCCAGTCTGACCCCTGCTCCAGCCGGCTGCGCTCACAGCATGCCCACCATGTGCATGTCCAGCCTGATCTTGAACAACCTCACTGAAGGGGCCTCACCCACCTCCTGGGGAAGCCCACTCCATACCCAAGAGGTCCTGGCTGTCAGGAAGTGCTTCCTGGCATCTAAATGGAACCTTGGTTCAAACCCCCCTAGGGTTGACTGGAAACCAGTTGGAGCTCTAAGTCTTCATGGGTAGACCATTGTTATTAATTGCATAGTCGTGTCTGACCCATTGCGACCCCATGGACAACATTCCTCCAGGCCTTCCTGTCCTCCACCATCTCCTGGAGTCCACTCATGCTCACACCAACTGCCCCAGGGACCCCATCCAGCCCCCTCAGCCTCTGCCATCCCCTTCTTTTGCCCTCAATCATTCCCAGCATCAGGCTCTTCTCCAGTGAGTCCTTCCTTCTCATCAGGTAGCCAAAGTATTTGACCGAACCATTCTGTTAGGGCCACCATTTCCATGGGAGCACAGAAAAAGGCACTGCTCTGGCCAAGCCGTCTTCCAAGCCCCCCGGTTGGAGCTGCATGTGGCATCAAGTGCACGTCCAGCAGCATGCGTGGGTCCAGAGACCCACTGGGACACAGCCATGGCTGCCATGGGCGCCAGGCAAACTGGAACCAAAATCCCCCAGACTGTCAATGCTCCAGCTCCACTTGGGAGGCCAGGCCTGCGAGTTCGGCCTGCGAGTCTGCCGGGCAGCAAGGGGGTCTGCATGCCACAGAATCCCCGGACTGGCACCAGACGCCAACTTCGAGTGCACACGCCTGATGCATTTTGGCTCCTCAACCGGGTACCGGTTGAAGGGATGGTATTCCCACAGACCCTGGCCACACTGCCCACTCGCCCACCTTCCCTCACCTGCTGCCCCACACAATGGCCAGCTGGGGGGCTGTGCCCACATGGGCCGCGGTCTTCTCCCAGCAGGTGAGCGAGCAGCACCAAGGGCAGAAGTGTCATGCCCAGACACAGGGTGATAGGAAGCTGCCCACTGGCAGGTTCCTGGCTGGCTGCTCTGCTCCGAAACAGCCCTCCTCCTTCCTGTAAGGACTAATAAAGCCAGAAGCGTTAATCAGCAAAGAGACAGAATTGCACCTGCTGACTGAGACGGATGATCAAGGCCACCCATTTCGGGAACTGAGGCACCAGGTGAGGGCTGACGGAAGAACGTGAGGCAGGGGGCCAGCATGCAGCCGATCGAACCTTCCAGGGCGAGCAGGCGCTTACTGCCAGGCCCTTGGGCAGTTCCAGGGGCAGGAGCAGAAGGCCCCGGAGCAGCTCCCCTGGAGCGAGTGGTGCTGGCCAGGCCAGGCTCACACAGCAACCCCCTCAGGACAGGAACAGTCCCCCTTGGACCAAAGGAAATGAGACGCGGCATCCTGGCCCGAAGGAGCCTGCGCAAAGTTGCCCCCGGTGGCCGCTCCTGGCCCTGGAGGCCTCCGTCCTGCCCAGTCCTCCGGAGCAGCCCCTGCCTGCCCATGGCGGCCCCGCCAGGGCGCCCGCAACCCGAACCCCACAGCAGCCTCTCGGCCCGAGTCGCACCCCCTCCGATGCCCGTGCGGCCAGCCCGACCAGCGCACCTGCCACCCCAGGGTGGCCAGGCCGCCGCCTAACCTGCTCGGGCAGAGTCAGGACTTAGCCGGCATGGCCGGGCCCTCCTTCCCGGGACGGGTCCGTGCCCTCCCCCACCCCGCCACGCCGCACAGTGCTGTCCGCGGCCGCGGAGCGACAGGCGGTGGTTGGGCCTCCAGGCTCCCTGGCTGGCGGTTGCGATGCTACCTTCCTGCTCGTCCGTCAGCCTCAGAAATGGAGACGGGGCGAGCAGGGAGCGGTGTGGGCGTATCGCTGAACACTGAGAACTGGAGTCCCTGGGTGCGTCCAGGCAAGAACAGCAAATGTCCAGGGATAGCAGATTCCGGGAGCATTCCTGGAATTCCACCGGTCCATGGAGAGGGATGCTGCGTGGGGGCACGTGCAGAATTCGAGAGTATTGGCAGAACAAATTAAAAGGGCAGACAACCCATCCATAAATCTGTCTAAGGATGAAAATAATCCCTGTTTACAGAAGAAGTTTCTCCTTTCTCTCCATGAACGAGACTTAAAGAGCAGAACGCTTCGAAGCCTGCGCGGTCCGGTGAGTGGCGGGCGCCAGGCAACCCCACTTCCAGACCCGGAGAGGGGACGCGGTGCGCCCGCTCGCGCCTCACCCAGCTCTGCCTGGCGCCGCCAGCCCTCCCGCGTCAGAGCGGGCCTCCTTTCCTTTACGCACGAGCTCCCCCCACTGCTTGTCGCGTGCAATTATTTCTGCGACAGGCGCCGGGGAACTGCTGCTTCTCCTTGCCAGGTGCGCAAAAGCCCACCTGTGGAAGCGGGAAAGGGACTCTGGGCACCCACCGAGCGCCTGGGAGGCTCCCCCTGCTTCCTGGGGGAAGAGAATGGCGACCAGCGCAGCCCCCTTCATTTGCTTCCAGTGAAGCGTAGACTTTAAGCAGCTCCGCTTTCGCCACAGTTCAGGAGCGACGCCGACTTGTCTTGCCCTGCACAAAACAAAAGCAGAACCACGTGGGCTTGGCGAGACACAGTCACGGACCCAGAGGTGCACACCGGGGTTCTCCGAGGGATACTTGGCGATGATGCTCGGCTCCTTCTTCATAAGAGAAGCCCTGAGGTTTCTCCTCGAACAGGAGTGGGGTTCAGCTGAATGGAAACATGCAGGGGCACCTAATCTGCACCATGGGTAGCTCTCTTCAGGCAACAGCTGCACGTCCCCCCTTCGAGGCTGCCCCTCACAAGGACCTTCATGGGCAAAAACAGGAACCACAGAGCTTGTGAGCAGCCTTGTGGCGATTCCTGCCTCCGCTTCCGCTTTCGGTTCCTGCACCGCTCCTCTCCTCACATCCCATGGGGGCCTTTGCCAAAAGCCTTCGGGAAGTTGGAGAGGCGCTTCTCTGAGCCTTCCCAAATGCAGGCATGTTGCAGCGCAGAAGGGCTGCGCTCCACACCAAGCACCACATGGATGCGGCCTGGTCCTTTCCCGGTGCCTTATAGTCTTGTCAAGCTGGACGGAGGAGAACGGGCAGAGGAGAGCTCCAGAGGCACGAGAAGAGTGTCCTCAGGGTGGGAGTTTCTGCTTGTCTGCAGCTCAGGAGCACTTCCCCTTGTTGTCTGGCTGTGCGGCCGCATCGAGCATCCTTCTAGCTCACGGGTGGCTCATTTGGCCCTGAAAGTGGGACAGGTCCCCACTGAGTGGGATTACTGCCCACGATGCAAGTCATGTGCGCCCCGCACCTTCGCCTTCACTCAGCTCTGCAGCTTTGCTTCCCCTTTGTCCGCTCTGCCTTTTGACAGCTGTCAAGGGAAAGCAGAGCCAAAATAAGCCTCTTTGCAGCCTTCCCAGGCTAATGCCCCAGTGACAGCGGGAAGCCACATGGCACTGGCGAGGTGAAGAGGCCCGTTCCAGACCTGCGGCAGCACGGATGTGTGCTCTTGCACGGGGCAGGCGGAAAAGGACATTAGAAACGGATCACCGGAGACATGCACACACCTGGGATGTGCTCTTCCCAGTGGCCCCTCCCGTACATCACTTGGAGCGTCAATCTGAGCACTGCTGTTCATGAACCCTGCAGGGAAATGGTAACAGCGAAAAAGTCTGCGGTGAGCCCAGGAGGACTTGCAGGCTTGCGTGGTGGAGGGGAGAGAGGCACCTTGGTCTTGCTGCAGAGCGCCCTGAAGGCCCCCGAAGGGCGTTGGGGGTGCTGGGCACGCCACGGGGTGTTTTGGGAACAACCCGTCCCCCATGGCTGGTGGCCAGCGTGGGTGGGTGTGGCAACAATGCCTCCCACAGCCCCTCACCTGATTTACCTCGCAGGGCAGCAGTGAGGGCAAGTGGAGAGGACCAGGTGAGCTGGCCTGGGGGCTCTGCAGGGGGAACCAAAGTGGGAGGCGCATGGTTTGCCACTGGTTCCCACTTCTCCTGGGACAAGCGCTGCTTAACTGGTGCGAGTTCAGGGTGAGCACTGAAGTGAGCGATGTGCGCGAAATCCAGTCTGGGGTGGGAAGTGGCCGGATCTTCTCCTGCGGCTCCTGGATCCTGGCCTGCCTTCTCTCTGCCTTAAGCCCGACAGGAATCAAGGTAAAATAGCAAAAGGTGTGACCACGCTTACAAGAGGGTGCGTCGCTGTGGAGCTGGGGAGATGCAGGAAGGGGCTGCCTGGAGCAGCCTCTCTCCGAGGAAGGGATGACGCTGCGGGGAGGGTCAGCTTCGCAAAGAGGCGCCTGCTCACTCGCTCACTTCGAAGGGGCCGGGGAGGGGAGGCATCGCTGACACATGGATTCCATGGAGAAAATAAATTATTGGCTGCGATTGACCATTTTCTGCCACAAAGTTGTCTCTTAGGAGAAATAACAACTACCTTCTGTAATTGGCGAAATTGTTCGTGATAAATTCTCCACCTGTTCTGCACAGAGTTCTGAAATGTGAGCCAATCCATAAATGTTACGAAATGAGAGGCAGTCCCGGGCTCAGCACAACCGCACAGCTGTCACCGGGGAAGCCCAGTTGTCATCTCTCTCTGGAACCAGGCCTGGCGGTTCTGCAGCCAGGATCTGGTCCTCTGGGGCTCCCCAGGCGGCCATATGCCATGTGCCAACCATGCCATCCCTCCCAGCCAGGGGCTTCCAGCTTGCGTGCAGTTTCTGCTCCGTTCTGAGAGGCTGCAATCAGCCCTGCAAGGACTGGCTCCTGGCAGGAAGCACTTTCGGCAACATTATGCGGGCACTTTTGGGTATTTTCCCCATCCCTTGGCCCCGCCCACTCTTGCCCTTGGCCCCGCCCACTGCTGGAGGTCCAGGACAACTTTCTGGCAGCAAATCGTGTCACTCAAGCCACAAGGCACAAGGGCTGGCAGGAGCAAATGGCCAACGCACAGGCACGGGCAGAAGAAGTGCGCCAAGCGGTGCGCCAGTCACACCACCACAGTGGCAGACCTGAAAGCCACAGAATGGGGAGAAGCCAGGGGCACCGTGTATGCATGCGTTTCGGAGGTTCAGAGTGGTCTGTGAATTTCCAATCAAGGAACTCCACCAAAGACCAGTGAGCGAATTTGGGGGCGCTAGGATAGGAGGAGAAGGCCGACGGCTGGCTAGTAAGCGGAGGGCGAAGCGAAGGACACAGAGACGGTTCCCGGGGGGAAGGAGGTGCGCAGCAGCCCCACCAGGATCTGCCTTGGTGCCCAGCCGCTTGACTCGCCCCCAACAGTCCAGACTTGGGAGCTTGGAGGGAGGTGGCCACGTGCACCGAGGCCACCAAGCAATCCTGGGAGGGTGAAGCAGGCTCAGCAGCCACAGAAGCGGCTGCAGAAGATCCCACCCCCCGGGCAAAGGGGCAGTTCCGCGTGCACAAGGGCAAAGGGCCACATCTTGGGGGCACGCCTCACCCTCAAGCATAAACTGCCGGGCTTTGAGCTGGTGCGGACGGGCCAAGCGAGAGATACCAGTCGCAGCCCTGCACACGCTCGCTGCCGGTGCGCTCCACGCAAAGGACGCAATGGGCTTGCATCTGAGTAGGATGGCTCAGGTCTCCCGATGGACTTCCTGGACTCGGGGAGCAATGCCATGCCTTCCTGAGCTGTCCAGGGAGGCCGGCGACTCCTCAGGGACCCGGCTCCAAAGTCCTGGGAGCTCAGAGCTGCAGCACGGTGGCCAACCCTGCTCCCCACCCTGCACCGCTGGTGTGAAAAGGGCGGGCCAGCTGCCTCCCCGGGTGGCAACTGAGCCCTGGAGAGGACGGGGGGGGGGGCGGGAGGGGAGGGGGCAGGCAGGAGCCAAGGCTTATGCCAGTGGCTGCTGGTGGCCCGGCCACCCTCCTCTCCCCAGCCCCCGCAGCTTAATCCAGATGGTCCAAAGCAGCCCTCCGGGCGAAGTAAGAGGGGCAGGTTTGGGAGGAGAAGGGGCCGTGCCGCGCCCTCGCTTGAAAGCCGGCGCGCAAGGCGGCCCAGGGTGCAGCTGCCCCGAGGGAGAGGGAGACGCCGCGGTGGGCGCGGGTGCAGGAGACCCGGGACCGGAACCGGCGCCGTCGGGCTGCTCTCGGCGGCTCCGTGGCGCGGTTCCGGGGCTGCGTCGGGACGGGGTGGCCGCAGAGCCGGGAGAGGAGCGGAAAGGGGCAGCCCGAGGCCCCAAGGGCCGGAGAGGCTCCTCCGCGGGGAACGCACGGCGCGGCTGGGGCGGCTGAGCCCAGAACGGGGAGGGGCGGGCCGGGGCGGGCCGGAGGGCGCCCGGGGTGAGCGGCGGGGGCGGGGAGAGACCCGCTTCCCCTTCTCAGCAGCGGGGGCGGGGGGCGAGGGCCGCCGCGGACGGCCCGAGGGGCGGGAGGCCTCAAAGGGGCGGGAGGGAGGCCACGCGCAATGCCCGCTCTGGCCGCTGGGCGGCACCCGTGCGCCAGCCAGCGCAGGCCGGCAGGGAGCGCGCCCTTGAGCGCGCCCCCGCGCGGCGCGAGCCCTTCCCGGGCCGGCGGGGGGCGCTGCAGAGCCCGCGCGGAGCCCTGGCCCCAGCAGACAGCGCGTGTGTCCCCACGCGTCGGTCAAAACCCGCGTGTTACGCACTCGTCGTTTTCGCGCCTCACTTTTGTGCCGGAGGCCTCGGGATGCCTTCCAAAATGTGTGAAATAGCGCGAGAAGGACATGCGGGAAGGCAGAATGGGGACATGGACGCACACGAAGGCTCTTCCTGCAGGACCCGGAGGCCCGCGAGACCGAGACCCTCGCTGGGGGGAGGCCGTCCGACGGGGCGGGCCTGGGCCAGGGCCGTCTCAACGCGTGGGCCTGATGGGCCCTTGCCCGTGGGCCCCATGCTAATCTGTGTATGTTACCCTTGGAAAATGGGAAAACTCGAAATTAACAGTAATTGTAGTTGTCGTAGGGGCCCCAATGCACTGCTTGGCTGTTAAGACGGCCCTGGCCTGGCCTTTCCCCTGCCTGCTGCTGCTCCCCCTCCCTCCCGCACAGCCGGCCCTGGTGTTAGTCTTCCCGTTGGAGGGGAGGCTAATTAACTGGAAGGAGCAGCTCACTTTCTGACACTAGGGATGCAGTCCTGGAGGCGCTGAGGCCCACATGGTGGCTGACCAGGCACCTGCGGGAAGCCGGGCAGAGGGGTGAGTGCATGCGCCCCTCCAGTGCGTGCTGCGCATGGCTCACGGCCTCCAGGGCAGGGGGCATTGAACCACCGTGACATGCAGCCCCTTGGCTGCCCTCCCTGGCGCTCTTCGGCTGTGCCACCAAGGGCCGTCCAGCCCTCTCCGACGTGCAGGGTGCTGGGACTGAGCGCCCTCCAGAGCGCCTCTCTTGACAACCCTGCCCAGGCCCCGTAGATGCCTTTGTTTGGGCGCGACCCTCTTCAGTCATCAGGACCCGGGCACCCGTGTCCCAGCTGAATTCGGCCCAGGAGTCCCCTCCTTGCTTTTCTGGCCGGCTGGGGCCCCACCTTCCCCGTCCCACCAGAGCGCCAAGGCCAGCATCCCCAGCAGTGCGCCAGGTGCCCGTGGGCTGGAACGGGGACTCTGGCACCCTGCAGCTGCGGCTCCACAGAGCTTCCCTGGCAGCCCAGGGAATCAGGCGGCTCCTTGCCTCTGGCCTGGCTCCCCAGTCTAAGCACAGCCTGCTGTCCTCTGGGCTCCGGCCCTCTGCCCGCTTGGCAGGTACGCCCTGCCTCGCCTCGCCTCGCCCCCTGGCCTTTGACGCAGGTCCCAGGTAGATCCGCCCAGAGCATCCTGCCACCTCCCCTGTGTGCTGCTGCTCTTGCCCAGGCACGGCCTGGCATGATCCCTCTGTCCGGGCAAGCCTGGCACACGAGCACGACTCCGGCAACACCGGCTATTCCCACATTACTCCCAGCGCTTGGAGCAGGATGCGGGGAGCCCACCGATTCGGTGAAAAAGCAAAGCACGGGCCAGAACACTAATTCCTTTTATTCAAAGCCTGATTTTCGGCCAAGTTTGCTCCAGGGAGGAAGGAGCTGCAGAGGTCTAGTCCAGCTACGCCAGCCCTGCAGAGCCACTGGACTTGCTCCATGGAACGCGGTTTCTCCCTGCGCACACCCTGAATACGCTCCCAGGGGCAAGGGGCTGCAGCTCTCGAGAGACGAGCGACCAACTGTGGCTTGGGCTCCCGGAAGGGGCTCCCGGCTCTGTTGTCAGCAGAGGCTCCTCTGCCGGGACTGCAGAGCGGGGGGTGGGGGTGGGGGAGGCCTTTATGGTCAAAGCTGCTTCTCCGGCTGCGTTGGAGCTTCCTCCCCGGCCTCGGCTGCCCACCGCAGTGCCTCCTCTCCGAGTCAGCATCGGGCTTCCATTTCCCGTGGTGGCAAGATGGGCTGAGGCAGCTGGATGTCGCAGGTGCGTCTCTAATGGGATGATTGAATCCTGGAGGCTTCAGTCCATCCCACAGATCTCTGTAAGCACTGAGAGAGGATCGAGTTTCTGCCAGCTCACACCTGCTGCTTGTTTGTCCTGGGCCTGGCACCTGGCACCTGGAACAAGTCCTGGGAAGGGCCAGCAAGGAGCCCAGCGGGAGGAGAAGCAGGCCGCTGGCATTGGAGGCCCCCCTCTGCTGCGAAAAGGGCCGGGTATTTTAATCAGAGTAAATGATTTAGCTCTCCAGCCATCCCTGGTTCCTGTGCACCAGGAACACTTCACTCTGGGCTGGCTTCTTGCTCACCTGCTGCCTGTAAGGGTGGGAAGCATGGCTCTAGGAGGAGAGGGAGAGTCTGCGGCTGACATTTCTGAAGGCTGCACCTGTCTCGGACCGTCTACCTACCTAGGCTGCCGTTGTCTTGCAAGGCAGTGACTCTAAATATGGCCTGACCTGGTGCAGTCAGAGATAGGGGGATACGAGGGCAGTTTGGGTTGCAGGGGGTATCTGCACAGCAAGGCCCGCCATGGGTGCTGCGTTAAACAGGAGGCCTTTCCTGAGCAGCCTTGAGCAGCAAAGCTCTTCTAATTCACACCTCAGGTGAGCTGCAGAGGTTGCCAAGCCGGCAAAGGGGAGGGAGGGAGAAGGCCTGACCAGTCGCTGTTTCCCTGTCCTTCAGGCAAAAGAGCCCTGCTCCTAACACCAGGATGCTGCTGGAAGCGGTGAAAATTGCCCCATGTTAGCGACTGTTCCCAAAGTGGAAGGAAGGGAAGGGAGCTGACGGGGGGGGGGAAGCGGGGGGAGCCCAACTCACTGTTGGAGTCATGAGGCCGAACATCCCTGGCTGCCCCCTTCTGCAACCTCCCCCTCCCCTTCTGGCAGCTCCTTCCGACCCAGGCCGGGGAGGAAGGGCGCAGCCTGCTCCCGCAGCGCGGCCTCCGTGGGGGTGCCCCTCGGCCGGCAGGCCGGCTCGGTCGCTGGGAGGCGGGGGCGCCTGGGAAGGGGCCTTCCCTCGGTCCGCCCTGGCCCCCAGCGCTCTTCCGGCAGGCGCCCTCGTCCCCCGCCGCCGCCCTCGCGTCTCGCGCTCGGCCGCTCCGAGGCGCCGCGCGGGGGGCTCCCCTTCCCTGCGCCCCCGACTCGCCGCCCGGCCGGCCAGCAGCCGAGCGGGAAGATGCGCCCGGGCAAGCGGCGCCCGCGCCCCCGCTCGCCGCAGCCCAGGCACGGGGCTCGGAGCCCTTCCCGGGAGCATCCCTTCGCGCGAGCGAGGAAGGAGGGACCCCCATCCCAGCGGCGGCTCCTCCTCGGGCTGCACTGCCGGCGGGGCCCCGGCTCGCCCGGCCTCTCGCTGCTCCATCGCGGGCGCGGCTGCGAGGGCACGACGGGCGCTTGTGGCTTCTCTTCTGCGCTGTGTCGGGCGAGGCGGTATCGGAAACGAGTCTGCTTCCGAGGATATGCTTAAATCGTTAGAAACAAAAGCTAAGCACAGAAGACCCCCCGAACCGAACCGAACCGAACCAGGCAGTGCAACCTGCTCATGGCCTGGCTTGCATCAGGGTCCCCCTCCGCCTGCCGGCTGTGGAGCCGTGCTCAGTGTCGGGCTCTGCATGGGTGTTTGAGCTTGGCAGTGGGAAGCTCCCCAACACCAGCACTGGTGGTCCAGCCTTGCCCCGTGTCATGTGGGCCTGGTCCGGGCAACATGGCGAGCCACGGCTGGGCACGGACGGGCAGCCTCAGGGGATGCGACGGCAGAGAGGCCTGCTGCCGGTGCCTTTGCCCCGGAGCCCACCCAGCAGGGATCCCGGGGGCAGCACGTGTGGGGCCAGGAGGCCTGGTCCAGGCGGGCCGCAGATTCCAGGCCCATCGTCCTTGTGGGTGGAGGGACTCACTGGCCCCTTTTGCGGCACAGAATGGTCCATGCCAGGTATTCCGGGCCCAAAACCTCCAGGGAAGCCTCCCAGTGGGGCCTCGCTGCCCTGCTTGCTGTCTGGGCTGAGGATGCTCCAGCAGGGAGGTGCTGTCACTACTGGTACCTTGCCAGCGCACCTCTGGGCAACGGCTGCCCCCTGCCATTGAATATAGCAGGAATAAAATTTGGTTCATTTTATATTATCTTGGGCTCATGAGCAGAGCTGGCTGGAGCCAGAGGTCAGACTAGATGGCCCAGGAGACCCCTTCTGACTCGCTCTGTTTCTCTGTTTCTACGCTTCTGTGTCTCACAATTTAATATGTGTAACTTATTGCAGCTTTTAAAATCTGGTTTTTAAATTTGCGATGTACTTTTATATTTTTACTGTTTTTTAATTTTATACTGCATTTTAATGTATTTTATGTGCTGTTATAAACCACCAGATGAGTTTGGCTCTTGGACAGTGTAGAAATATTAATATTTTTAACAACATCAGACTGAGGGGTGGTATGTTAGCACTCTTCAAGTACTTGAAGGGCCATCGCAGAGAAGAAGGCTGGGATCTCTCTGGACCTTCCCAGACAGCAGGGCCTGAAATGACAGGCTCACGTTATAGGCAGGGGATTCCGGCTGGGCATCAGGGAGCGCTCCCTGGCTGTGTCCCTGGCTCCCATGGCCGGGGCGGTTGAGGGCTGTGCCACAGTGGGGGCATTCAAGAGGCAGCTGGACAGCCCCCTGCCAGGGGCGGTTTAACTAGAGTCCTGCTCTGGGCAGGGGGCTGGACCCAGGACCCCTCCGGCCCCTCCCAACATGACCAGGGGCTGAGACCGGTGGGGAGTGGAGGGTTTCTGAAAGCATGCCTTGCTGGGGCCAGAATGGCTTCTGTCTCTTGCATGGGCAGGCCTGGCACCGAGGAAGGCGCTGGCGGTCCCCTGAAGGACCGTGCTGCTCAGCAGAGCGCTGGGGCCACGCAGCCGTGGTCCAGGCAGGGCGCCCCCACGGCTTCCTGGCGAGCACCGCCCCTCGGGAGCTGGGAGCCCACCGTGGGACAGCCGTCCCCGCAGGAGCCGTGGAATGCGGGCTTCTCTGAATGCCTGGGCCAAAAAGCTCCGTGAAGCCAGCCGGTTCCTGGGCGCCTGCCACACCGGAGCGCTGCCCAGAGCCCCTGCCTGCCCCACGCGGTCTCCGGGTCTCCGGCATTCCTCGCTGTGCATAGAAGCCCTGCCTGGCCGTGGGCCACCGCCAGGCAGGCCGGAGCCCCTCTCCCAGCCCTCTCCCTGCCCTCCGATGCCGTGCCAGGCTTCTGGGCTGAGTGCTGGGAAGCTGCCAGGGATCCACCGTAGCATCAACCAGTCGGCCTTCCCGAGGCCCCGCAAAGGCACTCGTGCCCACAGAGAATGCATGAATAAACGAAATGTGAAGTTTCTAGGCCAAGCCATTTGTCAGAGATTACCTTCTGCACAAAAATTGCCGCAGCTCTTTCCAAAGGGAGAGAAACCCTTTTGCGCTTCTCTGGCTCGCCTGTCTCGGAACTGCCGGATTCAATGACTCTCCGCCGCCCAAGGCAAGCGGCAGCTCACGGAGCGGCACAGGAGCCGTTCTGGGGAAAAGCTGCTGAGGCAGTAACCTTGGCGGGGCGGCCGGGGGAGCAGAGGCACGAGGCGCTGGCCCGGATCCCGTGCTCCAGTCTGCTGGGAGATCCGGCTGATGCAAGAGGACGGCGAGGGGGCTGCCCTGCCCTTGCTGCCCAGCCAGGAGGGGGCGCTTGACTGCAATGGGCCAGGGTGCCGGTGGCCAGGGAGTCCCACTGAGCCTGGACACCGGGAGGAAAACGAGCCAGAGCAGCGCAGCAGGGCCCAGGGCCCAGCGGGTGGGGCCGGCTCAGTTCAGGGCCTGACGAATCACCACCGTAGAGCCGGGGAAAGAATTCCCACTCCTGTTTAAAAAATACCGGAATTGCTAGAGGGCATTTTTATGCAGCTGGGCCTGTTTGCTTGAAAGAGCTTGGCATCTCCTGTTCTGCTCTGTGCCTGCCGGCCCGAATGGTGCCTGTTCCCTGTAGAGGAAACAGAGAAACAGAGCGAGTCAGAAGGGTCCCCGGGTCATCTAGTCTGACCCCAGCTCCAGCAGGCTCCACTCATGCAATCCCCACAGGCGGCCCATGGGGGAGAGTGCAGCTTGTCTGTGCCTGGGCAGGGAGCAGCTGAAGGAGACGCCCATTGACTGCATCCCCCTCCCCAGTTCTGCCACATCTGTGGGCGGGAAGCCATCCGAAGTCCCAGAGGGCGGCTCAGCACCCCAGTCACAGGGCCCTTCTCCCCCTGGGCCCAGCCCAACCCCAGCTTCGGGGGCATCAGAGCTTGCGCTGAATCAGGCCTGCCCCCCACAGCCTCCTACTGCTGAACACGCCCCACTCCGCTCTGAGCAAGCTCCCGCTGCCCCCCGTTGCTTGATCTGGGCCACCCCTTGTGGGTTGTTCAGCTGAGCGGAGCTGGGGGCGCCACCCGAAACAATGTCCACTGGCCAGAGGGGCACCCCTCCCCACCCCGTGGCCGTGCTCTGACCCCCCTCGTGTGGCCACCCGAGGCGTCGCTGCCTCACCCGGCCCCGAGCAGCAGCAGCAGCCGTGCCCCCCCCCAGCCCCTTTGGGCCACGTGCTGCCTGGGCAGGGCAAAGCGCCACCCACCCGCCAGGGGCCCCGCGCGCCACCACAGCCACACCTACCTCCGCGCCACCGGATCCCTCCGGCCCGAGGCGATGACGTGGTCCCTCGCAAACACTTTTTGGGGTAAGGGCTTCCTGACTGCTGACTGGAGGAACAGCAAGCCCAGACCGCAAAAAGATCCGAGAGAGAAAGAGGTGGGCAGCCGCAGCCAAGCCCTCTCCGGGTCCGTCCTGTGGGCAGGCGGGGGAGCCAGCTGGAAGCAGCGGCCTGTTGCGCGGGAGGCGTGAGAGGGCTCCCCCCTGCTCAGGGCCTCCAAGCCCGGCCAGCAATGGTGCTGTTGGCCGCGGTGCTCTCCTCTTCCCCGGCTGCTTGGTGGCGCCGTGCCTGCCCCCTCTCCCCCCACATCCTGCCATCGGGGGGAGATGCCCTGTGCCCCTGTGGAGGCGGCGGGGTGGCCACTCCTAAAGTCCATCCCCAGGGGTCCTGGTACTGTCTGGAAGACCCTGGCCATCTCGACCAACTCCTGCCTGGGTTCAGGCTTGGCTTCAGGACGGACTCGGCCTCGGCCTGTGCCAGGGACAGGGACAGGGCAGGGTGTGTGCAACTGGCTTGCCCTGCTTGTCCGCGCCTTTCATCCCTCGGCACCTTTGGACAGGCCCAGCCGTGGACTCCTCGGGGCCAGCTCCATGGGTCGGATATCAGAGGCCCCCTTTTGCTGTTGTCCCTCTGGCACCCTTATGGGATCAGGTCCAAGCAGCAGAACTGGGTGACGCTGCTCATTCCTTGGCGATTGCCCTGTGGGGTCCACAGGAGGTGGCCCTGAACTCCACTCTGTTTGGCACAGACAGGACAAGCCTGGAGGTCCTCAGCCACTCGAGGGCCAGACAGTCCTTATGGCAGCAGGGCCTGTTCCCTGAACCACACGAGCCGGCAGACACGGGCTACTGCCAAAGACCACAGTGAGCCAGGCATTCAAATGCGAAGCGGCACAGAAGAGTTTATACCAACTGGATGGGAACACGTCCCCCTGCCTGGGAGATGCAGACACTCCTGACTGGAGGCGGGCAGTGCATTTCCTGGGCTGGGCTGGGCTGGGCTGGGCTGGGTTAAGGTGGCCGCCTTGAGCCAGGAGTGGGCCACTCTGCCCAGGCAGCTCCCAAAGGCGGTGCTTCAGGGCATTGCTCAGTCCCATGGCTTCTCCCGCACAGGCTCCTGCAGGGGTCGGTTTTGCCCCCTGTGCTCTTTAACATCGGCACGGACCAATGCGTGGGGTCATCCGGAGCCTCGGGGCACCATCAGTCCCTCAGGTGAGGCCACGGATGAGCTAACTGGTGCCTGGGTGTGACAGCGGGCTACCTGAGGACTGGCGAGCTGAAGCGCCATCCAGGTGAGTCTGAGGGGAGGCTATCGGTGCTCAGGCCCGCAGGCATCAACGGCTCCCCAGACTGTAGCTTTGGCTTCAGTCACACGGCATCTAGCCTTGTTCAGCTTCGGACGGTGCAGCTGTAACTCACGCCAGGTGGTGCTGAGAGGACTCCAGCGCATAAAAGCAGAAATGGTTAGCAGTAGCATTACTATGCCCAGATCCTGCATTTTTCCTCCTGCAAGCAATGCAAGACTGCCGCCTAGTCCACCCCTCTCCATTTTATCCTCACATCAGCTCCGTGAGGCAGGCTGGGCGGAGAGTCCGTGACTGGCCCAAAGCCGCTCTCCCGGCTGAGCTGCGTGGCTGAGCGGGGAGGAAGACGTGGATCTCCTGAGTCCCGGCTCAAGTAGCTTCGCCACCCTGGGCTTTGGCAGGTGGGGTCTCACCTGGGGGCGCAGGGGCACTGAGGGGGCAGCCCTTGGACTGGCTCATAAACAGAATGATGCTCCCCTTCTTGCTGAAGGGAGAGGACAGATTGTCGGGTCCAGAGCTCTAGATGCTGAAATAAAGGGAAAGCCAGATCAATGGTCGCCTTGGTGACCAGATCGATGAGGTTCTGTGCCCCACATTCACCCCGCGAAAGGCCTGCGAGCTCTGCTCTGGGGCTGCCAAGTTTGCACATCAACTTGTCTCAGGTGGCACTGTGAACGCTTCGCGGGCCTCGGCTCAGGCCTTGGCTCAGAGGGTGGTGGCAGCCACGGATGTCGGAGAAGACGGAGGCTAGGAAGGGCGGCCCTGAAGGAACCAGAAAAGATCCTCCAGTGTCGGGACAGGAGCCCAGGACCAAGAGCATTGGCACGTTGGCATTTCCTGTCACTCTGTGGGGGAAGCGGATGATGAGGCAAGCAGACAGGAAGAAAACGGGTGCATCCGGAGTAGGGTGCTGGAGGAGAGCTCTGCGGACCCACCGGAGAGGCAGAAAGGCGGACCGCTGGGTCCGAGACCCAGGCGAGCCAGAGCCTCCCTGGCAGCAGGACTGACCCGACGGGGCTGTCGCACTCTGGGCACCCCACAAGAAGGCAAGGCTCCCCAGGGAAGACAGTCGTGCAAAGCACAGGGAGGAAAGGAAGGCCAAGTGGGAGAAGGGTGAACTCCGTGGGGGAAGCTGCTGTCTTGCGCTTGCCTGGGCTGCGCATGGCTGCCATGCGCCAAGCATTTGGCAGGCTCTCGTTCACTGGGAGGCCACCGGATGGCCCGTCACAACAGCAGCTGGGTGTGAATTTCCGACAGGTGGGTGGCTATTCAGAGCTGTCCACATGAAGCAATCAACCAACCGTCTTGGTGAGGCTCAGACTTTGCTACCTAATTTTTAAACATTTTCTCCAAGTCCTGCCTACATTAATATTCTGTTTGGATTCCTCTGGATTTTAGCCTTCGGTCTCTTTGTAAAGGACTGACTGCAACTCGCTCCCAGCCTGCTCTGCAAGAGCATCTCCTCCTCTGCCTCCGGACGAGTCGTTCCGCCTTTTCCTTTCAGCGAACTGTTGCCTCATATTTTGTCCAAAACGCATTTATGTGCAGCTCTCCTTTAATTGCTAATGATTTCTTGTCTGTTGTGCTTTCATAGCTGGAATATAAATAAAGCGCTCAAGCGGTTTGCACATGTAAACGGCCTCTGGCCACATCTGATTGCACCTTCTTGCCCTTGGAAGCACAGAAAGAGCCTCATTTCCCGTGAGCCTCTGAAGCTTTCAAAGAAACGAGCAAAGACTCAGCTGAAATGCAGGCGAGGCAGCCAGCCAGCCAGTCAGCCAGCCAGCCAGCCAGCTGGCCCTGGCGGCCCCCAAGCCCCTTCCAACAACGCTGGGCCATGAAAGTCCCCTTGCGAGCTCGCCCCCGGAAGCACTCAGCGGCTGAGCGGCCCCGTCCCAGCTGGGATGCTCCGGACCGAGCCCCGAGCTGCAGCTGCGGCCGGACCTGCTGCCACGAGCTGATGAGGCCCAAGCCAGCTCCGTGCGCCCACATGCGGCATCCCGAACGACAGCAATGGGTGGCCCTTCCGCGCATCGGAGGGTGCAAAGGGGGATGGACGGTTCCACCTGCCACTCCTCCGTGGCTCATGCTCAGAGCAGCGCACCGGAGCACCTGGGCGGAGTGGAGGCGAGACGGCTGAGCTGGGGTGCAGGGGATCAGAAGAGCGCCACTGCTCCGTGAAGCACACTGGGTGGCTTTCATGGGGCAGTCATGGACCCTGGCCCAGCCTGCCTCACAGGGTTGTTTTGAGGACAAAATGGAGAGGAAGAGGGCCTTGTCAGCTGTCTTGCAAGAGGAGGAAAGGCAGGATATAAATGAAATCAATAATAATAATAATAATAATATGCTTTTTGTGGTATTTCTTGGTGTGGAGACTGTTGGAGCGCACAATGTAGCTCACATGGACACCTCCGGAGCTCCAGACTGGCAAGTATCTCTCACACAGACACACGGAAGTGTAGCCTTCGAAAGCAGGCTGCGCTGTCCTGATCTGCACAAGGCTGGCCACAGAGCTTGCCCATGCTGGCTGGGGAGGAGAGCCAGCTCCGCTGCAGGATGAGTGCGCATGGGCCTCCTTGAAAGCAGCCCAGTGCTGGCTGGAGGGGCTGCCATGTGCCCGGCTTGGCGTGGGCCTGCGTGGGCAGCTGGCTGGCTGCTGCGTGGACAATTCCGGGCTTGGCGGGCCCGCGGTCTCGTGCACCACGGTGCGCCTGATGCTCCTGCAGCAGGAAGGCAAGGGGGAAGCGGGTTCCTTACATTCTCATCATTCTGCAGCCAGGCGCTTTCATGGCACACGGCAGGAGGGCATGTGGGGAGATCAGGGGCTGCTCGTTCAGTGCTTCAGGCTGCCCAGCAGGTGGGGGGCAGAGGCCTCCCGTGGGGCTGCAGGGGGATCTCATAGTCACAACAGTCCAGTGCTCGCCGCACACACAGCAGTGCCTGCCGAGCAGAAGCAGCCGTACAGCAGCAGGTCCCGGGGCGTTTCAGCATTATGAAGGCCCAGAGAAACCCAGAGTCGCTTGGGTCTGCAGCGGACCTGCAGCGCCAACATTTGGGGATGCCACTTCAGGCATGGCTCCCTCGCCCACCTCTTCCATAAGCAAACTCTTTCGAAGAAGACATGCCCTCGCGGGCAGCAGGAAACTGCCACCCAATATCCCCTCATCTGAGAAATCTGTTCCTGCTGAGATTTCAATCGCTTTTATTTCACCACCTCCTTGCAACCATTTGCTTCAATTGGGCACCTGTGTTCATACTTTACAGGTGGACGAGTAGGATAAAAGAATTAAAAACCAGAATGCTGCCCCCCCCCCCCCGGCAGCCTGGAGGCTTCCCTGCGCAGAGCCTGGCCCCGACCAGGGCAGCCAGCTGTCTCCGAGCAGCTGGGCACAGAACCGTTGCCCTGGGTGCCTCCAGGCGGCTGGCACAGAGCCACCAGGACTAGCAGCCACCGGCGGCCCAGGCCTCCACGCCCCCCCTTGAAAGCCATCGCAGGCGGCCGTGATGGCAGCATCCTGTGTCTGGCGGTTCCACATTCGGCTTTGCCACTTGGCTGCGAAGAGGTCCTTCCTTTTACCCGCCCTGAACCTGCCCCTGTTCATCTTCAGGGCAGACATTGCAAGAGAGGGAGGAAATTCCGCTGGGAGGGTCGCTCCCGAGGCTGCATGAAGGCAGGACAGGGGAGGCCCCTTCCTCAGCGCCTTCCCTGAAGCCCCTCTGCTCAGCAAGGCCAGCCAGTGCCTCGATTCTGCTCCCCAAACAACGGCGAACAGAAAGCCTCCACACACAAGAACCCACACATTAAAAAAAAGGTGCCCGGTTTTGTTTTAGAGCTTTTATTTCATTTGAAGGGTGGTCTCCTGTCTTCCTTTCTCGCTAAGGGTCTGGTTCGTGCATGGGATCGGCAATGAACATTACAGAGAGATCCATGGGCCAAGTGGGAGCGCAGCTGCGCTCGCACGGATGCCGGGTCCCAGCTGCCGCTCTCAAAGCAACGCCGTTTATTTTGCTAGAAAGTGCAGGATTACACTCCGCATCTCCCTGGAGTGGCCCTTGACGAGCTCATGCGCCTCCTTTCATTGTGCTTCTTCACAGCCTGTTCCCAGCTATAGAAGAAAGTGGGAGAAGCTTTGTGACTTTGCTATCTATCAGTGCAGGAATGCCAAGTCAGACTCCTTCATCTCAAGTCCTGCTGCGCTCGAAGTTTTGCAAAGCCGGCCAACGCTGTGCTCCACCAAGTCATGGCTCCCTGCTTTCATTTCTAAAAAGCAATTTTCTAGGTTTCATTGCTGCAGAGAAAGCTTTGGAACCGGCTCCCTTGCTCCCTGCGCTGGCCTAGGATTTCAGGTGTTTCATTGCGATGAGCGCCTGGGGATAATGCGCCGGTTCCATGCTGCTCGGATCCAGAAGGTCGGAGATGGGAGATGGGAGCCAGGCCTGGGAACATTACCGGGCACCTGGCGCCAGGGCCAAGCGCCCCGTGAGCTCCGCCGCCGCAGAGGCACCGGGCAGCCCCTCCCCCCTCCCGCATCGCGCTGCCCCCACATGACACGGGTGCCTGGGCACACGCGGCCCCCCACCTGGAGCACCCCCTCTCCTCTGGCTGCGTGTCTGGACCAGCGTCCGAGCTGCCTTAGGCAGCGGTGTGGGGGCCACCCCTGAGCAACCCGCTTGGAGGTCCGTGGCTGCTTCCAGGACCGCGCTCCTTGCCTGTGCCCGAATCCCGACCCGGGAGCCATGCCAGGGGCAGACTGGGCTGGGCCCCATGTGGTGCCACCTGCCCTGCCAGGCAATGCCTCCTTGCTGTGGCCACCGGCACAGTCGCCCTTTCCGAGCATGTGGCACGGGAGGCACCTCCAGCTGCCCCACGCGACTCTCCCTTGGGGCAGTTATGGAAACTGGCCCCAGAGGGAGGGGGGAAATGAATGGCTCCTGAGGAGGAGGGGGGCTGGCACAGGTGGGGTGTCCTCTGAGGCCACCTTGCCCCAAACCTGGAGACGCCACTGGTCAGGGTGGCCAGACGGGAAACAGGGCCGCATGTGGTGCTGGTGCAGACTGGGGGAACGCAGCCGCCCCAGCCCACCCAGACAGGCGTGAGAGCAGAGAGGTCTTAGCGGCGATTCCCCAGCTTCTCTCCTCCCTCCTTGGGCCCACTTTCAAGAGTGAACAGAGCAGTCCCTCCTAGCAAGCGGGCGGGACATGAACTCCACCGGGTGGAGAGCCACTGGCCACAACTGGCCACTAGCCAAGACTCTTCTGCCTGCCATCAAGTGTCGGACGAAAGACGGGGCACTTCGCATAACCGAGGGGTGGCGTTCCACGGGAACCATCTTCATTTCTCAACCAACAGATTGTAGCAACTGATATGACAAGCCAATGTTTAGCGAATTAATCCTCAGCAACAACTCGAGGCCCCCGGCTCTTTCCTTTTTGGTCCGTACCCTCAGGATGGCGGCTTCCACCCCTCAGCTTTATAATATCCCTGCTGCTGACTGAGCATCGAATTATTTGGCGCTCGGGGCTCTTGGTCTTTCATCTGTTATTCCACAGTTCTGCTTGGGGGCATCGTAATGAAAGGAAAGGAACGAGTTGCAAAAATGACGCACGGGGAAGTTAGAAACAGGAACACTGGCAAAGCACCAATGCATCAAGAAGCAAATGACGGACTGGAAGCTGTGGCCTTTCACGAGCAGCTTTGGAATGCCGGAATTCTGCTCCCAAATTCAAACAGCATTTCATTTTGAGCCCCACTGAACGATTAATTAGGGCTTAAATTAGGATTTGAAGTGAACTTAATATTCAGCACAGTTAACAAATTTTGCAACTGCCCATCTGAATTAAAAATTCAGTTCTGATTGGTAGATTTCACAAATGAGGCCCGGCGGGATGGAGCCGGCTCTTCCTTTACCCAGGCATTTTGGTACTCATTTTCCTTTTCAACTCTAATTAATGTATGAATTGATTGCTCAGTGCTCTGGTTGTCTTATATTTTATTACTTTGCTGCATTTTTCCTCTCTTTGTAAGAGATCCTCCCACTTAATGAAGCAGCAGCTAGTGATGTGAGTAACGAAGTAATCAAGGCTGATTCTGAGTGAAGCTGCACCGAGTGGGGAGCTTCCTTCCTGCTGTCCTTGCAGGGAGAACGGAGGGGCAATGGGGGGGGGGCTGGCCGGGCCGGGAACTCTGTGTGGGACCCCATGCCAAGTGCAGCCCCCCCCCCCGCCCACGTTTGGATGCGGCTCCTGCTTTCTCACTGGCAACATTTACCCACGGGAGCAAGCAGAGGGGGGTGCGCCAAAGCAGGTCAGGGGCAGAAAAGGAGTGGACAGAACGACCCCCCCTTCCCGCTTGGGTGCGTCACAGCAGAGCACAGCCCCGCATGCGGGTCTCAGGCAATGAGGGGATCGGCTCGCGGCAGACCAAAGGGTGGCGTGGCTCATTCGGTGGGGTAGGGTCACGGGTGGCGACATGGGGGGCACTGAGGAGGCCGCGTGGGGGGGGCTGCACCGCCCGCCTCCCCCTCCCGTGGCTGTGGTGGCTCCCCCTTGCTCACGCATGCGTTGGGCACACAAGGAGCCGCCGGCAAACCCAGTGAAAGCAACTTCCCCTCCCCAGAGCACCAAAACCAGGCTTGCTGGTGGTCGGGTGGGGGGGCAGTGAAAGATAGGCAGGAGGGGGCGCTCCGTGCCTGTGGCCTGCCCTCCGTCTGCCCCCTTCGCTCCTCGGCGTGGGCCCGAGAGAGTCCTTAGGCCCCGCGGAGCGATCTGGGGTGAGCCGGGCCTGCATGGGAGGGGCAGCTGCCACGTTGACCAAAGCGGGGCCAGAG
The DNA here is from genome assembly GCA_023646645.1 of Varanus salvator macromaculatus. Taxonomy (NCBI): domain Eukaryota; kingdom Metazoa; phylum Chordata; class Lepidosauria; order Squamata; family Varanidae; genus Varanus; species Varanus salvator. The sequence goes on from JAIXND010000754.1 coordinate 86,376,534, forward strand.
GGCTGGCTCCAAAACGCTGGCTGCCCACGCGCAGGCGGCTGCGGGGAAGGAGATGGCAGAGCACGAGAGCTGGCCAGAGGGCCGAGGGCCGAAACGAGCGGTGCACGTGCCTTAAGCCAAGTGCTGTTTTTAGGCACCTGTCCAAAGCCAGAGGCCTCCGAAGCGAAGCAGGAGCACCGGAGGCGCAGCAGCCACTGCAGACGCCTCGCGGAACGGGCAGCAAGCAGTGGGCAGCAGCATCTCCCGGTGGAGACACTCTGGGAAGGACAGGGAGGAGGGGTCACTTGGGGGGGGGGCATGCAGCCCAGCACACTGGGGAACGCGGGGGACGCCAGCTCTGCCGCAGAAGTGGGACGGGGGGCCCTCCCTGGCTCCAGAACCAACTTGGACCTAGGAATCTGCTCTCATCCTCTGGACCAGGGTCTCTGGCAGCTCTTGAGGGGCAGAATGAGATCCAAGGGGCGTCCCGATGAGGAGCTGTTGCAAGAAGGGGTGACTCGGCTACCCCGCAATGCCCGGATACATGCATAGAAACATAGAAACAGAGCGAGTCAGAAGGGGTCTCCTGGGCCATCTAGTCTGACCTCTGGCACCAGCTGGCTCCACTCACGACATCCCCACCATGTGCATGTCCAGCCTGTCTTTGAGCACCCTCACCGATGGGGCCTCAACAACCTCTCAGGGAAGCCCATTCCACGCCCTCGGGGTCCCGACTGTCAGGAAGGGCTTCCTGGCATCCAAATGGAGCCTGGGCTCCTGCATGTTCTTCTGCTGGCAAGAGGATAACGTTCCCAACGTCCTAAGCGACCTCATTCTAGAAGAGCTGGTCATGGAACTGATCAGAGGGGAGGCTGCCCAGCACCTGCTGTGACATGGATTATTTTCCAACCATTGGAAACCGTGGACACAGTGCTGCCTGATTTAATATAGAAAGGTAAAGGTGTCCCTGCGGAATTTTACTCTGCTTCGCCAGCGGCTAAGAGGGGATGCTCATCTCCTTTTCTGATTTATCATACATTTAAGCAGAATTGCCCAAAAGGTCCAGCACATTTGACTTTCTACAAGGAAGCTTCTATAAATGAGAGAACTGTTAAAAAAGAAGTTGAAGAGGGGAGTCCAGAGCTTAAACTCCTTCCAGATGCTTGGAGACTATCAAAGCCCCAACCAGAAGGTATTCACCGTTAGGAAAGAAGGTGGCACCAGGCTGAAGTGGTCCCCAGCACTGCTGATGAGCCTATTAGAAGGAAGAAGGCACCCCCTGGAGAATGGAAGACTGGCCCACATGAGGGGAAAAGGGAGCACCCGCCTGCGCATGGGAGAGGAATGTGGTGGCAGGAGAAGCACGAACGTACTTCGACGAGCGCACCACTAGCAACACTGAGGCCAGCGCTAAAGAATTATTTCAATATATGAGAAGCAGAAGAGCAGCTGGCGAGGAAGGGGGACACTGGATGATCATGGAGCTCAGCGAGCGCTGAAGGAAGAGTCCAGCCTGTGGAGAAGCTGATCGAATTGTTTTCAGCTGTCTCCACAGGAGGGGATGCAGGGCAGACGCCTGTGCCTGAACCGGGGGCTCCAGGAAGGGAGCCTGAGGGAGGGGGGCGTTTCGTCCTGACAAAGCGGATGTTCTCAGTGTGAGACTATTGACCGCGGAGCATTAATACATCCCCAGGCCCAGGAGGTCCGTCCCAGAGCTCTGAAAGGACTCTCATATGAAATCGCTGACGGTCACGTATTCCTAAGGTCAGCCTCTGTGGCAAAGGACTGGGGAATGGCCAATCCGACGCCATTTCTCCAAAAGGGATCCTGGGGGATTTCAGAAATTCCGGGCCTGTTAGCTAAACATCTGTTCCAGGTTAATTGGTTGAAAGTGATATTAAAGATAGAATTAGCATGCCTATAGAAGGACAAGCCCTGGTGAAACGTAAGTCCTCTCTCACTAACCTTTCAGAATCTTTTGAGAGTATCGATAAACATGTGAACAGGGGTGATCCATTAGATATAGTTTATTTGGATTTTGGAAAGGTTTAGGGTTCCCCACGATTCCTGAACAAACTTAGCAGTCAGGGGAAACGGGGGTGCCTTCTTCCGGATCAGTAACTGCTGGAAGAATAGAAAGAAGAAAGTGTAATTTCTCCCAATGGAGGCAAGTAACTGGTGGAGCCCCAAGGGGTCTGTATTAGGACAAAGGGCTTTTGACCGATCCAGAAGAAGTGTGCAGGGAGATGGCCAAGTTTGCTGAAGGTACCAAAGTGTCCGGGTAGATAAAACGAAAAGGGATCGTGAGGCGCTCCGGAGAGGCCCCCAGGCCAAGGCGATACAGTGCAGGCAAGTGCAAAGGGCCACATGTGGGAACATGAAATCCCAGCATCAAGTCTAGGCCGGTGGGATCTGAGCAAGTGGGAAAGGAGCAGAGGGAGGTCTCAGGGTGGGGGGGGGCAGCTCAATGAAAACCGCCGTGCAGGGCAGAGCTGTTGCAAGAAAGGCAAGCCCCTTGCTAGGCAGCATGACGGACGAGCGGAACATAAACTGCCCAGAAGGTGCAAGCCACACTCAGAACGTGGTTTGTGGCTCCAGTCACTGCTCCTAAAAGAAGGCATGGCAGAGTCAGAAAATGCAGAAAAGGGCACTCACATGATCAAGAGGCCCTGGGACGGGACGGCTGGCCCTTGCCCCAGGCAGGCAGGCAGGCTGCCTGCCCCGGTGGCCACGGCTGAGCCTTGCTCTGGCCCTCCAGTGGCCCCCGCCGGGCCAGGGACATGCCGGAAGGAGACTGCCAGGAAGAGGGCCGGGCCTTCGCGGCTCAAGGCAGGACCAGAGCTCTCCTCAGAAGCCCTGATGGCTGTGGGGGATGCAGCGGGGCCGTGCTGGGATGCCCCCAAATTCCACCGTCTGGGGAAGAGGGGAGGGGCTTGGAAATGGACAGGAAAAATAAGAATCAAACCTGTTTAAGCTGCGAGATCCTGAAAACTCGGCACTGCTCATGAGGGCACGGCTACACGACTCTTTGGCCACCTTTGTCTAAGACAACCTCCCAAATTTCTCCTGCTGCCCCAGCCTGGTCTCCTGGACCTATGATAGCCAGAGAGATACAAAAATAGTCTCCCACGGCTTCGCAAGGCAGCACATGTGGGGCGGGGGGGGGGGGCGCAGTGCTTCCCAGATCTTCCGTTTTCCTTCCTGACAGTCCAGTCACTCTCCCCCCCCCCCGCATTTTGCTAAGGCTCCCCCCCACCCCCTTTCAAAACCACCAGAGCCTTTGCTCGCAGCTGCCTGCCATTCAGCCACCGCCTTCCAGGCCTGCTGGATTAGTTCAGATCCCCTCCTTTTGAACACTCGCAATCCGCCTGCACTGCCTGCTTCTCCTCCTGCCAAACTATTCCAAGTGGGATCTTCCGCCTCCCCTCCTGACTTTCTTTCCCCTCCCCAGAGCCATCCCCCCCCCACACTGCTCTGTGGCGAAGAGCCTGAACGGAGCTCTCTGAGGTGCTGCACTTCATCACCCCCTTTTAAGCACACCCCACATCTTGCTGGAAGCAAAGATGCTTTTCTTCCGAGCGCCGCTCACACACGTGCCTCGCTGGGCCCCCCAGTGCTTCACCGCTGACTCTAAGTGCTCATTATCGCAGTCCAATGTGTGGTTTCGGTTCCCCAGATGTGTGATTTCCACTCATTTTAAATTCTGCTTTCATGCGCCAAAGAATCGCGTTCAAAGACCCTGTTGTGATCTCCGACTTTTCAGCTTTGGGGGGAGTCGGGGCTCCCTCAGTGCCCAGGGTCCAGGGTCGAAAGATCCCCCGGGCAGGCGTGCAACACTTGCGCAGGGTGTGCGCCTGCGTGAGTTAAAGCGCAGGTCGGAACACCGGGCTCCTCGGCCTGGAGCAGCGAAGGAGCTGCACCCCCCCCACAGCTCCTGCCCTGGCTCGGGCACCCCCTCGGGAAGCCCCGTTCTCAGGAAACCCCTTTCATGCGCTTGCCCGAGCGCAGCAGCTGCGCTGTGCGGGGAGGGGGCGGCCGGGCCCACCTCCCCAAGCCTTTAACTGCTAAAATGGCTGGGCAGGGGAGGGGTGGATGGGGGGGCTTCCCAAGGGGAACCGAGGCGCTCAGGGGCAGCAGATCCAGGGAGAGGCGGCAAGCCCAGGAGCCTGGCCCCGCACCCGCGGTGGGACCCGACCAGGCCTCCCCATGCGCCGCCTGGAGCCCCCGCAACCCGTGAGGGCGACTGGTGTTGGCCAACTGCAGCTCTTGCTCCCGTAAGGGCAAGAAGTGCTGGCCACACGTCCGAGGAGGAAGGTGCCGACGCCGGAAGCTCTGCACGTTCCAGGCAGCAGGAAGCACTGCGGCCTTCCAGGCAGCGGCCCCTCATGGAGCAGTGCGGCATGAAACCGTGGCCCAGAGGCAGGGCCTCCCCGGGGGGTGCAGAAGGGCCTCTGCTGAGCGGGGGCTTCTCCGAGGGGCAGCCGCGGGCCTTCTTGCCCTCCCAGGCCCCCGGGAAGCCCTTCCCTCCCGTGCAAAGCCAGGTTGCCACCACACTCCCATCGCCTTCTCCCAACTGCACCAGTGCATCCTCCATCTGTGCAGGGACGGCGGGTGGCTTGGGGGGATCGATGCCGCCACTGAGCCAAATCCCCCCCATGGCCCGTCTCCCCCCAAGGAGCACGCTCCAGCAGCAAGCGTGCTGGATGCGTCGCCCCAGAGTGGGCAGCGCATCCCGCTCAGGGTGGTTCCAAGATGGGGTGGGCTGCGAGGCGCCCCTCACACAGGACGCGTGTGCCCCCAGCCGGCTCTCCTCTCAGGGGCAGCGGAGGGCGCAGCTCCTTCCGCCTGCAGGAGCTGGCCTGGCGGAGAGGGAGTGCCGCTGGGCGGGCAGCAGCCGGCTCCGCTCACGTCCGGCCGGCCGGGGAGCTCCCATTAGCCCATTTGAGCGAGCCCAGCAAGCGCTCGTGCTTTGTGTGAGCTGCTCTGCGAAGCCCTCAAGCGACAGCAAGCGCAGCGAGCGAAGCACCCAGCAAGACTGAAGCATCTCACTGAAATCCTGCGTGCGTGGGGGGGGGCACATGGGGGGGCTTGAACTCCGTGGGCCCTGCTGCTTCTGAAGCCTCTGCCCCATGCAGAGGAGCCGAAGCCCGGGGCCGGCACGACTTCCTTGTCTCATCCCAGGAATGCCACAGGCGGCCGGGAGGATGCGCGGCCTCTAAGCAGCCGCGGGACGTGGGACGTGTTCCGAGAATAGCGCCGTGCATTGAGCAGCCAAAGCTGTCTTCAGCTTTTGGGGTAGTGTGACCTGAGAAGACCCCATTCCTATTCATGCCTGCCGAAACACACGGGAGGTGCAGAGCACCCCAGGATTCCTTGCGGCGGGACTGTCGTCTTGCATGCTGTGGGCATTACCCTCGCCTCTGAGTTCTCGTGCAATTTACCCATAAGGAGACCTACAATCCAGTTTTTCTAGGAAATTGCTGTTGGCAGGGCAGTGAAGGTGCCCCCAACTTCAGCCCCCTGCCTTTCCGATAAGCCAGGCCTATTTCAGAGGAAACTGCAGCAGTTCAGAGCAGAACGGAAGCGAGAGGAGGAGCAGCGAGCCGGGGCAGGAGAGGAGAAGCCTGGGGAAGAGAAAAGGAAGAGGAGTGAGCTCCTTGGAAAGGGCCCCGTTGGGTGCAGTAGAACGAGAAGCCGCTCCAGAGCGGTGAAGGCAGAGGCTCCCTCCGGCTGCTGTCAGCCGCCCGGGGATGCGGCGGAGGGCAGCCTGCTGTGGCGGAGCTGCGGTCACTCCGTGCCACACGGAGCAGGAGGCTGAAGGTCAGCTCAGCGTCAGCAAGGACACCGAGGCCTGCGAGAGCAAGCAGCGAAGGGTGCTCGTGCCGGAGACCCCCTGCTGCGTGGGGAGGGAACGCGCATGTCGGAAAGGCCCGTGGGCTCGTCGGTGTCGGTCTCCCTGGAGGGCAGACCAGAGACCCAGCCGAAGGGATGCCGAGGCTCAGGCGGCCCTCCTTCAGGGAACAGGCGATGCTGCCACGCGAAGCTCTGAAGAAACCCCCCCCCTCTGGGGTCCCTGCCTGCTGAGGTCAGCGAGCCCCAGCCTCGTCCCACTTCTGCGCCCTGCCGAAGATGCTTTCCCTCAAGCAAGCTGCCCCGCAGCTTGGAGGCGATGTGCGCTTTTTCAAGGATTCCTTGCCAATCATGGGACTGCTACTGATAATTCATGCATGCAGTTTGTGCTATAAGAACAGAGCGGTTTCTTTAACTGCCAAAAGGAGTTCTTGGAGCTGGGGCAAAGGAGCCTGGCCCAGGGGTGGGGAGGGGTTCCCCCGGAAGCAGGTCTGGGGGGCACTATGCAAGGCTGCTCCCGTCAGCCCGGCTGTGGCAGGGGGAGGCTCCCCCAAGGCCACGAGCGGGAGCCACGTGGCGCCCGGCAGGCACAGGGGGCACCGAGGAGGATGCGGGCGTGGGCTGCCTCTGCTTGAGCAGAGCAGCCTGGCAAAGGATGGAAGGAAGGGGCCTGCGGGCCGGGCCCCCCAGAGGCATGCCACAAAGCCGAGGGGGTGGGCAGGAGATCTTCAGTTCCCACGAGATGCAGCCCCAGCCTGACCTGCATCTCATCCTTTGAGCTGCACCGTGTGTGGGGGGCGGACTGTGCTTGTTTCTCCTCGCATGGTTGTGATTCCCTGAAATGGTTTGTGTGGTGGACACGCGTTCTGTGGGGCTCGGCACTCTGCATTGTTCGGCTCGAGGGGAGCTGCAGGGACCACGACTCATGGAGGAATCCTTCCTTCAGGGCCAGAACTCGCCACTGAATTTGCACATCTGTGCTGGGCAGGGCCTGCTGGAGGAGCATGAACTTGGCCATTTTGTTTTCAATTTCTTTCTTAATTGTACCTGACATACAATTTGCCCTTTTCACAGCAGCCACTCAGTGAGCTGACATTTCCACCACGCCTCCATCACTTTCTTGACCAGCCTCAGCTAGCTCCATGCCATCAAAGTATTCCTGAAGTTGGGGGGTTTTTTGGCTACGACATGCATAACCCGACACTTGCTTATACTGTACCACATTTGCAAATCTGACGTCTATTCTCCCAGCTTGGAGAGATCCTTTTGGCGCTCCTCACAGTTGCTTCTTTAACTACCCCAAATAATTTGGTGTCATCAGCAAACTTGGCCAGCAAAGCATAGAATACTAGAGTTGGAAGGGGCCAGAAGGTCACTGAATCTAACCAGATCCTGTAGTTCCCAGGATCCCATTTCCCCCTTTCCGAAGACAGGGACTATGTAAGCCCCCCTCCAGACTTGCGGTACTTCACCGGTTCCCCATGATTTCTCAGAAGGTAGTAGGCAGCGGCTCTGAGAGTTCTTCTGCCGGTTTATTATTCAGGAAGCAGTTCATCAGGTCCTGGAGAGCTGAACTCATTCAAAGAAATTTGGTGTCCCTTGACCATGTTTTATAAATAACCTGGAGGAGGGGATACCCAGTCTGCTGGCTAAATTCATGGAAGATACCAAAGTGGGGCAGTGGCCACAACTGGGGAGCAGGTGATCCAGATCCAGAAGGATCTGCACAGGCCGTGGAAGTGGGCGGGGGACAACAGGATGGCGTTCCATGTGGATTAGTGCGACTTCTTGCACATGGGAGACAGGAATAGGTGTCTCAGGTACAGGATGGGGGACGAGTGGCTGGAGAGCAGCACTTGTGAAAAGGACCTTGGGGTGCTGGTTGACCGCAGGCTGAGCTTGAGCCAGCCGTGTGACACAAAGTGTTAAGAAGGCAAACGCCACCTTGGATGTGTGGCCAGAAGCGTGGCTTCCACATCTAGGGAGGCGCTGATCCCACTCTACACAACTGGTGCAGCCACAACTGGGGTGCTGTGTGCAGTTCTGGGCTCCACATTATAGGGGAGACAGAGTTCAGTTAGCATCAGTCCAGCGCAGGGTCGCCAGAATGGTGGCTGGTTTGGCGGGGAGGGCAGATGAGGAGAGATGGAGGGCACTGGGAGGAGAGGAGACTCCGGGGGGATCTTTGAGCGTCTTCTAGGTATGTGAGGGGATGCCATGCGGAGGAGGGCCGTGAGCCGGTCTTCCCTGCTGGGGAGGGCAGGGCGCATTCCAGTGGGGCAAAGCTTCAGGTTGGATGCCAGGAAGTACTTCCTGAGGGTCAGGACCTCTAGGATACGGAATGGGCTTCCAAGGGAGGTGGTGGGGCCCCATCCGTGAGGGCGTGCAAGGAAAGGTTGGACAGCCACATGTCGGGTGGAGCTGGGGGCCAGGCTAGATGGCCTGGGAGAGCCTTTCTTCTATGCTTTCTCTGTTTCTCTGTTTAATAATCTCAAGCTTCAATCCTGGCCCTGCACTTTGTACTTCACTTCTGCCGGGGGCAGGGGGGTCATCAATCTGCTTTTGCGAAAAGACTGAGCCAAAGCAGAAACTGAGCACTGGCCTTTTCCTTATCATCCAGGCGGGCAGGAAGGCTTCAAAGGACCCGAAGCAGCCAGAGACCCCGCATGCTTGGTGTAGCCCAGGGACTATGCGCTTTCAGTGCCCAGCCCTGAATCCAGCTGCTGCCATCTGCAGGCCCCTTGCAGGCCCCAAGCGCACTGACGGTGCCTGTGCCCAAACAGCCACCTAGATGTGAAACGGGGCAGGCGCCGTGAGCCTCTGAGAGGCTGGCAGGATCAGCAGGGCAGCAATCCCACTGCCTCCTGTGCAGGGAGCTGAGCCATTGCTCCCACGCCTCCTGAAATCAGCGGCCCAAGGAGCAATGGAGCTGCTGGGCTCCTCCGGGCCTCCCGTGCATGACCCGGGCAGCCTACCCAGAAGGACCCGGTGGCTGCTGTGAGGAAAGCCCCTTGCCGGGACCCCTGGCTGCTTTGCCCCTCCCAGCACCGGCCTCCCTGGGGGGCCACAGCCCCGAACCGGGCCCAGATGCCGATGGAGGCGGACCTGAACATGCCAACTCGGCTTTGCCCATCGCTGGTGCAGAGGAGGAGCTACGTCTCTGCCAGATGCAGTCGGGGGGGGGCACTTGAGTTCACCCCCTTGTGCTTGTGGAGATGCACATCTGTCCACACTGGCATCTAGTGACACGGGGGGATGCTTCCTGGTGTGTCCTGAGGCGGATGGGCTCCTGCCGCAAGCCCAGGACTGCACCTGCTCCCCGGGTGCCCCCAGCAGTCCCTGAGGGGGAGGGGGCTGCCTTGGGGGTTTCAGAAACAGAAAAGGACTGTCTTCGGACCCCGCTGAGGCCTGCCGGCCTCTGAGTGCAGTCAGGCTCCTCCGGCTTAGGCACATCCGGAGAAATGCTCGGGATGCAGTTGGGGTTTGCAGAAAGGAGCAATACGAATGGGGGCGGGAGTCAAAATCTGAGTTGCTTGCGGGGGCTTTTTTGATGGGGAGCCAGATGCTGCTTTCTGGGCCTGAAGGGCTGCCTGGGTCCTCTCCAATTCCCCCAGCCGTAAGTCCTATTTGTAGACAGAAAGACAGCACCACATGCCGCACATCTCAAGAGTTTTCCCTTCAGCATTTATGTGGGCTCTGCAGAAGCCGCCTCAGGAGCATTCGGCTGCCCACAGAGGCAGGGGACGAGGCTGACAAAATAAAAGCAACAGCGATAATTAATAGCAACTGTGTGACTGAACTCATGCGTGCACATCACAAAGAGTCGCTGCCAGCTGCCCCCAAAACTGGGAGGACCAGTTGAAAGGAAGGGGAGCATCAAGAGAGTCACATCTCTCTGAAATGCTCAACAATTACTCCAAAATGCAGCAGTGGAAGCTGAACTGGAACGCATCTTGCAGCTTGGGAAAAGCAGCAGAAGTAGCAGGCGTCTGAGAGATCCTCCACATGGTTAATGAGTGACATCAAAGAAGCAACCCGCGAAAAGGAGCTTCCTCCAGAAGATGGGCATCTCGCCCAAATGGGAACAAAAAGGAAAGCAAGCGGAGAATGAAGACACAAGGAGGCTTGGGAGAGCACCGCACTAACAACACAGAGCGATAATGGGAAAAGGACGATGAGGTGGCTTCATGGCTGGCTGGACTGCTGGCTGAGTACAGAGCGCGGATGCGAGTTTAGGAAGGAGTTCCAGATGCTTAGGATGAAGAATTCTTGTTGTTCTTCGCTGAAAAAGATATCGGACAGGCACCTGTGCCAGGAGTGATCTTTCAGAGAGCGCCTGAGGACCGGAAGTAAATCCTCTTGGCGTAATGCAACGTTCTGGAGCTTTTTGACTAACTGAAAACAGATGCATCCTCATGTCCAGATGTTACCCACCTGAGAGTTCTTAAATAAACAAAGTATAAATTTGGACCTTCTTTAAAAAATCTGCAACATCTCTAAGGTGGGCTTTGTACCAGAAAATTGAGGAGTGGCTGATGTGAGACTAATTTTTAAAAATAGATCTGCGGGGAGGAGAACCTGGGAAACTTCAGACGGCTTAACATCCGCTCTGGAAAAGTGATGGAAAACTCTCGTGCTGAATTCCCAAGCGCACAGAAGGATGAGTGCTTCGCTACCGCAAAGGCCCCCGAGCGGCTTCTGCGAAGTTGAGGCCTTTCCCGCCAATCTTTTAGAGTCCTTCGAGAGCGTTGCTTGGGCAAGTGGTCCGTTAGATTTGTTTATTTGGCTGTGGAGTTTCAAAATGGCTTTGACAAATTCTCTCAGCAAAAACACCTAAACAGAGAGATGGGCAAAAGGTTTATTAGGTTTACTATGTTAAGAATAACCATTTGGCCCGCTAGATTTAACATGGAGGAAGCACAGCTGATGCTTGCAATGAAGGCCTGGGAAGAGAGCACGTATCGACAACTGATGTGCGAGCACAAGGAACAGGTCTGTCTGAAAATGTGCGCCAAACCATTACTCTCAATGAGGAAAGAAGTGTGCATTTAAGAAACGGGTGCCAGTGATGTGTACTAAGGAGAAATGTGAATGGCCACGCGTGTCGATGTCTGTGTGACGGCTGACATTCTCGCGGTGTGATGCAGATCTGGGTCGGAACATACTCGGCCGCAGGAACCTGGGATCCGTGGTGAGCTGGGACGGCAACTCTGGCAGGCTGTGGCTGTGCAGATGCAGCAGTAAGAGGGGAAGTCCTCTCTGGGACCATCAACTGGCTAAGGAGCAGAAAGCACAGAGTGGGATTAAAGGGGCTGATGCCAAAATGGGACCCCCAGAATCTGTATTGGGAACAAGCCCTTCCGCTCCTGCCCATCGGTGTCTCCAGGGGAGTGAACATGAGCTGGGCAATGGTGTCAGATTATTCAGGCAGGTTCTGTGCACTTGGGGAATCGGTATCAAAATGGGAAATGCTGCTCAGTGTAAGCAACAGGATACACAATGGAGCCAAGGGCCTGGCTTCATGATGGACTGAAGAGATATAAGCTGGCACTAACTGAACAGGAGGGGGTTCTTGGCGTTACGGTGAACAGTTTGATAGAAGAACTGACCCAGTGCAAGGCTGCTATGAAAAGCACCAAGGAAGAGAATGAAAAATAAATCGGCCGATATCATATTCCCTTTGTTCACATCTGTGGTGGCACCACATGTGGAACACTGTGTGCACCTCTGGCTGCCACACCTGAAGAAGGAAGTGAAGGGCAACCACAGCAACGAAGCTTCCTTGTGAGATCGCCGAGCTTTGGGCTCTGTAATAGAAAAAGAGGCAAGGCAGAGTGGGGGCTGGGCACGGTAGAGGCACAGAAAATGATGCTCGGTGTGGAGAAGCTGGAAGGGGAGACATTTCCTCCTTCTTCCATAATGCCTGGCCCAAAACCTCAACCCCTGAAGCTGACGGACGGGAGATTCAGAACAGATCCAAGCAGTCTCTTCGGACAGTGCCCACAAAGCAAGATGCAGCAATGCCCAGCTGCTTGGATGGCGTAAAAAGAGATTAGACAAATTTGTGAAAGCACGGCTCAGCGGCCGCCCGTGTCTCCAGGATAAAAGCGGTGCACCCTGAGCACCACTGACGGGGGAGTGTGAGCGGAAGGGCGCTCTGGCACCCCCACCCAGCTTCTGGGCTTCTCTGCAGGGGCAGAAACCGAGACGCAGTGGAGCCTGGTCTGAGCCAGCGGGCTCCTCGCATCTCCATTGGTTGTCAAGCTCTAGCGAGGCATCACGAAAAGGCCGGGCTTGAACTGAGCGCAGCGCTGCAGGCGTGGGTCAGACTGAGAGACAAGTTTCCACCCGGCACAGCAGCCAAGAGTAATTTCTCTCTCGACACCTGCTCAAAGCAGGCATGACGCTCTGTGTGCAGCGGTGACCCGTGCAGCAGGGAGGGCCCCAGGTGTGGCACGTCTGAAAGGCCTCGCAGGCGAGACCGGGATCCTGCAGTGACGGTGCACCGCAAGGACCAGACTGGCTCTCGTGAGGCCAGGGAGGTCGTCGACGCTGTGGCAGCATCTCCACACGCAGCTCCGTCCCTCCGAGGAGCTAGCCAGCCTCGTCCCTCTGGGCAATGCCAAACCCAGGCAAGGATCCCCTTCGCAGATCCTGTCATGGATGGAGTTGCATCAGGGAGCAACACGGCGGGCTGCTCTGCCCGGCAGGCGCCTCCAAGGGCAGGCGCCCTTGAGACCCTCTGCACTGCGCAAGAGGTGCATCTACCTCGCGACATGCTTGCACATGCTCCATGGCATGGGACTGCAAGATTTTGGGGCTCGGTGTGGCGGACCACAGCTCCAGAGGTTTTGGTTAAGGACTCTGGCCACGGCTAAGAGATGATCGGATAGGAACAGTCGCCCCGGGGGCCTGAGGGTCAGGTCTGAGCCAAGAGAAGCAGGAGGGCCTGTACAACCACCCCACCCCTCTGCTTCCTGCTGTGGCTAAGAAGATGCTTTTTACGGAGTGCTTCTGGACAGCGGCTTTCTGGAGGTTGCAGTCCGTCATCCCCTCTTTTCGGCAGACCCTGCAGCAGTGCTGGCGTGGTCCCCACCGACTCCAGCTGGCTCAGATCCTGGTGCGCGTGAGCAGTGCAGCACAGTGGCCAAGGTGGCCAGGGCATGCGGGGCAGAGGCGGATAATATCTCCAGGCCAAAGGGAGGGCCCCTCCCAATGGGGCAACTCTCCCAGCCTCTGCCTAAAGCTGCCATTTTCAAGAAGCGCTGGTCTGCAGCCCCGTCATCCTTAGCCAGAGCAGCCGATGCAAATGCTGCTTGGGGATGATGGGGCAGTAGTCCAGCTCATCTGGAGCACAGCAGTCAGGGCAGCCGTGGCAGAGCGGCGGCCTTGTCTTTCATGGATCGCGAGGTGCAGGCGTCACTCCTCCCAGGCTTGCCGGCCCTTTGGCCAGGGAGCAGATGCCCCCCAGCCGCTCTGCTCCCCCACATCCACACAGACCCCTGTGCACACGCCCCAGCAGGGCACCCCCGACCCCACGCGAGCTGGGCGTTCTTGTGCTGACGGCACTCCAGGGCCTGGGAGGCCCCCGAGGCGCCGGTCCTGGAGTGGGCAGCCCTCAGGCTGCCCCGGTTCAGGCCGCCTTGAGTCGCGCTGCGTCAGGCGACTCGCGCGTCTGCCCGTCCTGCGCCGAGTCGCCCCAAGCGGGACCGACCGGAGGCGCTGCCCTCGCCCTCGCCAGGCTGCTCTCCGGGCCCTCGGCCTGGTGAGCCTGGAGGCACGGAGGGGAGGAAGCCCGCCGACCGGCGACCCCACGCGCTCCTTGCCTGGGGCGCGAGCAGCCGCAGCGCCGGAGAGGGGCTTGCCGCGGCCCGCGGGCGCCTTCCGCCGACGCCCGTGCAGGGAGCTGTTCCGCGCTCGCGGTGCTGAAACCGAGGAGCGGCGGGGCGGGGACGGGGCTCGGCGGCTGCCGGCCTCGCGGGCTGAGCGCTGCCTCCTCCAGCAGAGAGCCTGGGCGGGCGGGGGCCTCGCACGTCCTGCCGGAGGGGCCCGGGGCAGCCGCTCCGCCCGCGTGCGCACGGCACTGGCCTGACGGACGCTGGGTCGGATCCAGCAGGGCCGAGCGGTGCTCTTAGCTCTGCCGCTGCGGTGGCTCTCGCTCGCACAGAGGCCGGCTCCGCGGGCAAGGCAGAGAAGGAGCCCGGCGCGGGAGGGCGCAGCCGCCCGGCTCGTGGGGAGCGGAGCTGGCGCGTGGCTGAGGACCCCTCGCCCCGGGCCGGCCCTTCACGAGCCTTGCGAGCGCCACGGCCAACCGACCTCCTCCGCCTGCGGGCAGAACTGCGAGAAGCCTTCCGAGGGCGCTTCCCTGCCTTCTCAAGGCGGCACGTGGGCCTGTGGGCCCCACAGAGCGCGACTCTTCCGAAGTCTCGGCCGGGGCTTGTTTCTGGGTTGTGTGAATAAGGTGCGCACCCAGGCGTGCGGAGGAGCTGCACGAGAGCCCTCCGCGCCCCGTTACCCGACTCCGGGAGCCGCTGAGCGGTTCCTCGAGGCCAGGGAGTCCCCGCCCCGAGCGGCCGCCACGCTTGCCCGACCCCGAGGGCCCGGGGCTGCGCCACTGCCTGGCGACGGACGAGGCGTCCCGCGGGCGGTGGCTGCCCCGGCCCGGGAGAGGGGCCACAGCGAGGGAGAGGGCCCGAGCCCACAGTCTCTTCTTGAGGGCCCTGAGCGAAGCCCTGCTTGGCCCCCGTCGGGGCCCCCAAGCACGAGCGCCCTTGCGCCTCCCCAGTCGTGGGACGGCGCAGTGCCACCCGCCCTTCCCAGCCACCGCCAGGCGAGTAGGACAGAGGGAGCGGCGGAGGGGAGCGGCGATTCCTGCCTCCTTCGCGTCTTAATAGCTCCCGCCCAAGCCCCCCGCGCGGGAGGGGCGCCGGCGCATCCCTGCGGAAGGGGGGCCCTACCTTCGAGTCTCCGGAGTCCTTCGGCGCGCAGCAACCAGCGACGGCCTCCCGAGCCTCGGCCCCTCCCACCCCAGCGCCCCGCAGCCGGGGTCTTCCTCTCTGCGGGAGCCCCGCCGCCCCGCGCCACCGCCGCCCCTGGAGCCGGTCCCAGCGAGGCGCTGGTCTGCGAAGGAGCCCGGCCCGGCAGGCCGCCCCGGGCGGCGGGCGGCGGGCAGCCCTGGGCGGCGCGGCGCGGCTCCTCCATCCAGTCTGCGCTGACCTGCATTGACGTCACTGCGTCATCAGGTTTCCCCTGGAAACACGGAGGGGCTAAAAATAGCAACCCACCAATTCAGCCCGGAGAGCGCAGGGAGGCCGGCCGGGAGGCGCCCGTCGCCGGCACGTCGAGGGGGAAGCCGCCAGGTCGCGCCGACCGCGCGCGCGACCCTTTCTCCGTCGGAACAGAGCGGCGGGGGATCCGCGGCGGGGGCAGGCTGGACGCGGGGACGGGGCTCGCCAGGCCGCCGCCGCGCGTCGCCACCTCCCCGCCCCCCGGGACGATTCCGATGGAGCAGGCTCGCTCCCTCCCTCTGGACCGCCTCGCCCTTCTGGCCCGGCCGGGCCGACCCGCCCTGAGGCGCCCCCAGCTCCTCGGACAGCCCGGCAGGGAGTTGGACGGCGCGGCCCTTCCTCGGCACAGACCAGTCCCGCCAGCGCGGGCTACACCGGCCCCCGGGTTGCGGGGCTGGAGGGGGCACGGCCAACAGGAGCTCCTGCCTCGCGCGGACGGGGGGCTTCCCTCGGGGGCGTCCTGCCTAGTCAGCGCCCCCGCCGGGATGGGCTTGGAGGCCGAGGGCGGGGGCGTCTCCTCCGAGGGGCGGTAGCGCCGGAGCGCAGCCTCCGGAGCAAGCGGGCGAGGGCCGGGTCTCACGCTGCCGAGGCGCTCCGCGCTCTGTCCGCCCCCGCGCGCCGCCCTGAGATGCGCGCCCGACTCCGGCCCAGGGACGCGGCGGCTCCCTGCGCGCCCCCCTGGCCCCGCGTCCCGGCATCGCGTGGCGCCTTCTGGAGCCGGCACCTTCCGCCCGCGGTCTCGGTTCGGAAGCACCGCGTCCCGCCAGCGGGGAGGCGCTCGGCGGCCACGCAGCCGCCGGCAGGAGGGGAGCCCGCCGGGAAAGCGCAGGTGCTGCCCCTGCGCGGAGTCTCGGGGTGGGAGGGGCGCCGCGCGGCTGGACCGGGGCGCGGGGGGGGGGGGGACGAAGAGGCCCTTCTCGCTGGACGCTGCCCGGCCAGGGGTGGTGGGCCCGGCGGTGCTGCCAGAACGGGGCGTTTCTTCCAGTGGCCTCCTGTTTTGTGGGGAGTCCACAGCCTGAAGGCAGGGGGCCGCGCAGGGGGAGAAGGCGCCGCTTCGAAGCAAACGTGGCTGCCGGCCGCCCTGCCTGCCTCAGGAAAGGCAGGTGGGGTCCTGCCGGCCGCCTCCCCAGGGCTGGCTGGGCTGGGCCAGAGCCTGCGCTGCTGCCGCTTCCTGGGTCCGTGGTGTCTGGGTCTTCCCTTGGGCCTCTTCCCTTCCCTCCCAGGGGAGCCACCAGTGTGCACTGGCTGTGGATGCTCGCTAGGCGCCCTCCCGGGCCCTGGTGGCCCCTTCCACTGAGGCACACCTGGCTCTTTGGACGAGGTGGGCTTCGCCTCTTCCTTCCTTGGGTTGCTTGGATCTTAGGGATGCGCTGCCTCCCGGAGACGGTGGGCTCCCCAGTGCTGGCCACAGAGGCGACCATTTTTCCCACGTTTCGCACAAGCCCGAGTCATTCGGGGAGTGCTGCCTAAATGCAAGGCATGCCTCACCAGTTGAATGTCTGTCTGGCAACACAAACACAGAGGCTTGGCCGTGGGAGCGCCAGCCCAGAGTTGCTACCTGCTGTCGTAATCTGAGCTATGAAGCCAAAATAAACTGATGTTTCTGAGACTTTTCAGTGACGGCTGAAATAACATTTTGAAAAGTCCCAACATGTGTCAGAAATCAACATATGGAAGAATGGATTCTGCCAAACATATTCCTTTGATGGAAAATCTGTTCTCAGAACTTAGCGCAGGATGCCTGTCGGAAGTGCACTGGCTGGAGTGGCCTGTGGCTCGGTGTGGTTTTCCCAGGGACCAGGCATGGTGTCGCGGGCTGCCAGGTCTGAGTGAGCGACTCTTCGCAAGCACCGTTGCGCAGAAGCAGCTGGGTCCATCACCTTGAAGCAGAAAAGGGCCACTCAATGAATCCGTGATCAGGGAGAAAGAAACAAGCCACAGGCGTAACTCCTCTTACAAAGTCCAGTTCCTGACTCCAAGCTGAGCAGATCGGAGGAAGCTGCCCCCACTGGCCGAGGCACTCTGGGATACAACAGCCAAATTCCCAGGAAACAAGTGACCAGGGAGAGCTAACAGGAGTTTGGCAGTGGAGTTGAGCAAAGGAGGGCCCTACCATTTTTCCCTCCCCCTCCCTTTGTGTTCTTCCATGTAACACACTCATTTACTTTCAGGAAAGACAGGAGAAAGCACTGGTGGTCCCAACAGGCCCAACGAGGTAGAATCAAATAGGCAGCAGAAAGAATGGTCTGAGAAGGCTTGCCAGTGGTGGTGACCAGCAATGTCTGTGCAATGTCTGTTCTCTTGCCTGAAGGCAACATGGCCTGCTTGTGCAACAAGTGCGAGCCCTGCTGGAGGAACAGGTGTGAGCATGAGAGCACCAGTGCCCCCCCTCAGGGTATTAAAAGAAGATGCAGAGTTTTTAGGCGGAGCGGTGGAGCTCCAGCAGCTCAGAGCAGAACAGAAGTGAGAGGTGCAGCAGCGAGCCCGGGCAGGAGAGGAGAAGCCTGGGGAAGCGAAAAGGAAGAGGAGTGAGCTCCTTGGAAAGGGCCCCGTTGGGTGCAGGAGAACGAGAAGCCGCTCCAGAGCGGTGAAGGCAGAGGCTCCCTCCAGCTGCTGTCAGCCGCCCGGGGATGCGGCGGAGGGCAGCCTGCTGTGGCGGAGCTGCGGTCACTCCATGCCACACGGAGCAGGAGGCTGAAGGTCAGCTCAGCGTCAGCAAGGACACCGAGACCTGCGAGAGCAAGCGGCGAAGGGTGCTCGTGCCGGAGACCCCCTGCTGCGTGGGGAGGGAACGCGCATGTCGGAAAGGCCCGTGGGCTCGTCAGTGTGCGGTCTTCCTGGAGGGCAGACCAGAGACCCAGCCGAAGGGATGCCGAGGCTCAGGCGGCCCTCCTTCAGGGAACAGGTGACGCTGCCACGCGAAGCTCTGAAGAAACCACACCGGACGCTGAAGCTATGGGGGAACGTCGAGAACCGTGGCGCCCAGATAGGTTTCTCTTCGATCCTTCCAGGTCTTGGAAGACAAACAGGCAGGGAAAGAAAACAGGAAGGTGAAGGCCTGGCCAGGAAGGCAGTGCTGCTGCGAGAGATTTGGATTCCGGAGCCACGGGCCACGCTTCCCGCAGGATGGGCTGTTGGCCCGGGAAGGGTTGCCCCTTGCGAGGACTGGAAGGAAGGTGTTTGGCCTCAGTGTGAGAAGTTTGTCGGGGGCTTTCAGTGGGATCCTAGAGGAGGAGGGGGAGCACACCCGGGCGCAACAACAGGCAGAGGCTGATGCACCACAACACGGAGAGCAGCTCCACTAATGGTCTTCCAACAACTGCAGGAAGAAACTATGGAGCACAGAACGCGGGCCCCCGTGTCTTCAGCAACCTTCTTTCAGAAGGGATGCAACTGGTCACCGGGGCAACACAAGGGCGCCCCAAGGAGTCACCACTGGCAGCCTCATCTGAGAAGGTGCCTAGCCCCTCGCAAAGCCACCTGACCCATGGCCATCTCCGCTGCACCTCTCGGAGGTGAGCCCCATAATCGAATGGTGTGCCATGTGGAAAAGCATCTGTTGGCTTTTTCTCTCTGAATATCTCTTGGTTCAAGGTCATGGATGACCTTGGGCTCTTTTGCTACAAGTGGGGTGGGGGGACTTCTCCCTGATCACTTTTCTTCACGACTTGCGCAGTGCCACTCATGTTCACCCCAGCCCTCTTATTCCTGAGTCAAAGAGCCTGCGACACGGTGCCTCCTCCTCCCAAGAGGGCAAACGCCACCCTTGGTTGCATAGCCAGAAGTGTGGCTTCTAGATCAAGAGAGGTATTATTGCCACTCTACACGACTCTGATGCGCCCGCAACTGGAGTATTGTGTTCAGTTTTGGGCCCCTCATTACAGAAAGGATATAGCCAGGTTGGAGTCAGTGCAGCGAAGGGCCACAAGGATGGTGGCTGGTTTGCAGGGGATGCCGTATGAGGCGAGACTGAGGGAACTGGTCTCTTCAGCCTGGAGGAGGGGAGACTCAGAGGGGATCTGTTGGCGACATACAGGTATGTGAGGGGATGTCACACGAAGGTGGGTAGAGACCTGTTGTCCCCTGCAGAGGAAGGCAGGATGCGCTCCAACGGAGCCAAGCTCAGGGAACCCAGTTCCATTTGGATGCCAGGAAGCACTTCCTGACAGTCAGGACCCCGAGGGGAGGAGGTTGAGGCCCCATCGGTGCAGGTGTTCAAGGACAGGCTGGACATGCACATGGTGGGCATGTCGTGAGCGGAGCCGGCTGGAGCTGGGGGTCAGACTAGATGGCCCAGGAGGTCCCTTCTGACTCGCTCTGTTTCTATGTTTCTATGGGAGTTATGCGAGCACCCAGAGATGTGCTGCCCTTGTCTGAGCCGGTCTAGCTCAACGCTCCTCTGTGAGATACGGTGACCAGAACTGTGCTCCATGCTCCAGCTGAGGGATATTTAGGGAATATCTAGACTGGTGCACAAGCATCAGGCATTATCTTGGCAGCTTCATTTGCAGCCCCCTTCCTAACGATCCCCAGCCTGAAATTGGCATTTTGTGGCCGCACTCCAAGCTGAGCTCTTCCGCAGGCTGCTTGCCGGAATGCCAGGGCACGTGGTCCATGGGGGCCAGTCTGCGTCCCACCAGAGAGTGAGTCCAGTCAGGACCCTTCTGCTCAAAGCATTTCAGTTTAGGTTTGCTTACATGGAGCAGTCCTTGCCGTTCTGAGGCCGGTTCCTCCAGCTTGAAGAGATCCTTTGGAGATCTGTTCCTCCCTGCAGGGGAGGGCAGGATGCCGGACACCAATTCCCACCCTCCTGCTCAGATGGCTGGAGGCCATCAGCTGGAATAGGTGGTGCCGTTTTTAACCATTCTCATTAGCAATCTCTGCTGTCATGGATTCTATCGAAACATGTTTTATGAATTGTACACGGCACCCACTTTGTTCAGGATTTATCCTCCCTGCTGCATTCGAAGGGCCCCACCTTCACCGCAGCCCCAGAAATAACTTGGAAAGGGAGGCCAAAAGCAACTGGTTCCCACGGCGCAGCCGAGCCAAGCCGGCAGAGTGGCAGAGAGTGGCCCCTCTCCCAAGGGGTCCCTTCCGGGCTGGGAGCCCCTGCCAGCCCATACAGGGGCAGGGTCCCGGCACGGCCAGAACCAGGGCCGCAAGCCCAGCAGTGGCAAGAAGCCCTCCCCTGCTGGATTTCCAGCTGCTGCTCCCTGCAGGGAGAAGGGGAAGGGAGATGCACACACGCCAGAGGCTGCTCTGCACTTGGCCGAGCAGAGTCATAAGCCCCCACGACCACGAAAGGCTTGCGGGCGCTCGGTGGACTCAGCTGTGCCCGGGAGATGCGCTCACCGTCTCGCCCGGCCTCCCCATGCATCCCATCCAGCTGTGCCTCGCTGGGTCGGCCGCCAGAATCCGCTGTTCTTTCCCTGCCGGACACAGTGAGCCATCTCACGCATCTGCCCCTCGCACAGCCCAGCTGGATACGGCTCTGCCTGGCTGAGGGAGCGAAAGCTCTGCTCAAGTCTGTGTGCCAGCACAACAAACCCGTCATCACACTTTTTCATGCTTAGCAGTCTTTAACTGCCAGGAGAGAAATGTTCAGACGTTTTCACACTGTTCCCAGTCTTCCCAAGCTGCGGGATGGGGTGGGGCGCTGTGCCAGGCCTCGCCTGTCCTGGGAGGGGATGGCACTGCGAGCGAGCAGCCCAGCCGTGTGCGCAGGCGGTCTGAGTTCCACCCCGCGAGGGCCAGCGGGGCAACGGGGGTCCTGGAGCAAAATGGAGGGAGGCTCCCCTGGCCAGCAGGGCTCTGCGCACACCCTCAGGTTGGGCCATGCAGCACCCCGTGCCAGCAAGGCTGTCAGAGGGGGGACGAAAGGCCCCCCAGAGCCTCCACTCATGTCCCTCCATCCCATCAGAGTTATTTTCGCTTTTTTATGGTAATGGGGAAGTTGTCCACTTGCATAGATTAGTATGCAGCCCAGTGCATTTTATGGACTATAAGGGAGACCAGAGGGGGGAAATTTATGGAGCCTGAAGAGCCGTCGCCAGAGGAGGCGCATTAAATGTGGTGCTGGAAGATTCCGTTGAACGGGGGGGGGGGGGAGAGAGAGAGAGAGAGAGAGAGAGAGAGGGAGGGAGGGAGGGAGGGAGGAGAGAGTTGAGCCTTTGGAGATGGCCTGTGTCTGATGGGCTGCTGGGGAAGGCCGGGGCACTTGAAATTCATGGTGAATAGCGCCTCGCTAAAGCCTCAGGTATGGCGCAGGCTGTCTCAGCCCATCGTCCCGAGCTGCTCTGCAGCGGCAAGCGAGGCCGAGGGCCACGTCCAGGGCGCTTCAACGCGGACACACCTGTGAAGCGCCTGCCAGTGCATTGCGACAATCCATGGCTACATACACGGATGCGCATTGCATGCATGTGCACTGAGCATACATGCGTCTTTTGCTCACTTCTACACCACCCCATAGCCAGCGCTCTCTGGGCCACTTACATGTATGATGGGCAGGCTCCAAGCTCACGAAGCCGGAGACACCACCGGACACGGTCCCAGGAGGCAGAAGGGCACAGCGAAGGTGACACGGGGGGAGGTGGGCTTAGTTTCAGCCCACCTTAATTCAAGCCCACCGCAATTTTCTTGGGTTAATGAAGATGGCCCTCCCAATTCCTCTGGCACCCGCTTCCCAGAGAGGACACCGAGGAGGCTGTGCGCCAGCTTCCTGCTGCCTTTCCGACCTTGCCCTGGAGCTGCCCCAGAGCAACATCTGGAGCCGGAAAACAGGGCGCTGGGCAGCTGTGGGCCCTGCCCTTGCCCTGCCCCACAAAGGCCTTGGGGCAGCTGCAAGGGCCTTCACTGGCTTGGTCCTGCGGGGCTGGCAGGCCCAGTCGGATGCGGCTCAGGGAACCGAGCCGCTGCATGGGGACGTGATTGGACAGGACCGGGGGATCAACCCTGGCCCAGCCTTGCCCAGCCGGGTCCTCAGGGTCGCGGCAGGCAAGACCCAGAGGGCGGGGGCAGAGACACGGGGGTCTGTCACGATTCAACCCGCATCAGGGTGCCCCTCCTGGAGACCTGACTGCGTTTCTCTGCAGGCGGGTGTTCGGGGCAGAAAAAGGGTCCCGCTGCTAGGCCACCCACCCTGTTGCTCACCAGCCTCCCTTCCTGAGCTAGCCAAGCAGGTCTCGGTGCTGGAGGCCCTGTGGCTTTTTGCGTATATGTTGAGGCCACCTTGTCGGGAGCAGCTCAAGACTTCACTGCCTCCACAGCCCCCATGGGCCGTCCACCCGTTTGGCAGGGCATGCATCCGGTTCGGGGGTCCATGCAGGTGCGACAAAGGCTGTCTGAGGGGGGCCACGTTCCTTTGCCACGAGTGGCCCTGAGGGAATTTAGGGTTCCCGGGGATGAAGACTCCACAGGGGCTGTTTAAGATGGCCCACCCCAGGAGTCACCCCAGGATGGCCCCAGATAGGTTTCTGGTGGCTCTGGGGGGATCGCTTCAGCAGGCAACGCTGCCAAAGTGGGGGTTGGGAGCTGGCCAGCAGGTTGGCGTGACTGGTCCCATGGTCCCTTCCCAGGAAGAGCAGCTACACGGGGGCCCCAGTTCTTGGCCAAAGGCCCCAGACAGGAAGCGGCAAGCCCACACGCATGCGCTCAGGGCCCTCCAGCCAGCAGCTGCCTTGCACCTGGTTCTTTCTCTCTCAGAAGCCCCCGAGCCCTTGAGGGGAGCCCTTGTCAAGCCCCCGTCCCACCCCCTCCCCCAGATCTCCTTTGCCCCCCAGGGGGCTCTGAGGAAATGCAGCCACAACCTGGGGACCGTGGAAGGAGCAAACCAGAGGGCTCGGCGTGGACTTGCCTGTGGCAGGGGTCGGTTCGGCTCATCTTCTGCTGGTAGCACCAAAAGAGCTGGAGGTGCTTTTTGGGAAAGCAGCCGCGTTGGCCCATCTCGTTTCATTGTCTCGGCGAAGGACCCTTTCTGGCTGCGAAGTGGGGCGAGGTGTGGGGAGGGAAGATGCTGGCTCAGAGCCTTTGCCGCCTGGGGTGTTTGACGCGAGTGCGGTGGAATGATCACCTCGTACTGGACGGCTGCCCATTCTGGCTTGTGCAGGTCTTGTCCTACACCTAGAGGAGCAGGCCGTGGGCCTTTCCCCACGGTGGCGCTGGAAAGCAGGGCCCATCCACACCTCTTGCATCCCTTTGGCCAGGTCCAGGCATGAGCGGATCTGGCGGGAGGGCATCTGCTGCGGGGTGGAGAAAGAAAGACCCCAGGGAATGGGCTGGGGATGACAGTTAGTGAGAGATGCCAGGAGGACCCCCCGGTCCACACTGCGTCAGCCGTGATCCTGAGAGGGGGCTGGTGACCCTTCTGTAAATGGGGCAGTTTCAAGAGCTGCGCCTCCAGGCGGCTGCTTTCGGGTGCCCCTGCAGCTCTCTGTCCAGCACCGGTCACCTCCCCCTGGACTCGGTCTTCCCTGGCCAGTGCAGGAGCCCTTTCGCTGCTGGCTTAGTCCACTCTGAGAGGGGCTGGGAGCCCCCGTCTGCTGGTGCTGAGTCCCATAAGGTGCCTCCTGCAGCAGAGGGGGGTTGGGAGCCTCTGTGGGAAAGGTGCTCGCTCGCTGTATTGTGCCTGCGCCCGACTCCGTGGCTGTGCTTTGGGGAACCATTGTTCCTGAACTGGGTGGAAGACGCAAAGCAGACAAAAATGCTGTCAAAAGAGCTGCCTCTGCCGTATGTGAAGCACTTCCGAAGGTGCACCAAGCTGGAACACCCAAGAGACCGCCGAGGAATTAAGCGCAGAGGCAGGGGAGCAGAGCCCGCGGGAACGGCAGTCCGTGGCCTCCGCTGCTGGAGGCTGGTTTGCGATGGAGCTCAGCCCAGTCCATGGTGCAGTCACAGATCACTGAGCTGGAGCTCCGAGAGGCCGGAGCCCGTGCAAAATACACCGGAGCTTTTTTTCAAGACAAATGCCACACTGCTGGAAAGAGCAGAAAACGGTGGAAGGAAAGAGGCAACGCTTGGCTCAAAGTGGAGCACGAAGGCCAGCAGAGTGAGCACGTGCCCCGTGTTGCCTCCACGCATGCGTCCAGGCCCTTGTGAGGCTGCCCGGGGTGGCCACTGTGGGATCTTGTGGCAGAGAGCCTTTCTGGGGAGCAGGCAGGCAGGCAGGCAAAAGGCGCATTAACGGCCACGCTTGCACATGCTCGTACAGCTTAGTCTGACGCATGGGCACCTTGTGCCTCCTCCCCTTCTCAGTGGGGGGAGAGAGCCCCTGACGTGCCCCCCTGAAGTAATCAAAGAGCACGGAACAGGCTCCCCCTCCTGGTGTCCTCCAGTCGTGCTTGGTCGCAACTCCCATGCTCCCCAGCTAACACGGCCATCAGAGCGCAGAGGAAAGCCTTGGGCTCAGTCTCATCTGCCTGCTGGCCCCAGCGGCTCTGCCGGCTCTGGGCCGGATGGTTCCCCTGCCCACCCACAGATGCGCTGGTGCAGCCCCAGGCCCTTCTACATGCAGAGCTGCTGCCAAGCACCAGTCCCGCACTCCGGGTCCCCCGCTCCCTGGCCAGGTGGCGCGGAAAGCAGTGGAAGTGCCGGAGGCCCCCATTCAGTTGAGGCCCGATCTGGGCCATGACAAGCCACAATCTTGCCCGCTGAGGAAGGCTCGAGCCCCGTGGTCTGAGCACTGCCTCCTGGCCACGGGCCCATCCCAAGACTGGGAGTCGCTGCCCATAGAGAGCGTGCACGATGGCTGCCTGACGAGATGGCCGGTGAGGAGCCGCCTCCTCCTCCTCCTCCTCCTCCTCCTCATGCCAGGGTGTGCTTCACAGCACAGGACCAAGAAGGGAAAGTGCCAGCCCACCCTTCCCCCTCCTGCACCTCGCCGGGCAAGGGCAGGCTCTCTGGACTCCCGCAGCTGTGGGGATGGAGAGCCCAGAACCGGGCAGCTCTCCGGCCAGAGGCGCATGCTCAGCTCTGGCCGGGCCACATGCACAGCCTGCCAGAGCCACGCAGCCCTCCCTCTGCTGCAGGTTGCCTGGAAGGCCACGGAGGGCAGGCGCGTCCCAGGCGGGGTCCGTGCAGCCCAGCCGCCTGCGGGTTGCACGCCCTCGAGGGGCTTCTGAGGGAAGGCCAAGCAGGCATCCCCCACCAGCCTGGGTGGCTGAGGAGCAGGGCCCCTGGCCTCCTGCTGGGAGGGCGACCCCCCCCCCATTGGAAGTGGCCTTCAGTTTGAATGCGCAAACTGCTCCGAAGGGCTGAACGAGCTGCCCATCCGCTCAACGTGCCTTTAATCACATCAGGAGCTGGAACAGACGGCGGGCTTAAATGATATACCATTAATGAAAGGCGTTAATTACCAGACGCTGATTCCTTTGTATGTAATTTGAGCGTCATGCAATAATTTAGTCCTGAATCTTGCCAATTTAATGTAATTTATTTCCATTTCGTTTTTAAGTCTTTAATCTCTTCCGTGTTCCTTCTTCTTGCTGCTGGTGGGGGCTGTGAAGCTGCTTCCTCTTCTGATCTCAGCTCTGCTCAGCACAGGCGGGAAACCCCCGTGGTTTTCACCCACAGCAGAGCCACTTGCGGTGCCCCTCCCCCCACCGCACACGTGAATCCATTTCAGGTTGAATTCTGGCTGTGGCACATGGATCTGGACTGATCTTGCTTGTCTTGAACAGATCGTTCCCCTCTTACCCTCTCCAGCAGACCCAAATGAAGCTCCAGAGAAGCAGCCGTTTCCTGGGAGTGGTGCTCTCCGGGAGACCCAGGGAAGCATCTGCCCTTGTGAAGAGTTGAGTCCAAACAGAACCTCCCCCCCTCCCCGCTTTCAGAGAAAAATCTCACTGCACCCTCAGGGTGGCTCCTGCTGCACGCGAGCAGGACGATGGGAACACCCAATTCTTCCTAATGCGCCTGCTCGCTTTCTTGTCATCTCCTGACCAGGGCGAGCAGTTCTCCCCCGTCTGTGCCAGCTCCCCTTGCCGCCCCAAGGAGCCTCCCTCGCTGTTCGAAGCAGGCCGGTCCTCGCACTCTGCCTGAAGAACTTCACCAGGCAACCCTGAAATGGGGAAGTCCTGTGCCCAGCCCCCCCCCCCACTTGCTCCTCCGGCCCCACCTCAAAATCAGATGAATTGGCGGGTGAGAGGTGCACCCCGTCTCCACCAGGGCACCCAGAGCTGGCGTGATGGCGGGTGCTCGCTGGCTGTGTGTCTCCCTGGCTGGGGTGCCTGACGACGGCCCATGGGCAGCCCGTTCCTGGCTTTGCCTCCCAGGGCCCTGAAACAAGAAAGGCTTCGCTCCGGCTTGAGGAGGCGAAAGCAACCATCTGGGAAGCCCCAGGAGCACCGGACTGCCAGAGGACGGACCGGAGGAGCCCTCCGAGCATCACAAAGCTGTGGGGCGCTGCCGACCTGTAGGGAAGCATGAGGCTGCTTCTCAGTTGTTCAGCGATCAGACCAGTGCGGGAGGCAGACACCTTTTGCTGAAGCATGTGCAGCTCCAGCGTAATGCCAGTCCGTGGCCTCTGGCATACGCATGTTCTTCATTTCAAGACGTCACCGGAAAGCTGTTTGAGGTACTGGAAACTGGGACATGGGACTGGCTCTCCCCCCACAGGAGAAGTCGCTTTGAGACGAGCCAGGCTGCACCGCGGCCACATGGAGTCCCTGTCCAAAGGCTGCATGTGTGCACGTGTGCATGCGTGTCCGCACTTCCCCAGGGTCAAGCGGAGAATGCCTTGGCAGCTGTGCATCACACGGACCCTTCCCTTCTCAACCAAACCGGCTTGCGGGATTGGCTTCCGGCCACCGTCTGACAGGCTCTGGAATCCGGCAGGTGGCGCTTTCCCCTCTCCTATCGGACTCTGGATCTAGCCAGCAGGCAGCCCCAGGCTTTGGCTGGGGGTGGAAGGAAGGGGGGCTTTGATGCTTCGCTTGGAAAAAGGAGAAGGGCTGGCACTCCAGGCCATCTGGAAGCTCTCTCCCTGGAGGAAGAGTGTGGGCCGGGCGTTTGATGCACCGGGAAAGACACATCACACATGCTCAGCTGTTCGGCTGCTTGGAGTGTGACTTCTTGTGCTTCGGAATGTGCAAGGGCTGCTGCCCTCCTGCGTGTGCAGCCCCCAAAGCTCTTCCCTTTCGCTGTGAGCTACGTGGTGCAATTTGACAAGGCAGGAGTGCCTCTGACCACACGCAGAGAGACCTTCTCTCACCCCGCACCCCCCCATAACTATGAGCAGTGGTTGCAGGGCCAGGAAAGCCCAGGGACCTTTCGGGCTTTAAGCCTGAGCGGAGCTGTGCGGGGCCTGCCATCTCCAGGCCGCCCCAGATCAGCTGGCCGAGGACCGGCGGCCTTGGGCCGATGACGGAGGGCGGGCAGGGCAGGCAGGGCGGGGAGAGGCGCCCGGCTGAGCGGGGCGGTCCCGGCGGGCGGCAGCGCCTGCAGCGCGGGCACAGCAGAGGCGCAGCAGGCTGGGCTCCTTTCCGGGCCCGGCGGGAGAGGCGAGCTGCGGATGCGAGCGGCAGCGGCCTCAGGCGGGTCCAAGCGCCGCCGGGCCCTCCCCGTCCGCCCGCGCCCGCGCCCGCGCCCGCGCCCGCCGGAGGCACCCCGCGCCCGCCTGCTCCCGCCGCGCCGGCCAGACACGCGGCAACGCGCGCGGCGGGTAGGGGCCTCGCCGCGCTGCCCGGCTCGCCTCCCCGGGACGGGCCGGCGAAGCGGGAGGAGCTGCCCTCGGTCCTGCGCCCGCCAGGCCCGCCCGCCCCGCTGCGGGGCCCGAGGGGCGCCGCTGGGGGGAAGGCTGCGCGGCGAGCCCGCCCGCCCGGGACGCCACGCTGGCACGGCCCCTCGTCCAGCCCCCGCGCCCCCGACGCGCCCTCAGGGCGACTCCCACGCTGTGTTTTCAGCCCTGCCCCCCCGCACCCCCCCCCGGCCAGCAGCCCCAGCGGCGGGGGCTGCCTCGAGTCCAGCATGACTGGAGCGCCCCTCCCCTTTGCAAGGAGCAGGGGGCAGAGGCCCCAGGCGGCCCTTTCTGCGGGACACACGGTAGCCCCCCACCCGCCATGGAAGGCTTCTGCGGCCAGGCCGACGCCGGGCTTTTGGGGAGCCTCCCCTGGGCCTGATGGCAGGGCCCCTTCGGGTGGCTCAGTGCCTCCGGAGCTGCCCTGGGTGCTCGCTGCTCCTCTGCCGGGGCGCCTGCAAAGCGCAGCCGAAGGGCTTCTGCTTCGGACTAGTGATCCAGCTGCACAACAACCCCCCCCCCCCGCCTGCCCCTTCTTGCTCTGCAGGCAGACCGTGCAGGCCCCGGCGACTGAGCCGGATGCAAAAGCCAGCAGGCACAGTGCATGGTGGCTCCTGCCCGGAGGGGGCTCACCTCGAGGGGGAGGGCCAGCCACCTGCCTCTGGGATCTACAAGAACAAGTGGGGGGCACTGCCCCCAGCAGACTCCCTGTCTTTGGGAAGCCATCGGGCCAGCCTCGGTTCCCCCGCAGCTCTGCTCAGGACCAAGAGCAACCTCCATGTGCCACAGCCACGCTCTTGCTCCTCCAAGCAGTGGCAGCTGGCCACAGGGCAGCTGAAAGCGGAGCCTGCGCAGAGACCCGCTTGGGCTCCACGGGAGGTGGTTGAGGCCCCACCGGGGAGGTGCTCAAGGACAGGCTGGACATGCCCATGGTGGGCATGTCATGAGCAGAGCCAGCTGGAGCTGGGGGTCAGACTAGATGGCCCTGGAGGTCCCTACCGACTTGCTCTGTTTCTATGTTTGCAACAGGAAGGGGGCTGCTGGCTCCAGCAGGGAAGGGACCAAGGGGCCCTCCCCGGACACAGGCCTTCTCTGTGAAAGGGGTCAGAAGGGCAGAGGGGCTGTTCCTGAGTGAGGTGGCAGGTCTGCCAGAGGGTGGAAAAAGCCATGCCAGCACTGGGGCAGCATGGAGGTGAGAGAGCCGTCATGGCGGATGGAGCAGAGGCTGCAGCTGCTTGTGGGAGCTCAGAAGGCGGATGGACCTCAGGGCTTCTGCTGCCGCTGCAACACGGCATCTGAGCTGCAGCTTGTCCCTGCTACCAGCAGCCGCTGGCACTGCCTCCGGGGGGCTGCTCCCCCAGCCTGTGCCCCAGTCCTCTCCTGCAGCTCTCCGGGAGAGCCGAACGGCGTGGCTCATGCAGGAACCCTCCTGCACAGTCTCCTTGGCAAACAGGGATGAGAGCTGTCCTCCAGACCTCTCTGGAATAGCAAGTAGGAATACCCAAGTCTTCTCCAGGTATCGGAGGTCTGTATTTGTTCCCCAATCTCATTTCATCTTCTGGTTTAATCTCTGGCAGCACGAGGGATGGTGTTTGGTGCCTGACGGCAGGCAATGGGTAAGATTTTAAGCACTGGGCCTCCCAAGGAGCCTGAAGCCGCTGCAGTGCGACTCTGAAAGGCCTCGCTCACGTGGCAGAGTTGCAAAGTTGCGCGAGTGCGCAGCAGGGGTGGGAGAGTCCAGATATCTTTGCACCTGGCTCGGGTCCCCTTTCCATCCACTGATCTTTCAAGCCAGCTCTGCAGACCACTGGATCGCTGAGCTGTTCAGAGCTGCAGCCCGCGCTCCGCAGCTCAGGGCAGAGGGCCAGCCGAGGACTGCACCCCTCTGCCACTGGGATCCTGCCGCGGTTCGTGTCCCGCCCCGGGACGGGGATCTTGCAGTGCGGCTGCGCGGCTGCTGTTCCGTGCCCTCCTCTTGCGCTTCAGCTTCTCGGGACTGTCCCGCAGCCAGAATGAACCTTGCCTTTACCTCCATGGGCAGAAGTGGGGCCCAGCAGCAGCCTGGGTTTGTGGCAGGGTCTCCAGCTGAAAGGGGGCAGCAAAAGTAGGGAAGCCCCCCCCCCACCCCAAGACACAGGAGGGCTGCTGGCCGTCAGAAGTAACACGACTGGGTGGGATCTGGGAGAAGGTGCGGCTTTCTGAAATGGCCATTGCTCCTTTGGTGGACCAGGGCAGCAGCGGGGGGGGGGGGTGGCGCATTCTGCAGAGGGGGGAGCTCAGATGAGAAATCGCAATGTTTGCAGTGTTCTGAAATACACATTTGAAATGTCAAGTTCTGAAGTGCTGTGCCTTGAACTTTAATTTAGAAAGACGCTTTTAAAAGGTAACGCTAACGTTTTTTAGATATATTTTATTTGATGGCAGGGGAAAAATGACATGCCACCTTGACAAATGGAAAACTTTGCATTGTTTCCCCCCTCCCGCATTCGCTCGAGGACGAATAGCAGCCTCAACTGGGAGCCCACTGCATTCGCCCGGGCACTTCAAGGCGCATGACTGGGGCCCTGAGAGGGCAGGGCAGGGCAGCCGGGGGAGCCACCTGCTGCGGAGAAGGGCCGGGGGTGGGGGGGGTGCTAGGGCTACTGAGCGCCTGCCCTCCCACTGCCCCCCTGCTGCCCCTCAGCCAAGCACTGCCATCTCCCAGGCTGCTTTTCTGAGATGAAATGCCGGAGGTCCACTGCATGCTTGGGGCAGAATTTCTTGTTTGCCCCTCGAGGCTACTGTGGACCAAAACTGCTCCACAAGGGCTGCCGAAAGGCCAGGCAAATTGGGTCCATCTGGCCGGGGACCCTCTAGCCCTCAATCACTTCCCCGCGGCTTTTTCCTGAAAGTCATTTGGCAGCGCCACCGACAGCTCAGGCCTCCAAGTCTCGGAGAACCGAAGAGACCGATGCAGAAACGGCCGAGCTGCTCTTGTTTGCCTTTGCAGCAGCGAAGGTCACCCGCCTTCACGGCACTTCCCTGCTTTCCTCAGTCACTTGCAGTCTTGGGGGGGGGGGGGTAGGCCGCTTGAAAGATGCAGCAGAGCGCATGTACACGCATGTGTTCATCCACACAGGGCCAGAGGGGCCACCGGCTCCTCCGTGGGTTCACCCAATGGCCAATTAAGCGGGCGTGGGAAGCATTTGCTCATATGAGGACCCTCACAGTGGGGCAGTGCAGCGCAGAGCGGCCCGGAAGAGGCTGCGTGTGCCGGCAGACTGCATATGTGCAGAGACTTGGGCTGGGGCGGACGGTCTCCAGACTGGGGAGGCCAGGAGTGGCTCGCGGTCCTGGTGGTGGCGCACCCTGAGCAGCACAGCAGAATGGGCAGAGCTCCGACCGCCAGAGAGGCCATCCCTGGCTGCTTGCCAGCTCTTCTCCAGGGCTGGGGGGGCAGTGCCAAGTTGCACGCACCGCTGCGCACATGTGGAAGGCAGGCCATGGCTGGTTTCACCTGCCAAGGTCCTAGAACATCTCAGCCACTTTGTGCGCTTCAACATAAGATAGCGAGGTGGGAGATGCAGTCTGCAAATAACACAGAAGGCAACTGGGCGGGGGGGGTCCCTTTAAGGGAGAAGGTCTGGTGCAAGTGGGGGGGGGGGCAGGATTCCTGCCTTTCCTGTGGAGAATATGTGCACATCGACCTCCCTTGACGGGTCCCCCGCTTTCCCCTCTCTTGCTCAGGATGCAGGCTGGCCAGGGGACGCCCCCCCCCCCCCGCCTTCTTCTGGCTGAGCTTGTTAGTGGAGCCGCCGGTGGTGCTGCATCCCAGAAGCAGGGCAGGGAACCAGGGAACGCCACGGACCAGCGTCCCGAACCCTCACAAGAGGAGCGGCTGCCTCTGCGCTTCGTCTGAGCTTGCGGGGAACTGAATCAGCGAGATGCCTGGGTCAGGTCACGAGAAACTGCAGCGCATGGCAGCTTGAGAATGCGGCCGATTGTTTCCCATGCTGCAAAAAGCCTCGGCTGGCTGACTGCGGCCAGTCCTGCAAAAGGAATTTGTGGGACAGCTCTGTGTGAAGCTTCTTTGCTCAGGGACACGTTTTTCACTTGCACACCCTGGAAACTTGTTTGCTGTGAAAAAGATTCGAAAGATCGGCAGCATGAAGCGCCACTTGGTGGCAAGCGAAGGGGCCCGGGCAGGCTCCCCAAGGCGAGCTCCCCACTCTTGTGATGCTCGCCCGGGCCAGCCACGGACAGCGGCTGGCGGCGCCTCGGTGCCAGGGCAGCCGGGAAGCGCAGCTTGCGGAAGGCGTGCCGCCCACTGCGGCCGGCCGAAACCCTTGCCAGGCGAGCGCCTCCTTCACACCGCTGCCTCTGCACCAGGCGCCAACAGGCACACCCATGGCCTCCTGCTCTTTCCACGGCCGCGTCCTTCGGGGGCACCGACTTCCTTTTCGTGGCCAGGCTGCCGTCCGCCCGCTCTCTTTCACCGCCAGCTGGCTGATGCTCGGCATTTCTACTCCCAGGGACTTAACCCTCTCTTCCGTTGCTATTTTTACTTTTGCTAATGAGGTTGACTATTTCCAGAAAAGTGAGCTGGAGGAATATGGATTCGGTGGGGAGGTGCACTCCCGGCTGCGCACAGCTGCCGCTGCCGCCTCCTGCCGCACAAGAGGCTGCCCGACATGCGTGTGCTCACAGATCCCTGCATTTCATGCACATGTGTGTGGGCTTTGGGAGCCGGTGCCCCCCCCGGTTCTTCATAATGCCCTTGCCAGTCCGCCCCCCTCAGGGGCCCTGCGGCAGCTCAAGGTAGGGGCCGCACCAGCTAGCATGCTCCCACATTCCCACAACCCTCCACTGTCCCGCCGAGCCAGCCCGGGGCCTGCGCACCCCGGGAACGAGTTCCACCCGCTGCTGCCTCTTTCCGGTAAGTGGCAGACGCAGCTTGGCCCCGACTCCTGGTACTGGAGCTCGTGGGGGCCAGCCTGGGGCCCCTTGGAAGTCCACGAGCAGGACAGAGAGGCATGGAGGGTCCCCCTCCACCAACTTGGTCAGGGTGGGGTCTTGTGCATGCGGTTGGCAGGCATGGCAGGTCCCCATGGCGTGGCGATGCCCCTTGGTGTCTCCTCGTGTCTCTCTCACTCATCGCCCTACAGCTGGTGGCACCAGAGGCCTTCAGCCCATCGCAGCCTCGTTGGTTCGACTGGATCTGACTGCAGAAATCTTACTTCTCTCCCACAAGTCTGTGGTGCAGCCACATGTGGAATCATGTGCCCAGTTCTGGTCACCTAACCTGGAGAAGGACAAAAGTGCAAAGATGATCGGGGGCTGGAGTGCCCCCCCACGAGGAGACCGGGACTCCCCAGCGCAGAAAAGGGAAAAGGGGGGAAGCAGGGTGGGGGTGCTGCGAATACTGCGGGGAGCGGAAAGGGGGGGCAGCTTTGTGCCGCAGCCCTGAAGCCCAAAGGTGGAGGTTTAGGCCCAACCAAGGGAGCTATTTCTTCCCACGATGTACAAACTGTGGAGTTTGCGGCCACGGGAAGCAGGATGGCCAGCCTGGCCTTGGGCAGAGGCGACCCCTGGGACGGAGCACCTCCTTCCCCACAGGGGGCCTCCTGCATCCCGGTTGCGGAGGGAGAGGTCTTGCGCCCGTCCTGCCCGAGGGATCCTGGTTGGCTGACCGCCATGTGCACGGCGTGCTGGGCTGGACGGGCCTCTGGTCTGATCCGGCAGGGCTTTGCTTGCGTCCCCATGGGGCTCTGCTGCCCCACACCTTGTGCCTCTGCTGGGGCTGAGTCGTCAGACCAGCTTCCCTTTTGGTTCCTCCTTCTGTGCCACGTGCCTGCGGAGACATGGGAGAGCTGCTCCAGGGAAAGCTTGTGCGGTGCTCCAGCCCTGATTCGGTTTCTGATTGCCTCGTGGGATGTGGGGGGAGGCACCAACGCCCCGGTTGTGATGGCAACCTCAAGTCGCAGCCGCGGCAGTGGGACCGGGCTGGGTCTGCTCTGAGAGGCAATTCAGAAGAGCGTTTGGCCGGAGGAGGCGAGCTCAGAGCCCCCCTTACTCGTCGGGAGCCGCTCCGGGTGGCCCACTTGGAGCACCTGGCCTGAGCTGGTGTGCCTGCCTGGGGGAACGAGGCCTCGGAGTTGCATGTCACCAAGGCAGCCCACAAGCCAGGGAGAAGGGCAGGCATGCGCTCAGGGCGCAAAGAGCTTCCTTGCGCGTGCTTGTGGCAGAGGTACCCTTGCTCATCGGCAGCTGAACGTGTGCATTGGTTGTGTGGGAAGGTGTTGTGGAAGAAGCAGCGCAGCAGATTCTACCTGTGGTGTAGGACGACTGCTGCCTGCACTGCTGTGGCCGATGGGGCTGCCGGCAAGCGTGGAGCGTGCGTGTTGTCCCCTCACTGTTGCTCTCAGAGCTCCAGTGGAGACCAAGGCCAGCCTCTCATGCCAGGAAGGGGGTCCACCGCCCCTTCACACATGCTCCCACGTGAGGATCGGCTTGCACGGGACCTGCTGGCGTGAGGGAAAGTCCAGGGGCCAAGGAGCAGGGGGTGTCCAGGGGGTCAGGCTGGCAAGGAGATGCTCCCCTGCATGGCTGTCAAGAATTTTTCCCTGGGAAAAGGGACTCCATTGAGGGGGGTTTCCTGGTGGCAGCCAGGAACCGACCAGTCCTGGGGGGACATGCACAGCTATCAAGCCGCAGGCCCTGCCCACTCACAGCACGTGCCCAGAAGAGGTGAGCCCCCCCCTCCTCAGGGGATCAGAGCCCTGCGCTGGGGAGCCGGGGTGGGGGGGCTCAGCAGCCTTCCAGACCCCTTCCCGCTTTCCCGCTCTGCTCTTCTGGGATCCCGCGAGGCTCGGAAGCAGCGCATGGCAGGGGCAGGCCTGTGCTCCAGTTAGTCACACCCTCGGGCAGGAAAAGCTTCCCACGCCCAAGCGCTGCAGCAGTGAGCAGCCAGCGGTGGGTTGGAGGCCCTGCTGCTCAGCCCGCCGGTGCAGGTGCTGGGGGAGGCGGGAGCCTGCGCAGGCAGGGCACAGAGGGCTCCGAGAGGCGATTGCCGCTGCTCGGGCTCTGCAGGACCCGGAAGGCGACGGGGAGGCGGGAGAGGAGACCGCAGCAGCCACACGTGGCCCCGAGGCCATGGAGCTGTGGGGCCCCGCATGGTGCAGGGAAGCAGAGCAAGCATGGCGGTGCCCCCCCCCCAGTCACTCAGCAGTGCCCGCCAAGCCCGGGGAGGGAGTGCCGTGAAGGCCCATCCGTCACCCTCCGCGCTCCTTGGCCCGAGATTTACTGCCCTGTCTGCTGCCGCCCGCTCCCTCCCGGGGGCTGCATAGATCAGGACAGGCGGCCTTGTTAACAAGGCTCCTCGGAAAGGTTTGTGCAGCCTGCAAGGCGACAAAAGGCGCCTCTGCTTGCTGCACTGCCATGAAATACAGCTCAGCTCCGTGGCAAAGCTTCCACCTTGCAGCCTCTCCTGGCAGGGCTGCAGAGGACCCTCCCTGAGACCTGGAAGGCCGCGAGCAAGCGAGCGAGCAAGGGGGCTTGGCGCACAGGAGCTGAGCTCTCGTGGGGCATGCAATCCCCGCACCCCCTGCAGACCAACAAGGACAGCTTCAGAAAGGCCCCCTGGCGCCAGCAAGCAGCCTCCATGGGGGTGCCCATGCCCTGCCACGTGGGGCCACGCAGGCAGGCCAGGAGCGCAGTGGTGGGGTGAGGGAGGGGGGTGCCAGTCACATGGCCCAAGGACAGGAACCGCTCCCCCCCCCCCCGCACGCTTGCTGCCCCACGAGTGCTGCTTCGGAGCGGCTTCGCCTCAGGCAGGCCTGAAGCAGGAGGGCAGCAAGGAGGGGCTCCCCAGGGGGGCAGTTCCCGCCCCCCTTTGGGCTCCAGGAGGAGCTGCTGCCTTCGAGCCCAGCCTCCCCAGCCGTCCATCATCCCTGGGCAGGAGGGGCCATGGCAGCCAGGGGCCAGCCCGGGAGAGCCCTGGCGCGGGTCACGTGCCGCCTCGGAGCCACCTGGGGCCTGTGGCAACTGACGCAGCATGCAGCTCCGAGGCAAACCGTGGGGCGTGTGACTAGCAGGAGCGGTGGGGGGCTGCTCCAGTGGCCCCTCCGGCCCGCCATGGGCTTCCAAGCCAGCCGCCGAGGCTTTACCCAGGAAGAGCCTATCTGTCCGTCTTGGGGGCCTCCTCCAGTATCCCGGTGCTCCGGCAGTGCGACAAGACTCCAGGTGCGGCTGCTCAGCTGTGCCCCTTCTCCCAGCCCTGCACTTTGGGCTGGATCCAGAGTTAAGCACATGCCGTTGGGCTGGCAGAGGCAGCCCCCACCCCCGCCCGGAGCAAGCCCCTCCAGCCTGCTGAAACAGCCGCGCTCCTGCATGGAGTGAGGGGGCAGCCCTGAGCATGGGGTGGGAGCCCCCCCACAGGACCCACGGGTGCTCCCGGCTGGCTCCTGGCGTGGCTGGACCAGAGGGTCTTCCAGGGGCGCGCGATCCCGTGACGATTGCAGCAGGCTCAGCCCCGGGGTGGGGGTGGGGGTGGGGGGCTCGGACAGACGCCTTGCCCTCTTCCTGAGCCCAGGGGCCGCTGCCAGCCAGCTGGGGAGGCGGCATGCGGGGCGGCTGGCTCGGGACTGGGCCGCTTCCTTGATTTCTGTGCCCACGGGAGGTGGGTGGCGCCAACTGATGGCCGGCCTGGGAGGACCTCAGCCGGGGGCCGGGGGGGTGTTGTGCTGGGGCAGTTTTCCAGGGCTGCGCAGGTCTACCAACCCGTCGCCGGAACCAGTTACATCTCCTTGAACCCGATGCTGGAACATATGCACACTGCACGTGAGCTTGTTCGGGGCCAGCGCTCTGCCCCGGCCTGGGCCGAGTCCACAGCGCTCCCGTTTGGCAGGTGAGGATCGCCAAGGCGTGTGGACCAGCGATCGGCTGCGGCAGAGGCCTCCTTGGAGGTGGTCGCGCTACAGGTGTTCGCAAGCTGTGAAGATGAACTTCAGCTTCCCAGCTCTCTTCATGCATCGTGATCTACGAGTGCATCTTGCTCGCCCCGGACAGTGGAGCGGAGCGTTCTCAGGGTTTGCCCTCATCCTGCCTGGCTGGGGCGAGGGCTCCAGACCTGGCTGGTGACCTTGCCTGCCCCCTCCTGTGCCTCCCCCTCTGTCACTGGAGGCCCCTTGGTCACTGCGTTTTGCTCTTTCCTGCTTGCTTCCTCCCCGTCTTGCTGCTTGGTGCGCATCGCTCTTCAGACTTCCGCTTTCACTCCCTTTGAGTGCCTCCGAGAGATCGAGGAGACGGGCGCCTTGCCGGCCTCTGTGCTGTTTGGCCCGCTGCTGAAATGCTTCAGGTTTTGTCATTCACCGGCTGAGGCAATTTGCTCCCCGTCCCTTCACGCAGTTCATTAATAAAGAAAATTGGGTTATCGGAAAGGATGCTCATCCCCTGGAAAATTCCCCGCACCATTTTTTGCTGAGTGGCCGCATTTCCCACTCCAGACTGAGCAAGGGGATGCTGTGGGCTCCTGCATCCTTTTCTTGGGCAGTTTCCCTGAGCCGGTCGGGGTTCTTGGGGGCTGCGATGCGGGAGGAGAGCAGGCTGGCCGGAGTCCCCTTGCCAGAATGCAGGCCCTGCCCTTGTCAGCAGCGAGGCGGCCAGGCGGCTGGCCAGGCTGCGCTTGCTTGCTCTGATGAGGGAGGGGGCAGATGGCCGCCGGCCCTTTCCTTGGGGGCCCCGCAAGTCAACCGCGTCTCCACAGCCCTTCGGTGGGTGGGCGGCCCCCTCCCCGCGGAGCCGTGTAGCACCCTTACCCTTCGGGGTCCGGTCCTAGCCGTGCAGCACCCTTGCCCCTAGGGGTAGTTCAGGGTGGCCCCTTGCTGGAATGCCTACTCGCTCCCCTCCTTGCGGCCGCCCTGGCCCCTCACCTTGGGCAGCAGCTTCAGGGAAGGCACCCGCTGGCCCACGGCCCCTCCTGCCTCATGATGCCTGGATGGCAGTCAGAAACAATCGGCCAGCCCAGGACGGAGTCGGGGGCAGAAGAGGCCGTCAGAGGGACAGTTGTGCCTTGAGGTGACCGGCCAGTCCCCCTTTGCCCCCGAATTGTGCAGCTTCGGGCCGGGCCTTTCAGCTCTGCTGGCGCTCTGTGCCGGGGCCCCGGGAGGGACCCCTTGGGAAGGCCGTGGGCGGCCCGCATTGGGCAGAGGCGGGGGGCCAGCCTGGCTGGAGCTGCATTCCAACAGGGGGACGGAGGCAGCAAGCTCCCCTTTTCCAGCCACCCCCCAGCCCATCTGCCACCGAGGGACCTCACGGATGTGGCCTCAGAGTCCCATTCCTGGCAACACCGGTGGGAAGCTCCTGCGTGAGCACAGCAGGCGAAGCCATGGCCATCGGCCAAGCCAGCTGCCGGACGGCTGCCCCTCACTGCCCCAGGGCCCTCCCCAAAGCAAGCCTTGGCTGCACAGTGTGTGTTGAGGGGGGTGCAGGTATGTGGGGGGTGCCACGCAGAGGTGGGTCATGACCCTTTTCCCCCTGCAGCGGAGGGCGAGACGCGTCCCAGTGAATCAAAGCGCAGGGAACCAAGATTCAAGGTGGAGGCCAGGAAGCCCTTCCTGACAGTTGGGGCCCCCAGGGTGTGGAATGGGCTTCCCCGGGAGGTGGTTGAGGCCCCATCAGTGCGGGTGTTCAAGGAGAGGCTGGGCAGGCACATGGTGGGCATGCCATGAGCGCAGCTGGTTGGAGTGGGGGTCATACTAGATGGCCCGGGGGGCCCCTCCTGACTCGCGCTCTTCCTCTGTTTCTAATACCTGCTGCGAGGTGCAGATGCCGCGCCCGGACGTGACCCCCGGGGGGCCCAGCGCGGCTGTCCCTCACCTCCTTGTTTCCTTAGCTGTCAGGACCAACCCGAGGTGTGAATGATCTTCGCTCACAGAAAGGACGGTCGGATTCCATGCGCTTCACGGAAGATCATTGTAAGTTTTATCCATTTGCTTGTCCTGATAGTCCTTAAGGTGATGCACTTTCCCCCGAGAACAGAGATGCTCAGGGAAGCGCAGAAGTGCGCTTTTGTTTGGGACACATCCCGGCAGAGGCCCACCGGTGACGGGGACGCACCGTTTTGACTGCTGGCCCCAAAGCTGCCAAAGAGCTTTTCCTTCAGAAAATGGGGAGGCGACCTTTGCACGCTCCCGGACACCTGGGGCTCAGGCAGAAGCGCAGAGTCTGCATTGCCCCAGGAAACTAGGGAGGGGGAAGGATCTGGCCCCGCAGGTGGCCTGCGTTCCCCTCCCCGTTTCACACATGCAGGTCTCTCCCGCCTTTGGCTTGCCCTGAGAGCTCAGCCCTTGAGAAACCAGCAGCTCAGCCTTCGGAGTGGGGGGTCTTTCTTGAGAAGCCGGACTCTGAGGAGGCAGCCCTCCGGAGTGAGGGTGGCCTCTCGAGAGCGGGACATGTGGCCATCGGGGGCCCGGTGGCAAAGGTTGAGGAGCCTGGGCTGGCCGGCATCTGTGCCACGGGGCAGCTCGCCCCCTCCGCCCTTCACGCCCCGGCCTGCCTTTCCTGCCCAGGCCGTGAAGCCCCCCTGCACCCCCCCTTCCCTACGCAGGAGGTGGACAAGGCCAGAGGGGGCCGGGGGGCCTGCCAGGTGCTGATCCCTGCCAGGCCCGTGTCTGCTGGGGGGCTGCCTCCTGCCGCGGAGCACCCCTGCCCTGTCCTGCTCCTGCTGGGAGCCTGGAATATCCCTCCGGCGAGCGAGCGGGCGAGTGCGGGTGGTGGGGGTGGGCAGCGGTGGCAGCCTCCACAAATCAAGCCCGTCAGGTTATTTCTCAGGGAGCTAATGGGATTTGAAGCCAGCCTCTCCGAGAGTTCTGTGGAGGGGTCATTTCCTGCCTGAACTCCTAATGGAAAATGAGATGTGCTCAGCCCGCCTGCCTTTCATCTCCTCCTGCAGCGGGCCTGGGGGGGTGGGGGAGCATCGGGGAGAGAACTGGCCCTCCTGCCCCCCGGGGGTGGTGTGGAAGGCCAGTGCGGCGGCCTCTGTCTGGGATGGGTGGGGAGCAGCGGGGGGCGGGGCAGGCTGGCAGCTGTGAGCAAGTGAGCGCTGTGAAGGGGTGCTGCGTGGGGCCCCGATCCCCTTGCCCTCCACCGCGCGGCCAGCGAGCAAGCCGCCCCCAAGCGAGCTCTGGAAGGAGCGCCCTTCCCTTCCATCAGGACCGTGGGGGCCCTCCTGCAGAGCCACGGCCCTCCGCAGCCCCTCTGCCTGCCCCGCAGCCAGAGGGGGCCCTTCCCCGCCCAGGTGTGACTCCCGAGCCTCCGGCTGGCAGGACCTGCTGCCTGAATGCGGAGCGTGCGATTTCTCTGCCTTCCGCTCGCTGCCAAGATTCCGGGCGTTCGGAGCGCAGCGCCGCCTGGCAAAGGGGAGGGTCTCCACCCCACGCGAGGCAAGTGGGTGCGACTGGCAGACACTTGTCTTGGGCAGGGACCGCTCCGCCGGTCCATCACGCTGCAGCCCCAGCACCTGAGCAACGCCATGCAGGATTGGACCCGCTCCACTGAGTCCAGCGCTCTGTTCTCAGCAGCCCCCGCAGCTGCCCACAAGAACCCATGTGCAGGGCGTGAGGGCGGCTGCGCCCATGTTCCTGGGCAACCGATGTGCGCAGGGGCACTGCCTCACACACAGCCCTGGATGGCCTCCTGCGGCCCTCCTGGAGCCTGCCCAGCCCCTTTGCAAGGCAACCCAAACAGGTCACGTCTCGCGGTCACCTGTTCGGTGGGTCAGCTCTGCGCCATGGGGAGATGCCCGTCCGCATGGGGTGGGCCCTCCTGGTTCCAGCATGGCAGGAGAAAGAAAGGACCTCCCTGTGCATGTGTGGGGGGGACACACCGATGGAGCCCAGTGATTCTACAGCAGCCCCTGGTGACTGGCTGCCCCCAGCCCGCCCTCGGGCCCGGCTTGATCCCCGGTCTCCCTGAGGCCAAGGCGGACCCCCTCCTCCTGTGAGCAAAAGCCCAAGCAGATCGTTCGAATGCCAGCGAGCTTGGAGTGAAGCCGCAACAGGGCGATCGCCAAAAACCACTCAGAATGAGCCCAGCCTGCTGCAGGGTCCTGCCCATGTGTGGCTTGCTCTGACCAGCGCCTGGGGAAGGGAGGAATTCCTTCTTCCTCCACGGAGCTGCTCATGTGCTGAGAGGTTGCGGGGGGCGGGGGCATCCTAAGGTGGTCCTAAACCTTTGTGCTCTCACTGGACTTACTTTTATGTTGTACATGAATGACTGACTGGCTCCAGTGTGACAGTCCCTCTGGGCCCGTGCTGCCACGGAAGCCCCCTTCAGCCAGCCCGGAGTCCTCTGGCTGTGCTGGAGTTCAGCTGGCCAGGGACAGCGGGAGTCCTGGCCCAACTCATCTGGGGAAGGTTGCACTAGAGCCGGTCTGATCAGCTCCGAACCCTCCCTGGGATCAAAAGCCACCTTGGTCTGGGCCGGTTGAGGAGGGGCCCTGGTCTGGTGCTCCTCTCACTGCTGGAGGGAAATGCTGGGAGATGCCCTCTCTGCTCTCCAGGCTGCCTCTGGTGCAAGTCATAGTGCTCAGCTTGGTCTCTTGGGAGCTGAGGGCCATCTTTTCACATGGCTATTCCGGGGCATTCTAATGTCCCCGGGAGGGAAAAAAGAACCTGGGAAAAACAGACCAGTCAGGAGGAAAGGAAATTCTGGAGCAAATTATACAGCAGCCAGTCTGCAAACACCTTGAAACAATGCGGTGCTTACTAGAAGCCAGCATGGAGTTGTCAAGAACATAGAAATAGAGCAAGTCAGAAGGAACCTCCCAGGCCATCTAGTCTGATCTCCAGCATGTGCATGTCCAGCCTATCTTTGAACACCCACACTGATGGGGCCTCAACCACCTCCCGTGGAAGCCCATTCCACACCCTCGGGGTTCTGACTGTCAGGAAGTGCTTCCTGGCATCCAAATGGAACCTTGGTTCATAGAAACATAGAAACAGAACGAGTCAGAAGGGGCCTCCCGGGCCATCTAGTCTGACCTCTGGCACCAGCCGGCTCCGCTCACGACATGTCCACCATGTGGACGTCCAGCCTCTCCTTGAACACCCGCACAGATGGGGCCTCAATGACCTCCCGTGGAAGCCCATTCCACGCCCTCGGGGTCCTAACTGTCAGGAAGTACTTCCTGGCATCTAAATGGAACCTGGGTTCCCTGAGCTTGGCTCCGTTGAGAGCGTCCTGCCTTCCTCTGCAGGGGAGAACAGGTCTCTCCCCACCTCCGTGTGACACCTCCTCACATACCTGTATATTGCCAACAGATCCCCTCTGAGTCTCCTCTCCTCCAGGCTGAAGAGATCCAGTTCCCTCAGTCTCGCCTCATATCCCATCCCCTGCAAACTGGCCACCAAGCTTGTGGCCCTATGCTGCACTGACTCTAACCTGGCTATATCCTTTCTGTAACGAGGGCCCCAAAACTGAGCACAATACTCCAGTTGTGGGCGCACCAGAGTTGTGTAGAGTGGTAGTAATACCTCTTTCGATCTAGAAGCCACACTTCTGGCTATGCAACCAAGGGTGGCGTTCGCCCTCTTGACCACTGCATCACACTGCTGACTCATGTTTAGCCTGCAGTCAACCAGCACCCCGAGGTCCCTTTCACAAGTGCTGCTCTCCAGCCACTTGTCCCCGAACCTGTACTTATTACACCCATTCCCATGCCCCAAGTGCAAGACCTTGCACTTCTCCACTTTGAGCGCCACCCTGTTGTCTCCTGCCCACTTCCATGGTCTGTCCAGATCCTTTTGGAACAAATCCTGCCAGACTGATCCCATTTCACTGTTCGATTGGGTAACCTCCCTGACGGACTCTGAGAATGCTGCAGGCATAACCGATCCTGAGCTCAGCAAAGCTTTTGACAACGTGCCCCCCAATATCCTGATCAACAACCTGGCAGAAAGTGGACCAGATGGGACAGCGACCGGGTGGCTTCACCGCTGGCTGCAGAATCAGGCACAGAGGGGCACCTTCCCAGACTGGGCAGGGGCAGCAAGTGGGGTGCTGTGGGATTCAGCCCCGGGCCCGGAGCCCTTCAGCATTTCCGTTACTGATTTGGAGGAGGAAATGCAGGCAGGCGACACAAAACTGGGTGGGATCGCTGACACCCTGGCAGAGAAACAGAATGCCACGTGGTCCTGATTGGTGGGAGCGCCAGGCTGAAAACAGCAGAATGAAATTCAGCAGAGACAAATGCCAAGCTCTGTACCTGGGAAAAGGGAACCAAACGCCTTGTCACGGGATAGGGAATACTTGGCTCAGCAGCGCTGCAAGTGAGAAGCATCCCTGAACTGTTGTGCATCGCAAGTTGTATATGAGTCAACAATGTGATGTGGCTGCAAAAAGGACAAATGCTATTTTAGGCTGCATTAATAGAAATATCACTTCCAAATCCCACAGAGTCTTAGTTCCATTTTATTCAGCTCTGCTCAGGCCTCAGCTGGAGTCCTGGGTCCAGTTCTGGGCACCACAATTGGAAAGATGCAGACAACCAGGAAGGGGCTCAGAGGATCTGGGGAATGGAAATGGGAGCCCTCTGAGGAGAGACGGAAAGAACTTGGCATGTTTCGCCCCAAGAAGAGAAGGCAGCGGGGAGACATGCTAGCGCTCCCCAAGTCCTTGAAGGGCTGTCACAAAGAGGAGGGACGAGGTCTCTTCTCGATCAGCCCAGAGTGTGGGACATGGAATAATAGACTGAAGTTACAGGAACCCAGATCCCGGTGTGGTATCAGGAAACATTTCCCGACAGTTGGAGCAGTACCACAATGGCACCAATGCCCCGTCCCTCCCCGGGGGAA
The DNA here is from genome assembly GCA_023646645.1 of Varanus salvator macromaculatus. Lineage (NCBI taxonomy): Eukaryota > Metazoa > Chordata > Lepidosauria > Squamata > Varanidae > Varanus > Varanus salvator. The sequence goes on from JAIXND010000754.1 coordinate 86,420,213, forward strand.
CTCAAGATGCACTGGACAGCCTTCTGAGAGGGACGGTTTGACTTGGTGCCCTGCCCTGCACTGGCCCAACAGCTTCCTTGGCCCCTTCCAAGTCTGCTATTCTAGGATCCTCTGAAAATGGGGGCTGCTGCATTTCAGGGGCGATGGCCATCTTTCCCCAGCAATCCCCTAGAACTGGGGTGGGTGACCTTGGGTCTCCAGATGCTTTGGCCTACAGCTGCTGCATGGATCTGGCGGGGAGTTGTGGAGGGGCGAAGCCGTCGGCCCGCCTTCGCCCAGGCATCTGCGGGAATGTTGCCCCGATGCTGCTGAAAGCCAGAAGACACCACAAGGACATGGCAAGTGGCTGTGATCTCGACTAATGGGTCACGCAGCGAGAGGGACCTTTAATAATTAGCGGGAACAACAGCGTTGCGCGGTGCCTGCGTGGGCACCCACCTTCCGCGGGCCGGCTGCCCCACCGCCTCCAGCGCCTCTGACTGTGGGAGCCTCCGGAGCTGCCTGGGGAGGCAGAGGGTGGGAGGGGGCTGACTTTGGGGGTCCCACAAGGATCCCCTTGTCCCCAGAGCCATTTCCCGGCTACGTGAAAGCACCTGGCGTCGGGGCCTAATGCTTTCGCCGCACCAATGGCTCCCAGCTCTTCCTCTCGCTCTTCTTCCCTGGAATCTGGCAAAGCCGCAGGAATCTCGCCCGCGGAGCCTCCTTCCTTCCCTGCCTGCCTGCCTCCTGTTCCTCCGCAGGGCTGGGTGAGAAGCGGTGGGCGGGGATGGCGCAGAAGCAATTTCAGCTGGCCTTTAGGAGAAACTTCCGATCTGCGAGGGCTGCTCGGTGCGGAACAGGCTGTGCCTCAGCAGGGCAGGCTCTCCTTCACTTGGGCGCTGGAGTGGGGCTGGCGGCCACCTGCAGAGAGGCTGCACCCGCTCCGCAACACGCGGCCCCTCCGAGCAGCACGGGGGCCCCTCCGAGGGCACATGCGAAGGGCAGCAGAGCGGCTGCCGAGGGCACCCGGCCCCTGGCCAGAGCAGTGAGGCACTCCGCTCAGGCCTCCAAGCTCCCTTCTGCCCTTGCCAGTCGCTTTGCCTGCCTGCTGAAAGCAGCCCTAGCCAGACACTGAAGGGTGTAGGCAAACAAGCCGAGGCTTGATCCAGGGAGCCCGGGCCACTGGCCGGTGGGAAGGCCCCTGCAGGCAAGGCAGGCGAGCTGAGCCCATGTGGGGGCATCTGGGGTTCTCCTGGACCCGGCCTGCACGGATGGGCCGTGGCCGTGGCCAGCAGCTTCCTTGCCCAGTGTCCCCTTGGGGTACCAACTGCAGCCATCGCGAGAGATGATGGCCCTGGTTAATTCTCCATCAACCTGGGACACAGTTCCTGGTGCCCACCCAAGAGAACCCCGGCAAAGCCAGGCCGAAGGGCACGTGGCCTCGCCGGCTTCCTCCGCACTGGGGCCACTGCGCTGGCCAGGGGCTTCTTCCTGGAACACACTCAATATAATTGGCTGTTGAAGGAAGTTTGATTGGCTACTGCTGTTCATTTCTTGCCATGTTTTAAGTTGCCTTTTAATTGGCTTATTTGATCATATTGCACTCAGATCGTGTCTTCTTTTTAGCTGCTCTGGGTGGCTTTTTTTCATAAATTTGGGCTAGAGACAAAATGGACCAGAGTCAGTCCACGGCCTGAGACCGGCTCCCCTGCAGAGCCGCTTCTGCCATATGAAACCTTGCAAACATCACGAGAGGCCCTGCCGCACCCTCCTTCACCACGCGGAGTGCTGAGCATGGCCCCCAGGCGGGATCGGGCCCTCGCCGCTCTGCTGCCCAGATTATGGCAGCCCCTGCCCCGGGGGATGTCCACCCACGCGGCCCCCGCATGAGCCGGGAAGAGTCCGAGCCCCCCCCCCCGGGCGACTGTCCGCACGCCGGTCCCCTTTCAGCTTGTGCTGCATTTCCTGCTCCGTCGCGTTCCAGGTCCTGCTTTGGCTGAGCTGGCTTTGCTCCTGTGCAACGAAGCGACTTTGACCGCCCTGCTTCTGGGGCAGCCGCACTTTCCAAAGCCAAGCTGGCAACATTTGCAGGCGAGAGGTGCCAGCAGCGAGGAACTCCACGAATAATTCCTGCGTTGGTCCCACTGATCTCTCCCCTCTCTGTGCAGGCTGCAGGAGGCTGCTGACCCCCAACCCTCCCTGCCCGGCCCTTGGGAGTCGCCCTGAGCAGCCTCTGCAGAGCAGGCGGAGCAGCGAAAGCCCCGGACCGGCTGGGCTGCCCCTGCGCGGTCTCCCCTGCTTTGCTTTCCTCCCGTGGAAAACCAACTCGGGGACTTGTTCTTGGCCCCGAAGGAGCGCAGACGTATTAGGCCTCTGCTTCAGCTCAATTATCCTCCCGGAGAAATGCAAATAGTGTCTCTCGGCAGCACCGAGTGCTGCAGGCACTGCGCTTTCTCAATTAGGGTTGTTCAAGTTATTAGCTTTGTGGGGGTTGTGCTTCGAAAGGGGGAAAGCAAACCTCCCGCCGGAACGGCAGTGCTTCTTCCGCACCTGCCTGCGCAGCCCTCCCCGGTTCCCCCCCGGCAGCCCCAGGGCTGGAACGGCCGCCGGACGGCCAGCCCCGCGTGGAAGTGGCCCCTGCCCCTCGCAGCCGCTGCCTCTCGCTCGGCCGGCTAGGCCACGGAGGGGCCTGGCGTGGAGGGCCACCCGCCAGCTGGCGGAGGGAGACGAACGAGCCGCTCTCGGCTGCGCCACTGCCCGTCCCCGGGGACTGGGCTGCGCGCCAGCTTTAGCCCCACACCCGCAAAGGTGGCTTCCGCCACGCACGTGAGCGTTTCCCCGCTCAGATCGGCAGCTCCCGAGGGCCGGGGAAGCCATGGGGCTCACACGAATTTGAGCCTGTGCTGACGGCTGCCACGTCCCACGGAAGGCTCGCTTCACCAGCCCCACCGCCGCGCCCTCCCGGTCCCCTCCTGCTCGCAGCTGCTCGGAGCCAAGGCCCCAGGGGGACTCCTCGTCATCGGCCTGGGATCCGGGGGCTCCCTCAGCAGCCTCCTCCAGCTGCTGTGGTGGGTTCAGCGCCTCTCCAATTGTCAAGTGTGTACTCAAGTCTGGATGGGATTTAAACACACTTCAGGGAGTTGAGCACAGAAGCTGCCGGGCCGCGTGTTCGCACAGCATCCCCGCTGGGCCTGCGGAGACCCCCCTCTTGGGAAGGAGGCCGGAGGGAGTGCCGACGAGCGAGCGCAGGCAGAGCGGGTGCCCCAGAGCTCGCCCGAGCGCCCGGAGGGGCAGCTCGGCCCCGGCCCCGCAGTGCCCTGGCTGGAAAGCAGGCCTGGCTGGGGGCCACCACGACATGTGCCAGGCACGCACCTGGAGCCAAATGTGGGCCTCCCAGCGAGGTGCACGAGCTTGTCAGAAAAGAGAGCTATCCCATAATAGCAGTGAAGCACTGACAAAATAATTACAGCCTATTAATACATTAGCAGTGCGATTCGTGCTGGTTTGGACCAGAAAAGAGGCCTTCAGCTCCCAGCCGTTCATGCGCAGCCTGGGGAACCGTGCGCCTTTTTGGCCTCAACAGGCACCGACGGGTCTGAGGACGCAGACGCCTTTCCCAAAAGCCACACTGAAGGGACGCACATCCTGAAAGCTGGAGGAAGAAACACCTCGGGGGGCAGCGTGGCCCAGTTTGGGAGCAGAGAAGACAAAGCCCCTCCATGCCCCCGAGCTGCGCACCACTGCAGCCCTGGGAGGCACGCCTGGGGCCCTCCGGCAGTCCTGCTGTATCAGGGTTGGGCTCCGTCCAGCCCAAGCCTCTGCCTGCACCACAGCCGCCAGTGCCTGGGGGAAGTCCAGGCACTGGAGTGCCCATGCGGCCCCCTGCTGCCCATGTTCCCCGGAAGCTGCTTGGACAGGCGTGCCACCTGGAGAGAGACGGACTGCCGGGAAGGCCAGTCCATGGGGACAGGCACGAGGAGGTCCTGCTTCTGGGCCCTGGGCAACAGCCCAGCGTTTGCCCTTGGCCCTCCGGGAAGCCACCTGGCACTCTGCGGGGCAGTGTGGCCGAGGCCCAGGCAGTGCTCTGAGTGATGCCGCCCGAGCACGGCTGCCTGCAGCCTGCGCAGGAGAAGCGCTGCTGGCTCAGCAGGATGGCCCAGACACACACCTTGCCCCGGAGGGCCCACAGGCAGCACAGGTGCCGGGGCGGGCCCATGCCATGGACCCGATCCTCCGAAAAGGGGGAGTGCAGCCCCTGCCAGGCCCCACTACTGACCCCCACCTTGTCCAGTTGCAGGGTCGTCCCTAACCATAACCCTGCACTCCGGCATCAGCAAGATGCGATCCGGACTGTCCTCTTTGGGACAGCCTTTGAGGGACTTGCAGAGGGATGCCATGTCCCCCCTCAGCCTTCTCTTCTCAAGGCTGAACATGCCCAGTTCTCCCACTCTCTCCTCACAGGGCAGTGTTTCCAAACCCAGGATCCTTTTTGTCACCCTCCTCTGGACCCTTTCTAACTGTTCTGCACCTTTCTGAAATCTTGGTGCCCAGAACTGACGCAGGACTCCAGCTAAGGTCTGACAAGTGAGGAGCAGAGGGGAAACAGAGTGAATCAGGAGGGGCCTCAAGGAAGGCTTTTTCAAAATCGCCCCCTTTTGAATGGAACCTCTGCCCTGTATTAGGATTAAGGGTGTGCACCAGGGTAGGGTTAGGGTTAGAAGAACGAGACGTCCTGGCATGATTTTGATGGTTGGAGCGTGTTTAGGAGGGGCAGAAATGATGAGCCATGCAGAAAAAGCTACTCAAGGAAGGCTTTTTCAAAATCGCCCTCTTCTCAATGGAACTTTAGCCCTCTATTAGGGTTAGGGGTGTGCACCAGGGTAGGGTTAGGGTTACAAAAACGTGATGTCCTGATATGATTTTGATGGTTGGAATGTGTTTAGAATGGGCAGAAATGATGGGCGTTGCAGAAAAAAATGCTCAAGGAAGGTCTTTTCAAAATCGCCCACTTTTGAACAGAATTTTTGTCCTATTATGGTTAGGGCTGTGCTCCATGCTAGAAACATTGAATCAGAGTGAATCAGAAGGAGTCTTCCGGGCCATCTTGTCTGACCCCCAGCTCCAGCCGGCTCCGCTCACGACATGCCCACCATGTGCATGTCCAGCCTGTCCTTGAACACCTGCACCGATGGGGCCTCAACCTCCTCCCCTGGAAGCCCATTCCACGCCCTCGGGGTCCTGACTGTCAGGAAGTGCTTCCTGGCATCCAAATGGAACTGGGTTCCCTGAGCTTGGCTCCGTTGGAGCGCATCCTGCCTTCCTCTGCAGGGGACAACAGGTCTCTCCCCACCTCTGGGTGACACCCCCTCACATACCTGTATGTCGCCAACAGATCCCCTCTGAATGTCCTCTCCTCCAGGATGAAACTGGACTGCTGCCGCTGCGTCTCGTGATTGCTACTACTCGCTGCTTTGTGCTGCCTGACTCCCCCCTCCCCCCCGGCACCCTCTTATTTACAGCCATCCCTGGAGAAGGAGGACCGCCGACAAGATGCCGCCCACCCCCCCACAGTGCCGCCAGAGCCTCGCATGTCTTCCTGGGGGAAGGGTCCTTGGCTGTGCACCTGGCACCAAGCATGGGGAGGCTTCCAACCGAAGCAGAGCTGCTGGGGGGCGGGCAAGGGGCAGTTTGCTCCCGGCTCCTGCAGAGACTGCACGTCCGCGCCTGCATCTCCCCCCGCCCCGTTCCCGCCACATTGCTCACCAGGGACCACCTGAACTCTCCCAGGTCCTGGGGGGGGGGGGTGGCCACAGACTCCAGGCAGCCCAGGTGGCATGGCTGGTGCCAGGGCTGCCATCTCCTCCCTTCCGGCTTTTCTCCCCTGAACTTGTTGCAGGCGAGCGGCCAGCCGCCCTGCTGCCTGGCTGGGCTGACTCAGGAGTGGGGCTGCTTCTAAGCGGCTGCTGCTGGTTCCTGCTTCAGGGCTGTTCATTTTGCCTTATTCTGCTGACAGTTGCAAGCTGTCACTGGGTTTCAGAAATACAGGGTTGATCCAACTGTCCCTCCCCACAAAATTGGGATACGTGTGGCGAAAGGCAGCCCGGAGCCAGCTCAGGCAGATCTCATGCGGCTTTGCCTATTGGCCTCTTTCTGCGGCCTGCCCTCCCCTCTAAGCCAGGGGTGGCACCATGCCCCAGGCACAGCTGAGCCGGCCAACGGAGCCGGGGGCTTGTGCCAGGTGCAAAGCCTTCCCGGCTGCTGGAAAAGCAGCTCTCCGGGGCCAGGCCGAGCTACCCACAGGAGCCTGGCCCAGAAAAGCCATGAGCTGCAAAAGGCATTTCCCAGGTGTCTTAAGAACACCATGCAGGATCTGTCCCTCCAGTCCAGCACTCCACACACATGGTCGCAAACAGCTGCCCCCAGGATCCCTCAAGCAGGAGGGTGCAAGACCTCCACCTGCCCAAGCTGCTCAGCCACTGGTGGGTGCAGGCAGGCCAGCTCTGGGAAAGGGGGCAGCACGTGGCCACCAAGGCTAGTAGCCACTGAGAGCGTCCCTCCTTGCTCCATGAATCTGCCCCGCACCCTTTTAAAGCCACCCAGACTGGTGGCTGGCACCACTTCCCGTGGCAGCGAATTCCACGGCTGAACTCGCTGCGGGAAGCAGCCCTTCCCTTGATCAATGCCCCCCCCGTCAGCTTCACGCTCTCGTTGCCAAGACCCCTGCGCATCACTGCCTTTTGAAAACGCCCTTCCTGCTTGGGACCACGACAGCTCTGCCCCAAAGCTGCTCTGGCAGTGGCACGTCCACCTCAAGGCTGGCGGCCCTGCGGGGTCCCTTGGGGACCTGGGGAAGGGGTCTCTTTCCCACTCCTGGGCTGGCCGGTTTGTTGCTGGCTCGCTTGTCTGGTGGGGGGCCGCTACCCCTCCCTGGCTCACAAGGCCACCCATGAGGCATGTGGGTACAGGGGGAGGGCAGGCATGTGGATGGAGACGATCCCAGAGAAATGGGCCCACGGGTGCTTCCTGAACCCAGGACTCATGAGAGCTGGATCACGGTCTACCGTCCTCCAGACGAGGCGCTTGCCCTTGCGGGGCTCTGGCCTGTGGAGCAGGAGTCCGGCGCGCAGCAGCCCGTGGGGGTCCCTTGCTGCAGGCTGGCCAAGCGGGTGGCTCGAGCGCGGCTTTGTGTTCGCAGCCAGTTTGATCAGGTGCAAAGAGTAGGATCGCGCCCTCCCTGCCTCCTGGCTGCCTCCACAACATTCTTGGCCTTGCTGTCAGCAGGGGGGGGGGGGGTCGTCGGCAGTGCACCCCCGGTGGGGCCCTCCGCCCGCCCTGGAGCGGGGCCGTTTCCGTGCTTGCTTTCCAGCTTCAGAGCCAGGCAGCCGGCTGGGGGCAGCTCCTGCCTGCGGGGTGTGCAGGTACAGAACCCTGGAAAGAGAGAACAGCCATGCCGGAAGGGCCCTGGGTCCACCGCCTGCTGCTGCAGGACCCCCAGTCACTCCCACCCCCCAAGGGCCGGCCAGATGGCACGCCAAGCAGTTTGCTCTTGGATCCCTGCCAATGCCCTTTCCAGGCCTCGGCCCTCCTGACAGGCATGGCCGATGATCCCAGAGCAGCTCTATGCTGGAGCGGCTGCGAGGGATGTGGGGAGGCGAGGGGGCCAGGGGTGCCATGGACCACTAACTGCGGCAGGGGCTGCCCACTTGGACAGGTCCAGACAGGGCCGGGTGCCTCCCGCTCACTCTCCTGGGGAAGCCGCAGGGGCCACGGGGCAGGCCTTTTCTCGTCCCCTGAGCTGCAGCCCCATGGGAGGAGCCTGCAGGCACGCTGGGTGGGTCGCTCTGCGCATCTTGGCAGCTCGAGGGGGAAGCTGCGGCTGCGCTCGACAAGTCTGTGGAACCCAAGAACGGTTGACGGGGTCAGTCTCCAAATGCAGCCATGCCTCGCAGGCAGTCCTTTGCAGGCGGAGTTTGCAGGGGTGCCCACCTTCCCATGTGCCAGCTTTAAGACAGAGGTGCAGGGCTTGCGTGCATGGGCAGCCTTTATGACTTCGAGCGACTGCTAGGAACTTGGTGCGGGCCGGAGAGGCAGCCCGGCTTAAGAGCCGCCCAAGGATCCAGGATGGGTAAAGCATGATCGGGGCTGCTCCTGAATGGGAGTCCTCGAGTTTCGGGGCGGGGAAAGGCATGCACTCACCTGCCCCCACCGATCTGTGAGAGCAGCGCATGGGGTGCCTCTGGGCACGACCCACACAAGGCGGAAAGGCCGAGCTCAGGGCCCAGGGAGGCCCGATGGATCCAGCGCGGCTCAGGGCAGGCCTGGAGACGGGGAGGCCGCCACGGGAGGGGGCAGACGGTGTCCCAAGGCCAAGGCAGGCTCAGGGCCTCTGCCGTTGCCGTGAGCAGTGCAGGCTGTGGCACCTCTTGGTTGCTCCTCCCTCAAGCACCTGGATCGGGGCCCCTGCTGAACGCAGGCACAGTGGGAAACTCACCGGTCCCGCCCCAGTTTCCAGCGAGGCGGAAGCGTGCCCACTGCCCGCTGCTCCCCTGGGCCAGTCGGGCGCCCTGACTTGGGGGGGCACCGAGCCGGCTGGGCCCCTCCCTCGACCGCCCGCCCAGTCCGGGACTGTGGCTTCCTTTGCAGGCCGAGGGTCCGGCCCGGGTGTCACGCAGGGAGGCTAGCGAGGCGACGGGCTGTGCTGCTGCCGAGCTTCGGCGTTGAGTTGTGCTGAGGTGCAGAGACCGGTGGTGCCGAGGCGGAGAACAAGGCCGGAGTGCTGCCATGCCGCCCTGGGTGCCCGCCCGTTGCCCTGGTGGGGGGGAGTTGGGCAGCGGGGAAAGGCGCACACTGCGGGCGAGCAGAGCGCGGCGGCCTCGCTCCCTCCGGGAACATGGGAATTGGGGCGGTGGCCGGGAAAGCCCCTCTTGCCCCCAAGCATCCCCGGCGCAGGGCAGGAGGGGGCGCCCTGCTGGCCGGCCGACCCTGCTTTCTGCCAGCCGCGGCTTTGGGCGAGCAGCGACAGAGGCACCTCCCAGCCCTGCTGCGGGGGTGGGAGCTCGGCGAAGGGGAGCTCGGGGGGTGCCGCCATCCGGGGCCCCTCCCAGCCCTGAGTTCGCCCTGGGGCCCAAGGGTGGCAGGCTGGGCCGGGCCACCAAAGGGCCATCCTTCCTTGTGCCTCCCCTGCCCCCCGCTGCCCACGGCCAGATCCTCGCCCTCACCCTGCCTTTCCTGGCGAACACGCAGGACAGAGCAGGCCAAACGCCACTCAAGCAGCTGCGGAGGAAATGGCCCCTGCAGCAGGCAGGGCCTGTGCGTGAGCCCAGTGGCGGCACTGCCGTCTTCCCAGGTCCCTTTGGGGGGTCCCAGCGACCCTCCCCAACCAGCCCTTCAACGGCATTGTGCTGGGATGGGTCTTCCGAGTTCGTGGGTCACGCAAGAGGCCGATCAGCCCCGCACGTTGCTGCAGCGTGCCAGGGCAGATGACGCGGCGGGCTCGAGTCCCCCGAAACTCTCCAGGGAGCCTTCCTCGGTGCGCTGCTGCACTTGGGGGCCTGCAGTGCCCCCTGCAGTGCCCCCGAAGTCAAGCGGACTGGCGCTGGCAGCTTGAGCTGCGTGTGGCCCGCCCAGTCACCACCACAGCCCGGAAGCGCGAGGCCCAGTAAGCACCCGAATGGGCAGCCATTTTGAGCGCCGACAGAGAAGCTGCTTCTCCTGCCCACTCAACCATTTCCCCCCCCCCCGACTATTCACACAACCTCGGTGGGCCCTCAGGTGCCACTGGGTGCCACACACAACCTCAGCAGAGGCCCGATGCCCACTCAGGCCTCCCAGAAGGGATCCGCTGGGTGGGGGCACAGAGAGCACCCCCGACAAAGCTTCACTACGTCCGGAGAGCAGGAAGGGGACGTGTGACGGACGGGCTGGGTGGCGCGATGCGGAATGCGCTCTGCCGAGGCGGGCAGCCCTGGCGGGGGGAGAACCGCCCGGAGATGCTCAGGGTTGTGCCTTCCGCATTTCTCCATCGGGGCCCCTCCTGTGTACAATTGGCTTGGGCAAAGCGGAGCTGCCCAGAAACGTGCATGTCAGAAGCAGCAGCCGGCCAGGCAGGGACCCTGAGCAGACACGCCGGAATCGCGCCCGCTGTCCGGCCGGAAAACGTCCCAATTTGTGAGAACCGCACAGGCTTTTGTCCCCGTGCCCGGCCTGCCACTGGAATGCCGAAACCCAATCCCAACCACGGCCCCCATCGCGAATGGGTGCTCGGCCCCGGGCTTCTCTGGCCCCACGGCCAGGACCTGGGCAAGGCAGCACAAGCGGCAGTCGGGACGCTTTCTCCGCAGGAACCAAGCTCACGGTGCCCCACGGCCTGGAGAGTCCTGCAGGCGGGGCTCCCTTGTTGGCGGGGACCAATGCTGGGGCTCATGGGCCGTGGAGGAAGACCGGGGGGGGGGAGCAGGGCGGAGGCTGAGGCAGGCGGGAGGACGGGAGCACCCCCTGGGCAGTGCCTGCCCTCGGAACTGCCGGCGGCCAGGCAGCCTCCTTGAGAGCCGGCATGCGTTGGCCGCCGTGGGGGCTGCTGTGCGGTTGGAGCGGCCCTCGCCGCGGGATCGGGGCCCTCCCCAGCCCGCCTGCCTCTCGTGCAGAGGGACTCGGTCGCGGGGGCACGTGCTCCCCCCACCCCCTGCCGGAAGAGACGCGGCTTGGGCCAGCTGCTCACTACTTTTATTGGCTTCCAAAGCTTTGCACAGAGCGGAGCTCTCCCCCTGCAGCCTGCCTGGAAGAGGGCCGGGCTGGGCCCAGCGGGGGGCGGGGGGGTCCCGCCACCCCGGCTGCTTGCTCCTGCGAGGCGAACCAGGCCGCCAGCCCCGCTGCCGGAGCGGCCCCGGGGCGGTTGGCCGGGCGGGTGGCGTTCAGGATGGCGCGAATGGGCCGGGCGAGCGAGGTGCGGGGCCGGGGCGCTGGCTGGGCGGGTGCTCAGCGGCTGTAGCCAAATTCGTCCGCGTCGTCCGCACGGAAGTCTCCGTAACGCCACAAGTTCAACTGCGGGAGGGGACAGGGGGCGGTGTGAGCAGCTGGCGGGGCCCCCTGGCCCGTCCCCCCACCTTTCCAGGCCTGAGCCTGCCCCACACAGACAGCCTGCTCCCCCCAGCACTCCCGCCTGCGGGCTGCTGCCTCCTGCCCCCGCCCCTCCCCGGGCACGTGCGGGGGAGCCAACCTACCCGGGCACTCTTGGCCGCCTCCTGGGCATTCAGGTACTCCGTGATCTGTGGAAAGAAGGCGGGTGAAGGCGCAGCGCCCAGCTGGGGGTCCACCTGGCCCAGGCCCCCCGCTTGTCTCCCGCAGCGCGTCTGGGGGCGCCGTGCCCGGGCTGCCACTCACCACTTTCTGGAAGTGCTTCTCCTTGCGTGGCTCCACCATGACCAGCCCCTCCTTCACCAGCCCCAGCCCCACGTCGCCCTTGGAGTCGGCGAACTGCAGCGTGACGTGGGGGCAGCTGGGGCCGGCGTGCTCCACGTTCAGCAGGCACTGCGTGTTCTGGATGTCCCGGACCAGGCTATCCACCGCGTCTGCCCGGGCCTCCTCCTGCCAACAGGAAGGGGCTGCCAGACTGGCTCAGAGCTGGGGGTGCCTGCCCACCGCCCCGGCAGCAGCCCCCGGGACACGGCGGTGGGGCTCCCCAGCCCCTCACGGACCCCCCACCCCCGGCTGGCCCTGGAAGCGGGGGCTTGCTGGGCTGCTCCGTCCTGCTTGGGCTGGGGCCAGCGGGCGTCCTCCGGGCCCCCGCCCTCTGGGGATGAAGCCCCCAGGCTGCTCCGACACGTGAAGCCCCTTCTGCTGGGTGGGGGGAGCTCCCTTCCATGCAGATCCCCCCTCCAGGGATGCGCCCGGCTTGCCGGCTGCCCCTGCTGTGCTGTGGGCCCTCTGGGCCCGCCCCTTCCCGGGCAAAGGCGAGGCTGGGCAGAGCACGGCCCCCCTCCCGTCGCGCCATCAGGCCCCGGCTGGGACTTACATCCTGCGGCACCTGGATGAAGGCGAACTTGTACTCGGAGGCCTGGGCGGGCAGGATGCGGGTGCTGAACGCCTGCGGGAGGGTGGCCAGGCGGGCGGAGGGCAGCGTCTCCTTCTGGAGAGAGAGCGGGGTCGGTTCATGGGGGATCAGGCCTCGTGAACCGTCCCTGCCGCAGCTTTGGCTGCCTGCCCCGAACGCATCCCCAAACCACGCCCAGCACTGTGGGGAGGCCCCAGTCCCACAGCAACCCTCTGAAACAACAAGAGGCGGCTGAGCAAGGGGCCCTCGCCAGCCCTTTCTTGACGAAAACGGAGGACATCGAACGAGTTAACGCGAGTCGCGTGAATCTGGGGACAAGCTGAGCTGGAGCGCCAGGAGTATTTGGACCTGGAGCAGGAATTTGACAACGTCCCTCACCAAAGACTCCTGAGAAAACGAAGCGATCCTGGAAGCGCAGGGGAGGCCCCTTCTGGGCCAGTCACTGGTGAAGGCACAGAGCAAAGGGGGGAAGCGCAGGGCACGTCTCCCGGTGCACACAGGTCCGTTTGGGTCTGGTGCTTTCAGCCGATCCATCAATGCTCTGGACTTGGGACTGAGCACTGACGCGGCCCAGTTTGCTGATGACGACCGTGCTCAAAACAGAAGGGCACTTAAAAGCAGGAGGGACTGTGAGGCGCTGCAAAGGGATCCGTCCCAGCCGGGAGAAGCGGCATCGAAAGGGCCGGGGCAGCCCGGGGAAGCGAGTGCAGAGCGATGCATGTCGGGGCAAAAGACCCCAAGCTCAAGTCTGCCCTGATGGAACCTGGGCGGCCCGGCAGGGATCTTGGCGGGGTGGCGGGGGGCTCTGTGGAAGTGTCAGCCCAGCGCTCGGCTGCCATGGGGAAGGCCAGCTCCATCCTCGGCAGAATTCGGAACGGAACGGGCAATAAAACTGCCGGGACCGCACTCCGCTTATGGAAATCTGTCGTGCGGCCGCACTCGGAATGGTGTGTGCAGCTCCGCTGCCACACCTGCAAGGGACACGCTCCGGCTGGGCAGGGGCGGCACGTTGGCCGCCGCAGTGTCAGGCCTGGCCCAGAGCTGCTCTGCGTTTGCATTAAGGATCTGGATGTGGAAGTGCCGGGAATGCTTTCCAAACGGGCAGATGACACAAAACGGGGAAGGACAGCGAATGCCTGGCAGACGGAAGGAGACTCGAAGGCATCTTGGTGGGCTGGAAGCAGCCGGATGAAAGGAAATTTGGTCGGGACAAATGCTGAGCTCCACCCAGAGAAGGGAACCGGCGCACGGTTCAAGATGGGGGCACCAGGCTCAAAATGCCGCAAGCGAGGAGGAGCCTGGGACTGTCTCCGACACGAGGCAAATGTGAGCCAACGGTGTGCTGCGGCTGCAACAACAGCACTGTGTGGCGCCAGCTGCCCTCCGCTCCACGCCAGTCCAGCCCCATCTTGATTCCTGCAGCCAGTTCTGGCCACTGCACTTCCAGGAAGAGGCAGAGAAGCTGGAAGAGTCCAGGTGGGAGCAACCAGGTGGGACGACGCAGGGACCGGAAGCCAAGCCCTGCGAAGCGAGCCTGGAAGAGCGTTGCGCAGAAAAGACCCGGGAGGATACGGCAGCATTGCTCAAACACTGGGTGGCCCACAGTGCTGCGTTGGAGGGCCAGGAGGCTTCCCCTCGCCTGGAGTGCAGGGGTCAAGCTATGGGATGCCACATTCCCTGGACAGCAGGGGAGCACCTCCTCGGAGCAGAGCGCCAGGCAGTGCGGCAGCCGGGCTGCAGCCTGGGGGGTGGCCTCTCCCACCCCGGAGGCAGCTGGGCAGCCCCTGCCCCCGAGGGCCTGCACTGGGCAGGGGCTGGGCCTCCAGGGCCCTGTGGGCCCCTTTCTACTCTCTGATCGTGTGACCTGGGAAAGGGGCAGAGAAGGGCAGCGGCCGTGTGGACAAAGCGCAGCAGCTCCTCCGAGAGGAGTGGTCGGGCAGCCGGGATTGTCCAGCGACTGCAGCCCAGACAGAGATGCCCGAATCGGTGCGTGGTGGGGAGGAGGGGGAGGGGGAGGCCCTTCTCTCCCTCTTGCCTCACGCTGGAATCCGTGACAGAAACGTGGCAGAATCCGCTTGCTGGGGCTCCGGCCGGGGCATCCCTGGGCCCACCCTTCTGGGCCCCCCGGGCCAGACCGGGCAGGGGGGAGGGCCGTGCGTGTTCAGCTCCCTTTGCCCCGGAAGCAGCCAGCACACCTCCAGGCACAGAGGGGGAAGAGGCTGCCCAAGGCCCGTCTGTGCGGGTGGGGCGGGGGTTGCCTGAGTGGCTGCCCCCCCTCGAGGCCACTCACGTTGCCATAGTCGATGTAGAAGACATGCACTTTGCTTGTGGACTCCACCTTCTCCACACGCGCTCGGTACCTGGAAGAGCAAGCGATGAGCCCGGGGGTGACCTGGTGGCCCCCACAGGCCCGAGGGGGGAGGCGCATGGCGGGCGCATGGGGCACAGGCAGGAGGGCCAGAGCTGGGGCCGGGGCGCATCCTCCCACCTTTCTGCTCCAGGCCCCCTTTGCTGGTTGAGGTGCCCCTCTCTGGATGACATGCCCCGGCCCCTCCCCTCCGCTCTGGGATGCTGGCCGGACCTGCCCCACAAAGGCTGCCCAGGACGCCTCCCCCACCCCGCCTGGCCCACACAGCCCCTTTCGCCTCTCCTCTTGCCAGAGGCCTCCAAGCGGCTGCTCCCCCGGAGGCCCCGAGGTGCTGCTGCCTGGCGCTGCCTCCCCGGCCCACCCCCCCCGTGCTCTGGTGCCCCGGGCCTCGCACGCCCACTTCCCCTCACCACCCACTTGAGCCCGGCTCCATCGGCAATGAAGGCCCCCACCACCTGCCTCCTGCTTTGGGCTGCAAGACCCCCACCACCCCCACTGCAAGGCCCAGGCTGACTGACGGCCTCAAGCAGTGGCGGGGGGGGGGTGTTGGAGGAACAGGTACTGCGGGTGGTGGGGGGACCTGCAGCTCTGGCAATGGCATGTGAGCAAGGCAGGGGGTGGGAGCCCCGCACCGCAGGCCACGGCAGGGTCACTGGGACGGGCCCCATGGCGACACATGTGGGGCTGGCCTTCGTCCACGGCAGGCCCCCACGCACCTGGCCACGCAGGAGGGGCAGCCATAAACAGGGCGAGCACCAGGGCTCTGCGGGCCGAGACGTGCAGGACGGGAGAGCGGGCGGCTGGCCCACTCCGGCCCCCGGCCCCCCGCCCCGCCCGGCCCTCGTACCACTCTCCGTCGACAAACTTGGCGATGCAGAAGTCCCCGCGGCGCGGCGTGTATGAGCCCTCCACGGGCGGGCGGGCGGCCAGCTCGCTCCGCATGGTCTCCATCAGCTTCTCCAGCTGTGTTCCTGCGGGAGGGAGGGGAGTCAGCTCCGAGGCCCTGATCCTGATCCCGGGCTGGGTGGAGGCCACCCCCTCGAAGCAGCCGCCCCTTGCAGCGGCCGTGTGCTTGCAGGGGAGGCTGGGGGCGGGGGTCAGCCGGGCAGGTCCCCTGCTTCCACGCACACATGGCCCAGGCACCGGCTTGCTTGCCCTGCCGGGCCTCTGGGACCTCGTGGGTCATGAGGCAACACCCCAATGGAGGAGAAACTCGGGTGCTCCCTGGCCCTGCTGGTGTGGTCATTTCCCGTGGGAGGCACAGAAACACAGGGGCAGAGCGAGTCCCTCCCAGGCCATCTAGTCTGACCCCCGGCTCCAGCCGGCTCTGCTGAGGCCATGCCTGGCTTGTGGCCAACTGCACTCCGGCCAGGGAGAGAACAGGGGGAACTCTCAGTACACCCACGACCCGTTTGGGAGGCATTTTGAGAAGCTGCACAGATCCACTGTAAATGCCCCCTCCCATTAATGCTCTTCCAAGCAGAGCCATCCAGAGCGTCGCCTGGTCCGGTTTCCTCGGGCGCATTTCAGGTGCTGAGGCCCGAGGAGTTGGAGCGGGCGGCCGGCCAAGCCTGGGCACCCCCAGCACATGGCCCTGCCCTTCCTGGCGGCTGCTTCCAATGGGAGGGCCGCCCTGGCCGGGCCCAGGCGGGGGGAGTGGGCCGGCCTGCAGCTGGGCCTACCTGGGCCCAGGGGGGCCCCACTGCAGGCCAGTGGCTGACAGCCCCTTCCGGGCCAGGCGCTTGAGCCTGAGCGAGCGGCTTCTGGCCAAGTGCAGCCTCGAGGGGGACGCCACTGATGCCCCGGGTGGGCGGTGCTGCCCCCGGGTGGAGGGAAGACCCCAGGGAGTGGCTGTGTGGAACTGCACTAGAGCAACACACCCTGCGCAAGGCAAGCAGGGCAGGACGCCGGGGGTGGGGGGTGCTATCAGGGGGCTGCTAAACAGATGCGTTTCACTTGGGGCTCAGGCTTGGTTTTGGGGGAGAAGCTGCCTTGCCTGCCCAGTGGAATGGCCTTTGCTGGGCCAGGGGGCGTGACCCTGCCGCCCCACGTGCACCTCTGCTGCCCCTCACCACCAGGGTCCTGGACGCCCTCTGGGGCTGGGTGTGGGCCTCCGCCTGACTCCAGAAGGTGCTCCTGGACGGGGCTTGCTTGGGGCCTCGGCTGCCACACTGGCATCCCCAGGGCCCGGCTGTCCCCCGCTGTGCAGCGGCCGTAGGAGACTCCTGGGGCAGCTGACCCGGGGGTGGGGTGGGCCCCAGTACCCTCCAGCTGCGCCCGGCCCTGCCTCCCCTCCCATCCAGACTGGACAGTGGCTGCCCTGACTTGGTGCCTGGGCAAGGAAGCGGGGCAGGCGAGGGCCGAGCCCCAAGGTCCGGCAGACAAGAAGGCGGGCCCAGGTGAGTGCCGTTCAACCTGTTCTGGAAGGGAGGCTCTCCCCACATGGGCCGGGCTCGCCGCTGGGGGCGCTCCTGGGCCCAGCACTGCCACCAGCGTAGCAGGGGAGGCTGTGGCACAGAGCCCCTGGTCACTGCCCAGGTGGAGAGCGCCCAGCTGCCGTTTTCCAGGCTCCGGCGACCCCTGGCTGGACCAACGCAATGTGCTGTCCGTGGGGCCACCCGTGGAAGCAGCCCAGACCCGTGTGCTGGTCCAGACGGGGCAGCCGGAGTGCACATGGGGAAGCCAGTGTGGCCGCGTTGCACCAGCTCCAGGCCACGCCCAGGCCCTCCAGTGTGGCCTCCCCATGCTGGGCCCCAAGCAGCATGGGGCCAGGGCCACCGATGGACCATCTCTTCTCCTGCCTGTGACCAGGGGGGAGAGCGCCCACGGTGGTCCGCCCGCAGGAGCTCCCCGGCCCCTCGTCACCTCGCTTCTGCTCAGCAGCCAGGGCACTCCGTGCTGGAGGCAGGCTCCACGGGGCGCTTGGCCACATTCCTCCCTCTCCACGTGGGAGCGGACAGCCTGGATCAGGCCGTGGTTCCGCTGCGGAACAGAACCGGGCCGCCACAGAAGTGCTGCTGAAGGTGCCACGCTCTGGAGGGCCCGCAGCCGCAGCGAGATGCCCGGGGAGCCTGGCTGTGGCCAGAGAACCGATGGAGGGGCCGGAGGGGCCGAGATGGCCTGGGACCACGGGGGGAGACGCAGGCCCACCTCCTGGGTGGGGCCTCCTGAGGCCTGAGTCAGCAATGCAGGCTGGGGCTGATGGGAGCCGTGGTGCAAAGGAGAGGCTGACCATGAACCTGGCAGGCATCTCGTGAGCAGAGCTGGGGGTCAGATTAGATGGCCCACGAGACCCCCCACCGCCACTCTGTTTCTCTGTTCCTGAAACGCCGCCCCCGCCTCTCACCTGTCTCCACATCCTGCACGTAGAAGTGCAGCTCGTCTGTGATCTCGGTGACGAAAACAGGCCTGTGGCTGACGCTGCGCTCCTTCTCCTCGGGGACGGCCACCACATCCTCTGCAGGGGCCTCCTCATACTGCGACCACACCTGAGGGGGAGGGCACGTGGCTCGTCTGCAGGCCGAGAGGGGGCGTGCAGGGCAGGAGCCCCGGCGGTGCTCTCAGGGGCGCGGGACGCCCGGGGCCATCAGGATGCCAGGGCTGCCCCGCCTCTGCGCCGTGCCCCTCTGCCAGTTCTGCCCCGGCGGCGGGACCAGACCAGACCAGACCAGACTGGCAGCAGTGGCTCTGCGGGGTTTGCGGCGGCTGGCCCAGGCCGGCTTGGGAGGAGGCTGGGGACCGGCCGGCCCCTCAGGCCAGGCGGGTGCTGCCACTGCGGGGCGGCCTCCTTGGGACGGGGTGGCCCTGGGCAGGAATGGCTCCCAGCTTGGAAGCATCCTGCAGGGAACCTGCGCCCAGGCCCGGCCCGGGGAAGGCTGGCCCTCCCGCACAGCCCGGGTGGGCGACCCGAGTGGGAGCCGGGGCTGCCCCAGGCCAGCCAGGCAGCAGCTGCCGCTCGGGGCTGGGGGGCTCCAGGCAGCTGCGGCCTCTGCCAGCCAGAGCGGCCTGGAGCATCTGTGGGGTGCAGCGAGGCAGGGAGGGGTGTGCACCCCAGAGGGAGCTGCTGGGCCCCAGATTTGGGCTACAGCTCCCTGGCAAGACAGGCTGGGGGAACCCCGCCCCTGCTGGGGGGCAGCCCAAGAGGGGGCCCCCGGTCCCACACGAGCTCAGCCTGCCCCTGCGCCTGCACCCCATGCCCTGTGCCAGGTGGCGGCCTGCCCCGGCAGCCGCGCAACAGGAGCATGGAGCCTCGGCACTGATTCGAGCAGACAGCTGTCAGGTCCAATCGAGTCGCGGGTGAGTGGCCCAGCGGTGCGCGGAGCGTGCGCATGGCCCTCCCGTGCACGCACACACACGCACTCTCCTGCCACACTCCTGCCTGCACTCCAAGGCACCAGGGAGCGTGAAGCCGGATATGGGGAGCGGCCCGTCCCTCCCTCACGGGGGAGCCGCCTGGTGCGTGGAGGGGCCGGAGAGCCGCGGGGGTGTGGCCGTCCCCGACTGGGGGGGCACCGAGTGACGCTGCCAGGCAAGCGTGATAAGCGGCCTGCTGTGGGGGGCAGGGCCCTTCCGAGGCGAGACCCCATCCTCGGCCCAGTGTGGAGGCGGTGGGAGAGGCCCGCAGGCAACGGCGGGCAACCCAGCACCCCTGCCACCAGGCCCTCAGCCGCTGAGCCCCCCAGGCTGGGGGGAGGGCAGCTTGCGCCTGGACAGCTGCCGCCCCGCAGCTCCACTGCCCACCCTGCTCTGTGGTCTGCAGGGTTCAAACAGAAGGACTGCCCTTTGAGCGCTGCCTCGCTCAGTTGGTGAGTCAAAGGAGCAGAGGGAAGGGACTGGCTCACAGCACGGCCTTGCCGGGACACCAGTCCCCCACGGGGTGGGGGGTGCAATCCTGAGAGGTCTCCAGGACCCCAGACCTGGCCTCAGCCTCCGCCTGCACTCCCGCCTCCTGTCCTGCTCCCAGCAGCTGTGCCGATGGGCGAGCGCCGGAAGGGCCCAGAGGACTCCTGCCTGGCCGGGGCCCCTTCCATCCTGGGCCAAAGCTGCCTGCCTGGGAGGAACGGCCCCCGAAGGGCCTGAGGGGTGCCTGGCCTGCTCCCGTTTCGGCAGCCTGGCCACTGCCCCAGAAGGGGAAATGGGGGAGAGCGGGGTGGCGACCCCCACCCCTCGGACAAGGGAGACCCAGGGGCTACACGCAGGGTGCCTCCTGTGCCGGCACGAGGGGCAGGGCCTCCCGGGCACGTGTGGGGCACAGGGCCTGCCCCTGCATCTCCAGACACGTAACCCAGATACATGCTGGGGCCTTTCAGAGGTGAGGGGCGACAAGTGGGTTGCCGCAGGGTCCCGTCCTGGGGTGGTGCAGGTGAGCAGCGGGGAGCGTCCAGGTTGCTGCCTTGGAGTGCTGGAGCCGTGTGAGACTGGAGGAGGGGCAGGAGGCCGGCGGCGTGGGGGTGGGTGGGGGGGCTCTAGCAAGTGAGGGTGGGCAGTGAAGGGAGCGGAAGAGACCTGCAGGCTTAAGGCCTTGTGTGAGACGTTAGGAAGGGGCGCGTTGTCACTCTGGATCTGGGCTGGTTTCGGGGTGGGGTAAGGGCGGCGTTGCGGGTGCCCCTCTGGCTGCAGAGACAAAGAGGTTCCTGCAGGGCCTGGGAGTCAGGGAGTCCTATATGACAGCTGGCCGGGCATGGGGGCCCAGTTACGGACCCCCAACCACGGTGGGACTCCGCCTTCACTGGCTTAGCGGGCCAGCCAGGGTACCTCAGGGGCAGAGGATTGCATCTCCAGGCTTGAGCTGGCAGACAAGACCGCAGCGCAGCTCGTCGGGTCTCGCCTGGGTCTGTCTGGGCCCGCGTGGGACAAGGGGCAGGGTGCCTCTGCTAAGGAGGCTGTGGCTGCCACGTGTCTGCAGGGTGGCACCGGTGCCCGGCCAGGAAGGGACGGCGGCCAGACACACGCGAGGAGGGGGCACATCGGGGAGCCCAGGGCGGCACTGGACTGTGGGGCCCTCCCCTCTGAGGCCCCAGGGACACGAGCGGGAGCCTGCAGGGAGCCCGTGGTCTCGGCTCATGTGGCGGGAGCGCGGCCCCGGCCCAGGGCACGTGTGCAGCACTACCCACGGCTCCCGTCCCAGCCCCACAGGCGCGACGCTCCCCCAGCGCCAAAACTGCCGCTGATTTAATTAATGGAGGAATTAAGGCAAGCCATGCATGGAGCCCTCAGGGGCCGGCGCTTCCCCGGCAAAGCGCTCCCGCAGGAACTCGCTCCACGCAGTCAGGGAAGCAAGCGCTCTCCTGCGAACAGGCTGCTCCTGCAGGAAAAGGCAGGCATGCGCCCCCACCCCCCGGTGAGTGGCTGCCCACCGCCCCTCCGCTCTGCTCCAGCCGAGCCAGCCAGGAGACGCATCTGGCCCGGAGGCACAGGGGCGGGGAGCACGCTGCGCTGCTGGAGGCCTGGGCCACCCCTGGCCCAGGGGCTGGGTGCTGGCAGGGGAGCTGGGGGAGGCCGACGCATGTACCCACAGCTGCTGGCCTTCGCCCCTTGCCCTCTGCTGCCTTCAGGGCAGGCTCCGCCCAGCAGCCAGAGACGGAGGCGATGAGCCAGGCACTTCCCACGTGGGCAGCCCAGGCTCAGCGCAGAGGCCAGCGGGGCCCCACTGCTGGTGGCCAACCGCCTTCTCGCCTGTGCAGCGCTCCTGGGAGGGAGAAGTCCAGCTGGGCATCTGGGGGTCCCGGTTCCGTCTGCGGAGCCTCTGCCCCTGCAGCTCGCTCCACCTGCCCTGCTGCCTCGTGGAGACCGGGCGGCTTGCTGAAGCGCCTTCTGTGCCCAGGGCCCGGGAGCGGCCGCACGCACCTTCTCCTTCTTCTGCTTGGCGGCCTCCTCGGCAGCTGCCAGGGGCTTGAAGTAGTTGCTGCGCTCCGCCGTGAAGTGCACTTTGGAGAGCGCCTGCTCCACCAGGGCCACCGAGAGGTTGACGCCGTCGATGTGCAGCCACCCAATGAAGTTCCCGGCTTTGTCCATGCTCTCCACCTCCACCTCCACCTGCAGAGAAGCAGCGGGGTGGAGAGCGGTCAGCTGGTGGGCAGGGGCAGGGAGCAGCCACCGGCCTGCGCAGAGGCCCCTCCCTCCCTGCCCGCCCGGTGCTGTGCTCCACGGGGCTCGGCGGCCGGCCTCCGAAGAGGCGGTGCGAGGCCAGGTGTTGGCCTCGCTTGCACGCTCCGCTCCGGTCCCTAGCCTATCGGACAGGCCAGCCAGAGGGTGGCCTCCCCCACGAGCCCCGCCGCGCCCGGCCTTGGGAGGGGGAGGGCAGCTGCGCAAATCGAGCCGCGGCCCCGGGCGGCATCACTTGAGCAAACTCGAAGTCGATGCGCTCTCGCTCCCCGGGGTCAGGCAGCACATGACTTTGCTTCGGGGACTGCCCTTGTCCGCCGTGCTGCCTGGGAATCGATGCTGGCTTGGCTTGGCCAGTGGTGGGAGAGCGGGCGGCAGGCGGGCAAGTGCCGGGGGGAGTAGGGTGGTGCAGCTGAGGGCACTGGCCCTTGTCACTGGGGCAGGGACACCCCCGCCCTGCCCCTTCCTGTGCTGGGGCATCTGGCACCCAGGTTCCTGGGCAAAGCCATCCTTCCCAGAGCCATGAGGCAGGTCACGGCACCCGGGACTCCTCAGAGGGCTGCCAGCACAGGACAGTTTGGACGGGGCTTTCCCGGCCCAATCCCCGGGCTGGCCTCACTTTGGGGCGCATTCATGGGGGGGCCTGGCTGGCCCAAGCCCCCGCAGGGCGGTTCGTACACTTACAGCCCTGTTTCCCTTGCAAAACAGGGGAGACGAGGGACGTGGTGGCCACAGATGCCCTCCTCAGCGCCCAGGCCAGGCCAGCGGCTGTCAGGCCGGCACCTGAGGTGCAGGGCATCCTCTGCCCGAGGACGGCTGCTGCAGGATGCGGCCTGCCACACGCGGAGGCAGGCCCCAATCTGTGCCGCTGCCTTCTGCCTCCGCCCTCACCCGTCCCGCTGCTCTCTCCTCAGGAGCGCCTGAGCGCTTGCCTGGAGGCTGCAGCGACGTTCAAGGTGCCAAGCAGGATGAGCCACACGGGCCCGGAGACGGCTGTGGGTGGCACCCTCTTTGGGGGGGACGGGGGACTGGCTCCGGTCCCCTGTGGAGGCGAAGGGGCGAAGGACCCGGGAAGAGAACTGGGGGCGCACGGCAGCAAAACAGGTTCTGTTCTGGAAGGAGGAAGGCTGTCCCGATCCCCCATTCCAGCCACCCTTTCCAAGTCACTGTGGGAACAAAGTGGGCCCTTTGCACGAACAGGGTGGGGGGGGGGCTGGGAGGCTGCATGCTGGGGACGGTCATGCCGCCGGCTATGTGCCGTTTCCAGCTCCATAGAGGGAACAGACAAGGCACACGGGGCGCCCCAGCTCCCCCTCCCCGCCAGTAAAGAACAGATGAGGGTCCCAAATGCTGCACCCAACTCGCTGTCAAGCATGGTGGGAAAGGGTCCCCTGCGAGAGCCTTGGCAGGAGCCCCACGCCAAGATGGGGGCGCAGGCGGCTTGGTTTGGAGAGAGAAGCTGGAGGCAGTGGGCCCTGCAGGCAGCTGTGGGAATGCAAGCCCAGCAAAACCCCGCCAACTCCAGGTCGGAACTGCACGACGGCGGCAGAGGCCCATGTGCCTGCATGAAGCACTGTTTGCCTGGGACCCGCCACTGGGAAAAGCCGCTCCATGCCACTGGGAGCATTTCGGTGGGGAACCAACTCAAGGAGACCCCCAAAGGAGAAAGGACTGCAGCAACGCCTCAAGTGCCCCACCTCAGACCGGATCAATGCCTTGCACGGGCATCAAGTGTGCCGAGGAAACACAGCGCAGTCGCATTTGACCTCAGAAGAGGAAACTTTAAAAATTGGAACGGAAAGTTGGCCGCCTGAAATCTCTCCAGGACGCTTTTGGGAGCAGGAGCTCCTTGAAAGCACCATGACGGTGAAGGAGCAAGAATGAGCACCGCAATTCAGGAAAGACCGTGACGCGCCGGCGAGGGCCTCCGCGGATCGAGTGAGCCCGTTAGACTGGAGATGGCCTTGAGAAAATGGAATTCATGCCCAAATGGGGAGAAAAGGCAAAGGAGAGAGCAAGCCAACAGGAAACGCACGGAGAGAACCGGGATGCGAACGAGCTGCTGCAGGGCTCCCGCGCCGGAGGCTTTCTGGGCACCGTGGGCAGCCCTCGGCCGGACGCACATCAGCCGGGAGCCCTGGTGGGGCCGAGCGTTGCCCGATGGCTCGCTGGTCTGCTCCAGCTCTGCTGTTCTATAAAGCTGGGAATTATAGGCAGAGCAACACTAGAATTCGGTAAACGTATTAGAGACAGGAGATCAGCTGGCAAGATGCTCTGCGCACGGGAGGACAAGAAGAGAGTGCAAAACATGCGGCTGGAGTCTAAGGCGGCGGCACTGCAGAACAACCGGATTTTGGGGGTGTTTGTCTTCATTGCAAAGGCAAAAGGCAGACGCGCATGCCTGAACGAATGTTTTCTAGAAGTGAGAGAACGAACTTGAATCAAACGTCATGCTGCAAACGATCCCGAGAGCTTTCACTGTGGGCAGTATAGAAATGCAGTAAGTATAATGGCAGAATGTACAACGGTGGTGACAAGAGACGAGGCTCAAGATGCTGAGCACTATCCAGTGTGACAATCCTGCCAACTGGAATGGTGGCGTGCAGGTGCGAAGGCCTCCCGCGCAGCGCCACACGCGCCTGACGGTGCACCGGAGTTTCCGGGGGTGCCCGCCAGGGCATCGAGCATCTGACCGGTGCCACCGCCCACCCGCAGTGGCGCCCTGCGATTTTGTGTGGGCGGAAGCGCTGCCCTGGGGGTCTGTCCCTTCTCGGAAATGACGAGCAGGCGAGCAGTCCCGGGCCCAGCGGATGCTGCCTGCCTCCGTGGCCCGGTTGTGTGGCCAGGTCCTGGTCCGGCCTTCCCCCGCTGGCTCAGTACTTGCCCGCTTAGCTTACTGGAAGATCTGGGAGGGGATCCGCGCCCGGGCCCTGGGGGCCACAAATGCCTCCCTGAGAGAGGGAGCGGTGCTGCCATGCTGAAAACGGCCGACGGGCGCTGCCCCCTTCCTGGGCAAGGTGGTCCAGCAGGCGGGGGCCGGGCCACTCCAAGCCTCTTGGGGGAAGCGGGTGGTCTTGCTCCGTTTCAGGCCTGGCGGTGGGACTGAGCCTGCCGTGGTTGCCCTGCGGGATGACCGTTCCTGGGAGGGAGAAGGGGCAGTGCGACCCATTGGGGGCCCTAGAGACCATTGGCCGTGGCATCCTTCTGGAGCATCTAGCCGGGTGGGGAGTCGGAGGCCCTGCGCCGCGCACCGTCTCTGGAGGGTGCTGCCGGGGGATCATCGCCCTGCACCACGGCATTCATCTCCTGGAGTACCGCGGGGCCCGATTTTGTGTCCCATGCTCTTCAAAAGCCGCATGAGACCGCTGGGGGAGTACACCAGGAGGGCTGGGCTGATCTGCCATCAATATGTGGATGATGCTCAGCTCCCTCTTGTTCTCTTGGGCGGCCTCCACCCTTAATCAGTGCCTGGGCTCAGTAATGAGCTGGACAAGGCCAGTAAGCTCAAGCTCAGCCTGGCAAGACCCGTTTCAACTGTAAACCTGTCTGGATGGGGCTGCACCCCCCTCACAGGCCCACGTTCATAGTCTGGGGGTGCTCTGGACCCTGAGCTCTCCCTGCTTGTCCAGGCAAACTTGGCTGCCAGGACGGGCTTTCATCCTCCCCGGCTCATTCACCAGCTGCATTCCTACTTGGATGAGGGTCGTCTCACCCCAGTCATTCATGCACTGGTAGCCTCCGGGTTTGACTGCCGCAGGGCACTGTGTGTGGGGCCTCCCTTGAAGACAGGCTGGACTCTTCCAATGACCCAGAACAGGGCAGTGCAGCTGCTGGTGAGGACACCACACCCCTCGCCAGAGGCAGCACTGACTGCCTGTTCCAATCCAGGCTGAATTCAAGGGGTGGCCATGGCACACAAGTGGCTTGGGACCACATTATTGTTGGAGCGTCTCACTGCTGCTTAAGGTCACCAATGGAGGCTGTCCCACGAGTTCCTCTGCCTAAGGAGGTTAAGCCGAAGGCTGCGAGGAGCAGGGCCTTTCCTGTGCTGGCCCCCGGTTGCAGAAAGCTCTACCTATGCAGATCCGCCAGGCACCCACTTTGCTGAGCTTCAGGCGCCTGACAAAACTTTTCTGCGGCAGCTATGGTACCACTTAGATTACTGTCTGTAATGCATGAACCGCATTAGTTTTACAGAATGCATTAATTTTACCTGCTACTTGATTATGTATAATTTTAGAATTTTATTATAACAGCCACCCAGAGAATGTGGTGCTAATGGGCAGCCTTCAAGCAAATCCAATACACAAACAAACAAACAATCACAAGTCCATTAAAAGAGCCATGCTGGGTCAGAGCAAGGCCCACGGGGCCCATCGCCCTGCTCCATGGGAAATCCACAGCTACAGCCCCTTCAACAGCATGAATGCCAAGCTGGCTCGGGCCGGTGTCTGTTCTGTGATCCCGTGAGCAGGATGTGAGCGCGCCAGCTCCCTCCCGCCCATATGCCCCACGCGCTCCCACCTTGACAGCGTGCTCGACCCTTGCCTCAAGAGGCGGTGTGCAGTCAGCAGGCCTAGTGGCCACGGATCGCCCCCCTCCCTGCAGCTTTGCCTAGTCCCCCCTTGAAGCACCCCAAGCTGGTGGCTCTCACTGCATCTCAAGGAAGTGCACTGCATCGTTTGACTGCACGTGGGGGAGACTTTCCAATCCTCTGTCCTGAATCCCCCACCTGTCAGCCCCACAGGAGAACTCCAGGTTCGGGGCCGGCCCATCCTCTCCACTCCTTGCATAGCTCTGTGCGTCTTCACCATGCTGCCCCTTTTGCCAAGCTCACAGTCCCGGCTTCGGCTGTCTTTTCTCTCAGGGGAGCCACTCTACCCCTCGCTCATTTCGGTTGCCCTTTTCTGCACTTTTTCTAAGGCTGCAATACAATTTTTCAGGTGCAGTGGCTACAACTGCATGCAGCCTTTGAAGCGCGGTCACATCACAGCTTTGCAGGACCCGAATAGAATATTGGCAGCTCTATTTTGGATGCCCTTCCTGATTACGCCTAGCAGGGGGTCGGCCTTCTCCACGGCAGCCCCGCGGTGGGTCGGCGTATTCGTGGCGCTGCCCCCCCATCCCGTCCTTGCTCAGCCGCTGCTTGCTCAGATCCCACCAGCAGCCCCCCTGCTCTGCCCCCGCTGGCCTGCACTTGCCCCCTGACGCCTGTTCTCCCAGCAGGGCGAGCGCCTTCCGGAGCACCTCCCAGTCCGCCATTCCCAACTCCAGATCATCCATGAGCAGGATGAGAAGTATTACTGCTAATACAGGACGCAGTGGCCCCACCGCGGACGCCCCCGACTGGCAGAAATCTGCACAGCGCTCTGCTCCAGACCCTTCAGGCAGTGACCAGATTAAGCACTCCCCCTGCCCCCCCCAGCCACGCTCGGGAGCCTCCGGTGAGGGTTCTGCCAAAGGAAACGACGCACGCCTTCGCGGCTCAGCCAACCCCGCTGGGCTTGGCGTCCCTCTGCCCATGCTCATGGCGACTGGCGTGCCCAGGCCCACTGCCCCTGGGGCTGGCACGCCTTCGCGGGACCAGGAGCCTGGCGGCCCTCCCCTCCGGGACCACAGCTCCTGCAGTTCGGCTCTGCATCTCGGAAGACCCCGGCCCGGCCGCCCACCAGCTCAGGGACCGACTCCTCGTAGTTTCAGTGCTGGGCAGACGAAGGCCCCTCCACTCTCTCTGCACGAGCTTGCAAAGGATGAAATACGCCAGCATTCAAACTGCAGATGTTCTAAGCAAACGGTTAATTGTTGGTAAGGTTACGCTATATTCTCTTTCCGTTGGTTGTGGCTGCTGCATTTGAGGGACGGCATTCCGTGGGCTGCTTTGAATGCAGCACAGCACCAGGAGATGCCCGCTGTAGGGAATCTGAGGACGCCTTGCGCCCCCAGAGGCGGCAGGGGTGCCTCCTGCAGGGGGCTTCGGGGCTTGTGCAGCCCACTGCTGCGCTGTGAAATGGCGGGCGGGAGCTGGGAGCAGGGTGGCTCCCCCTGGAAGCAGCCCCACCGCGAAGGGGCCGGGCCGCACAATGGCCTCTTTCACGGCCCCATGTGGCGGCCGGCCAAGAGCAGAGCGTGCAGCTGGCTGAGTGCGAACCAGTTCCGGCTGGCGGGGCTTGGCAGCCCCACCGCCTGGAGAGAGGCCGGAACAGAGAGGCCTCTGGGTGGACTCCCCTCCCAGCAGCCCCCAGCCCCAGCCCTCCCAGCAGCCCCCAGCCCCAGCCCTCCTCGCTCCCCCCACACAGGGTATGGGGCCCGGGGCTGCCCACTGGACAGCTGGGGGGGGATTGTGATCAGATGTGGCCAGCCTGCCCAGACCCCCCTGTCCGTGGAGCTGTGGGCCAGCCCACCCCGCGCTGCGTGGGGCCAGAGGCGGGAGCGAGCGGCCCTTGGCACGGCCCAGAGTGCCACACGTGGGGCCTGGGCCCTCTCGCCTCTGCGTGGCCTTCTTGCAAGCCCATGCCCTGGGGACTGGTGGGGACCTGGCTCTGCCCCCCTCCGGCATGGCCAGAATGCAGGGCCCGGCCAGCGCTCCACCTCTGCCGCCCTGGGCAAGCCGGCCCACGGAGCTGCTGGCCCAGCGGGGCCTGGCCCCAGGCATGCTGGCGCCTGAGACTGCCGGACACGCATGCCCCCCACACACGGAAGCTTCCGGCCCCGGCCAAGAGCGGAGGAGACTCCCTCTCGTAGCGCCACGTGGTACTGCAACCGGGGAAACGCTGCTACTGCTTAGAGGTATTTTTAGCTAGCGAGTGGTATATAAATTGCCTAAATACGTGAACGAATACACAGAATGACAAGCATGGAGCCGCAGGGATGACCCGCGAGCGCGTGTGCTCAGACGAAGGGGACAGCCTTCCCCCGCCTCTCCCAGCAGCTTTCCGGCAGAAGAGGGAGCAGGACGCTTCCTCCACGGCGGCGGCAGCCACAGGGATCCTGGCACGCCCACCCAGTGCCAGGAAAGAGCAGCCAGGCAGAAGTCCAGCACGCAACAGCGGAGACAGTCAGGCAGGAAAGAGAGCTTCTGGTCACATGCAGAGTGCAGCCCAGGAATCTTCCCCGAATACCCCCAGAGCCAGATCTCCCCCCGCAAACGTGGGCAACAGCTTTGAAGGTGCCTTGAGCTCTGCCTCTGAGACCTGAAGGACTGAGACCCAACAAGAAGACCCATCTCTCCTGGACGGAGCCTCTTCCTACCGTGCGGAGAGACCCGGCCTCTCGGTGGTCCCTGGGTGTGGGGCAGGGAGGAGCTGCACCCCCTTTTCTGAGCTCCACCCAGAGAGCCTCTCCTGCCTGGGCCGGACTTAGGCATCCGCAGAGCAAATCGCAGGCACACGCCTGACTCAGGGGAGCGAGCGGGGTCCCTGCCCTCCCATCCTGGGGCTGGGGAGGAGCCGGCTCCAACAACGCCTGCAGCCAGCACCAGGAGCGGCTTCGGCTCCCGCAAACGGAGGCAAGGCCCTCTTTCCGTGCTTCTTGCTGATACTGCCAAGTGCTTTCCGCTGGTTCGCATGGCACAGCAGGGCCGGGAGGACCCCACTGCGGAGGGGTGCTTGCACCCCAGGCGGATGCTCAGGCCCAGCAGCCTCCCCGGGAAGACGCTCCCTGCCCACCAGGTGAAAAAGGCCCTTGCCGCACTGCGCTCAGCGGGGCCAGCCCAACGCTGCCCGGCTGTTCCCGGGGCCCATGGCTTCGCTGGCGCAGGCCACCAATGCAGCTCATCTCTCTCCACCCTCGGAGGCAGGCACCGCGCAGGAGGCCAGAGTAGGGCTGTAGAAGAGCCGCCCGGCCTCAGGCAAGCCACCTCACCAGCCCACACCGAGCGCCACGCGGCCCTCAGGTTGGCCGTGCCCTTGCAGCGCCGTCACCTGCTAATTCCACCCAGTCTCTGGCGGGCGCTCACTGGGGGCCGTGGGGGCTTTTTGCTGAGGACCAGCATGAGGGAAATGAAGGGACTGGGTTCCTTGCTGTGGGAACGTTCGGAAACGTGTCACGGTTACAACGCCTTTGCCAGCAGAAATGCTGAAGAGCAGGAGCAGCCAGGCGGAGAGCAGGCAGACATGCCGGCCCGGGTGCAGCCAAGGTGGGTGAGGCCACCTCTGTGGCCCGGATGCTTCGGCCAGGAGCTGACGCCGAGACTTGGCAGAGGCACACAAAGAGCTGAGGGAGGGCTGAGCCTTCCCGCCTCGCATTCGGCTCCCACCATGGCCAACCAGGTGCCCCACACAGATGCCCACAACCAGGACTGGAGCGCAGCCTCGCAGCCTCCTGCGCACACTCGCCTCTCGCACGAGAGGCTACGTGCGCCTCCCACGAGCTGCATTGCCTTGTCCCACGAGCCGGCCGAACCCCCTTCTAAAGTGCGCAGGGGCAGAGAAAGGGGCGCCCTCGTCCGCAATGGTGGAGCCCAAAGGGACCGTCAGGACAGAGGATGGGCGCTCGTTGCATGGTGCGCGCCCTGGAACCGGATGCAGTGGCGGATGCACGCTGGCCTAGCAGCGGCTGAGCAGTAAGCTGCATACTGGGCAGATTCACGGCGGGAAACAAGGCTACGGGGGCTACTGGTCCCGATGGCTGCGTAGCACCTTGATAGCAGGGGCTGCATGCCTGTGCCCCCCGGCCTCTGGAGAGCATGCTGCGCCACTGCCCCGCCTCCTGCCTTCCTGGAAGCTGCAGCCGGCTACGGTGGGAAGGGAGTGCTAGGCTCGCGAGGCCCTTGGTCTGACCCAGCACAGCCCACGCCCACATTTTAAGGATGTCCAGGATACGGTGCCCCTGATCTACAGCCTCTGGGTCTAAGTGATTTGGATATGGAAGGGGCTGCCATGGGAGGTGGCGGGGGCCCCCTCACTGAGGGCGTTCCAGGAAAGATTGGACAGCTGCACGTTGGGGATAATGCTGAGCGGAGCTGACTGAGGCTGGGGGTCAGACTAGATGGCAGGGAGACCCTCTGACTCACCCTGTTTCTATGATGCTCCCCACTTGCAGCCACCCGTTTGCGATCTTCTCCACAAAGTCTTAAGTAACCGTGAGCAAAGCAGCAGCGCAGAGGGTGCCTGGACCAGTGCCCATGCTATACCTGTGCTGGCCCTGGGCAAGGGGAGGCCAGAAGCCCGGCAGAGTTGCCCGGGAGGCCGACGCAGCAAGCAGGCAGAGGGAGCGCTGCCGGGGCGGGAGGAGGGGATGTCAGTTTCAGGCATCTGCTCAGATCAGCCGCACTTTGGTGCAGCCACAAGCCTAAAACAAGCCGCTCAGGCGGCAACGGCAGGCTGGAGAGGCAGCCGGGCTCTGCTGCGCAAGCCCGGAGGTGAAAAGCCTCGGCAGACACGCCTTTGGGACCAAGGATCGTCTGGCCATGACATCTGGCCTGATTAGGAGAGGCGAGACGCCCAGCCTGCGCTTTGCTTCCGGGGGCGAGGGAGGCCAGGTCCCCCTGGGCCTCCTCCGCCACCCCCCATGGCCAGCCCACTTTGGCAGGTCCATCTGCTTCTCCACCAGTCCCTGCCTGCTCCCAAAGTTTCTGGGGGCACCGGCCAGGCCTCCTTGGGGAAGAGCGGGGTGAGACACCCGCTCTTGTTTGCCAGGCCCCAATTGCTCTCCCCACTGGGAAGCCCCTGCATTCAGCCAGCCCCCTTCCCCGGCTCCCACAGCTTGCTCGAGGGCACCTCTGGAGACCGGCCTTGGGGGCTGCCCTCACGGCACCCTCCTGGCTGCCACACGGCCGCTCTCCTGGAGAAGGGCTGCTCAGAGCACAGCACGGGGCAAGGCCGGCACACGGCTCTTCAGAATCGCCCAGGCTGAGCAAGGTAAGGGGCACTCCGGGAGGAGAAAGCCATGGGGCCTGCAAATCCCCGGCCGGGATAGGAGGAGCAGATCGGCTCCCAGAGCAGCGGGGGCAGCCGGGTTTCCCCGCAGGAGGATAAGCACCTGGCCCCTCCGCCAGGGTCCCCGGACGCTTGCAGGGAGGGCAGGGGGCTTCTGGCAGAGGCGAGGCCTTGCCAACGGCTCCTGGGATGCCTCGGGGTGTGCACCGCCTGTGCATGCTGAGCAACGGATGCAGGGTGCTTTCTGCGTGCCTGCGGTGCTCTCTGGGCAACGGGGACTGGCAGACTGTCTGGGGGTGCAGCTCAGAATCACAGAGACCTCCTTCTTTCCCGTCCCCCCCCCCCACGACTCTCCTTGAGACGCTGGATGTGGCTGATTTGCCCCCAAGCTCTCCCTCAGCCAGGTCCGTGTCTGCCTCGCAACGGGATCCAGCCACCCACCCTGGAGTCCAGGACGACCTCTTTGCCGGCGCCCTGCCGGGCCAGACCCGAGACACCACCTGGTCAAGCACCGACAGCTGGAGGCAGCTTGTCTCTGAAAAGCAGGGAGGGTGTGCGGAGAGCGGCCGGCCTCCGGGGGCACCAACACCCAAGGAACGCTGCCCCGGGGCGTGGAGGTGCTGCCTGGACACCCTGGTCTGGCCCTGCCCTCTGGGTCCTGCCCTGCTACGACCCTTGTCCACCTGGGATACCATTTCCTGAAGGCGGCAGCCAGACGCTTGCGGAGGCCTGAGCTGGGAGCCCAGAACAGCCCCGGGCACGCTGCGGGGGGGAGGGGGCAGGGTGGCCCATGGCCCGTGGCCAGGAGCTGGCCCTGCTGCTTCAGCCATCTCTGGGCGGTACCCCCAGCCAAACAAGGGCATCTAAGCCTGCAGTGCAGACAAGGGGAGGGGAGGCCGTCGTGGCTTCCGAAGCAGCAGACCCTGCTCTGGGTGGGCCGGGGGCCTGGCATCCATGCCCAGGGCATTTTCCCGCTCTGCCCCTTCCAGAGGAGACACGGGGTGCCAGGTTTGGGGACCCAAACCGTCCTGGGCAGGACAGCCACCTCCTGTGGGAGCCAAGAGGTCCAGTCCGCCCAGGGAAGCCGCACAGTCGCCTGAGCCCCAGGACGAACTCGGGCAGCCCCTGTGGGAGGGTAGCGGGTCAAGCGCCTGCCCTGCAGCCCCCACAGCACCACTGCCCCCCCCCAGCTCCCACTTGCACACCAACTGCAGCAAGCACTGTGCAGCACTGGCCAAGCACGGCTGTTTCTGTGCCCCAGAGGGGAGGGGAAGGGAGGGGGCAAGGGCAGGCGTGGCAGAGGCAGACCGTGGCCTCCCATGGCACCCGCCCCTTGTGGTCTGACTGCTGGTGGGCGGTGGGCAAAGCCCGGGGAGAGCTGCTGTGCTGGCGATGCGCTCAAAGGGGGGGGCATACATGGAGCGCCTTGGAGCGCTGCGCCCCCACTCCTGCCAGAGCCGTCTCTGCCCCTCCCCCCCGCCCAGGGAACCGGTGACCTCTGTCTGGGGGCGGGAGCGTTGCCAGAGAAGGGGGCTGCGTCAAGGTCACCGCCAGCGAGCACAAGCTGCCACGTCCCCGGGCAACCCCCGTGCCCCAGCGACCCTCAGCCCCAGGCGCAGAGGGCTCGCCGCCCCCAGAGTGGGAACAGGGTGCCCTGCCGAGGGGGGCTCTGGGGTGGTGCTCTGTCTGCCCCAGCCACCTCGTTGCGGGGGGGGGAGGGACCGGCAAGAACGGGCTCAGAGCCGGCTGGGCACCTGCTCCCCCGCACGGCAGAGTCCCGGGGCGCCCTCACATTGCTTGCCTGGCACCCTCGGCCACCCCTTTGCAGCCCCGGCCACCCCTCTGCAACCTCCGGCCGGCATGGGACACCGGGCAGCCCCCCCCCCGCGAGTGCGCGCAAGGCCAGCTGCGGCTCCAGAAGGGGCGCGCGGCCGCAGAGGGCGGGAGGCGGGCGCAGCGCTCTCCCCAGGGCCCCGGCCCAGAGAGCCCCCCGCGGTGGCGTGGCTCGCTCGCCCGCCCGGCGGCCAGAGGAACGGAGCCCAGCAAAGCGCTACACTGAGCCCGCCTGCCCGCCCGCCCGCCCGCCGGCTGGCTGGCTGCCGCCTTCCCCATTAACCCCCGGAGGGGAGCGAGGGGGCGGCGGCGCTCAGACCAGCGCGGGGGCCGCATCACGCCGCTCGCGCTGCCCGAGAACACGATGCGTCAGCAGCAGCAGCGGCGGCGGCGGCGGCGGCGGCACATCCCCGTTCTCACTGAAGGACAAAAGGATGCGAGCGCAGCCCGGGCGGCTGCTGCCTGCGCCAGCCCCACCGGGCGAGAGGAGGCCCGCCGCCGCCGCCGCCGCTAGTCCGGCCGGCGCCCCCGGAAGATGGTCCCGGGCTGCTCCGCTGCTGCCGCCGCCGCTGCCGCTGCCGCCGCCCCCGCTCGCCCTCCGCCTCCGCCTCCTCCCGCCGCCGCCGCAGTCGACGGGCGACCAACGCTTCGCTGAAGGCGGCGGCAGCAGGCGCGGCGGGCCGGTGCCGCCGCTCCCCACCTCAGCGCCCCGGGGGGCTGGCCGCCGCCCCGCCGCGGGGTCGAGCTCGCCGCCAGCAACGCCGAGGCTCCGCGGGGGGAAGTAGGAGCCGCGCGCTCGCTGCTCCCCGCGGGGCGCGCCGGGCCAGGCCGGGCCGGCCGGACAGCGCGACCGGGAGCGGCGGGGGAGAGCCGAGCGCGGGGCCGGAGCCCGCGACGCGCCGGGGCCGGAATCCGGAGCCGCAGCCGCCAGCGCGCCGGGCGAGCTCTGCGTCGGGGGGCCGGGCCGGGCCGGGCCATGGAGCAGCGCCCCCCGCGCCGCCCGCCCCAGCCCCAGCCGCAGCCGCGCGCCGCCGCCGCCTCGCGCCCAAGGACGCGCCCGCCCCGCGCCGCCGAGGGCCCGGCATCGCTCCAGCGGGGCCCCGGCCGCTGCCTCGCCGGCCAGGCCACTCGCTGCGGCGCGCGGGCAAGGACTGAGTAGGAACCATTTTGCCGGCCGCCGGAGCGCGCTGTCGAGCGAGCCACGCGGGCCCGGCCCGGCCCGGCCGAGGGCCGCCGCCGCCGCCGCCGCCAGGGCCGCCCGCGAGCCCGCACGGGCTGCCGGTCGCGCCGCAGCGGGGCGGCCGCCGCGCGCCGCGCCTCGCCTCGCCGGCGCCGGCCGCCCTTGCCCCCGCCGCGCACTTCGCTTCGGATGGAGAGCGGCCGCGGCCGCCGCGCACGCCAGCCGGGCTAGCGGGAGAGGCCGCTCTCGCGCGACGCCAGCCGAAGGATGATGGTGAAGGATGAGCGCGCCCCATCATGAGGGTCCCGCGGCCGGCAAGCGCGCGCCACGCCTGGATCGCCGCCCCGCTCGCCCTGCTCTGCCTGGCGGCGCCGGCGTGGCTGGCGCGCACGGCGGCGGCAGTGGCGGGGCCGCAGGGCTGCCCGTCCGCCTGCTCGTGCAGCAACCAGTCCAGCAAGGTGGTGTGCACGCGGCGCGGGCTGGCCGGGGTGCCGCCGGGCATCCCCTCCAACACGCGCCACCTGAACCTGATGGAGAACAACATCCGGATGGTGCAGGCGGACACCTTCCGCCACCTGCGCCACCTGGAGGTGCTGCAACTGGGGCGCAACGCCATCCGGCAGATCGAGGTGGGCGCCTTCAACGGCCTGGCCAGCCTCAACACGCTGGAGCTGTTCGACAACTGGCTGACGGTGGTGCCCAGCGGGGCCTTCGAGTACCTCTCCAAGCTGCGGGAGCTCTGGCTGCGCAACAACCCCATCGAGAGCATCTCGTCCTACGCCTTCAACCGCGTCCCCTCCCTGCTCCGCCTGGACCTGGGCGAGCTCAAGAAGCTGAAGTACATCTCCGAGGGGGCTTTCGAGGGATTGTACAACCTCAAGTACCTTAACCTGGGCATGTGCAACATCCGGGACATGCCCAACCTCACGCCCCTGGTGGGGCTGGAGGAGCTGGAGATGTCTGGGAACAACTTCCCCGCCATCAAGCCAGGGGCCTTCCACGGCCTGAAGTCGCTCAAGAAGCTGTGGATCATGAGCTCCCAGATCAGCCTGATTGAGCGCAACGCCTTCGACGACCTCGCCGCGCTGGTGGAGCTCAACCTGGCCCACAATAACCTCACCTCTCTGCCCCACGACCTCTTTGCCCCGCTGCGCTACCTGGTGGAGCTGCACCTGCACCACAACCCCTGGAACTGCGACTGCGACGTCCTGTGGCTCTCCTGGTGGCTGCGCGAGTACATCCCCACCAACTCAACCTGCTGCGGGCGCTGCCACGCGCCCGCGCACATGCGGGGCCGCTTCCTGGTGGAGGTGGACCAGGCGGCCTTCCAGTGCTCGGCACCCTTCATCATGGACGCCCCCCGGGACCTGAACATCTCGGAGGGGAGAGTCGCCGAGCTCAAGTGCCGGACGCCCTCCATGTCCTCGGTGCGGTGGCTGCTGCCCAATGGGACGGTGCTGAGCCACGCGTCCAACCACCCGCGGATCTCCGTCCTCAACGACGGCACCCTGAACTTCTCCCAAGTTTTCCTAACGGACACGGGGGTTTACACGTGCATGGTCACTAACGTGGCAGGGAATTCCAATGCCTCGGCCTACCTCAACGTGAGCACGGCCGAACTCAACACTTCCAATTACAGCTTCTTCACCACGGTCACCGTGGAGACCACGGAGACTTCGCCTGAGAACACCTTTCCCAAGTTCACCAAGCCGGTGCCAACGACGGCCACGGGGTACCAGCCGGCCTACACCACCACCACCACCGTGCTCATCCAGACCACCAAGACGCCCAAGCAGGACCCCGCGGCGGACAACGGCAAGGCGCAGACCAGCCTGGATGAGGTGATGCGCACCACCAAGATCATCATCGGCTGCTTCGTGGCGGTGACGCTGCTGGCGGCGGCCATGCTGATAGTCTTCTACAAACTTCGCAAAAGGCACCAGCAGCGGAGCACTGTGGCGGCCGCCAGGACCGTGGAGATAATCCAGGTGGACGAGGACCTTCCGGCCTCGGCAGCAGCGGCCTCCGCCACCTCTCCGGCCACGGCGGCTGCAACAGGTGAGGGGGCAGTGGTACTGCCGGCTATTCCTGACCACATTAACTATAACACGTACAAACCCTCCCATGGGGCCCACTGGACAGAAAACTGCTTGGGGAACTCGCTGCACCCCACAGTTACGACTATTGCGGAACCCTATATAATTCAGACCCACCCCAAGGAGAAAGTGCAGGAAACTCAAATCTGACTCCTCCCTCAAGAAATTATTGAAAAAATTGCAATACACAGAACAGACGCATCAGACATCAACTTTTGTACAGAGAGGGAGGGGTGGGGGTGGGCAGGTTTTTTTCCTTGTATATGCTTATATATTAAGTCCTTGGGCTGAGATAAAAGAAGCAGATTATATTAAAAACATACAGAAAAGCCTATTTTCTAACTTGTAAGCTCTATTTAAAAGGAGGCAACAACTGCAAAGCCCCCCCTCCCCCCCGCCAAACAAAAGAGACAGAATCTGTCATTGTGACTTTCTCCAATAAGACCTACAAAAAACAAAGACAAGGGGGAAGATTGGAAAAAATATTCCAAAACCAGGGAGTTGCAGGGGGTGGTGGGATCAGTCCTTTTTAGAAGATGTTGCTTAGAATGCAGTAAAAGCAACCCTGTTTCTATAGAGACGCTCTTTTCTTAAAGCCCTGGAAAAAGAAAATCCCATATTTACAGTTACCTTATTTACAAAAAAGAAAAAAAAAAGGAAAAAAAGGGGGGGGAGAAAAAGGGGGGGGAGCGTGCCAGGGGTTTGTACTGTGCCAAAACATTACAAATGCAATAAAAGGTCATTTTTCTTTTCTTTTTAAAAAGACAATTACCAGAAGGGAAACAGATGTATCAAACGGCAAAAAAAGGGGGGCCAGCAGGGACCTGCCCCCCGTGAGGGGGCGGGGGGCACGGGCGGCAGGCCCAAGGGCGGGGGGCATGGGCCACGGCGCCCACCTCCTTGGCCGAGGGGAGGGAGAGCTGCTGGCCGGCCGGCCGGCCGCTCCTCACTGCGCCACATTCCTCGGCTCCTCCACCTGCGGTGCGCGGCCGGCCGGTGGGCCGGGTGGGAGGCGGTGCGTGCCGGGGGGCTCGGGTCTGCTCTGGGCTTTGCGGCCGGCGAGGGCGAGCTGACACCTGATTGTAGACCCGGGAGCTGTTTGTGCTCCAGGTCATTTCTTCCTTGACTGGGAGGCACAGGGAGGCAGGGCTGGTGCTGGGGGGCTGGGAGCTCCTGCCCGCTGGGCCTCCCTTCCCAGAGCCCCTCCACGGCCCCCTCTGTCCCAGCGCAGGGAATGGCCCCGGAGCCCCGCTGCCCCCTGCCTCGGGATGCAATGAGAGGCCGCAGGAGGGCTGGGGGGGGGCTGGCCCGGCCCGGCCTGGGGGGGGGGCAGGCTTGGCGCGAGTTGTCTCTTCGGGGCTGCTGAAACCATTCCGCTCCTGACTTCGGTTGCTCAGGACAGTGTCAGAGGGCTTGGAATCTTAGGGGGTGGGGAGGGAACCATTCAAAGCCAGAATTATCTGACTGTAAATCTGAGACAACTGTATTTTTGTATTTTAATAAATATTGTTAACTTTTTAAATAATGGAATGTCCCTAAAGGATTACACTGAGTGCCATGACCAAGTTGGGCGTGTGTGGGGGGAGGGGGGCAGAAAAGCACCACATTTGCAAAGGTTTGGGGATGCAGCAAATGGCCTACAAAGAGGGGCTTTTTGTGGGGGGATGCAAGCAAGAAGCCTAGAAGGATCATTTCAAAGACGTGCTTAATTTCTCCAGAACCATGTCAGACCGGCTTTCCTGGAATCCGGAGCGCTAGCGGCAGCCCCTGCGTCCTCTCCGGCTAGCGCGGTGGCTGGGAGGGCCAGCTGCCAGGCCTGGCACCCATGGGGGGGGCAGGGCCCGCATTCATGGCCCCACTGCCCCAGCTGGAGGGGGAGGGGGTGCGAAGGTCTGCGAGATCCTCGGGTGTGGGGGGGGGGCAGCAGGCCACAGGCTGAGGCGGGGAGGGAGCGCTTGCAACCCCTCAGGGCGCTGAGCCCAGGACAACGGGGCCTGCAGCTGTCCTGCCCGGGGCCTATGCACAGTGCCCGGCTCACTTGTGAGCCGGAGCAGCCTGGCAGGGGCAGCCCCGCCGTTTGGGAATCAAGGGAAGCTCCCCCCCCCGCCCACCGGCCAGCAGCCCCCTGCTCCGTCCGCAGTGACCACGCCGCCCCTTCTGTGGACAGGGTCCCATCGTGGGAGAGCCCAGTGGTCGGAGGAGAACGGGGAGAGCTGGCAGCCTGGCAGGGGATGCGGGGAGGCGAGCGGGGGCCTCCGCTCAGCCCTGGCCTGCAGAAACCACATCCCCAGGCACACGTGTGCCCTGCTTTGGCCAGCGGAGCAGGGGGGGATCCCTGCACCAGTGGCGCCCTTTTCTGGGGGGGTGCTATTCCGGCCCCCACTGCGCTGCTCCCCTACAGGCCAGCCACAGAAGTCCTGGCCAGGGGCCCCCAAGGGCAGCTGCTGTGCCTTGGGACGCTCTGCTGGGGGGCATCCCACTGAAGCGGACTGGCCTGCCAGGAAGCACAGGGCCACCCCCCCCCCCCGCTGGGGCTGCCTCTTCCCCTTGTCACCGCCACCACCAAATTCCTCCAGGTCTGGGGCAGGCAGATGAGGCCCCAGCCGCGCTACCACCGCCCTAGAGAGACACAGCAAGGTCCCTGCCCGGTGCGGTGGCCGCCTCCTCCGCCCCCGGTGGCTTCTCCTGAGGTGGAGAGGCCCGGACCAGCCACGGGCCCCCATCCCTGCAGTGCCACAGAGCATGTGTGGGACGCACGGCCCCACCCCACTGGGTGCGCAGCCCCGGGCTCGACGCTTAGGCCACTGTGCCTGGGGCAGTCCTCCGAGGCCGGCCAGCAGACGGCAGAGACCTCCGGTCCGCCCAGAAGGCCCGGCCAGCTGGATGGAGCAGCCGCCGTCCCTCTGGGGGGCCTCCCTAGCGCACCCCAGTTCCTGCTACCTGACTTAGGGTCTTTCCATGGAAGCAGAGGCCTGGCTTCTGTGTCCATGCCTGCAGTCCTTCGTCCGCCTCAAGAGGGAGGCAGCCCGGCGCCCTCCGGTTCCGGCTGCAGCTGAACCGCAAACGGGACTTGTGCTTGGGGCCCACTCCGGGCCCCACGCAAGCACTTGCCGAGCCAGCGCACGGGAGCCCTCTGCCCTCCAAGTACTCACCCGGCCCACGTGGGGCTGAGAGCCGGAGGGACGGCCTCCCCGAGGGGCTCCCCACGTGCTGCCGTTCCCTGCCCCAAGCGAGGCGCATCTGGAGTACCCCAACGAGCGCCGGGGCCGCAGTCACAACAGTCCAGTCGGCATCGCAGGGCATGCCACACGCGCAGCCAGCTGTGCCGAGGTCGCCTCTTCTCACACTCGGACCCACAGTCGAGACCCACACTTAGGAGCTGAAGGGCGGGCTTGGCAGGCAGGCTGGTGCCATGCCGTGCCGTGCCCCGGGCAGAACCGGGCCACAGAAAGGGGGCAAAGGCAAAGTAAGGGAGATGCTGCCAGGGACCGCGCTTGCGTGGCGTGAGGGGGAGGGAAGCACAAGTCAGGGGGCTCGAGCAGCCTAGGATGCCTCTCCCGGGGCAGGAGGCCACCCCAGAGAGGAAAGTGCCTGCCCAGTGGGCCTCCGCACTCCCCACACCTCCACCTGGAGCCCCCAGCCCTTTTGGCTGCCCTGCCTGTCCGGCTGCCCAAGGGCTCCCTGCAGCTCCACTTCTCCATCTCCGCTTCTTCCCGCCTCTGTTTCGGCTCCATCCCGGCCTTGCCGCTGCCCTTTCTGGTCTTCCGCTCCCCAGCACCCCACACCAGCAAGGGGGCCGCCCCATAGCCCCGCCGCAGCAGCCGCCTTCAAGGCCAGCCTCGCTCTGGGTTGAAGGGAGTGGCCTCGGCAGGAGCCCCGAGCAGCGGCTGCCCGGGGGTCCCACGGGGCCCGTCCCACCTCCCCGGGGAGGCCACAGGCATGACCCTGGACCCACAGCACACGAACGGAGGGCCTGGCCACACCCCAGTGGCAGGACGTGGCGCAAGGGCAAAGACGCAAGGAAGACTCGTGTGGCAGGGGGGCAGCCACGCTCCTCACGCCCCCGGCTTTCAAACAGGAGCTCCCGGTGACGACGACGAGCGCATACCTTCATCCTGAGATGCTTTCATGGGCCACAATGCAGGCGGGGAATCCCAAGGACGGCTTCAGCTGCTCATGCAAGGCACATGGTTTGGAAATGCTTCGCTCAGGATCAATGCCGAAGTCAGGGAGCAGCACCAGCTGCCCTCCGGGGGGGGGGGGGCACCTAGCAGTTTTCATGTCCTGTCAAGAAGCCCTGATTTGGGGGGGTTGCGCTACTAGCATCACTACCTT
Source organism: Varanus salvator macromaculatus (assembly GCA_023646645.1). Classification (NCBI taxonomy): domain Eukaryota; kingdom Metazoa; phylum Chordata; class Lepidosauria; order Squamata; family Varanidae; genus Varanus; species Varanus salvator. The sequence goes on from JAIXND010000754.1 coordinate 86,461,032, forward strand.
GTAGGGTCCCCTTGTGCAAACTTGCTCCAAAGTCACATCTACCAAAGAATTAAAGCAACCTGTGTAGGAAAAATGGGATTGGAGAGTGTGTTCACATGGGGGTGGGGACAGAAGGGGGTAGGAAAGGGGCATTCTGGGAAGGCAACTCGGAGTCCTCCTAGGGGCTTGTGGGGGGCGGAGGGTGACAGGCTCAGAGGAGCCAGGGCAGGGGCTGCCTGGAGGACAGCCCGAGCAGGGCCCCAAAGGCCACGCTGCGCCCGGGGCAGCATCCCTGGGCCTGCACCTGCCGCGTCTCCGGGTTTCCCGCAGCTCCTCCTGCCCATCCCTTCGCTGGACTGCAGTGCCACAATCTCCTTCCCTGCTCGTAAGAACGCTCAGCGCACTGCTGGATCGGACCCTGCACTCAGTGCACACGGCGGCAGTCCAGCTGCCGCGGGATCCCTTGTGCGGGGGGGGGGGCACTGGGAGCCACCCCCCTGGTGCCTTTCCTCATTTCACGTGCTCAGATGTGTCAGCCCATCCTGTTTTAAAGATGGCGGCCACCCCCTCCTGTGGCAGCAGGTTCCTCCGGCAACTCTCTGTCCCAGGCCTCCCACCCACCAGCCTCAAGGGACGACCTGCACCTGAGTGCTTGGGAGGGGGAGAAAATGCCCCCAGCTCCTCCACATGGCGCGTCGCTGCAAGGCCCCTGCCCCGTCCCCCGTCTTGCCTCCCCTCCAAGCTGGACAGCCCCAGTGGTCGCAGCCGCTCCTCACAGGGAGCGGCTCCAGCCCCGACGCCCTCTTTGCCCTTCTCCGTGCCCTTTTCCAGGTAAGGCATCCAAGTGTGGCCCACGGAGGATTGTGGGAGGGGTGGGACCTCCGTGGGGCTGTGCCGTTGCATCCTCGCCGTGCCTCCAGGGGAGCCTCCTCTGCCACAGCAGCTGCGCCGGGCAGGCACTCCTTCGAGGTTCCGGCCACCGCCACCCAAGATCCCTTCCCGGCTCAGACCCTGCCCGCACTGCTGCTTCCGAACTAGCCCCTGCTGAGGGGGCCAGCAGGCCTCTCCCACACCACTGGCCCGTACCCTGCTGCCCAAGCGCCCCATTGTGGAAAGGGATCCTGGCTCTGGGTGGAACAAGATTCAAGCCCCAGGCCAGGCCTGGGGAAGTGTGGCCAGGCAGGGGAGCCGCAGCTAGAAGATGTCCTGGCGGCTTCGCATGCGGGGAGGATCCCGCGAAGGGCCGGCCCGCCTGGCAAGTCTTTTGGACGCATGGCAGCGCCGCCTGGGGGTGGGGGGAGCATCCCAGGCACCCGCTCCATTTCCCCACATCTGGAACTTTCTCAGGAACAAATCCTGCCAGGCTACTCTAATTTCACTTTTTGACTGGGTACCCTCCCAAGCGGACTATGGGATGCTGCGCACACGATCTGCCTTGACTTTAGCAAAGGCTTTGACAAAGTGCCCCACGACATCCTGAAGACCAACCTGGCACAAAGCGGGCTCACGAGTGCAGCCATGCGGCGGATCCACAGCTGGCTGCAACCCGGAACTGCAAGAGCGCTCGTCAGTGGCACGCTCTCAAACTGGGGGAGGCGACTAGCGGCGTCCTGGGACTGGCCCCCATCCACATTTTTGTTAATGATTTAGATGAGGAAGTACAAGGAGAGAAAATCAAATTTGCAGAGAACACCACACTGGGTAGAAGAGCAAATACCCTGGAAGACAAAGACAAGACAGAGGCTGATCCTGATGGGCTGGAATGCTGGGCAGGGAGCCGCAGGGAGGAATTCAGCAGGACAAATGCCACGTCCTCCACTTGGAAAAGGAGCCAAAAGAATCGCGCCAGTTCCCCTGGGCTCAGCACTGGGCGGACCTCACCTGGAGCCCTGAGCCCAGTCCAAAGCTTTAAAAAGAAGCAGAAGAGCCAGGCAGGGCCAGAGGAGGGCAGCGAGGCTGCTGCGGGGCTGGAGGCAGAGCCAATGAGGAGGGATTGAGAGAACTGGGCACATTCCACCTCAAGAGCACCAAGGGGTCCGGTGAGAGCCCTCACAGCTGCCCCAAAGAGGGAGGGCAAGGCCCCAACTCCGGCATTTCACAGTGCAGGACATGGAATAACGGAGCCGAAAGCAGCCAGGAAGAATCTCCTCACTGCCAGAGCCATACGACAGCAGGACCGATAACCTGGGGAAGTTGCGGGTTCTCCACTAAAGTCATGCAAAAGCATCGGCCTTGAGGAAGGCTGCAACTGGGAGGGCTGCACGGAGCGGGCTGGGGAGCCCTCCATTCCACGCACTGTGCGGAAGGCGAGGGTTGTGGGGGAGCCTTGTGGCCACGCGCACTGCGAGAAGCCCGCCACCGCCCTGCTCCTGGGGGCGGGGCGGCGCAGGCAGAGGAGCCTCACTGGGGTGGGGGGCAGCAGGGCTCCTGGCCACGCAGCGAGGAAGGTCTCCGGCCGAGCGCCTCTCCCAGCATGCCATTGCAGGGGAAGGGGTCTCCGATCCATTCTTTAGGTTTACATCCCACTGCTTCTTATACCAGACGCGAGTGGCTCAAGCCACTCTCCACCTCCTGCACTCAGTCTCTTCCCCACAACACCGACCCCGTGAAGCAGGCTGGGCCGAGAGTGCGACCAGCCCCAAGTGCCCCAGCTGGCTGCACAGCTGGCGGGGATTGGAGCCCAGACGCTGCATTCCAGTCCTGCGCTTTTACAGATCACGAATCCCGCCCGTGTGCTCGGGAGAAGGCACAGCACAGAGCGGACTCTGGTTCAGCCCCACTGGGGGAGCTCCCCGGGGTGCCCTCTGGTCCAGCTTGGATGGAGGAGCTTCAATCATCACAGCGGCGCAAGGTGGACAAGCTGCGTGGCCCGGCGCATGCCCCCGCTCAATCTGCGCCCCTCCCGGCCCACACGACATCTAGCCGGGGGACTTGCACCTGGGCCCAGGAGGCATCAGCTCCTTGGCGGGGGCTGTGGCAAGGCCACTCCTCAAATGCCTCAGGGGCGGCTGCCGACTCCAGGCCGGGGGCAAACATCCTGTGTTGGGGTGAGGTGCTGGAGTGGGGGGCGGCCGAGCAGCGCAGGCACTCCAGGATGGCATGGATTCTCCAGATCCCTTGCCACCGGTTTCGGGCCCGGAGGCTGCATCAGTGGCCACGTGGGGCAGGGGATCCTTGCTGGGAGAGGCGCGGGCACAGCCCTTGCGGTTCGCCTGGGCCTTCCCGCAGCTTCCGACTCCACTGACCATGGTGTCCTTCTGGACAGGCTGGTTGGTTGGGCGCTGGGGCACTGACCTGCAGGTTCTGCCCCTACCTGGCCAGCCACCTCCAGATGGCGGTGCTGGGGGAGACACAGAAACAGAGCGAGTCAGGGGGACTTGGTGGCCCTGCCTGGACAGGCAGAGCCTCGCCACGGTCGCCCACGCTCTGGTAACCTCGGGACCGGACTGCTGCAAGGCTCTGCATGTGAGGCTGCCCTTAAGACGGTCCAAACATTTGAGCCGGTACGGAACTGTTCAGCTGCTCCCCGGCGCCAACTCAAAGCTTCCCCAGAACGCCCAGCCAAGCAGGCTCCACGTGGGCACCGAACGGGTACCAAATGGCAACAACTGGCGGCCAGTGGGTCGAACGGCACAAGGGCTGGCGAACAGAGGCGAGGCGGCCGCACCGGCCAGCCTGGGCCTTGCCGAGAATGGCGGAGCCGAGGGCGCTGGCTGGAGTGCTCCTGGCCAGACGAGGGCTCCCCCGCGGAGCAAAAGCAGGGGGTGCCAGCCGAAGCAGGAGGGGAGCAGGACCGCCTGCTCCCGAGCCCAGACGGGTCCTCGCCAAGGGCAGCCCCCCAGCGGCTACAGCCGTCCTGCCTTTGCTTCAGGCTCCACAGCACCCCACCCCTCCTGGGCCCAGTCCACCTGAAGCTATGCTGGGCTGGGGGGACTTTTTTCCCAGGCCCCCGGCTGGGATGCTCCTCAAGGGTCAGCGAAGGAGGGAGGCAGTGGCTGGCAGCGCTGGTCCCACGGAGGCTTCACTAGCCTCTTCGGTTTGGCTTCCAAGTGCTGCTGGTCAAGGGCTGGGGGGAGGGCAAAGAGGAGCTTTTGACGTGCCCCTTTCAGGGGGTGGGGAGGTGCCATGCTCCACTCACACACCCCACAGGGCTCAGGGTTTGGCCTGGGCACTGCTGCGTGGCCTCCCCCCCCAAAAAATGGCAGGGCACAGGCTGGGCACACAAAAGCACAACACAAAGGAGCAGTGAGCCCCCCCCCCCCAGCTGGGGCAGGCAGCCTGGCCAGCCCACCACTCACCTCCCTCCTGCCACTGGGCCTTCCCCAGTCACAGAGCAGGGCTCTCTCGCAGGGAGGGGATCGTAGCCCTCGGGCACGGGGTGGAAGGGCGAGCCTGGGAACAGCACGCCAGCAGCGGCCTCGGGGGCTCGCCCCACAGGCTGCTGGAGCACCCACAGGGCCCCTGGGGGCCAGCCCCCCAGGTTGTTATGGGCACGCAGCCGCCAGGCCGGGGCCCAGAGCATGGGGGCCAGATTCTTAGGCAGGGAGGCAGCACCTGGGCGTCCTCAGGCGAAGGGGCTGTGAAGGGGGCTCCACGCAGGGGCCCGGGCGGCAAGCTGCTCTGCCCAGTGGCTGGGTGGGGGCAGTGGGGGAGCAGGGGTTGGTGCCAGATGGAGACCCCCACTCCCGCAGGCGGCATCCTGCATGGCGGAGGGCAGGGAGAGGTTCCCCCGATGCTTGGCTTGGATGGGCCGCTCGAGCACAGTTTGCGGATGCTGCGATGTGGGGGGGGGGGTCGAGGGAGCCCTCCCCACTGCTCCTGGGAAGGGGCAGCCGGGGATGGTCCGGCTCAGCAGCCGGGGGTGCACCTGCCCCCGCCCCGCTGCTGGGCATTCCAGGGGCCGCTTGACCTGCACCCACCCCCTGGGCCCGCTGCACTACTTGCTCCGCAGGCGCCGGCCACCAGACGTGGGACTCCGGCTTCCACCGCCCCGTCAACGTAACGAGGCGCCTCAATTACCAACAGCACAAATATTAGCACACGGACACTTCACACGCCGGCTGCTCAGAGCGCAAGCCTCCATGCGTCCTGAAAACACAAGCATGCCATGCTAATTAGCCACTAATGAGCGCCAGGCCCGCTTCACTCCCAGGCCTGCTGCACTGGCGCATTGGGCTGGCGGTGGGGAGCAATGGAGGCCCACTGGGGGGTGTGCAAGGGCGGGGGCCGGGAAGGGGGGCCAGGGCAGGTGGGCTTCACGGGGAGGCACCCCCCTGCCTTGCCCCAGCCCAGTGGGGGACGCAGGAGGGGTGGAAGGCCCTGCCCAGCACCCAGCCCCCCGATATTGGCGCGATTAACCCCAGGGGCAGAGGAGGGCATTCCAGAGCAGCCCCTCTGAAGCTCCCCCTGGCCTCGGGGTCACTCCCCGGCACAAGCAAGGGGTCCACTCGCCCCCAGCCAGGCCTCGGCCGCCCAGGGTGCCTGGCCGAGGCCAACCCTTCAAGACCGAGCGGCTGCCGGGAGGGGCCAGCAGGGCTCCCCTCCCACAGGATCGGGGCCGCTGCCTTAGCAAAGCGCTGCAGCCCCATGGCCCTTGCCGCTCTTTGTGGGGGCGGGGCACAGCCCCCCCGCCCCCGGCAGGGCTCAGGGCTCCTGCTCAGAGAGGCCGCTCAGCTGGAGCCGCCGTTCTCACTGGATGCAGTGCGTCGCCCAGGCCTCCTTGCTCGAGTGTGGGACAGAGCCTCCCAGTGGCCCCCGCCTGCTCATCCCCTTCCTGGGGACGGGCTCCAGGTAAAGTGCCTCCTCCTCCAGGGCAGGCCACGCTCCAGCTCCCTGGGGCAGGCACCAGCCGCGCGAGCAGCGCCCTTCCCGGACTGGCTCAGGGCAGTGGCAGTCACAGAAGGGGCCAGCCCCTTCTGCCCCACCCTCCGGCCCCTGGCCCCACCAACACAAGGGCCCGTCGGCCTCCCCTCCTGGGGCCACAAGCCCCTCACTCTGCCAGCATGCAGCTCCCAGCAAGGCCTCCATCTTGCGTCCTCCCCCACCCCAGAATCTGCATCCCCTCGGGCTGCCACGCGGGTTCGGGGGCTCGATGCCGCCGGCAGCCGAGGCAAGAGGCAAGCCGCGGCTCCCGAGAGGGACGGTGCTTTCCGTGGCTCCCGCGGCTGGCAGGGGAGGGGGGCATTCTGCAGAACAAGCCACGCCAGCCGATCTGCCGATTTGCATAAACCAGGCAGGTAAAAAAATCCGGCTTACGTCAGTGCAGAAACCGGACTACCGTTCGGAGGCGCTTCCCGAAGGCACGGAAAGGAGGCTGCTCTGCTCCGCCTCCCCACAAAGGCATGAGAAGGGCCCACGCAAACACGCACCACGCCGCCCATGAGCCACAGCTGGATCTAATCACAGAGCGATGGATGGGGAGGGAAAGCAACGCCCTTCTCCCCCTCCCGGGACAGGCCCTGCCCTCCCAGCCCCTCGAGCCAGGTGTATGGCCTTGCCTGCGGGGTGGCGGGTCTGCTGCCGCTGGGACACAGCTCTGAGGGGCATCTCCGCTGCCGCCGCCTCCCACACGCCAGGGAAGGGTGGCCTGCTAGCCCCCCCTCCAGGCCCCCGTTGCCTGCCAGAGGAAGGCTGCTGCTCCCGGCGGGCCCCCGGCAGCAGAGGGTGCGTGCCCACCCTGGGCACACCAGGCTCTCGTCGCCTCCCCCTCCACCCCCGCTCGTGCGGCAGGCAGGCCTGGATGCTCTCCCGCCAATGGCAGCTGGCCGTGTGGCTCGCCAGAGGCCCCGTGGCTCTCGGCAGGGCGAGGGCGCATGCTCTCCGCACCAGCCTGGGTTCTGTCGGGGGGGGGCTGCTCTGAGCCAGGCAGGCGGCTGTGGGGGGGCCTGGAACGCCGGGCAGGCTGAGCCCCCACAGCTTCCCCCCCTCCCAGAGCCAGCCTCCGCCCCGACTCAGAGGGGCCCGTCGCTCAAGAGCCTGGTGCAGGCCTGCCCGGCACGGAGCAGGACAGTGCACCCAGGGCTGGCTGGCTTCGAGCCGCTCATGCGGCTCTCTGCACTGCCCCGCGCACGGCTGGACTCCAGCATGCGTTGTGCGGGACACTCCTGCCATTGGCTCCAGGCACAGAAGTGCCGCGGATGCTGGCGGAAAGGAACGGCCGGCCCGCCTGCACACACACACAGCTCCCCGCGGTGGCAGCGGCCGGAGGGTGCTCCGTGATGTGCAGACGCTCCCACTCTTGCAGAGGGAGCTTGTCCTCAGGCCGATGGGCGGGGGGCTCCACGGCGCAGAACGAGGCAGCCCCCTCGGCAGATGGGCCGAGCCGTGCCTCTTGCTGACGAGGCTGTGGCGGCACTCGGGCTCCGCTGCGGGGCCACACATCGAGGGTGCCACGACTCCCTCGGAGGAAGCAGGCAGCCCGAGTGGGGCAGGGGCCGCACCGGAGCGCCTCCGGCAGTGGGTCCGAGTGCCAGCCTTTGGGCCAGGCAGGGCTCCTCCCAGCGCCCTGCCCCCACAGCCTCGGCGGCCTGCCTGGCGTGCCGGCACTGGCCACCGCGTTCTCTTGGGATCTGGCCTCGGCAGGCAGAAGAATGGGAAGGAGCAGCAAAGCGAGCCGGAGGAGCAGCCAGAGAGGTTGGCGAAAACCGGCAGACTTTGTGCTGTGGCCAGTTGCGAGGCAGACACCTGGGCCACGGAGCCACTGCCCACGTGGCCGTCGAGGGGCGCTCTCCCCTCCGAGCTGGTGGCAGCCACATGCGATCTGGGCACCTCCGTGCAGGGGCAGCTGCAGCCCTGGCACAGAAGGCTGGTTCCTGAGCCAAGGCAGTCGTGTGCTGACCCTTCCTTGCCAAAACGCTGCTCTGTCGGCCCTCCGTTTCGGAGGCAGGGAAGCCCCAGAGGGCCCAGGCTTGGGTGCGGGGGCCGCCTCTGGCCTGCTCGCTCGTTGCCCAAGTCCAGACCTCCAGACGCCGCTCAGCCACCCGCGCCCAGAGGAGCAACTACGCAGCAAGACGCCAAGCAAGAGCGGCGCTCCATGCCGGGAAAAGTGCTCTGCTTGGGCCAGCACCGAGCCGGGGCACTGCGAGGCCCCAGGGCAGCGCATGGGGATCCCAGAAGGTGGGGCCATCGAAGCCCCGCCTGGTGCAGAGACCCAGCTCATGGCTTCCTCTGCCGAGCGGCCCCAGTGGCCCTCCCGATTCCTCCAGGCTCTGGTGCCCTCAGGCAGTGCCATTCCCCGACCCCAGCCGGGGTGGCCTAGAGCGCTCTGGATGGGGCTGCCGGGCCAACCCAGCCAACATCCGGCACCGACCGCTCCTCCTTGGCGCGATGCGCATGACATGGCCACGATTCCCGGACACCTCCAGACTGGCACATGCCAAGCGTGGCTTGCCAAGCAGCCAAAAGCAGCCCTTCGCCACAGCCTCCAAAGACAGGCTCCGCTAACGGGTGGTACAAGCCAATCTGGCCTGAGGGTGGGGCGAGAGTGAGGGTGGGGTGGGGGCAGGGGCCCGCCTTCCAGCCCCCCTGCTGTGGCCACCCACCTTCCCAGCAGCAGATCGTGGGGCAGAGCCAGTGCTGGGGGAAAGGCCCCATGGGGGGAGCCTGCTGCTGCGCCCGGCTGCCTCTCCAGGTGACAGCATGGCAGAAGCCCCCCGCTCGGACCTGCTCGGCTGTGCCAGAGCGCTGCTTTGGGGGGTGGGGAGGGCAGCCAAGAGCGGCTGGGGCAAGAAGCCCACCCATTTGGCAGCCTGCCTCGCCCCCCGCACTGCTGCCGGGACCTTCCCTCCCTGTACCGTGTCCAGAGGGATCTGCGCAGCCCTGCTCAGACAGACGATGGGATGCCCAGACAGTCTGGGACAGGAGGAGGCAGCTATCTTGCCCTGGGGAGCGCCCACAGCATAGCCCAGCCCCCTCCCCTAAGCCCCCCAATCCACCAGGTATTCTGGGGCTCCCATCCTGGGCGGAGAGGGAGGAAGGATGCGTGTGTGCAGCCGGCTGCTGCGCGGGGTGGCCGGACGGCCCGCCAAGCCTCCTCCTCCGAGCCCCAGCGGTGCCCGCGAGCCCTGCAGCATGAGCCACGGAGCTGGGCAGCAAGCGCGGCCTGCCGTGGAGGCGGCAGCACAGCCCCCCCCCCCCCCGAGGCTGCTGGGCCCAGGCCAGGAGCTGGTCAACTGTGCATAAGCGGTTATGTAAGGGGGGGAGGGCCACGTGCCATTCCGCTCCCCCCACAGGGCTGGCTTGTGAGCAGCGGCTCCGTCAGCGCAGGGCGCCCGGCACGCAGAGGTGGCACTTGCTCTCGGGGTGGCTCCAGCAGGGTGTGCCACAGAGCTCGAGGAAGCAGCGTTCCTGGGACTCACTCATGCCGGAGACAGACTCGCGGCCAGCAGGCGACGCTGGGGGGAGGAGTGCGGCTGCCACCCCGCCCTGGCTGGCTCGGGCGACAATGACCCACCAGAGATCGGGCATTGGAGGGGGCAATCTCCCCCCGAGGGCCGAGCGGGACCCTGGGTGCATCCAGGCCCAAGCAGGACCCTGGGCACATCCAGGCCCGCCCCAACCTGGGGGGCGCTTGGGGTGCTCGGCTCGGGGCTGCAGCAGCCGCTGGCAAGCAGCAGCTCTGGGCTCCATGGGGAGGCAAGAGGCCGGGCCAGGCTGGCACCACATGCCCGGAAGGCCGAGCAGTCAGGCGGGAGCCCGTAGCCTGCCGTGCCAGACGGGGACGGGGACAGGGACCCAGCCTGGAGGGCCCTCCGAGTGGGACGGTGTGAGCTGGCATCAGGCACCAGCTGAGGCCGGCCCCCGTGGCCTTCTCCCCGCTTTGCTCAGAGCCGCCAGGGCGGCACTGCCTCACCCTGCCGAGCTTCTGCAGCCACGGGGGGGAGGGGGGCGGCTTTGGAGTACCACCTGTGGCTGCCCATCCTGTCCCGCTGAATCGTTCCCGGCCCACCTGGGTGCAGGGCCCCCGCTGGCACAACCGCCTCGGCTCAGGCGGGACATGGCCCTCAGGGGGCAGGAAGACCGGGGTGCCCGAGAGGGCTGTGAGAGGCTCTGGACTGAAGCCCGGGGCAGCCGCCAGGCTGAGCTCGCTGGACCAAAGGCCAGGCTCCCTCAGCAGCCCCGCAAGGCTGGGCTCTTGCCCACACGGCCGCCCAGTGGGGCAGGCCCACCTGGGCCACCGAGAGGATGTGGGCGCACACCATGGGCCGGGAGTGCGCCATTTGCCCGGCCAGCGGTCGGCAGCTGTGCGCAGGCTCCGATTTAGCCAGCCAATGGCCTGCCGGTGGGGCTTGTCCTCCACCCCTCAGTTAGGGGGCTCTCATTTGGGGAAGGCTGCACTGAACTGGGGCTGCTGTTCGGCCAGGCAAGGCCAGCAGCCCTGGGGTGGCTCTGCCAGGACTGGACACGGGCAGATGGTGAGGAGGCCCCATGACTGTTGGGGGGGTGGGTGTCTGCTGTTCTTGCTCACGGCTGAAGAAAGGATCCCGTGTCCCCAGGGAACGCTTCCCTTGGCTTGGACAGACAAGCTGCTGTGCCGGAAGAGGCAGCCGAGCCGGTCGTGACGGGGTCCCTGATGCAGGGGCGCTCGGGTGCCAGAGCGACTCCAGTCATTCGTTGTGCTGCTCCCGCCCCCCACCCCCGCCAGCAGGGTGCTGCTCTGGGGAGCGGAAGGCGAGCCGGTCTGTGGCCACCTGCCCGGGCCCGGCCCCATCCCGGCCTCACTGGCGACAGCCGCCAAGCAAGTCCAGCATGCCACTGGAAAAGAGGAAGCGCCTGAGGAGGAGCAGAGCTGGCTGGAAACGGGCTTGCGCCTCCCGAACCTCTGCACGAGCCCGCAGCGACGCAGTTTGCCACAGGCCAGCGCCGGGGCCAGGAAATCCAGGAAATTGCCAGCATGGCTAATGCGCGGGGCCAAGGACGCTACCGGGGTCAAAACAGCTTCTTCCAGAAAATTAAAGTCTTGCCCAGATTAGGAGAACACGAAGGACCACGGGCGTTGGCAAAAGGAATGAGAGTGGACAGACAGCGAGGGAGGCGACACACCATATGCTGGCAACGTTTGCGCGGCCGCTTTTTAAAGGCTTGCATCCGCCAGAGGCAGCTAGAGGAGCATTTGGCCAGAGGGCGAAAGGGGGGCAGTGCTGTGGCGGCAGAGCAGGCTGCGGAGCATGCGGATGGATCCGCTGGTGCTGCTCCCCCGTGCCGAGGAGCACAATGCCCGCGCCAGGCCGGGCAGACTGGCGGAAAGAACTGCCGAGAGAAGAAAGCAGCTGCCACGCATCTGGAGGCGCCCGGCTGACGGCAGCCACCCCGCCCCGCCAGCACCTGGAGTGCTCGGAGACTCAGCCGGCATGTGGACCTGCGAGATGCCGCGTGCTGAGGCTCCCGGTTAGCTGTCAAACGACCTCACGCCAACGCTGCATCTGCAAACTTCGCAGTCCTGGAGAAAGAGGAATGGTCCTCCGATGGGTCAGCCGTGGGTTAAAGAACAGAAGGCAGCGTCAAACGGAGGGTTCCTGCAAGGGGGGATGCAAACGGGGGTCCCGAAGGGTCCTTATCCAAATCAGTATTTTTCAACTTGGGCATAAACGATTTGGAGTGGCACGTAAGTGGGGAGGTGCCAGCTCTGCCGGCGACCCAGGTTAGAACGAAACGGGACTGCGGGGCACTTGGGTGATATCCACGCGGCAGGAGCAGCTCCGTGCCATGAGGGCGAAGAGCGAGCGGCACGGCGGGACTGAGGGAAGGGGCAGGAAACGCAAAGGGAGGTAAAGTCCTCTCCTCGCAGACAGACGGATGTGGTCTGAGCTGGCAGCAAGTGACCAGGAAAAGAATTGAGGAGCTGCGGCAAAGAGCTCCACGGAAGCAAAGACCGAGCATGCGGCTGATATGAAAAAGGGCAAATTTCAGTTTTGCAAACTTCACAAAAGTACTGGAAGAACAATGGCTGCTACTGCTCACACTGCCACAGACTCTATGGTGCCCCCCGACCTGGAATCCTACCTGCAGCGCCGGTCACTGCACGGACCTAGTTAGGAGAACCGGGCTGGCGGCGGAAATGTCCTTCGCAGCACCCTCTGCCTTCCCCGGGGGTACCAATGAAGGTTCGGGGTAAGTTCCACCCCCCGCCCCTGAGTGACTATTACAGAGCAGGTGGCTGCTGCGGCACGACCAGCCCTGGCCCCTTCTTCCCTCTTGCCTGAGCACAGCTTCCCACTCTTATGAGAGACAACCGGACAGTGCGTGACAGTGCGAGGGGCAGCGAGGGGATGGAGCCGTGTGGGAGGCACACCCACTGAGGCCGTGGCCCAGGAGCCGTGTCCCCAAGCCCCTTGAAAAGCAGCAGGACGGATGGCTGCTGGCGAGCACCCCGCACCTGGCCGCCTTGCCTGCCCGCTGCAGCCCTCGCGCAACACTTGTCGCTGTGACGGGTCAGCCCTACTCCCGGACAGGCGTGGGAAGACATCAGCTCTATGCCTCAGAGGCCGCAGCACTGTCTGTGGGGAGAAGGGGCACCCCAGCCTCCTCCTCGCCCATCACTCCGCCAGACAGCGCCTTTGCTCCCTGGTGCAAAGACCCTCCGTGCTGATGAGAACTGGCAAGGGCTGCCACACACCTTCCATGGTTGCCTCCACGCCTCCCCATGTTGTGGGGAACAGGGTGGCCATCAGGGAGGCTGGGCCACAGGGAGGCTGGGCCACAGCCCCCCACCCCCCACAGCTGCTGGACAGATGAGTCCTCCCCCGGGAAGGCAGCTGCCTGGGACCGGCCAGGCCGAGCCCCTCGAGGGACACGCTGCCTCTGGGGTGGGAGACGTCTGCCACTTGCAGCCCTGCAGCTCCTGCCACACACGCAGGTGGGCGCCTGCTCGGCCAGAGCCGCCTCGCCCTTCGCACGACAGGCTGGGGGGCAGAGGTGCCGCAGGGCAAGGAGGCCGGTTCGCTGGTCGCCCGGGAGCTACCAGCAGTGCCCACCCCCGCCGGAGGGGGCAGCTCGTCTGGCCGCGCCAGGACCTTGCCTGGGAGCCAAGGCAGCCTGCAGCCCAGCACTCCAGCACAGGGCGGCTTCGCAGGATCTGTGGCCCGCTTCCCCCCCAGGACTGGCCCCTTCCCGCGCTGATTTGGACGGGGGAACGTGAGAAGAGAGCTCGACCTCCCTCTCTGTGGCAGCATCTTGGGGACCTACAGAGGGATCCCATGTGCCCCCTCAGCCTTCCCTTCTTGGCCTGAACAAGCCCAGTTCTCAGCTCTCTCACAGGGCAGCGTTTCCAACCCCTTCTCCCTGCCCTCCTCTGGACCCTCTCTAATTTTCCTGCATCTTTCTTGAGTCGCAGTGCCCAGAACCGGCCGCAGGACTCCAGGGGAGCCTGTGCTGCTCCTTGACTGCATCCGCGAGGGAAGCCGCCCGCGAGCCCATGGGAGAGGCACCTGCCCTCCTGCTGGAGCACCCCAGAGGGACCCACTGTCCTGGGGTGGCCCAGAGAAGGACCCCAGATTCCTGGGCCTGCAGCTGCTTCCCCACGGAGTTCTTTGGGGCATCAAGAGGCGTGAAGTGTGGCCAGGCCACATATGTGGGGGCTGCTCCAGCCCCTAGTCCACCCGCCTCGGGCCCACATTCTCTGTGCAGGTGGATGGCGCACTCATCGCAGCAACGCTTCCAGGGCAGAAGAGAGCGGCTGGGGAGGCCGCTCTCCACTTCTGCCCCACCTCCATCCAGCGGCTGCCCATGGCCCCTCTGCCTCAGCACCACCACCTGGGCCGGTGCGTCTGTGGCCTCCACCACCACAAAGGATCCCTGCTGCGCTCAGCCGCAAGCCACGTCACCCCCTCCCCATCTGTGCCCCACAGCAAAGGCAGGCACAGGCACCTGCAGCACCTGCTGGGGAGGCCCCGCCCCACAACAGCCCCGTGGCGAGGCCTGGAGGAGCCGGCGCAGGCTGAAGTCCAGATGTCCCTGGGAACGAGCGAGTCCTGCTTCCACCCAGCAGCGGATCCCAGACTGCCAGGGGATTCCTCTGAGGAGGATTGCTGGGTGCAGGGCCGGTGTGAAGGTGGCGGGACAGCCTGGGACACGGGGAGGCCTTGCTGGCTCCGGCACCCCACAGGCGGCTCTGGGACACCCGCCCCCCATGGAGATGCCGCAGCCAGATGGCAGCAATGCCAGGAGCCTCCACGTGGGCCAAGCAAATGAGTGATTCCCCGCCCCAGGAGCCTCACGGCTGGTCCACCCCCACCCCGCCCCAGCCTCCAGCAGGGGCCCCACACGGCTCTCCCCAAGCACATGCCACCAGCGCAAGCATTTCAGGATAAATGACCGGGCGCTGCCACTATTTCTCTCATCGTCACTTTGATCAATAAAGGGAAAGGGTGAATTGCTATCGAGCTGCTGTGGCCGCCTCCCAGCATGGCTTCACAAATTGGAGGCAAGTGGCTGCGGGGGGGGGGGGAGAGCCCCCCAGGGCAGCCGCATCCCTGCACCGCGGTGGGGGATGCCTGCCGGGCCCTGGGCTGCCCCGGCGGGGAGCTGTGGAGGAGGAGGAGGAGGAGGAGGAGGCCGGCTGTAGCGCTGTCCGGATGCCTGGCCGGGATCTGAGGCTCGGGCGCAGCCCGGACTCTCATGCTACTTGACCCGTGAATCAGCCACTCTGCACCTCCCAGCCAGCAGCAAACCTTCTGCGTGGCAGGGACTTCGTGCTGTGGCCACGCTCTTTTGGAAGTGCGCTTGTTCCTGGGACCGCACGCCTTGTGCAAGCTGTACGTGGAGGCAAGAAAAGAAGACACCCGGCCTGCCTGCCGTTTCTGCCCGGACAGGCGCAGTCCAGGCAAGGACCTTCTGCACACGAGCGAAGCCGTCCTTTCTGCCGGGCTCCCTTCTCTCCTTCCCGGCGCTTGAGGAAGAGGGTGGGGCTCAGGAGGGGATCTGCTCTGCTCACCCGCAGCCCCCTGCTCTGCTCCCCAGACCACATGGGGGGGGGGCTCAGGCACCTTCCCAAGAGGGCTTCACCAAAAAGGGCCGGTCTGCTCAAAGCAGCCCCTGCCCCCACCCCCCGGCAAAGGCCTGTTGGCCTTAATAAATTGCACTGCGGAGCCGGCGGGTCTGCCTGCATTTTCCCAGGGGAGAAAGAGCCCCCCCCAGGCACAGGCAGCAGCTCCTCCAGGGCTGCCTCGCCCTACCTGCCCCACGGCGTCCGCTGGGGGTCTCCGTCCCCCATGGGAGCCTCTGCCTGCTGTCCGGGCAATTCTCCATCTCCACCATTGGGGGGGGGGTGGCGGGGAGGTTATTAACCAGACCCAAGTTGGAAGAAACAGCAGCTCCTCGCTTGGGGGCCAGCTTTGGTTTTTGCTTTTCGGCCACAGAACAGACCAGCAGCAGCTACACCAAACTGTAGGACTTGTGCAAGGCAACAGCCCCCTCGCGAGGGGCCTCAGACCACCCCAGCGATAAGAAGTCAGGCCTCTCCGCCCCCGACTTCGCTGGCTGGCCAAAAACAGGGCAAAGTGGGAGCTGGTCGGCGTCTTGCAGAGCCCGGAAGACACGAGGCCTCCGACCAGATACTTTGCAAGAGCTGACACTTTTCTGGTCCTCGTGGAA
The DNA here is from genome assembly GCA_023646645.1 of Varanus salvator macromaculatus. Classification (NCBI taxonomy): domain Eukaryota; kingdom Metazoa; phylum Chordata; class Lepidosauria; order Squamata; family Varanidae; genus Varanus; species Varanus salvator. The sequence continues at coordinate 86,476,599 of JAIXND010000754.1, forward strand.
ACTGGGACTCTTCTGGGGGAGTGCCGGCTGCCCCGCCTGCCCACAGATGGCTCCTGACGCATGGCAGCCGTGGGCCACGTGACCCAGCTGCTTCCCCGACCCTGAGGAGGAAGCAGAAGAGGGCAGGCGCTTTGCAGGGGTGGGAAGCGGGAGCTGCTTCGCCCGCTCCTGTCCTAGGACTGGTCTCTTGGCCCTGACCGGAGAAAGACACCTGGGGCCTGGGATGGCAAGAGAAAAAGAGCAGGGCAGGGGGGCGGAAGTCCAGCTAGGCTGCAGCAGCCCCTCCTGGCCGCTTTTGCTGCAGATGGCCGGGCCTGGGAAAGGGCGGAAGGGCAGCCTCGTGCCTCCCCTCCCCTCCCCTCCGCCTTCCACAGCCAGGAGCCGTGCACCACTGGGCCTTGCTGCAGCTGGAGAGGCAGATGTTCCACGCTGACCTCAGCCTGGGGGCCTGCAGGCGGCCTGGAGCCCCCGGTGCCCTGAGGAAGCGAGGGCTGGCGCCATGCAGCTGAGGTGGTGGCTGTGGCCCGGGCCCGGGCCTGTCCACACGCCGCAGAGGACGGGCCGGGCTCTCCCTCCACAGGGAAAGTGGGCTGGGGGACTGGAAAGGGGACTGGCCAGGGGGCCCCATTCGTTTAAGAGCAGGCTTTCATCCAAATGGGAGCTATTTAAGGAAGCTCACAAGAGGATGAGGCTCTTGCAGATGAAAACGAGGTGATGCGGCTGTGAAGAGCCAGGTTTCACAGCCACAGCAGGACAACATGGAAGAAGCCACCGGAGCAAAGACGCATGGAGCCGAGCACCAGCCGGCCCTCTGCCGGCCAGGGAAGCCCGTGCAGGACGTGCCAAAGCCGGGCCAGGCCGCAGGAGGCGTCCTGGGGTGCTGGTCCATCCCCGGCACCCTCCGCTTCAAGAAGGCAGGCGGGCACCCAGAGAAGGCCGCCTGGGAGCCCCACAACAGCAGCAAGGATGGGCATCCGATCGCGTCCCTGGTTCTGGGCAGGCGCTGGAGACCTGGCGAGTAGCCGGGGAACGGCTCTGACTGCTCTGTGCTGGACAGAGAGGCGACTGAGTGCTTCGCCTCCGCACGGCTCCCTTCCTGGCACGGCTCTCAGAGGTCAGACCAGGCGCTGCCCGAGTGGCCGGCCTTGGGGCCGGGCAGGGGAGTTGGGCAGTGGGCAGAGGGGCCCTGGCCACCCGCTCTGCACACTCAGACCGCGGGCTGCAAAGGCTCACTCAGGCAGGCCTTGTGCGCCCAGGTCCGGTGCTCACGCACCTGCTTTGTGCTGGCCTGGGCGCTGCCGGGCTCGGCCGGGCGCGGCACTTTCTGCGAAGCACGAGCCGTGCTAGCAGCTGGGACATAAGTAACCCGGAATCAATAAATAAGCAAATACACGGGTGAATATCTGCCCCCCCTCAACCAATTCACCCAGGCAGGCTGGTGGGTGGGTGGTGCCCGAGCAAGAGCGACGCAGGAGGGACCCTCTGAACCTCCCTGCGCAGGGGTGGGGGGTGGGGGCATGCTCAGCAGCAGCTGCCCTGCTGGGTTGACATGGGGCTCTGGGTTCAACACACGGCCATGTCTTGGAGGGCAGGCAGGAGCTCCAGCCAGGACCCACCTCCCGGGCCAGGTGGAGGCACAGGCCCTGGCTCGCTGAAAGCAGTCTCCTTCGCGCCTGTGCAGGTACCGGCTGAGCATCGCACAGGCGGGCTGGCCCTAAATTTAACTCCCACAATAAATAATCAAACAGGAAAAGCAGCTTTCTGGCCCGACTCCTGGAGGACGCAGCAGTTAGCAAAAGAGCTGCAAAGCTGCTGACCTGGCACCGGTTGAAGTGCCGTGATTATTACAAGAAAACGTTTAAATGTGCCCTGGGCTCGGAGGAAAAGCGGCGGTGGCGAATTCCGCACCGCTTTAAGCCGATGACGGATTAGAGCCCGGCTCACAAGGCTCGGCTGCCTCGGCCTCCGGCTGCGGGCGGGAGAAGTGTGAAAGTGTGCCGTAAGCACTTGGCCCCGGCAGCCTCGAGACCGGGCTAAAAATACAGAGCTGACCCCGTTCTGAAACCAGCGGCTGGTACCAGGAGCGGCCAGGGCCTGGCAGCCACGTCCATGTCCCTTCGGCTTGAAGGACGGCTCTCCCAGGCGGGTGTCCTTGCCAGGAGGTGCCCCCTCTCCTGGAGAGCCGCGTGGTGAGCGGGCAGCTGCGGGAGGGCGCGCCTGGGGCGGGCAGCACACTCGCCAGGCACAGGTGGGGAGCGCTTCAGGCGCCTGGTGGGGCCAAACAGGAGCAGCTTGGGGGGGATGGCAGCCCCTCCCCCAGCAGAGGGGCACTTTGCCAGGCCACCGAGGGGTCGTGACTGAGTGTGACGGCACCTGCCACGGGGCCCCCTCGGGCACCAAAGGCGGCACGGCATGAGCGGTGCTGGTGGGGGGGGGCCATCCCTGCCCCCGGCTCTGGCCTCATGAGCGGGAGTCCCCCCTGCCCGCTGAGCATCGCGCGCCCACCAGCTGCCCTGGTGCAACGGCACAGGAAGGGGGGTGCCCCGTGGGACGGCCAGGGTCAGGCGGGCCCTCCCGGCACCCCCCCCCCTTGGGCGCAACAGCCTTGCGCACAGTGCTTGATCCAGAGGGCACACGCTGCAGTGGGGCTGGCCAGCCTCTGTGCCCCAGCTAGAGTGACGGGGCAGGGGCAGGGGCAGGGGCGGGCGGGCGCACAGATGCAGCACTGAGAAGGAGTGGCTGCAAGGAGAGCTGCGAGTGGGCCCTGACATCTCCCGGCACTCCCTTTGGGGCAGCCTGGCGAGCCCCACACCGCCCCTCTCTCCCGATGTCACAAGCACAGCCTTTCCAGTGGGAGCGGGCAGAGGTGGGTCTGACCCAACCCCGAGGGGGGAGCAACTGTTGGGGGGCTTTCCCCACAGAGAGACCTTTCTTTGGGGCAGGCGCTGCTGCCCTCTGCAGAGAGCCCGGCAGGGTGGTACGCGGGGCACGTTGTGAGCAGCTCGACTGCTTTCGCTGGAGGGGTTGCAATGCCGCCCGACGTTGCCACAGCTGCCCACTCTGCACGCTCCAGAAGGCTGGAATCACAGGCAAAGGACCACAAGGATGGTATCCAGTTTGCAGGGGAAGCCATATGAGCAGAGACTGAGGGAGCCGGGCCTTTTCAGCCTGGAGAAGAGGCGGCTCAGAGGGGATCTGTTGGCGACATACAGGTATGTGAGGGGGTGTCACACGGAGATGGGTAGAGGCCTGTTCTCCCCTGCAGAGGAAGGCAGGATGCCTCCAACAGAGCAAAGCTCAGGGAGCCAAGGTTCCATTTGGATGCCAGGAAGCACTTCTTGACAGTCAGGACCCGAGGGCGTGGAATTGGGCTTCCAGGGGAGGAGGTTGAGGCCCCATCGGTGAGGGTGTTCAAGGATAGGCTGGATGTGCACACGGTAGGCATGTCATGAGTGGAGTTGGCTGGAGCTGGGGGTCAGACTAGATGGCCCAGAAGGTCCCCCTGACTCACTCTGTTTCTGTGTTTTTGCTTCATCCAAAGCATGCAAGGCGCCCAACGGTACCGTGGGCAACGCCGATCACAAGGGACGCCGCTGTGCGCTTGGCCGCAACCAAAGACCAACCATGCCGCATGTGATGCGTTTGCCTATTTCCTCAAACAGAACAGCAAGCCCACCTTCCAGTCCACAGAGCCCCAGCCCTCCATCCCAGCAGGCCGAGCCGCAGTGGTCTCCTTGCCCCCCCCCCCCCCGCGCTGCCAGCCTCCTCCAGTGGAGAGCTGCCGGAGCAGCTGCAAGCCCTCGAGCCGGGGGCGTCTGGTCCTCGCCCGGCTGCTGCCGTGACCCCTCTGTGCTCAGGAAGTGTGCAAACAGAGGGGACGTGGCCAGCGAGTCTGGATTTGGCTCTCACATGGCATATTAGTCTAGATTACTGAGATACGAAATGCATCCTGTCTTCATTGAATTTTGACTGAATCAATTGATAGCTTTTGCAGAATGCTTTTGCCACCCAAGAACGGACGCAAGGTGATGTTTACGACGCGTTGCTCTGGGCACGGAGCGGCCCCTGCAGGAAGCAGCCTCCAAATAAACGGAACTAATTAAAACAGACGAGCACACAACTTGTCAGCATGCAGGAACAGGCCCGTGGCTGCAGCACGCCCCAGAGGCTGGAGGCTTGGGCGCCTGGCCTCGCAAGGGAGCCCCGGTCAGCTGTTCCGCGGCCCCGGGGCAAACCAGCCTGGGCCCGCCTGGCCGGGTGACTTGCTGCGCCTTCCGCAGCCCCTGCAGCTGCCACCGCCTGCCCCACTTCTCACAGGCAGGCCCTGGGGGGAGTAGATCCCCATCACCCCTTCCCCGGCAGCAAATCACGCAGCATGGAGGGGGCGACCTCGCCGCCCCCTGCCAGGAAGCATGCCTGAGGCCTTTCCCGGGAGCCAGGCAGGCCGGCTGGCCAGGTACCCCATCCTGCCAAGGCTGCCTCTCGCGGCCCTGGGGGGCTCCGCCAGTGCGGCGGTGGAGGGCCAGACCAGGACTGGCCTTGGCGAGCGGAGCGCGGCCCGAGGGCGTGGGTGGGCAGAAGCCCCCTTGAGGGCAGGCCACAGCTTGTGGCCCTTCTGCCCCGCTGGCGCCGGCCACACGGGTCCCAGCTGAGAGCAGAGTCGCAACGCGCACAGGCGGTGGCCTACCTCGCGCTGCAGCACCAGCTCCTTGGTGAAGAGCGTGGCCTCCTCGCTGAAGGGCTCCCCCTCGTGGACGAGGCCGGGCAGGTTCCGCGCTCCTCGGGGGCACTCGATGCCTGCGGGGAGAGAGAGCGTGAGCCGGGCGCCCCTGCACGGCTGCCCCAGGGCGCTCAAGGGGCTCGGACGCGCCGCAGGCGAGGCCTTCCGGAGGCCCTGACTGTGCCCAGACGGACCCGGGCAGTGGGAGGCGTCTCCGCAGGACGGGCGGGCCCCGACTGGGGCAACAGTGACGGGAGGGGAGGGAGCTGCACCTGGGCCCCCCAGCACACAGGCCCCCTGCCTCCTCCTGCAGGAGGCCCTCAAGCCCCTGGGGGCTGCAGGGGTGTGAAAGAAGGGGATCCGATCTGGCCTCTGAGCTCCCTGCTCGGAGGAGGGAGGGCCGAAGCAAAGCAGCCAGGGGCCCAGCCGCGGCACTCACCCACTGACATGGGGATGGGGTGCGTGGCCCATCGGGGGGTCCCCCAAGATGCCCCTGGCCCCCACACTCCCTGCTGCCCAGGCAGGGCAGGCCTGGGCTGGTGGGAGGTCTCCCAGCAGGCCCACGGGGGAACCGGGCACTGGACCAGTGGCCAACATGCAGCCCGCTCAACTCTGGCGCGGCCTCACAAGCCGCTCCCCAAGTTGCAGCGGTCGCGAGCTGCCCATCCTCCTTTGAAGAAGCCCCAGACGCAGGCCGTTCTCCGCACAAACGTTCTTTGCTGCCTCTGGGACAAGCTGCCCAGACCAGCTCTCCAAGTGCGCGCAGAGCGGTTTGTGGAACACAGTTGAGCGATCGCTGCCGAGAGCCCCCCTTATGAGCGTGCCTGGGTCCAGCCCCACGGGAGGGCAGGGGGGCCTCTCGCCTCCGCGGGTGCTTCGCCAGGGGGCACAGCCCAGCTGCCCCGCGTCTGGGAGCTTCCTGCCCCCAGCAGCCCCTCCCGCTGACCGCATGTCCGTCCCATTCCCAGGATCTGCAAAGCATCCGCCCTCGAGCCCCTCTGCCTCCCCGCCCCCCGCTGCATCACAGGACCCCCCCCCCCACCTCACGGAGGCAGTCTGCATTGTGTGAACTCCGGCTCCTGGCTCTGGGCTGAGGAGACCGGGAGATGCTGCCCCAGCTTGTCTAGGCACCCTGGAATACAAGCAGCCGGAGTCCAGTGAGCAGCCGTCAGAGCAAGCGAGCGAACTGATCACAGGGTTTGATGGGAGAGGCCAAGGGGAAGGCCCCTGACGCTAGATGGAGCCAAACCCTGGCGGGGCAACCCCCACAACTGGGATTCAGCCACGGACGGGCGGGACTTGTCCAAGAAGAGCAGAAGGAACGGGGCGGAGGTGGTCGCGCTGTGGCAGCCTCTGGGCTAAAGAGCCAACACCCCACAGGGAGGTGTTGAAGGACAGACCTGACTTTCCCCGGCTGAGCCATTCATGGGTTGAGGAAGGAGGCGGTTCTGGGACCCCGAGAGAGGAGGCTACGCGGGCACCTATTTGCATTCCTCGAAATGTGCTAGAAAGGGGAGCTGTTTTTCCCTGTGCAGGGAGACCATTCTCTGCAGAATGAGGCTCTTTCCACCCCACACTCGGAGGGCCTGTCTGGCCGCGGCGGCGCCTGCAGGACTGCACCCTGCCTTTGTGGAACACCCTTTGGCCCCGCTGCCCTTCCAAAGGCAGATGGATGCCCCCCGAGGAGGAAGGACAAGCTGAAGGCGCCGGATGACCATTCGCGTGGATGGCAACGGCGTGGGGCAGGACTGGGTCAAAAGCGTTCGCATCTCCAGGGCCTGGTGGACACCTGGGGCCCCTTTCGTGCCACTGGCACTGCCCGGCCTCCGCCCGCCTGCCCAGCTGAGGGGGCCCTGCAGAGTGCCACAAGGCACGCGGGGAGGGGGCACACCCGGCCCCCTCCATCTGCCAGCCAAGGCGAGGCAGCACTCTGAGCTGATGCGATGCTGGATGCGTGGGGCTCACGCCTGCCATCGCAGCAGGAAGGAGGTTGTGGGGCAGCAGGGTAGAGTCTCTTGGCCTCAGTACTGACACAGGTGGCAGCCGGATCGTGGCACGCTCCACGCAGCCGTCAATCGCCGGCATGCGGGGAGGCCACCGAGGGACAGGGCAAGCCTGGTGACAAAGGGTGGCTGGAGGGGAAGGCTGTCCCCAGCAGGCACCTGGGCCAGAGTTCCATGGGGGCTGCTTGGGACACCACCGCCTGCCAGGGCTGCTGTGGCTCAGCTCAGGTTGCTTCCGGACACAGAACCGACTGCAGGGCGGGAAGCATGAACGAGGAAAGCAGTTGCTGCTGAAAGAGCCGAGCGGGTCCCACGGGTGGCATGCCACCCAGCCCGCAGCTGTGCGTCCCAGCCCTCACCCACGGTGACCGGGTGGCACAAGGCTCAAGGGAAGCGCTCCGGCACATGCCCAGTGGCACTCTTCAGCGGCACCGCGTGGGTGCAGGGAGGGCCGTCTTCCCTGGAAGGCGTTTCAGGCGTGGTGCCCACTGCGGCTTGTGCACGCCCAACAACTTCGTGGGACAAGAAGGCAAATGGGGGGAAATGAAGAGCAGTCTTCGCTCCGGCCTGAGCTCTCCTTTCCTGTCTGAACGTGGAAGAGCCCCTCCTGCACTGGGGCCGTTGCGGCAAACGCCCCGAGGAGCTGCCCTCTCTCCCCACAGCCTGCATCGGCACAGAGGGCACCCAATCAAATTGATCCACGGGGATTTAGGGCAGGCCACGGCCGCAGGCAAACTGCAAGCGAGAAGCCAGAAAGGGAGCAGTCAAAGGCGCCGGTGCTTGGGGCGAGCAAAGCAAAGTGAGCTGGAGCAGGCGCTTTGCTCAGAGGGGCGCGACGTGCTTCACTCCGGAAACGACAAGCTCGGAAGGAGCTGAGCGGCTCTGATCTGCGGTGAGAGGGGCCGTGGGCAAAGCCCAACCAGACCACACCAGGCAGAGCTTTTAGCGAGCCAGGCAACCAAACCCTCCTTCACATCCATGTGCCAAGAGCTGGTGTGGAGAAAGAAGAAAGAGCGCACGCACTTGTGTGCAGGCGCTCCAGAGGAAACGGGTGGCTGGCACCGCGGGAGGAGCTGAGGAGGGCCGGAGGCGGAGGGTTGGGGAAAATTGGGCACAGGGGTCAGACACGAAGCAGAAGGAGCCACATGCCGTGACGCTGACGATCTGTTCCCTGTAACACGTTCAGGCAGCCAACCAGAAAATGGTCAGCCCTGACACCCCCGGACAGCCAATATCGGATCAAGCTACCTAATTTGCAGTAGAAGTGGGAAAGGCTGTGCTCTTCCTGCCACAACCAGACCAGGCGCAGATTGTGGTAGTGCTCAGGAACTGCCAATATCAAAATCGGCATAAAGCCAGAGAAGGCCACTGACAGAAGCACAGTGACAAAATACAGCTTAAACACCGTTCCTGAGAAATCTAAAGTCCACGTTAAACAAGATTTCTGTTCGCGAACTCAACCATGAAGCAGAAAACTGTGGATCGAAACCAGAGACAATCCTGGGGAAGAACGCAAGACGACCTCCCTGCAGCAAAGCATTTCTGAAGCAGAGAAAAGCCGAGATGGAAGAAACGCTCACAGTTGCCAATGACAAGCAAGAGGCGAAGCCAAAGGGGGCAGAAACACAGGCGGAGCCCCGAGTGCAGCTCTCCAGCAACCTTCATGCGGAGAGAACGGCCCGAGCAAAGAAATGGAAGACAGAGGAGGAAAAACAGGAGGCTTCTTCCGGAAGATCCAAGATACCAAAGGGAGACCCCACTTCGGGTTAGGAGTACGCCCAAAAGCAAACCAACGGGCGGGTGCCGGCTGGATGGCACGGGGACCGCTCACGACACAACTGGAGTGAGAGCGGGAAAGGCATTCCCCCTTCGAATCTGCCTCCGTGCAGGCCAGCAGCTGCCCTGCCTGGGGCAGACGCGCCCTCCCACGGCGGGGCCTCTCCCCCAGCAGCGATGGGGCGCAGCCTGAGGAGACACCCCCACAAAGCCCCGTGGGCAAAGTGCCGGGCGCCTGAGGGCCAAGGCGAGCGGCTGTGTGTGGGGGGCGGGGGGGCAGGGCGTCTCTCCGCCTTCCCTCCAGCAGCTGCAGCCAAGCGCCCCCAGCCCACATGTGCCCGCAGATGCAGCCGCTCGCTCAGGGCAGCAGCGGACGTGCGAGCAGCGCTCTTTCGGGCCCCAGCTGCACAGCCTTCCACGCTCCCTTTCCAGCAACAGCCAAATGGCTTTGTCCTTAAGTCGCGGCAATGACGGGGAGGCTGCGGAAGGGGCAGAGAGGCCGCCTCTGGACGTCGCGGCAAGCCCCTAACAGGCAGCCCTGCTCTCCAGCTCGCTGCCCATCATCTGCGCCTGGGACGGTCTTGCGGGGGGGGGGGGAGTGTCTCTCCAGCAGAGGCTCCGATGAGCATCTGCCGCCTCCAGCCGTGCCAGAACAGACTGCGCTGCAGTCTGGGAAATGGCTCCTCGGGCCCCGCTCAGGCTCTGATGTCTGCTCAAATTGCAGGACAGTGCTGTGTGCTATGAGCTGGGGGGGGGGGGAGCACGTGTACCAGGCAGGGGGGCGGGGAGACAGACAGCATGGACTGCACAGGAGCTCACCCCGAGCAAAGCCAGCTGGCGCAGGGCAGCGGGGGCGAGCCTCCTCCAAGCCCTGCGGCCCCCCGGGAGAAGCAGCCCCCCCCCGGGCAGCTCTCCCCAGCGCCCTTCCTCTGCTCCTCTAGGCAGCGGTGGTCCCCGTGCTGGTGGCAGCCCTCCCTCTCCTGCGGCCCAGAGAGGGACATGTGGGGCGGCCACTGCTCCTCCGGGTCTCAAAATAACTCGGCACAAACCCTGCAAGCCAGAGGTCGGTGGCGAGAGCTCTCTGCTGCAGGTGGGACCCAGTGACTTTCCCCGCCCAGGCGTGTGCAGGAGAGGGAGGGCTGCCACCAGCACGGGGACCACCGCCCCTGACTGGATGGCAAGAAGCCCTACAGCCCAACTCCGCACCCCGGCCTTGGGCGAGAGAAGGCAGTACATGTTCCGGTGAGCCAGCCGCAAAAGGCAGTGGCCGCGGGGCACGGGCACCTGAGATGCAGCCGGGGACCCCACCCTCCGGGGCCCTGTCCAGAACCGCTGGGGAAGTGTGGCCGAGGGGGTGGGCAGCCCATCAACGCGGCAAGCCAGAGGTCACGTCAGGCTGCCAGGAGAGCGGAGGCCTGGCAGGGGAGGCCCCGGCCCCCTCCTTGCGCTCACCTCCCTGGGAGGCTGAAGGCTCTGCTTCGCGGGGAGGGCACGGAGGGGGAGCCCGCCAGTCTCTGAACGGCCCGCTGGCGCTCCCCACTGCCCTCCTCCCACAGCAGCACGCCGTGAGCCAGGGCAGCACCCACAATCAAAGATGCAGATGCGGAGCGCGCACGCGGCATGGCAGGAGCGAGGGTGAGCGTGTCGCCGCAGCATCGGGGCTCTGCTTCAGGCACTGTCTCCCGGTGCAGGCAGTGCGAGGGCAGCGTGCGGGACCCCACCCCCGCTCTGCCGGATCCAAGTGCCAGGTTAGCTGCACACCTTGAAAGGGAATGGAAACGGACAGCCATTTCCGAATCAGGGCCGGCACTGGTCCCGCACTCTGGGTGCAGTGTCCCTCTGGGAGGGCCGAAGGGCACCCACTCCCCGAGCAGCCACGCCGGACTGCGAACCACAGCCAGGAGGAAGGGTGCCCCCGGAACACAGCGCCCGACCCGCCTCGAGCGCTTGAGGGGCCTGCAAAGCCCCACCGCCAGCCATTGCCCAGTGACCTCTGGGAACGCGGGGCCGGGCCCTGGCCGGCTGCGTGGGGGCAAGCGCTCTGCGCCGGGGGGTGGCGGCTCCGACTTGCCTCGGTCGCCGGTGGTGCCCAGCGCAGTGGCAGGCCAGGAGCGGCTTGGCTCACACCTCCTCGCAGAGTGGCCGTGGGGCTGCGTTCGTGGTCGGGCCACCGGAAGGCAGTGCCGTGGGGGCCAAGCGGCACCGCCCCCTCGCCAGCCTGCTGAGGGGGCGAGAGGGCAGGGGGAGCGGCAGCCCCGACTCGGAGGAGAGCTGAGGGAAGGCCGCGTCAACATGCGCGGGGGCCGGCCGGTTCCCATGGCAACAGAACTTAAATAGCACTCCTGGCGAGACCCGTCAGCCTGGCGCTGCTTCGCCCAGAGGCTGGGTGCGTCCCCGGCACCGGTTCTCCGTGTCCACAATTAGCTCCGCACGGCACAAAAGCGGTCCCCGTGCCACCCGCTGCCAGCCACAAAGGCCGCTGCACTTGGCGGCTTCGGCACCGAGCAGCTGCCTTCCGGGGCTTCCGTGGGCCTGGCCGGGCCGGGGGGGGGGGTGGTCCGGGGCCATGGAAGGAGCCGCTGGGATGCTGATACCCAGGTGCCCCTTTGGCAGCCCAGGACAGGGGGCACCAAAGGAGCTGTGCGCCTCTGGGGCAGGCTGGGGAGCCGGCTCGGAACACCCCCTCCTCGGCAGCACCCCGGAACGGGGGCTGGCACCTGCCTGGGGGGCTGCCCCTCACCGTCTTCTGTTGGGCTCAGCCCAGCCCTGGGGGCAGGTTCCAAGAGACTAGGCCCAGAAATGGCGGGGCACGGAGCCGAAGCCACTTCCCACACGGAAGGTGTTCTGCCTGCAGCTGAGAGCATGGGAAGGAAGGGTCCAGGCTGCTGCGCCAGCTCCTGCCTCCCGGCCATCTCTTCCGACAACTCTGCTGGCTCCTTCTTGCCCGCCCCAGGCACAAGGTCTGACGGAGGGGAAGGGAAAATGACCCATTTCCGGATCTCCATACAGCTGCAATTCAATTACAGAAGGAAGGCGAATTCCCGAGTCTTCACAGCCCCACTAATTGCATAATTAAGGACTGAGATGCCAGGAAAACAATTACATTCCCTGCCTCAGTCATTAAGGACCCGCGATCATCCCCGAGCGGGATTTCCTTCTGCTGGGGACGGGGACGGGCCTCAGGCGAGGCACTTTGTCTGCGGAGCCAATACTGCGAGCGGCAAGTGGCTCTTTGGCGGCTCTGGCGCAGCAGGCAAAGCGCGAACCCGATCATACATGTGCACAGCCCTCTCCTGCCAGGAACCCGGGAGCACACCGACACACGCGTGCATGCACACGCACAGCTGCCCTGCAGTCTGGAGGGGAGGTGTGAAACCGCAGCACCCCCCCCCACTGCGCACATGCAGGCGCACGCAACAGCTGTGGGCCGCCCGACAACACACGGGCGTTTCGCACTCCGGCAGCTGGAGCGGGGCGCCGAGCAGCTCTCCCGTGTCAGATGCCGCCGGCGCTTGCCCTTCTGCGGTGGCTCCGCTTATTTATTCTTTAATGTAGGTGGGAGGTTTAGCGCTTATTAAAATTTTAAAATATCTTCGGCTACGGAGCAAGGAGTGTCATTTTCTTGTCTTACGCCGCTGCCTTTAAGACTAGTTAATTATAAATAAGGCTCCAGGATGAGGCATCCGCCCTGCCCAGACGCTCTGCGAGGGCCCCACACTTGCAGGGGGGCAGGGAGAGGAGAGCTCGGCGCCCACATCTGGTTCTGCCAAGGCCTCTTCCGAGTGAGGCGCCGGGGGGCCCTCCACCGCCTGGGCCACAGCAACAGCCGCATGCCTGCAGGAGAGCACCCCTCGGGGGAGGGCTGCCTGGGGCTGGGGCCTCAGCCCCAGATGCCGGCCTGGGCTGGGCGCACACGAGCCACATCTTCGAGCAGGCAGCTCCGGAACGGTGGCCACCGGGAAGTGGCACGGAGGGCAGGGCTCCGGGGCACTGCCAAGGCGAAAGGGGCGCCAGTGCGATTCGGAGCAAGCGGGGCCTCGGGGGCAGCGAACCAGCAGAGGACACGGATGGGATGCCCCAGAGCGTCCGGAGTGAATGCCTGGTGAAACAGGGAGCATGCCCAGAGGCAGCGGGGTGATGCTCCCTGGAAGGGCAAGCCTGCCCCAAGTGCCCTCGTGCGGCTCCCCAGGCCTCTTGTCTGGGTGCTGGCATGGCTGACACGAGGAGCATGTGGCCAGGTGCCTCCTGACCGGTCAGAAAGGGGGCACAGGGCTGCGCGCAGGCACACCGCTCTCCCCAAACACTCCTTCCTGCGCTCCGCCGAGGGACGAACGCACGGGGAGCTCCCTCAAATCTGTCTGAGGAGCAGCGGGGTCTGTGGGCAGGAAGGACAGGCAGGGAGCCCGGCCTGGCCTGACTCGGTGACAAGCAGGAGGCCCCATGTGCACCATGGACACGGGGCCAAGGCATGACCGTCAGCACAGACTATGACATGAACAGCACCAAGGGGATCCACCCTGCTTCCTGTGGGGAGCTTCCGTCTGTCCGTCCGTCCGTCCGTCCTTCCCCTCTTCCATGCCCACTTTGCATCCTCACAGCCACCACCTCACGAGGTCGGTTTGGCCAGGGAAGGGGGCTGGCCGAAGCTTGTCCAGGGCCTTCAGGGCTGAGGGGAGACAGGCACCTGGGTCTCCATGGATGCAGGGCGGCACCTTACCCACCGAACTGCTCCTGGTTCTGCCCAACTTGGTGCCAGGCTGACAGCGGATGCGGTGGCGGGCCTTTTCTGCCCCTTTCGGACAGAGCGGGTTGGAGGCAGTGCGTCTTCCCCAAACTGCGTGCCTTCGATGCCTCGCAGCGGCCCAGCCTGGCGTGGAGCACGGGGGGTGGGGGCGGAGGAGGCAGCGAGAGCTGAGCCAAGCAGGAGCACGTGGCAAAGCGGCCCGGCATGGAGCGGGTCCCAGGCCCAGCGCCTCTCCTCCCTGCCAGGCGCGGCTTCGAGGCAAAGCCCCTGGCCCAGGGCCAGCTGTGGAACATCGGGTGCCGCTTCACCGGACACCGTGCCCGCTGCCGCAGCGAGCGCGCTGAGCTTCCCCGTGGCGCCTGGCTGAAGCTGGCTGCGTCGCAGGCCTGCCAGGCTGCCTGGGGCCCCCCTGCCGGGCCGCACGGCCACAGAGGCTGGCGCCTCGTCCTGCCTCGCAGGGGTCCGACCCAGCACCCGCCCCTTCGTGGGCTCCTGTGGGAAGTCTGGACTGCGCTCTCTGCCACATCTGCCCCCCTTGGGACCCCCCCCCCCCGCTTCTGCAATGCATCAGGCACAACTGCCTTCTGCTTTCAGCTTTCTGGCTTGCCCAGCCTTTCCCTGCCATCAACTAGTCCAGAAGTTGCTGTACTTTTACAACCACACAGTCCTTTGGCATCTTGTGCAAACAGCTCCGGGATTTTTAAAATGGGAAACAGAGCAGAATCATTCTGAAATCAAATGGATTTCAGGCACCCAAACTCGTCCCCGTGGCCCGTGGCCCACTGGCTCCACGCACAGCGGGCAGCACGCCTCAGCCCCACCGCCCCGAGGCCCAGAGAGGCGGCCAGCACCTCCAGGGGCTCAGCAGGGAGAGCGATGGGGGAGGGGGAGGAGGGCCACCCACTGTTCTTCGCCTCTGCTGGGGGAGGAAAGCCCATGAAGAGATCTGCCATCGACTGAATTCCCCCACAATTAGCCGCAGCTCAATCAGCGTTCAGGGTCATCTTTTCTCCCGTGAGATCGCCATGGCAACAGGCAGGAGTGGGCTGCCAGCCCGAGGCTGTCGGCACCTGAGAGCCAGTCCTGGGGCAGGAAGCCACCGTGCTCGCCCCAGGCCCCTGCAGCTCCGGCAAGGAGCACCCCGAGGGGAGATGGCTGCCCACACTCCCCGGCCTGAGCACCCCATCCTCAGTGGCGGGGTGGCCGCCTCCTACTGCCTGGGCTCGGCCACCCGCGGCTCCCGGGCCCAGGGGAGCTCCGCTTGGGACCCACGTGGTGAGGGGCCTGCAGGGGACGCCCTGTGCCTGGTGCCAGCCAGAGGGTGAGGCGCCAGCTCCCTGGGAGCCCGGGGCCGCCTCCCCCTCGGCGGGGGGCGCGACAGAGGGCTTCCCCAAGGAAGACGGCCCTGGCAGCTACCCAGGGCAGCCCCCCCCACCCCCACTGCTGCAGCAGCGCTCCTGGGCTGCACGAGATCCCCGGGCTGTCTCGGGCCCCACACCCCCATGCAGCCAGCCCCCCGCCCATTCAACACCTGGGAGGCTGAGCCAAGGCAGCCCAGGCAGCAGGCCGAGAGAAGGGGGGCTCCCGCAGCAGCATGCACACAAGTCCACCAAAGCAGAGGCGCTGCCAGCTGCCCCCTTCCCTCCCCGGCACGTGACGCTGGCCGCAGGTTTCCTCTGCTGGGTGCAACGTCCCAGAGAGCCGCATTGGATGCACGGCCTGCTGCTTCGCGGGAGGGAGGGGCCGTTCCAGCGTGCCCCCCCGGCCTGTGGCCAAAGCGGGGGCTGCGAAAGGCCCAGCCTCCCTGTGTGCCACGCCAGGCTCCCCCACACGGGGACACCCACAGGGAGGCAGTGCGTCAAGCTGGGCTTGCACCTGCGTCAACAGCCCAATTAGGGGATCAGCGTAGGGAGAGGAGGCATGCTTGCTTTTGGGAGGCCCCACGACCCGACAAGCCGCTCTGCGCGCGCTCAGAGTCATCCTGGCTAGGCTGTGCTTCTGGTCAGTAAAGAAAGCTTTGCATGGGAAAAGGTCTGTGGCGTTTGGAGGCATGGCAGAGGAGCCCCCGGGGGCAGCAGCCAGCAGCAGTCCAGCCGAGCTGTGGGTCCCTTGGCCTGGCTGAGGAGCCCGTCCCTTGCGGCCACCTGCCCCGCCACGGCCCAGCGCAGCAGCCGCCCCCAGCCCGTCACCCCCAAACTGCCGTTGGGACACGGTGGGGCTGCGGAGCCCCTAAGAGGAGAGGCACAGGCCTTCTGCCCGGGCCAGGCAAGCAGCCCCCCAGCCTCGGGGCCCCCCATTCCTGCTGCCTTCCCGCGCGTGAGGAGGAAGGGGCCCAGCCGAGCGGCCCACATGTGAGAGAGCCAGGCAGGCCCGGGCTGCACGACCCTGCTTGTCCGGCACCGAAGGGCTCTGGGGGCTGCCCCAACGGCTCTGCAGCCGCAGCACCCCCTCTGCCCCGGCCCCCACACCCGCTTGCGGGACCGCCCAGGCACTTGTCACGTGCTGGCCTCCAAGCCCCGGCAGGCGTGGGGCCCCCCAGGGGCCCGGACGAGGCCCACCTCCCCTGCCCTGCTGGCCCCTCTCGGCACGGCCAGTGCCCCCCCTGCCCCCCCAGCACACACCTGCGAGCAGGAAGGTGATGAGGCAGGTCTCCCTCGGCATGTACAGCTTGAGGCGCGAGCCACTGAAGACGAACTCCACCACGGCCTCCGAGCGGCCGGCTCGCTGCAGGAAGGGCAGGAACTGCCTGGCCTTCTGGGTGTCCTGGGGCGAGAGAGCAGGCGGCCGCCCATCAGAGTCCTGTCGGCCGCCCTGGGCTGCATAGCAACCTCCTCCCTGCACCCCCCATTCTCCTGCCCCACAGGAAGGCAGTGACTGCGCAGAAAGCAGAAGCTGTGGCAGTGCCCCCCACCCGCCCTGAAGAAGCCTCTGGAAGGGGAGGAGGCGGGAGCACCTTGGCTGGCTCCACTTGGGGCATGAGGGGCCTCGCCCAGTCGGGCTCCCCCACCCCTGAGCTCACGTGAATCTGCCGCCCAGGCCGCTGCAGGTGGCCACCCTCCCCCTGGAGAGGCCAGGGAGCCCAGCCCCAGGGCCTGCGGCACGGAGCCCCCGGGAGGCCATTCCTGCTGCTCTCGCCTCTTTGGAAAGCTGGGCTGGGAGCGGGGAGCCAACAAGGAGCCCAGAAAGCTGAGCTCAGCCCCGAGACGCCCGGCCCGACTGCCCAGGCACTGGAGGAGGAGGGGGCGCTCGGGACCTGCCCCCTGCCACAGCCCAGAAATACCGCCTGGCCGGGCCTTCGTTGGGGACGCAGCCGCCATGTCCTCCCAAGCCTCCCAGACAACCAGCCAAGGCATTCGAGCCCCCGGTGCCCTCGGCTCTGGCCCGCTCCTGTGCTCCTGCTCTCCCAGGGGTCTGCTGCAGCCATGCCCACCCCCACTGACTCGCCACGAGGCAGCTGGCGGGGTGCCCCTGCCGGTCGAGGAACTGGGACAGGGTGGGTTGGACCCGTCTGGCCACCGCCAGGCCATCCTCCCCGTCCTCCACCCCGCAGCTCCTGTGGAGCCGAGAAGCCGGCAGCGCCTAGACGGAGTGACTGCAAGGGTGGCCGGCTGGTGCTGCAAGTGCCAAAAGGACCCGGCACTGACAAACGGCAGCATTCGGATCTTCATGGCACGGAGGATCTGCCGCGGCCCGGAAAGGTTGAGTTTGGGCTGGCCTGGGCGGGAGCAGATGCGCCCGGCTGAGCAGCCCTCCACGGGCGTCCATCCCGAGCCCGGCCCAGAGGGGCTTTTGCAGCAGGAGTGCGCTCTTGGGGCCGAGGGGGGCTGCTGCCCTGTGGAAGGAAGCATGGGGGGGGGGCAAGGCCAGGGACAGGGCTGGGGGCTGCGCCAGGATCTTCCAGCGGGGCTGCCGCACTCCGACCCAGGACGGCAGGGGCAGAAGCCTGGGGAGCCTGCCCTTCCGGCTACGTAGCTGGGGCGGCTGTGGCCCCGTCAGCAAGCTTAGCGAACTGCTGGCTGCCAAGGGGCTGCCCCAGTTCAGCTTGGAAGTGCCGGTGGGGAGGTGGGGGCCCCTGCGGGACTGGCCGGCCCCCCTTTCCGAGCTCGCGGGAGCCCCCCTGTGCAGGCAGGGCTGCCCCCTCCCAGCTCCTCTGGCAGCAGCTGCAGGGGGGAGGAGCTGGCCGCCCCCCAGCGCCGAGAGACGAGCTTGAGGCAGAGGAGACCCAGGCATCATGTGCGTTTTAACCTCCCAGTCTTAATTATCTTCAAATGGAAAGCAAATTATGCATAAATAGAATGGAGAAAGGTAGAATCACAACCCAGCATTTATGTGAAGCGCTGCCAATTATGCAGAATTATGCCAGGCCTTTGTGGAAGGGCCGGCGTGTGTGCGGCTTCCCTCCAGCACGGCTGCATCCTCAGAAGCCCACAGCGCACGGCGCGGGATTTCGAGGGGGTAGCGAGCGAGCAGACTGGTCCCACATGAGCCCACTCAGCAATCGCCCCTGAGCTGCCAGCCAAGTCACTCAAAGGCCGTCCAGGTGCCTTGGCGGGGGCCCGCGGGGGGGGGGGGTGCTGCTGCTCCACACTGGCAGCCCTGGAGAGCTCTGGAGCCTCTTCCAAGCAGCGCTGGGGCACTGCATGGCCGCTGGCATGCAGAGTTGGGGGCCGAAGAGGAGCGTGGCCGAGAGAGGGGCTGGGGGCAGCCACTGTGGCTAGCTAGCCCCGCAGGACCGCCCCTCTGGCCCAGCACAGGCGCACCGGAGCCCACCACTGGCCCCCTTCCCGCCTGAGGCCCAGGCGGGCTCAGGGGGCCCCATTTCCAGTCGTGGGGCAGCGCGCAGCTTCACGTGGCATGGCATGGCACCCCACCCCTCCCAAGAAGATGAGCTTCCATCAGGGAAGAGGCCAGCTTTTTATGTGGGGGGAAACAGATTCTGGCACCAGGCCAGAGGGAGGGCAAGTCTCCCCGCCAGGCCTGCCCCCCCCTGGCCCCCCCAAGCACTCCTGACAGGGAAGGGCCACGGAGGACCTGGGGAGGCAGCGAGTGTGGAGGGCCGAGCCCCTCAGGCGAGGCTGGGCTCCTCGCCACCGGCCTTCCCGGAAGCGGGGTTCTGAGTATTCCGCCTGGATACCATTTGCTGAGCTCATCCATATCGTGTCCGGGCTGGAATTCCTGCCCCAAGAACATCCGTCTCCCCCTCCCCATCGCGCTTCATCACAGGCAGGCAGACAGACGGAGGACGGAGCCTTGCCTTACCCCAGAGATGTCGGCCACCCGATGGATCGGCAGCTCCTTCTTGCTGTGCAGTCCCTTGCCATTCTTTATAGCCCTGGTTTGGGGGAAAGCGGGGGTCAGACGGGCCTTTCCACGGCCCCTCCCTCAGCCCCCCCTCCCCCCAGCAAAGGCCAGCCAGCTGGACAAGCATCATTGTCACTACGCAGAGACAGGATGGGGCAAAATATGCAAGAACTGATGGCAAATTCATCAATAATAGCAAGGAATTGGAAAATAAAAGGTGTATCTCAAAAAGCTGACAGGTATAAAGAAGTCTGAAATTAGCTATTAATGATAAGTTAACTTGCAATATTAAATGGGAAAAGGTCTGATAAGTAAACATGATTTTGAAAATATTTAGAAACCGCTTATTGAATATGTTTTCATAAAAGGAAAGGGGTGCAAAACATCACAAGAGTCAGTGCAGTTCTGGAAGGGACACAGAAACACAGGAACAGAGTGAGCCAGAAGGGGTCTCCGGGGCCATCTAGTCTGACCCCCGGCTCATGACATGCCCAGCATGTGCATGTCCAGCCTGACCTTGCACACCCTCACCGATGGGGCCTCAACCACCTCCTGGGGAAGCCTATCCCATGCCCTGGGGGCCCTATCCGTCAGGAAGGACTTCCTGGCATCAGCCTCGGCTCTTGCTTCCCTGTGTTTGGCTCCCCCGGAGCGCGTCCTGCCCTCCTCCGCAGTGGGGCAGGCCGAACGAACAAGCCATCTTGCATTAAGTGACGTGATTTGTTGGTCCTGGTGGAGGTAGCGCTGGCATCGCTGCATTGTTTAATCTTGTTTATGAGTAATGCTTAATTATGTTCATTGCTATTACATCAATTGCATTGGTTTTGATAGTTTAATTAATTAAAAAATTAAGAGAGAGGGAGGGAGGCCTGCTCGCAAGGCAGAAGCATCTTGGCATGCGCACACCTGAGCTGCCGCCAGCCTGAGCTGCTGCCTGTTCCCTGGGCCCAGCTCAGCCCAGGGCAGGCTGCGGACGCCCCGCCTTCCGCGCTCGCCCTGCAGTGTCGGCCTCCGCAACCACCTGTTTGCAGGGGCCGGCCGTCCCGAGCGCAGGATGCCCAAGCTCAGAACAGCCTCTCCTGGTGAACCAACGGCCATAAAGCCGATTCAGGTGAAAACTCCTCTGGAAAGTCACCACCACCACCGAGAGACAAAGCGAGGGGGGGCTCAGCTGCGCCTCCCCTGCATCCCCATCCAGAGGGAAGCCCCTCGGCTTTCCTTGCTGCAGAGAGGTGGCACCAGGGACTGGGGGGGGGGGGCAAGAGGGCTAGATAGTCGCAGTGCTCTCCCTTTCGTGGGGGAGAAAGTGGAGGGCAGAGTCCACGATTCGATGTGCACAGACATTTGACTAAAGGCTGACTTTCCATTTTTTCTGGAACACGACTTGTTCGCAACCGGGAACTGCCTGCACATCGGGAGGTCTTGAGAGCTAGAAACGTGAAGTGTGTTGCTTTTGTTCTGTTGCTCAGAGGAACTGGGTGCTTTCAAGGGCCCGAGCTGTCACCCAGGTGGGGGAATTCTGTGCTGAGGGTGGAGAGGAGCCACCGCAGAAACGCAGGCGCCTGGAGCTCTGCTCCCGGGCACCGTGCCTGGCTGGGGCAGCCTCAAAGCAAGACCTGCAAGGACGGGGCCGCTGCCACTGAGGTCTGCTGGGGACCCAGCGGGTGGCTGCGCCTGCACGAGCCCTGGACATGCCAGGGCCATGCGCCGGTGGCACACGGGGCCGCCCTGGCAGAGCTACAGCAGGTGCCCAGCCCGGAGAGGCCCGGGCAGGCCTGTGGCTGCCCCTTTGGGTCCGTGAAGGGTGGGAGGCAGGGGAGGGAGCCCGCACAACTTGCCGGCGCCACACGGGGCTCCAGGGCTGGCAGCCTTCCCGGGCTCCTCCCCGCGATCGGTGGAGGCGGGCGCATTTCCAGGCACTTCCTCCCGCAGCCCGTTCCTGCGCCGGGGCCAGCTGCTAAGCCTTCCTTGCAGCTGCCTCCTCTCGTCCACCCAGACCTCCCGCCCGGCTGCCAATGCTCCTCCTCCTCCAGGAACAGCCACAGCTTCCTCCTGCCACCGATTTCTGCCTCCGCCTGGCTGTTCCCCTCCCCAAGAGCCGGAATCCCCCCGCCCCTCTGGGCTCGCTTCAGCTGAGCCGAGCGGCATGGCTGTGGGAAGAGCCGGCCTCCCGCCCGGCCTCGGCAGGCGCCAGTGGGGGGCGTCCCTGAGCTGCTGGCCAGCCTGGGGCCACACCAGGGAGAGGCCCTGCCCAGGGACCGGCTGCTTCCCAGAAGCCAGCCCAGTGAAGGCCGGGGTCAAGCGGCTGCAGAGGCAGCATTCGGTCCGGCTGCCCATCCGGCCTGCCTGTTCTCCACAGCACTGCCCCGGGAAGCGCACCTGCAAAGGGCTGGGGGGGGGGGGACACACACACGTGAGGAAGCATTTGCTGGGCAACAGGCGCCCCATCCCACAGCTGAATACATGTGGGGGCTCCAGAAGGTGTAGAGGGGCCACGTCTCCGCTGTGACACGCAGAATGGGCCACCTGCCCTGGTCCGCATCCAGCTCAAGCACCCAGAACAATCCGGCACGTCGGGAGGATATCGCCTGAGCACAAGGTGCGCGTTCGGCGCGGGTTGCTTTGGGGGCACGCTCACACTCCCGAGAGCAGCGGGTCTGCGCAGGCCCGCCGGGCAAGGAGGAGCCGGCCCACCGGAGGCCACCGATCTGGAAGGTGCAGAGCCTCCAGGGCCTGGCTGGCCTTTGCGCGCAATACGCCTGCACCCGCTTTCCGCAAGCATCGGCCAAGCAGTCTAAAATTCCCACACTGGCCTCATGTGCCATTTTTGGTAGAAGGGCAGGATATAGAGAATAAACAAAAATAAACCTGATGCCCACAAGCAACACCGAAAGGACGTTTGGTCCGCAGCCTTTTGACTTTTTGCTGCAGCTGCTGGAGGTTGAGTGACTTGCTCACTCTCCCACTCTCAGCACAACCAAAGGGGAGCCACGCAGGCACTGGAAGGGCCCCCCTGCAACCGCAAAATGAGCCCACACGTGGCGCTACCAGACGGGCACCAATCCCCCACAGGCGCCAGAGGAGGCCGGGCTGCACATGGCAGCCGGCCGGCCTGGACGCCCCCGCCTGCTCCACAAGGCCGCTCACTTCCCCCCAAGAGGCCCTCACGGCGGGCTGCAGGGCGCCCTCGCGCATGGCTGCCGGAGGTCCACCACACACGGCCCCAGCCAGGCTGCCAAACGCCGAGGCACACGGTGCCAGCAGCCAGCTGTGCTCCCCAATGCACTGCCTCCGTCTGCACAGCTGTGCGCCGGCTCCCTCTGGCAGCGCCCTCGGCGAGCCAACGGCTCCTCGGGGTCAGCAGACAGGCTGGGTGTCTGGGTGTCCCCGGACTCAAGCGAAAGACTGGAAGGACCGCCGCCTGCGAGGCCGGGAGGGGCCACTGGCAGCTTTTCGGCTGGAGGAGAGCAGCCCTGGGCACAAGGACGATATTGGGATAGGAACGGGCTTCCAAGGGAGGTGGTGGGGGCCCACCTGCGAGGGTGTTCAAGGAAAGACTGGACAGCCACACGGTGGGGATTAGGGCGAGCGGAGCCCCTTCTGGCTCGCTTCGCTTCTATGCTTCCATTTAATCTCGTTCTCTCGCCGCACACAGAGCCAGGCTGCAGAAGCCCCCAGTGCCCTTCCAGGCCGCCGTCAGCTGGCCGGCTCCCCCCACACTCACCGGGCCTCGGCTGCCAGCAGCTCGTCGTAGTGCGAGGAACGCTGGTCGTCGTCCTGCCGGTAGCGGATGACTGTGGCCAGCCCCTTGCTGACCAGGGCTTCTGCGATGTTGCTGCAAGACAGGAGAGCGGCTGGTGAGCCCGAGGGCAGCGGCAGGGAAGGCCCAACGGACCCCACTCTTCCACAGCCAGCCCCACACGTCCAGCACTGGGGCTCCCCTGACCCAGAGGGCAGCGGGAACTGGTGCGCCTGTGAGGAGTAACGCAGCTGGCCCGGGGCGGTGGCGGCAGCCTCCTTGCACACGGGCTCGGCTCAGCCTGGGACTTGGGTAGGGGAGCGCGCGTGCTGCCGGCCACCCTCCACTCCTTGCCAGAGTGCCCGGCTGCCCTGCCAGGGCGGGTGGCAGAGTGGCTGGTGCCTCGGGACACCGCAGCTACGTGCCGGGCCGGGCCAGGCCAGGCAGCCTTCGGGTGCCTCCCAGGGCGAGGCCTTGTGCTCTTCTGGGACTGCACCCACTACCTCCCCTTCCATCCCATCTCCTGGGGCTGCACAGTCCCTGCCTCCTTCAAAACCAGCTGCTTTCACCAGGCTCGCCCCCTCCTGCTCTCCCCCGCTAAACAGCCGAGGACCAGCAGCCCAGTCAGGCATCTGCTGCCTCCTGCTTCTGGGACCTTCACAGGCCCCATGAGAAGCCCCAGAACCCCTGGGAGTCCACTCCCATGTTGTCCCAGGTCCGAATTCCCCCTCCACTGCGGGCCGGGGTCTTCGCGGACCACAGGGCTGCCTGGCTTTCCTGCACACGAGGGAAAGTTCCACGGCCATCGCCTCGCCCTCCCCGCACGCTCTGGCTGCCTGGTTCCGCAGCAGTGCCTTGCAGAGCCAGGACAGCAGGCCTCGGCCTAGGTTCCCAGGCACCCGCCCACCTTCGGGGAGGGAAGCACGGACGGGGCCGGGCCTGGTGAGCCTTCATTGCCCGGGCCTGGACAGAGCAGCCTCGAGCACCATCAAGAACGGGCAGGTGAAGGGCACTCTCTCCCCGTTCTGCAGCCGGTGGAGCACAGAGTGAGGGTCTCCGGGACGGAAGGGCTCCCCGGGAGCTGGGCCTGCCTGCCAGGCAGAGGCTGGGGTGGGACAGGAGGGCTGCAGCTCCCTGGAAGGCAGGGCACCGGGACCCGAGCACGGGGGTTGTGCAGGCTGCAGTGGTGCTGTCCTGGAGTCGCGCTGCCTCCCCACAGGGCTCCCGTCCAGCGAGTGCCACTGGATCGGCCTCACGGCTGAGGCCCCACACACAAAAGCAGGGCTGCCGTGCGGCCCTTTCATCGTGGGGGCAGGGGGGCTTCTTGGCTTATCCTCCGCGGCTGCGGCTTGCCTCCCTCCCCCGCCCGGCACAGACATGGCCTCCGGCCCTTCTGTCCTGCCCGTGGCACAATGGGGCTGTGTGAACACACACTCTGCCTGGGGACAGCTGCCCCGCGGGTGCAGGTTGGGCCCGTGGTACGGGGCCAACCTGAGGCACTGTGCGCTCCTGCAATCCTGCAGCAAGCCACGGAGCTCGGCTCTGAGCTGCAGAGGGGGCTCGGAGAGGCAGGAGGGCAGGCCAAGCTTCTCCGGGAGCCAAAAATAAACTGGACTGCGACGGGGGTGGGGGGCTCGGTAACCGAGGAAATGGGCTGCTAAGAGGAGGCAGCAGCTGCGTAGCCACGCGGCACCTCCTCTTCCCAGTGCATGGGGAGCAGGCAGCCGCGCGGCAAGGGCAACCCATGCATCACTGTGTCCCCTCCCCCGCCGAGCAGGCTGCCACCAGACCCCAGGCTGGGCTGGGGTAGGACACACGGAGTCTGATTGAGGGAAGGAAGGCTCCAGGCAGTGCTGGGCACCCCCGGCCCCAGAGGCTGGGCTGGAAGAAGCTGCTCGGAGGAGGCAGGGAGCGTGCCCACTCCTAGCCGACGGGCAACAGGCAGCCCCCCGAT
Organism: Varanus salvator macromaculatus; assembly: GCA_023646645.1. Classification (NCBI taxonomy): domain Eukaryota; kingdom Metazoa; phylum Chordata; class Lepidosauria; order Squamata; family Varanidae; genus Varanus; species Varanus salvator. Next base: position 86,500,836 of record JAIXND010000754.1, read on the forward strand.
TCTTGCCCAAGACAACGGGGCTCACAGGGGCCCCCACCACATGCCCAAGCAAGCCAGAGAGGTGCCGCGACCCCGCACTGCAGGGGTGCACTGGAGCCCTGGCAGAGATGCTGCCCTGGGGTGGGAAGCCCTTCCCACGCCAAGCCACCTTCCTCCTGCTCGGGGAGCACAGACAAGCTCCCAGAGGAAAAGGTCTGCCCACCCTCGTCTCTCCCGCCCAAAGGCTCAACAATTTGGACACCAGGAAGTACTTCCCCACAGTTAGGACCCCTGGGGTACGCAACGGGCTTCCACGGGAGGTTCAAGGACAGACTGGACATGCACTTGGCAGGCATGCCAAGACTGGTGCCAGGGGCCAGACTAGATGGCCCGGGAGGCCCCTTCTGACCCGCTCTGTTTCTGTGTTTCTAACTTCGAGAAGGATGCTAGGCCCCCTGGGGCCGCCTCCTGGCATGGGGAACATGTGAAGACGTGGGAGAGGGCCGGGGCTGCTGGGCTCTGGCCCGGCAGGGTCTGGCCTCCTCCTGGGCTTGCCCAGTTAAACACCAAGGCAGGAGTGGGGCTACCCGGGAAGGAGCCCCACACGCCCTGGGAAGAGCCCGCAGGCTGCGGCAGGCCTCTCCGAAGCAGCCCCAGCCCAGGCACTCCTCCCCGGAAGCCGCCAAGGTCGCAGAGCCGCACAAGGCAGCTGCAAGAACGGCCCGGTCAGGAGACGCTGCCTGCCTTCTCCCAGCAAGGTCCCCAGGGGTCGTGGCCACAGGAAAACGGAGCCAGTTGCAAGCCGGGAGGTGGCCGCAGAGCTGCATGGAAGCCGCCTGGGGGCCTGCTGCTTCTGCTTCCAGCGAAACTGAGTTCACAAGATCATAGAATCGTAGGGTGGGAAGGGGCCACAGAGACCATCGGGTCCACTCCCTGCTATTGCGAGACACCAAGTTACATCACCCCACTCAGAGGGCTGTCCAGTTTCTTCTTGAAGTCTCCGATGTGGGAGAGCCCCCGCCTCTCCGGGCAGCTGCTTCCACTGCCGTGTTGCTCTGACAGTGAGGAAGCTTGTCCTGATATCTAGCCTGAATCTGGGTTGTTGCAGCTTGAATTGATTATTTCGTGTCCTGCACTCTGGCACCAGCAGGAAGAGAGCTTGACCTTCCTCTCTGTGACAGCCTTTGATGTACTTATAGAGGGAGCGCATGTGCCCCCTCAGTCTCCTCTTCTCGAGGCTGAGCAAGTCCAGGCCTTTCCCTCTCCCCTCACAGGGCCCTGCTTTCAGCCCCTGGATAATCCCTACCCTTCCCTGAACCATCTCCCATCTGCCTCCCTCTTTTGTGAAGTGTGCCGCCCGGACCTGGGCGCAGGACTCCAGTTCTGGGCAGCCAAGGAAGGCCTGAGCAGTGCTGAGGAAAATGGAACTAGGACTTGGTGGGATTTGGAAGAGATCCTTCTCCTAATGCAGCCTAAAATAGCATTTGCCCTTTTTACAGCCACATCACACTGTTGACTCATGTTCAGCTTGTGATCTACAGTAACTCCAGGATCTTTCTCACTTGCAGTCTTGTTGAGCCTCGTAAATCCCATCTTGGAACTGTGCCTTCGGTTCCCTTTTCCCAGGTGCAGAACTTGGCACTGGTCCCTGCTGACTTTCACTCGGTTGCGTTCAGCCCGGCACTCCAGCCTCTCGAGATCCCCTCCAGGGTACGGGCTGTTCCACCCCATTCTGTGTCCTCTGCAGGCCTGATCCTTGTTCCCCCACCTCCACATCCAAACCATTAATGAACATGTGGAGGAGCACCGGGCCCAGGACTGACCCCTGTGGCACCCCACTTGCTGCCTCTCCCCAGTCTGAGAAGGTCCCACTGATGAGCACTCCGAGTCCAATTCTGTGGCCCACTCTGGGGCCACCTGATCCTCGCTTCATCTGGCCCACTCTGAGCCAGTTTGCTAATCAGGGAATCCAGGGGTGCCTTGACGAAGTCAAGATATAGTATGTCTGCTGCATTCCCACAGTCCACAAGGGAGGTCACCCAATCCAGAATAAGACCAGGTTAGTGTGGAAAGACTTGCTCTTGATGACTCCATGCTGGCTTCTAATTTCTCCACTGTTTTCAAGGTTCTTACAGACCGACTCCTGTATGATCAGCTCCAGAACTTTCTCAGCATCTCCCTTTTGGAGGACAGGGACAACATCTGCACCCTCCCTCCCCCCATCATCCGACACTGCTCCCCTCCTCCATGATTCCTCAGAGGCCACAGACAGTGGTTCCGGGAGCTCTGCTTCCCTTCGTTATTCCAGGCTGCCATTCACCAGGCCCGGGAGACTCAGACTCAGTCAACAAATCAGGTGCTCCTTGACAGTTTGCTTATTAAGCTTCATTCCCGATCCTTCAGCGTGTGCTTCATTTCTCCCAGGTGGGTCACAGACCTGCTTTTGGGAAAAGACTGAGCACTCCAGCCTGTTCTAGGCTACGCGTCAGTCGGTCCCTTGTCACAGGCAGCCACTGCTCCCCACTCCAAACCTGGGCAGCTCCTCCGAGAGGACGCATCATGGCCAGTGGTACTGAAAACCCCCAGGTGCCAAGAATAGCCCCTGGTCATCCCGCCGGGCAACCAAAACTGTTTCTGAGCCAAAAACAGGTTCAACACCAGTGTGGAACCGATCCCCTTGATCAGCTCCATCTCGGGTGCCTGCAGCGGGATGACCACCACCTCCTCGAGGAGCTTGCCCAGCAGAGGAACGTTCGCTACCAGCCTGAAGCTGTCGAGGTTTTCCAGCCCTGAGAGGGCCTCTGAGGAAGCGCTCTCGCCGCCACTCGTCCTGGCCGGCCTGAGGATGCTCCCTCGGCAGAGGCCCTGAGCACTGGTCGGCGTGCACTCTCCTCCCGAAAGGAAGCTGCACTTTCCTGAGACTCGAAAGTGACCTCGAAGGGACTGGCAGCCCGGGGAGGTAAAGACGGGGCTAGAGAACACGGGGCGACGTCAGATGCGCCTCCTTCTCCCAGGCCAGAGAAGCCGGGGGGGGGGGGCAGTGCACAGAGTGTATGCCAGGAAACAGCTGAGCAGGCTGCTGGCGCCCCGGGCAAGCCCTGGTCAAACAGATCTTCAAGCCCCAAAGGGACGCTTCGGACATTGATCAGTGGCAGCAGCGTGGGCTCGCCAGGGAAGGCGCGACAAGCCAGGTGCAGCCCACAGCCTTCCCCACAGCTGCAGCTTCAGATGTGGGAGTGCTGCAGACGGCCGCGCCCTGAGCTGAGCCGAGCCCCTGACACAGTCACCAAGGACTCCCCGGCCGGCCAGGAGCTCCTCACTCGGCTGGCCAACGCTGCTGCTAGGTAGACCCACAGCTAACTGGACCCTGGACCCAACACAGGCCCTCCAGTGGCCCGTGGCAATGAGCGGGATGGTTCCAGGCTTTCAGGCCCTGGGACTGGGGAAAGGGCCGCCCCCCCCGGGCACCTCGGCGGCCCTCCCAGCCTGGCACCGCCACCCAGGGGAGTACTCACATGCCGCCGATGGTGACCGTGGCACAGGTGCGCTCCAAGAAGGCGGGCACGGTGTCCGTCGCACCGCTGGCCGGCCGGATGTAGTCCACTGTGACGTTCACCTGCAAGCAAGGCAAGGCAGGCAACAGGTGGGTGGAGGGCCAGGAGGGCAGCCGTGCCGTGCATCTTTTTAACTCGCAGTGACTGCCCTGAGAGCCTCAGCTATGGGGCAGCATGGCCTGGGAGTGCCCCACACCTGAATGGGGCTTGACTCCATGCCCACTACGGGATTCACAGAGCCGGCAAGCGCGTTGGGGCAAAACCCGTGGGCCGGGAGGCAGGACTGGCACCCCCGCAGAAGTGCCGCTCTCTGGAGGGACGCTCCACCTTTGGGCCCGTCCCGGCCGGGCAGGCAGCTGGATGCCGGAGGGGGCGGGCGAGCAGTACCTGTGTGCGCCAGACTGAAGGGCGCAACCCGACCCGCGCCTCCAGCCCCAGCGGTCCACCCCACACCCCGGCTTCCTGGTTGGCGGCCTCCCAACCGAGGAGCTTTTGCATGCCCCTGAAGAGGTGGCAGTGTGTCGCACAGCTAGCCAGCCTGGCACGCTGCAAGCATTTGGAAGGAAACTCTGCTGGGCATGACAGAGGGAGCCTTTGGCCTCTGGGGCTGAGAAAGCTGCCACCAGAAGAGGCAGAGGGCCTGCCAGGCCCGAGCGAGCCCCAGTGCTGGCCCTTGGGCCGCAGGGGCCGGGCCTGGGGCACACGCCGGCCCACTTTTCATTTCAGCCACTTGCCACTTTCCAACCATGGGGGGTGGGCGTTTCCATGAAAGCGTGAGGACCGGACAGGCAGGTGCTCAGCACACCCCGCCCTTCTCTTTGACATGTCAGTCCGAGAGCCGACAGCGGGGCAAGCCGAGCAGGGCATCCATCCACACCCCAGGCCACGCTAGCGAAGGCCAGGACCTTCAAGGGGAGGAGAGACGAGGCAGCTCTCGCCAGCGCTCCCCATCGATCTGAGCTGGCGCATGCACGGCCTGGCAGCCCTCAGGGGTCTTATCCATCGCTCCGAGCGTCCACAGGCTCCCTTTTGCTGCAGTGAACGTGAGGAGCACAGCAACACAAACAGCACACAAATCCGGCTCAGGGGATGCCCACGTAAACAAGCTGCCCGTGGAGCAGGTGCCCACAGGGCTGATGCTGGGTCGCGGTGGAGCCTTGGGGGCAGCCACCCGAGACCCCGGGCCTTGCGCACAGCCCTTCCGGGGCCTCTGCAGGGGGGGTGGGCAGCGGTCCTGCGGCAACCTGGGCCCAGCCACCTTGGGCGCCTGGGGCAAAGCCAGCCGAGGTCTTGTGGGGTGGCCATCCGTGCCCATCCCTGCACGTCCAGCCGACAGACTCACGGCTGGATGCTGGACGGCATCTCCCAGCCGGGCCATCGGAACACACGGCTGCCCCCTGGAATGGAGGTTCCCGAGCCTGGCTGCTGTGGCTGCCTCCACTTCCCAGGAAGGGCAGTCACCGGCAAGCTGGCCGGCACCGGGTCAAGGCAGTGTGCCGCAGGCGGCTCCTGAGGATCCCCACTGGTCTGCTCAACCGGAGAGCCGCCCAAGGACAGCACCAGCGGGGCCACCGGCACTCGGGAGCAAGGTTGCTGTGAGCGCTCGCAAGGGTGTGGGAGAAGCGCAGCCGAAGGAGGCCCTCGGGGGCACCGCTCCGAGATGACAGAGGCCTGCCGTGCCCCCCAGCTCCCCCCGCTGCACTTTGTCCAGCAGGTTCCACCACGGCGGCGGGAGGCAAAAGCGGCCACAGACGGGTGAGCTTCAGGCGCACCTGCAAAATCCCTTCGGACTGACGGCTTTTCGGTGAGACTTGCTTTTAAATGAGCAAGAAAATGCAAGGCAGCCCGGCGGCCTCCAGGACTCCTGCTGGCAGATCACTCCTCACACGGCACGTCTAATCATGCTCCATGCGCGATGGGAAAGGGGGTCTGCTGGGGAAAAGCTCACGGGGGGGGGGGGCTCAAGCGATTCTGCGTGGTGAAGCCGTGGTCTCAGCAGGTGGGGGGGGGGGCGAGCCGAGACCCCAGGAGGCGGGTCTGGAGCCGGGGCGGCTGAGGGGTCCTCGCGGCCAGGAGGGCCTGGCAGGAGACTCGCCTGCCTCCGGGGAGGAGAAATGGGCCTCCAGGGAGGGGAGAGGGCCTGCAAAGGGGGGCGCTGGGCAGCCCCCCAGGACGTAACACTCTCAGGAGCCACTCTGCCCCCCGGACCTGGGCCAGCTGCCACGTTGAGCAGCAGCAGCCCCTCCCAGTCCCTGGCGGACGCTCGGCCTGCCTGGAGCCCCCTTCCACGCATTCCTGTGCGGGCGCAGCCCACTCCCCGCCAGCGCGCCTTGCGAGAGCTGCAGCACCTTCTGCCCTGCAAGGTGGCACCGTAGCCAGATCCCCTGCACCTTCCCTCTAGACATTTTACAAAGCTGAAATGCCAAAGCCATCGATGAAGCGCAGAAGCGCAACCACAGAGAGGGAAGCAACCGGCAACACAGAGGGCCATGCGAAGCCAAGGGCTCCCACAGAACCCCGGGAGAACTCCCTGTGAGGACGCCCCTCTTCATGCAGCCGTCCAAACCCGGCACCAAAGCCGCTTTCCACAGGGGCGCCTGCAGCACACGGGCTGCGCCTCTGGCTGCCCCACCCGGCCCCCAAGTGGGTCAGGGCGGTCAGCGAAGGGCCCCTCCGAAGGGGCCGACAGGAAAGCAGGCAGCCTTCTGGGAAGGAACTGCGGCTGGGAAAGAGAACCGCACTAACCGCTTGCCCAGCCCGGCCACTTCCGACGGAGCAGAGACGCCAGCCTGGGCACTCCACCTGCTCCCAGCCCAGCCCAGCCCAGCCCAGCCCACACCGTACTACCACCGCGCCCGTTCCTTTCCCGTGAAAGAGGAAGCTAGGGCCGTCTCCCCCCCATCTGCCACGGCTCTGCTCCCACGAGGCCAGCCATGCAAAGGCCTGCCTCCAGTGGCCTGCGCAACTCTGCCCCCAAAGCACGTGCAAATCGCCTTAAACGTGGCTGGCCAGAAGGAGCAGAATATGTGCCCAGTTCAGCTGCGCTCTGATTCGCCGTTTTCCACGTACCCTCCTCTCCTCAGACCTCCTACGCCAGGGCTGGCGGAGGGCTGGGCAGCAGCACCGGCCTGCAGGTCCCGGCCTGGCTCCCCTCAGCGAGGCTGCCCAAGCCCCCGGGGCAGCAGGGCATGAGCTGACCCACAGGTAGCTTGCCCTTGGCTGCTTCGGAAATAAGGGCGAAGAGGGGAGCTCCGACGAGCTGCTGCCCTGCCCCACTGCAGGGCCCCTCTGGAGTCCCAGCCTGCTGCCACCCTCAGGAGACGCCCCTTTCAGAAAGGGGCTGAGGGGTGGGCCAGAACAGGGCAGGGCTGGGGCAGCACTGCAGTGGGGCAGTGCAGTGGGGCAGGGCGCACTCAGCACTGCAGTGGGGCAGGGCGCACAGAGCAGAGAACAGCTGGGCTGCCCGACAGCGGGCTGCCCGACCCAAGCTCCTGCTCAGTGCCCAGGGCCAAGCTCAACCCTCCGCCGAGGCTACCCGCATCCTCAGGTGCGGAAGGGTTTGGCCGCTGGCTCCACTGCCACACTGCTCCCTCGGCCAGGAAGCTTTGCCTGGCTTCTAGCTGCAGTCTGCCTTCCGGCAGCTTGAGCCTCTTATTTCGCGTCCTGCATTCTGCGACGACCAAGGGGGTCCTGGCCTCCTCCTTTGCGACAGCCCTCGAGTACTTTCAGGGCACTACCCCGTGTCTGCCCAGGCTCTCTTCTTGAGGCTGAACATGCCCAGTCCTTTCCTTGGAATGGGCTTCCCTGGGAGGTGGTTGAGGCCCCATCGGTGCGGGTGTTCAAGGATAGGCTGGACGTGCACATGGTGGCATGTCGTGAGTGACTAGATGGCTCGGGAGGCCCCTTCTGACTCGCGCTGCTTCTATGTCTCTCCTCACCGGGCTTGTTCCCGAATCGTCCTTGCTGCCCTCCTCTGGACCCTCCTTGCGTGTCTGCATCTTTCTTCAACTGTGGTGCCCAGAACTGGACACAATACCCAAGACGGGGCCTAACTAGTCCTGACCAGAAGGGAACCAGGACTTCATGGGAGCTGGAAGTGATCCTACTATTAATGCAGCCTGAAAAAGCACTGGCCCTTTTTGCAGCCACATCACTTCAGTGACCCATGTTCAGCTTGTGACCGGCAGCAACTCCAGGATATTTCTCGCTTGGAGTATCGTTGAGCCAAGTGTTCCCCATCTCGTGATGAGGCATTTGGTTTCTTTTTCCCAGGTGCCGAACTTGGCACTTGTCCCTGCTGTTCTCAGTCCAGAGCGTCAACCTATCAAGGTCACCTTGAATCTTCTTTCCGTCTTCCACGGTAGCAGCGATCCCACCCAGTTTTGTGTCATCTGCTGATCTGCTGATCGTTCCCTGCACTTCCTCATCCAAACCATGGATACAGATGCTGAAGAGCACCGGGCCCAGGACAGACCCTGCGGCCCCCCACGAGTGGCCTCTCCCCAGCCTGAGGAGGTGCCTCTGAGGAGCACTCCTCCCGAGGAGCACTCCAGCGGTGGATCCACCGGACAGCTGCTCCGTCCAGCCCACTCTGAGCCGCTGAGTCCTCCACGTGCTAATTGGGATATCATGAGGCGCCCCGTCAAAATCCTTGCTGAAGTCAAGATCGACCATGTCCACGGCATTCTCCCAGTCCATCGGGGGGAGAGGGGGTCCCAATCAACAGATGAAGCCGGCCTGGTCCGGGAGTGGCACCTCCTCCATGAGGCTCTGCTGCCACCGCCCAGCCCTCCCCTCGCCCGGCCGCTCCCTGGCCAAGCACACCAGCCCCAGCAGTGGGCCAAGGAGACTGTACCACATCTTTCCCCCATGAGGCCCACCACAAGGACTTGTCCTGCAACCAGGCCCCGTTGCAGCGAGGCTTCTGTCCACAAGATGCTCCAGGCTCCCCTTGGCCCGGGGGAGGCAGGTGCCGCCCACTCGGATACGGAAGAGGACTTTGCCCCCGCTGGACCAGAGCCCGACCCACCTGCTCTTGGCTGCCATTCCCCGCCTTGACCCTCCTTACACTGGGGGGGGGGGGCAGATACTCTGCATCTCTGCCAGGCCAGGGGTCCCTCCGCTCACAGCACAAGGCTCAAAGGCCACATGGACTCAGATTCAGACATGGAGCATGCAGCAGATCAAAGAGGGGCTGGGGAGGATGGGACATGCTGAGGCATGGGACACTCATCTCATGACCAGGTGATTCAGCCATGCAGGCAGTTCCATGATGCTCAGCCAGTGGGAGAGGATGAGGGGAAGGAAGGAAGGGTACTCAGCGGGAGGCCAGGTGGTGCTGGCTCCAGACTCCACAAGGCGCTGGCAGAGCAGGGTGGCCCACCAAAACAACAGGGGGATGAGAGGCAGCCGGCTCGCTTGCGGGGAGCCCCTCCAGAGGATGGGGCCCAGGCACGTGCATGAGGAGAGCCCTGGAGGTGAGCGCCAGGCACGCGGCACGCCAGGAGAAGGCTCACGCGGGGCCGTTTGCACTGGACAGCCTCGCAAGAACGTGTGCGAGGAAGGGGCCTGTGGCTTCTGACTGCACAGCGGAGGCCCCTGGCCACAGCCCAGCCCTCCCTGCCAAGCGTCCCACCGGATGGCCCTGGGGGCCAGCACCATGCTCGGCCCTGCCATCCCACAGGTTGCCCCCGCCAGGCCCTTGGCCCGCCAGCAGCACTGCAGCAACCCCCTGCCGGCCGGTGGCGAGCACTCTGAGCCCCTCCTCTCGGCCTCGGGCCCTCGCATCATCCCCCTTTCAGCACTCAGCCACACATCGGATGCAAGGTGCTTTGCCGAGCACAGAGCTGGTCCGGTGGCCTCACCGGGGGGGGGGGGGGATGCGCTAATCCCAGCCAGGCATGCTGTGGTTACGTAAGAGCGCGCATGAAAGTTGCAGCACAGTGTTTAAGTCGTGTCCCAATTAGCACTCCCCGCTCCACTGCGTGGCACGTTTAGGAAAAACGGCATGATGTCGGCAAAGTGAAAACAGAAGCGCTTGAAGGTGTTTCCCACGAAGCAGTAACAGCCGGTTAACACAGCTCTGGAACTTTTTCTTGTTTGTTTAGAACTCCTTTTAGGTATCTGTGTGTTTCTTTGTGCTGTACATTTACATGTAGATTTTTAATAATGTGTTTTTAAAATGTAATCACTGTAAACTGCCCGAATCGCTTCAGCCATTGTGTGCTGCAGAAACATAGGAAGTGAGATATCCAAAATCTGCCAAAATCAAAACCCAGGAACACCCCCAAATTGCCACGTCCAGCTCCTGTAAAAATGCACGGGCTGGTGGCACACAGGGGCACTTGGCACTGACCTGCAGAGACAGAGGGAAGCCAGAGGGAAGCTCCGGGGTGCTCTCCATCGGCTGGAACGCTGGGCAGTGAGCAGCAGAATGAGATGCCACAGGGACCAAAGCCAAGTCCTCCACTTAGGGACATGAAACCAAGGGCGCCGCTTAGAAGATGGGGGACACGTGGCTCAACCGCGCTGCAAAGCAGAAGGATCTCAGGGTTGTTGCAGATCGCAAGCTAAATATGAGCCAACAATGTGATGCAGCTGCAAAGAGGGCAGATGCGGTTTTGGGCTGCATTATAACAGAAGCCTCACTTCCAAAACACATGAAGTACTAGTTCCCCTGTACTCAGCTCTGGTGAGGCCACATCTGGAGAACCATGTCCGGTTCTGGGCACCTGCGTTTTGCAAAGATGCAGAAAAGCTAGGAAGGGTACAGAGGAGGGCAAGACGGATGCTTCAGGGACTGGAGGCAAAGCCGACGAGGGAAGATGGAGAGAGCTGGGCCTGTTCAGCCTCGGGGAGAGAAGACTGAGGGGTGGTAGGAGAGCACTCCACAAGTACCTGGAAGGCTGTCACAAAGAGGAACGACAAGCTCTCTTCTCGGCCATCCCAGAGTGCAGAACACAGAATAATGGAGTGAAGTTAAAAGAAACCAGATTTAGGGTAGACACCAGGAAGAATTTCCTCACTGTCAGAGCAGTGCGACAACAGAACCGATTAGCTGGAGAAGTTGCGGACTCGCAACTCAACAGGTATCTGGACAGCCCTCTGAGTGGGATGGTGTCGCCTGCTGTCCTGCAACAGCAGGGAGTGACCTGATGGCCTTCCGGCCCCGGCCAACTCTCCCATTCTATGATTCTGTAATTCTAAATGCCTCTGATGACGATGTGACGGTGTTGACAGCGGCACAAGGAATGGGGATGGTGGCGAGCAGCTTCATCGGAACCGCCTTGCCGAGAAGTCGTTCCATTGCCCCAACCTGTGAGTGGCCACGTGGCCATCATTTGCAATGCAAATTGGGGCATGTCCCATGCTTTGATTTTGGCAGATCTGGGATATGTTCGTCAGCAATAGCCTCTCCGAGGAAGACACTTTCAAACACTTCTGTCAGAATTTTGGTCACATTCAGAGTTTTCCCAAATCATTCCTACATTCGGCTCCGAGCTTGCCCGGGGGCAGACCTGCAGGGCCTCCGTCACGCCACTGGCCGGCGGTGGATCAGCACCACTCCCGGCCACTCGTTCCCTGCCGCTGTTCCGCCTCGCCATCCTGCGCCCATCCCCTGCTTCCCATCAGCGCCACTGCCTGCTCCAGACAAGCCCTGGCATCGCCCTGGCACCCACCCTCTCACCCCGCCAGGGGCGCCTGCGATGGGGCCCTGGCAGAACGCAAGGGGAGCAGAGAGACCCGGTGCGGCCCCTCCCTCGAGGCACATGCCAGTGAAGGATCCCAGGCACGACTCCGAGAGCACGCGAGCCCTCTCCGGTGGCCAAAGGGCGCTCCGCGTGTGCACAGGAACCCTCTGCACCTGTGCATGGAGCTGCCGGGAAGGAAGGCAGTCAGGAGAGCCCAATGCCTCTGACCAGGCCAGCGTTCCCCACTGGGTGTCATCCAGACTCCCATGAGCTCCGGCCAGCACAGCCACAAGCCAGGAAGGCTGGGAGCCGCAGGCCCAAATGCCTGCAGGGCGCCAGCCGAAGCAGGCTGGCCTCGGCCACGTTCCCCTCAGAGACCCCCCCGCCCCCCCACCTGCCACTGAGCGAGGCCTCCAAGCACAGCCACCCGGCCAGGGAGGGGTGGGGGCCCATGACCGTGGCACTCCAGTGGGCACGCAGGGCTCCCCCATTGTCCGCAATGCCTGGGTCCTGGCAGAGGCTCAGGAGGCCCCCACCCAGAACACGGGGGGGGGGGAAGAGGGGCCGGCAGCGGGGGTTCCTTTCAGATGTGCCTTTCCCTCGCCCGGCCGGGGGCCCATCCAGGCGGGCAGGCCACGCTGCGTGTCAGCGGACTGCACTCCTGCACGTGGCCGCGCCGGCTCTTCCCGGCCCAGCCACTGCCCCTCCTCAGCCAAAGGAAAATGCACCCAGGCGCACAGCAGCGCCCGCCCCAGCTGGAAAAGTTCGCCCAGGAGCCAAACTGGAATCTCAGCGGACGCCTGACAGTCTCGGGCCTCCCCAGGCAGCAAAGGAAGCCCTTGTGGGTCCCGGCCTGGGGGAGGCACTCGCAGCCGGCCGGGGCACTGCCGGGCAGGCTTGATCCCGCGTCCGCCCGCACTGCCGAAGAGGCAGAAGCATGGTGTTTGGGCCCCAGAGCCTGCGCTGACCCTAACGTCGCAGGTGCCGATTAGCAGGCGAGACACGTCCCTTGCAAGCGGCAGAAGGATGGACCCGCGGGGCCGGCTGCGCCTTTGGGAGCGAGGGAGCTGTGGCCAGGCCGCGGAGGCCGCAGACAGGCCCGTCCGGGGAGCTAGTGCTGCGGGAGGCCACCCCCACGAGCCCCCGCAGTGCTTCGGCGGTGGGGCGAGCGGAAACAGGCCCCACCTTCTGCCTCCGGCCTCACATCTGCGTGGGGAGTACGAACAAAGGGGCTCCCTCGGAGCGGCTGCTCCCTGGGCAACGCTCACACAGCCAGCCCCACACCAGCGAGCGGCAGGCAGGCAGGGAGGCCTCCCCGGGGCCGCCGTCCAAGAGGCAGGGCTCTGCACAGCCTCTGCCGGGTGGCCTTGGAGCTCCTGCGGGGAGCAGCACCAGCGTGGCCGGACGTCCTTGGGACGAGTCCCGCATGGGGGCAGCCCCACAGCCAGGCCACTGGCCGGCAATCCGCTCCATGTGCAGCGCTGCCTGCCCCAGGCAGATTCCATGGGGCAGGGAGGTGCCGTGCCAGCTCACGCCTAGGGAGCCCGGTGCTGCCCCGGTGGCCACTGGAACCCCTCCAGGCCAGCCAATGGGAGGGCGCCCTGTCCGCCCAGCATGGGGTCCCGGCAGCAGGCAGCGCATGCAAAATGCTGCACCCAGCATGATGCGGGTGCCCCAGCAACCTGCCCCACCTCGCCATCAGGCGCGGCTTGCCTGGCCCGCTGCAGGCTGGCTTCCCCACTGGGAACGGGCCTCTCCTGCCCCAGGCTTCTCGCCAGTGGGTTTCCTCCCAAGAAGCCCAGCCCAGTGCCCTTCGCAGCTCCACTCTCTGGGCCTGGCCCCAGGCAGGCAATCCAGGGGCTCACGCAACCCGCTGGCGGCCACGCACTCTCTGGCTCCAAATCATCGATGCTATGGGAGGGGGGGATGAGAGGCTCGCAGCCCTTCCACACCAAGGCAGAGGAATGAGTGCCGCTCTTTGGGGGCAGCCGTGGCCAGCATCCTTCCCGGGAAATTACACATCACGGAACAGCAGAGTTGGAAGGCGCCAGCGGGCCACTGAGTCCAACCCTCCATGCAGCGCAGGGGTCCCAGTTCAACCATCCCTCTCAGATGGCTGCCCAGCTGCATCCTGAATGCCCCCAGCACGAGAGAGTCCATAACCTCCCCAGGTCACTGCTTCCATTGTCATCAGGAAAGTTTTCCCGCTATCTAGCCCAAAGCTGGCTTCCTGCAACTTGAGCCTGTTATTCTGTGTCCTGCATTCTGGGATGATCAAGAAGAGATCCTGTCCTTCCTCTCTGTGTCAGCCCTTCAAGTATCTGTAGAGTGCTATCAGAGCTCCATTCAGTCTTCTCTTCTCTTCTCTTCTCGAACCAAAACACACCCAGTTCTTCCCACCTCTCCTCACAGGGCTTTTGTTTCCAGACCCCAGATCGTCCTTGCTGCCCTCCTCTGAACCCCCCTTCTAGCATCGCTGCATCTTCCTTCAACTGTGGTGCCCAGAACTGGACCCACGACTCCAGCTGAGGCCTCGCCAGGGCTGGTTAAAGGGGAACAAGGACTTCATGGGATTGGGAAGCGATTCTTCTATTAAGGCAGCCTAAGGGAGCGTTTGCCCTTATTGCAGCCACATCACAAGCTTGGATTCAGTTTGTGATCTACCACAATTCCAGGATCCTTCTCACGTGCCGTTCTTGCTGAGCCAAGTATTCCCCATCTTGTTGTAGTGCATTTGCTCTTTTTTTCCTAGGTGCAAACCTTCCCATTTGTTCCTGTGGTCACCCCGTTGTCTTCAGCCCAGCGCTCCAACCTGTCGAGGTCACCTTGAATCTTCTTTCCTCTTCCAGGGTAGTAGCGATCCCACCCAGTTTTGTGTCATCTGCCGATCTGCTGATCACTCCCTGCATTTCCTCATCCAAGCCATTGATGAGGGTGTTGAAGAGCATCGGGCCCAGGACTGACCCCACGGCACCCCACGTGTTGCCTCTCCCCAGCCTGAAAAAGTGCAGTTGAGGAGCAGGGGGGCTACCGGATCAAAAGATGCACTCAGGTTGGCCCAGCAGGATCGGTTCTTGAGAAATCCGCATTGGCTGCTAGTCACCCCTGCGCTGTTTCCAAGGCGTTCGCAGGCTGACTGCTTTCTAATCTGCGCAAGGATTTTCCTGGGGATTAATGGCAGGCTGACCGGAGTGCAGTTCCCTGGCTCTTCTTTTTCCCTTCCTGAAGACAGGGACAACAGCAGCCCCCTCCCGTCCCCCATGATTGCTCAAAGAAAGCAGACAGTAGTTCTGAGGGTTCTTCTGCCAGCTGCTTTGTGACTCCAGGGTGGAGTTCACTGGGCCCCTGAGATCTGAGTCCCTTCAGCCCCATGGGATGAGCCCTGAGCACCTGCCTGTCAATCTTGAGCTTCCACCCTGCTCCATCAGCTCGCACTTCCCTCAGGGAACCCAAGTGCCATCCCCTCAGAGGAGAAGGCCGAGCACGGCTGGAGGCGCCCTGGCATCCATCTGATCTGTGCCGGGGCACAGCCCGGGCCCTGGGCTGATGCCATGTGCGCGACCCACTCCTCTCCTCCAAGGCCGAGCAGGCGAGAGCGGCACGCTGCCCATCAGCCGCTCCCCAGGCAGTCCAACAGAGTCCTGCACCCACACCATGCCACGCCTGATGGCTCCTGGCTCCCATACGGGCCTGCAGATCAGCCCGCCAAACACTCAGCCAGGGAAGGTACCCACACAGGCAGGCAGGCAGGCCTGCAGCCTGGAAACAAGAGGGGAGCCCTGCCATGCTGGGCTGGCTACTTGGAAAGCCCCACGGTCCCTTCTGTGACAAGCAAATCTCCCATCCTGCACTGGCTGGCTGGGAGAAGCAGGCTGGTGGTTCCCCTGTTGTATTGCTGTGACAGTGAGGAAGCTTTTCCTGATGTCCAGCCTGAATCTGGGTTGTCACAACTTGAACAGATTATTCCGTGTCCTGCACTCTGGCATCAGCCAGAAGAGATCATGACCTTCCTCCTTGTGACAGCCTTTCAGGTACTTATAGAGGGATATCATGGGTCCCTCCAGCCTTCTCTTCTCAAGGCTGAACATGCCCAGTTCTCCCAGTCTCTCCTCACAGGGCAGGGTTTCCAAACCCTGGATCATTTTTGTTGCCCTCCTCTGAACCCTTTCTAATTTGCCTGCATCTTCCTTAAATCTTGGTGCCCAGAACTGGACACAGGACTCCAGGTGAGGTCTGACTAGTGAGGAGTACAGGGGAACTGCTACTTCTCCTGATTTGGAAGTAATACTTCTGTTAATGCATCCCAAAATAATATTTGCCCTTTTGGTGGGTGCATTGCATTGTTGGCTCATATTTAGCTTGTTGTCCACAATTACTCCAAGATCTTTTTCTTTGTCAGTTCTGCTGAGAGATGTGCATTCCTCGATGCATTTGGATTCCTTTTCTTAGGAGGAGAACTTGGCACTTGTCCTTATTGAATCTCATACTGTTGCTTTGAGCCCAGTGTTCAAACTTACCAAGATTGCCCTGGATCTTCATTCTGTCTTCTACAGTGTTTGTATTTGTATCATCTGCAAATCTGATTATCTTTCCTTGTACTTCCTCATCTAAATCACTAATAAAGATGCTGAAGAGCACTGGGCCTGGGACTGAGCGCTGCGCCCCCCCCCCCCCGTTACCGCTATCCAATCTGAGAAGGTGCCATTGATAAGCAACCTTCGTGTTTTATTTAGCAGCCAATTTTGGATCCACCTGATAATTTTTCCATCTAGTTCGGTTTTTGCTAATTTGTTTATCAGAATGTCGTGTGGCACTATGTCGAAAGCTTTGTTAAGGCTGAGGTAGATTATGCCCACAATCTTCCCTTTGTCCATTTGTGGGGTTACCCAGTCAAAAAATGAGATCGAATTAGTCTGACAGGATTCATTTTTGAGAAATCCATGCTGGCTTCTATTAAACTCTGAATTTTCTTCGAGATGCTTGCAGATGGATTTTTTAATAATCTGCTCCAGAATTTTTCCAGGGATCGATGTCAGACTAACTTGTTTTGTAGTTCCCAGGTTCATCTTTTCCCCCTTTTTGAAGACAGGGACAACATTAGCCCTTCTCCAGTCGTCTGGCACGTCTGTTTTTCAAGATTTATCAAGGATAATAGCCAGTGGCTCTGAGAGTTCCTCTGCCAGCTCTCTTATTACTCGGAGATGGAGTTCATCGGGCCCTGGAGATCTGAAAGTGTTCATTCCATCTAGGTATTCCTTGACCATTTGTCTGTCAATCTTGTGCTGCCATCTCTCATTTCCAGCTTGTACTTCCTCTTCAATACAGATTTCCTTGTGGGAGAAGATGGAAGCGAAGTAGGAACTGAGCACCTCTGCCTTTTCCGTGTCGTCTGTTATCACTCTGCCATCCACTTTAAGCAGCCGGACACCCTTCTCTTTCTCATGTCTTTTGTTCTGGATGTGTCTGAAGAAGGCTTTCTTGTTGTGCTTCGCATCCCTTGCTAGTCTCAGTTCATTTCCTGCTTTAGCCTTCCCGACGCTATGCCTGCAATTCCTTGCTATTTGTTTACATTCTTCCTTCCTGGCCTGGCCTTGCTTCCGCTTCCTGTACATGTTTTTTTCTTTCTTCCAGGCTGTCACTTGGCTTTTTGTGGAGCCACGTGGGCTTCCTCTGCTGTCTCCCACGCTTTTTTCTTGATGGACTTGTTCGTAGTTGTGCTTGGAGAATCACAAGACTTTTCCAAGACTTCCCACCCCTCTTGGCCACCTTTCCCCATAAGGGTGTGTTGCCATGGCACGTCACGTAACATTTTTGAGTTCGTTAAAATTGGCTTTCTTGACATTTAGGATGCTTGTTTGGCTCTAGTTACCCTTTGTTTCCCTCGTATAATTGAGAATTCAAGTATTGCATGGTCACTTTCCCCCAGAGTCCCCACGGCTGCTATTTTGTCCACCAGGCCATCCCTCTTAGTATCAAATCGAGGACAGCTGATCCTCTCATACCTTCCTCTGCTTTCTGCTGGAGGAAGCTGTTGGCAACACATGCCAGGAATCTCCTGGAGGGGCCATGCTTGGCAGAATTTCTCTCCCCGCATATATCAGGGAAATTGAAATCCCCCGTGATGACTGCATCATTCTTCTTGGAAATGCTGGCAAGTTGCTTTTCAAAGGTTGCATCCTTGTCCTGTTTTTGACTGGGTGGTCAGTAATATTATATTACTACCACTCTACATGACTCTGGTGCGCCCGCAACTGGAGTATTGTGTTCAGTTTTGGGCCCCTCATTACAGAAAGGATATAGCCAGGTTGGAGTCAGTGCAGCGTAGGGCCACAAGGATGGTGGCTGGTTTGCAGGGGATGGGGTATGAGGCGAGACTGAGGGAACTGGGTCTCTTCAGCTTGGAGAAGAGGAGACTCAGAGGGGACCTGTTGGCAACATACAGGTATGTGAGGGGGTGTCACATGGAGATGGGGAGAGGCCTGTTCTCCCCTGCAGAGGAAGGCAGGACGTGCTCCAATGGAGCCAAGCTCAGGGAGCCAAGGTTCAATTTGGATGCCAGGAAGCACTTCCTGACAGTTAGGACCCCGAGGGCGTGGAATGGGCTTCCACGGGAGGTCGTTGAGGCCCCATCGGTGAGGGTGTTCAAAGATAGACTGGACATGCACATGGTGGGCATGTCATGAGCGGAGCTGGCTGGTGCCGGAGGTCAGACTAGATGGCCCAGGAGGCCCCTTCTGACTCGCTCTGTTTCTATGTTTCTATGTTAATATATGCCAATAACTATGTTTTCCTTATTTTTTGCTCCCTTTAAATTAAGCCAGATGCTTTCAGTGGGGCTACTATGTTCTTTTTGTATTTCTGTGCAGATATGTGTATCTCTCACATACAGTGCAACTCCACCTCCCTTTTCATCCTTTCTATTTTTCTTGAAAAGGTTGTAGCCATCAGCAGTAGAGTTCCAGTCATGTGAGTCATTCCACCAAGTTTGTTATTCCTATAAGATCATAATTGCCCTTGTGTACTATGAGCTGCAGTTAGAAACACAGAAGCAGAGCGAGTCAGAAGGGGTCTCCCGGGCCATCTAGTCTGACCCCCTGCTCCAGCCGGCTCTGCTCATGACATGCTCATGACAAGTTCATGTTGTTTGGTTCCCATACTCTGGGCATTGGTGTAGAGACATTGATGGTCATTCTCGCTGTGCCCTGGTTTTCTTCCTGGATTTTTTGGGAGACTGGTGTTGGGCCCTACTTGGGGTTTTTTCTCTGCTGAAATATACAAGTCCTTGCGAGGTGATTGAATGCCATGCTGCACATCCCCCTCCCCGAGAGGTGGGGAAGGACCTTTACAGACCCCACCCTTGTGGCATCTCCTTCCAGGCTGGGAAGACCCGCTGCCAGGCAGACTGCCCATTTCTGGCACCCCTGCCCAGGTCCGGCAGATGGAGAAGGGAAGGACACCGAGCCAGCCGCCCAGAAGCAGAGCCGGGGTGGGCACTCCGCAGGACCCTGCCGGCAAATCGCAGGCTGCCATGCAGCCCCTCCGTGCCCACCCCGGAAGGCCCTCCTTTGCCCCACGGCCCCGCAGTGCTGCTGAGCACCTCCAGGGGCACCCAGCCCCCAGGGCAGTCCCAGAGGGGCCGGTCTGGCAGTACCAGGTGGACAGAGCCTGGCAAGGGCAGCTTTGCGAGGAGAGCACCGCCCTCCCCATGCGGCCCCTGCCCTCAGCCATCTCTGGGCTGGGCCAGACCAGGCCAGGCCGCAACAGAAGCTGGCCCTGAGCAACTGTGCAGGCACAGAGCGCTGCCGCAGGGGCGCCTTTGCCAGACGGAGCGAGGGGGCGGAGGGCAGGGAGGAACGCCTGCGCCAGGGGACGCCAGCAGCAGCCCTCAGGCGCCAGTGTGCAGGCCGCATCTTCCCTGAGCTCGCTCCCGGGGAGAAGGAGATGCACAGGCAGGAAGCAGGGAAAGCACGTGTCGAGAGTCGCTGCTGCGGAGAGAACGCGCTTGGGCCCCACCTGGAAATGGGCCAGGGCAGGCTTCCTCCCAGGGCACAGCAGGCCGTCGCAATCAGGCAGACCTCACTGAAGAAAGGGAAGTGTCTTGGGGTCTGTGCGGGTGGGGGTGACAGAGCTCCACAGCTGGGACCCTCAGAAACACGGCCACGGCTATGCCATGCGGGCCTCTCTCCCACCCTCCAGCACTGCTGCTCCTGCAACGGGGCACGCAGACCTGGGAGAGCCAGGCCCCCGCAGGAAGAGAAGGCCAGGGCGCTCAAGAAGCAGCGCACAGCCAGCCACGGCCGCTGGGACCCAGCTGTGGCGTGGCCTGCCCTTGCAAGGAAGGGTCAGCAAGCCGCGTGCTCAATTGGTCGTGGGCCCGGAGGATGCCAGAGCGCTGCCAGGGAGGTCTCCCCGGCAGGCAGAGCACAGTGCGCCTCTCAGCTGCTGGCTGGGGGAGACAACCTCCCCGACCCACTCCCCAGATTCAGACTCGGCGGCTCCCGCAACAGAAGCAGAACAGCGCCCCGATCGGCCCCGGCAGCGAGCAGTGAGGGCAACAGCGAGCAGCCCGCTCTCCACATGTCATTTTCAATCCGAAGGCAGCTCCGACCTCCAGGGACAGTTTTGATCATTAATGTAAAGGACTTTTTCATCATTTAACTCCATCAAATTAATCTGAAGTGAAAAACACGGTGCTGACAAAGGAAGCATGTATAAAGCAAGTTCCGCAACATCAAAGGGGGTGGCGCTCGCAAGGCTGCCCCCCGCAGAGAGTTTGGCAAGCACGCCGCTCAGCATGCCGCACGCAGTACCCTGCCAAGGTCACCCAGACGCTTCGGAGGCGCAGGAGGACCGTGCTCCACTCCCGTCCCCTTCCCCGCGGAAGCCTCTGCAGCCGCTGCAAGTGAACCGACGGCTCAGCGGTTTGGCTGCCGCTTTGCTCCCAGCTCCATGTGCCTGGAAAAACTATCTCGCCACGAGGCGCAGCGCTGCCCCGAGCACCACACACCATCCCAAGCCACAGTGAGAACCCCACAGCAGCCGCAACTGTCGGTCACCCATGGCCCGGGGACTGCGGGGCTGAAGCCACTGCCCCCCCGGCCTCTGGCACAAGCCACAGGGCCGGGGCAGCGAGGGAGAGATCGGCCTGGCCGAGGGGCCCCTCCTACCCCAGCGCTGCCCTGCGCAGGGGGCAAGTCATACCAGGAAGCCCCAGGCAGGACTCCATGAGGGGCTGCAGCCAGCACAAGCAGGGGAGCCCGCTGGTCTCAGCCCATGCACCCCCTGAGCTGACGGCTTTGCCCCAGTGGCCAGCAGGTTTCCAGAGACAGCACAAGGTGCCGCCAATTACCCTTCAAGCCATTCAGGGCTTGGGTCAATGGCAAACTTAAAATGAAGAAATAACTGTTAATTAGTGGGGGCTCAGAAGAGCGGTCCTCCCCACAAGCAGCTGGTTTCCAGGGACTTCCTCAGCAGGGCCAGGAGGGCAAATGCCAACGGCTTCCCACGACTCCCTGTCCCAGTGGGACGCCCCCATCCGTGTCACGGGCCTCAGCAATTCCACCCCAACAGTAAGGGTGACGTGGCACTGCAGGCATGGCTGTCCGGCCCCCTTGCCCCGCCCCGTGTGCAGAGAGCCCCGCCACCCGCCTCACCCGCCACATGGGCACCTACCTTCTTGCCGATCAGCTTCTTGCGCAGGAACTCCCGGGCCTCAAACATGTAGGGGATGTCATAGAGGGGGCGGAGCTTCCGGTTCTTGTCCTGCAGGAGGGAAAGGAGAGCAGCACGTCAGCAGCACCACCCTGTGCTGGATTGGGGCCAAAAGGCCAGAGGGGCCTTGCTGCCCTTCACGTCTGCACAGAGGCCTCCCTTGCTGGGGCTTCAGGCGCTGCCCAGGCAGGGGGCCTGGTGCTCCCCCAGCAGGGCCTCCAAGGCACCTGCCCTCTCCGCCGGAAACGGGTGGCGGAGGGTGCTCGGTGCTCTGCTTGCCTCCCTTCCATGCTGAATGCCAAGGGCAGCCCGCCCACCCCCTCCCTCCCCCCTTGTCCGCTCCTCCCGTGCCCCTCCATCCGTGCGACCCTCTTTCCAATGTGGGGGACTGCCCAGCAGAGCCCCTGCCTTGGCCCGGCAAGCGCCCGCAGCGCAGCGGGGTGCTGGGAGGCCAGGCCACTGGTTGCTCAGGGTGGGGAGGGGCGGGCGGGCTGAAATGGCTCCTGGGACATCGTGGGATATCGGGCCCCAGAGAGCCAGGCTGGGGGGCAGCCACAC
Organism: Varanus salvator macromaculatus; assembly: GCA_023646645.1. NCBI lineage: Eukaryota > Metazoa > Chordata > Lepidosauria > Squamata > Varanidae > Varanus > Varanus salvator. The sequence goes on from JAIXND010000754.1 coordinate 86,522,329, forward strand.
ACTCCCCACTTAATCCCCACGTGGGCCCTGGCAGGGGTCCAGCCATCGACAAGGAGAAGCAGATCGCGGCTCCGCAGCAGGAGACCTTGGCCCACAGACAGAGAGTGCTGTTCCAAAGCGGAGCCGACTTCCTCAGGGGGCCGTGGGCACGACTCCAGGGGAGGCCCTGGCCAGGAGGCCGGGCGGGAGCAGAGGACCCTCGCGCCCCGGCCCCACAGCGCTCCCTCCCTCTGGGGGAGGCAACGGCAGCCAGACAGCCCAGCAGGGCCACACGTTGCCCCCTCCTGATGCAGCGGCCCCTTCCAGCCTCCGCTGCGGTCAGCCACTGCAGGAGGCCCCGGCCAGCAGCAAGCCCTTGAGCAACAGTTGGCTTTTCCCCGGCCGAAAGCCGGTCAGCTCTTGCACCCAGGCAGCGTGGACCCCCCCAAGCCTTAGCAAATGCCGCATGCACAGCCTGGGGGAGGCTGTCGCAAGCTGCTCCCTCCCCCATGCACTCAGGTGCATTACGCAAGGCCTCCCCTCTCTGCCTGGGACAGACTGGCAGCAGAAGTGGGAGCGGGGGGGGGGGCACTTCTATTATTTAGTGGGTGCCAGAAGAATTTATAACCGGACGTCAGCACTCTCGTCAGACAAAGCAATAAATACACAGCCTTTCTGGGCAAATCTGAGCTGTGCTGCTGCGAGGCATCGGGAGTCCCCTCAGACGCATCTCCGCGGCTCGCCAGCCACAGGGCCTCGAGGCGTAAATCACATGAGCAGCACATATTTTATTCCCCAAATCGAAGAGACGTTGCAGGCCCTACTTAAAGCCCAGCTAAATTCTCCTTCCCTGGAGGGAGCAGCAGAGACTCTGCTCAGTGCGCTGGCGAGGAGATGGCACGAGGCAGTGCACACCGCAAGCTGAACAGCCGTGTCCTCCAGCCGCAGAAACTCTGGTGAGCCGGCCAAGGCAGCAAGCACCGGCGGACCGGGCGGCCCCTCCTGATGGGCACAGGCAGAACCGGGTTTGCGGAGCCTGGCCTCCAGCAGACCCCGTCCTCTCCCGCCTAACCGAAGTCCCTCTTGGGCAGAGCCAAGGCGCCATCAATCCTCCACGTGCTGCCCAGGATCCCGGCTGAGGATCCAGCTCCAGAGATGCTGAAGGAATTGTCGGAGAGTGTCCCCCACGCAGCTCTGCGATGTCCGGTCCCACCCCACGCTGGTGTTTGCTGGGCGGCCGCAAGGCAAGCAACTCGCAGGTCGCCACTTTTAAAACAGACCATGATTTGTGTGCTCCTTTTAAGCGCCAGAATTTGCACAGGTCGTGGAGCCTGAAATCTGCCCACGTGCCAAATTTATGCAGATTCGAGGCTCCCCAGTGGCTGGCCTGACTCAATTTGGGACCTACCTCATTTCCAAAAACACAAAACACAGCCCGCCAGTAATGCGGCCAGAAGCAAGTGAACAGAATAAACAGCATTTGTCAGAAGAGATGTATTACTGAAGCCTGTCAGATATTGCATGCAAAATATTGGCGGGGGGGAACCGCCCCCATGCACAGAAATCAAGGGAGCCGTCTTTCCCGGAAGCGAAAGTGATGGAACCGGACCAGTTGTCCTTTGGACACAAGTGGAGAAGCGGCGATGTCTGGAGAAGGGAACCGTGTGAGAGAAAGCGAAAGGCAGAAGACGAGGCGGCCCAGGCGCAAGGGGACTGATGCCGCCTTGCCGCGGGGCCACCACCTTGCACTCCGGGCAGGCCAGTCCAGGACGGGACGGTCGGTCCAGGACGGGACTGTCTGGATGGCTCTCACTGCTCGGGAGGCCGCCTGACATCAGAGACAACCTGGCGGCACGGAGCAGCCTCCCCGTCCACGCCAGACTTTTTGCACAGAGACCCATCCCGCCCCCCCCTTCCAATGCAGGGGGGGGCTGCACTGTTGTTGCTGAGTGCCAACCCCCCAGGCCATCCCCCACCTGCCCAGCCCTGAACTCAAAGATGCGGCTGTGGGAGAAACAGGGCCTGAAGCGGCTCTCACAGCCCCCCCCCCCCGCATTTCACGTGCATCTCAAGACAGGCACTTGCAGGTCGAGCCAGGACGAGCAAAGAGAAAGAGCGCCGGGGGGGCGGGGTGCTCTGGTGGGGCAGGGGGGAAGCCAGCCTCCCTCGTCCCACGCCGGTGGCAGCGGCACTGAAGAGGCTGCCCTGCCTCCCCAGGATAAGCGCCTGTGAAATCGCCAATTGATTTGTCACACCGGAGAACTCCCAGCGCAAGACCCTTTCACAGCTCTGAGAATGACAGCAACTCATCACCGGGAATCTGGTCTGAATACATAAGCGCCGGCATGAAAATCTGCACAGCACCTGGGGCATTTCGCCGTGCAATCCAAGCCATATTCGCTCAGGGGCAAGCCCCACCGAGCCAGAGCTGGACATGCGGAAGGCCGCCAGTCCCACCTTCCTTCCGCAGCATCTCAGCAGCACGAAACGCCTGAGCACAAGCCTCTGGAGGGAGTCAAGGCCTTCCTGCACTCTGGTCACTACGCGTCCCCTTCCCGCGTCTCCACTGAGAGCCAGCGCCCCGTGTGACGGCCGCTCTGCCATCGCTGAGCTGGTCTTGGCTGCTTGCCCCACGTGACAGGGAAACAACCTGGTGACCCATCCAGCCTCGCTAAGGCCCCGGATCCTCCACCCAGTTCCCTGGCCATCTGCGCTTCCACCCCCAGGTTCCTTTCATGATGGTTTCTCAGCATGAGCCAGGAAGACACTATCCAGATGGGGAAGCGGCTCTTCCTGTGCCGGAGGTCAGCCTTCGCCCCCTTTCTCCTTCCAAGCAGACTGAGGCGCAAAGTTTTTAACTGGAGCCTGTATTACGCTCAGCATGACAGCCGGATTGGTGCTGCAACGGAGTCCTGCAGAGGTCACGAACGGAGACACCGGCAAAGGCAGGAAACGGGGCACTCCAGAGGGCCCCGCTCCCGCCATGAGGCCAATCCACACTCAATCGCCGCCCTGCCTCCTCAACCAGACGCAGTTGGCTTCGCCCCAGGAGGCATGTGGGGCAGGCAGGGGAACGCCAGCGGGTGCCGGACCGCTCTTCCAGGCTGACATCGGGCGGCCATTTTGCACCCACCCCCTCGGGCTCACACCGGCCTCTCTCAGAAACAAAGCGAGCCAGAAGAGTCTCCCCGGTCATCTAGCCTGACCCCAGCTCCAGCTGGCCCTGCTGATGCACTCCTTAAGGGGTGGGGGCCTGATCCTTCCATGAAGACCCTCACGGATGTGGCCTCAGCCGCCTCCCTTGGCAGGGGGAACAATCGGCCTCGGCATCGCAGCTACGAATTCTCACCCTGCCGCATCTTCCACTTCCGATTCCGATTCTGTGGTGACAACCGTGAAATGCTGGATTTTGGAGGAAGTGGGCTCAGCCCCTCCCCCTTCCAGCCCCTCCATGCTGCTCCCTCACCCACCTGGTTGGGAGATCATACACACAACCATCATTCAACACTGTGCACCCCCAAATCGTGGCTGTATGGTGGGGGCGATTGGCCAGCCCAGCTAGGTGTCTTCCCTCCCAAGGATGTTTTTGCGAGACTGCTGATGCCTGCCCCCCCCCGGGGGGGTGCACCACTTCAACCAGATTCCCAGGAACACAGATAATCCAAATCAGCACTGGGAGGGCTGCTGATGCTGGCAATCAGCATGACCCAATTTTGTCAAGATTCCACTTTTCCTCTCCATTTTAAGTGATGGGAAAAGCATCTTGCACTGAAGAGGAAGCAAATGGGGAGGGCCGCTTCCCAGGACACTGGCCCCACAGCTGCCCCACAGCCAGGCACGCCAAGGTCTGCTGGCAACGGCTCTGCCAGCAGGAGGGATGCTGCAGGAAATCCGGCCTCTGCCACATCTCTGCCTTTGAGGCTGATGCGGAAGCTGCAAAGTTCAGCAGCTCCGTCGGTGTGGAGCAGCCGGTTGCCAACATGGGGGGAAGGTCGTGCCGGGGCCGTGGGGCAGGGGTTTGGGCCTTGTGCCCCGGACCAAGCACAGCCACCATGCCAGGCAGGGCGGCCAGCGCTCCTTCCTGTCGGACCCCCCACTCACACAGCAGGAGCTCGCTTGGGGTGCGCCCCCGAAAGCCCAAGTGGGGCCAAGAGCCCGCCACACGCTCGGCAGGAGCGGCCTGCCTGCTCTCTGCGTGGAAGGGCCTCCCTCCAGCTTGGCCGAGAGGAGGAAACTGACCACGGAGGCCTGGTGGGCAGGGAAAGAGTCGGCAGTCTTCCCAGGGGGCAGGCCGGGGACGACCGCTGGGGAGGCCGGCTGAAACCGGCATGCCTGAGAAATGCCCTCTTTCCCCAGCTTGCTGCCAGAAAAAGCCACTGAGTGTCCCATGGAGGGCAGGCAAGCGGAGCGCTGCTCTGGAGCGGGGCCAGAGGCAGGCCCCCGCCCCCTCCTTCGGGGGCAGAACCCTTCGCCCCTCCCCCACCTCCCAGGGGCAGAGACCCCACGGATCTGCCCCTCTTCCAGGCTGCTTGGCTCCCCAGCGGGACGCAGAGATGGCCACCCCAAGGCCCGGGCTCCGGCTGGGTTGTTGCTCTACTTCATTTTCAAAGCGCCCCACAGCCGGAGCTGCCCGGGCAGCTGGCAAACGTTAAACAAAACAAAACCGCCATGGCAATGCGACTGTGTCACCACAGCAGCAGCCCAGAATAATATGGAGTGCATAAAAACAAAGTTAAAAAGTCAACCTGTCCAAATGCCGAGAAGATAAGCAGGTCCTTGGCAGGCACACCCCCTCGGAAAGCACCATCCACAGCTGGGCTGCCCCTACCACCCGCCCCACCTCTTGGAGAAGGACCCCCAAAGATGACTGCAGATGACCTCGCCACGGAGGCATTCGGGATTGGCTGGCAGAGGCCCCACAGCCCCCCTGCGGCGGGGCCAGTGCGCCCCACACACCACCCGAGGCTCACGCTGTGCCACGGCCCCGCACTGCCCTTTGCAAGCAGAGGCAGGCCCGGGAGGCCACGGCCAGCCACCTCGAGCCCAGGCAAGCCCACCCCTGCCTCCGGGCCATCATTCAGGCACCAAGTCTGCACCCACCCCTCCTCGAAAGGCAACGCTTTCCCCCCACTGAGCAGATCGGCCCGTTACGGTTTCTGAGCCTGCTGGAGTACAGACGTGTCTGAAAAGTGCCGGCTCTAGTCAAGGGCTCCCTCCCTCCCCTTCTGAACAGCCCGGCTTATCACAGAATCCTAGAACAGTTGGAAGGGGCCATCGAGGCCATTGAGTCCACCCCCTGCTGCTGCAGGACACCAGTTCACACCACCCCTCTCAGAGGGCTGCCCAGTTTTTTCCTGAATGTCCCCAGTGAGGGAGAGCCCCCCTCCCCTCCAGGCAGCCGGTTCCCCTGTTGTGTTGCTCTGTCAGTGAGGAAGCTTTTCCTGATGTCCAGCCTGAATCTGGGTTGTCACAACTTGAACGGATTATTCCATGCCCTGCACTCTGGCATCACCCAGAAGAGATCATGACCTTCCTCCTTGTGACAGCCTCTGAGGTACTTGTAGAGGGATATCATGGTTCCCTCCAGACGTCTCTTCTCAAGGCTGAACAGACCCAGTTCTCCCAGTCTCTCCTCACAAGGCAGTGTTTCCAAAGCCTGGATCATTTCTGTTGCCCTCCTCTGGACCCTTTCTAATTTGCCTGCATCCGTCTTACATCTTCATGGACTGGACACAGGATTCCAGGTGAGGTCTGAGGAGTATAGAGGAACTACTACTTCTCGTGATTTCGAAGTAAGACTTCTATTCAGGTCCAAGGTTCCATTTAGATGCCAGGAAGCACTTCCTGACAGTCAGGACCCCCAGGGTATGGGATGGGCTTCTGTGGGAGGTGGTTGAGGCCCCATCGGTGCGGGTGTTCAAGGATAGGCTGGACATGCACATGGTGGGCATGTCATGAGTGGAGCCGGCTGGAACTGGGGGTCAGACGAGATGGCCTGGGAGACCCCTTCCAACTCACTCTGTTTCTGTGTTTCTATTTATGCATCCTAATATAGCATTTGCCCTTTTTTGCAGCTGCATCACGTTGCTGGCTCATGTTTAGCCCGTTGTCCACAATTACTCTGAGGTCTTTTTCTTGTCCAGTTCCCTTGAGCCACATGTTCCCCATCCTGTACGATGCCTTTGGTTTCTCTTTCCCAGGTGGAGGACTTGGCACTCGTCCCTCGTGAATCTCATTCTGTTGCTCTCAGCCCAGTGTTCAAGTTCATCAAGGTCGCCCTGGCTCTTCATTCTGTCTTTTGGGGGGCTCACTATTCCGCCCAGTTCTGTACTGTCTGCAGATCTGATGATCCTCCCGTGTCCTTCCTCCTCTAAATGATTCATACAGAGGCTGAAGAGCACCGGGCCAGGACCAAGCCCTGCAGCCCACACTCGTTCCCTCCTTCCAGTCTGGGAAGGCGCCACTGACGAGCCCTCTTTGTGTCTGATTTAGCAGCCAGTTTTGGCTCCACCTAATAGTTGTGACTGGGCTCTGCTGAAGTTAAACAAATCAGGATGAGCAGCCTATTAATGGCTCTTTACAAAGGCAGAAGAGGCCAACGACCTAATCAAGATGCTCCTGCCATGGGGGGGGGCTCTCCCCAGCCAGTGGCTTCTGAAGAGGCCCCCCTCCCAGGGCCTGCAGGTGCCGCAGCGCCCCACACGCCCCAGGCAGGGCTGAGCACTGTGCTGGGCGCACCAGGCGCTTCTCTGGCGAGCTCTGCCGGCTGGCCGGGACAGGCACCACGCCTGGTTCCTGGGCCGAACAGGGAGGAACCGCGACCTTTGCGGGCTGGTCCTCAGCACCCCTGCACCAGCCCGCAGGCTCAGCACCTCGGGGAGTCCAGGCCGGCCTCTGCACCTCCCATTCCCAGGAGGCAGACGGGCAGGACTGGCCCCACTCCGTAATGCACACGGCCCTCCCACCTGAGGCCCCCCCAGGCCCCCGGCTGCTTGGCAGGCCATCCGCATGGCGGGCCGCCACCCTGAACCGTGGGCAGGCGCCGGGGAGCTGCTGGGAGCTGTGTGGGCTTGGCTGCGTGGGGGCCACGTGGAGGCCGCCGGCTGAGAGGCTGCTCAGCAGGCAGGCAGCTCCTGGCATCGCTCGGGAGCTAATTGAACGGCTCATTCATTGTTAATGATCAGCACACCAAAGCAAGGCAAAGCACGCACAGGTGAGGCGGCTCAAGAGGTAAGCCCACGGGGTCCCTCCTTCGGGCTGCCAAAAGTTTTTGAGGCAGAGAGGCCAAGCTGCCTGCCCGTCACCCCCGGGAGCCCGTCCCTGGGAATCCGAGCGCACTGCATGCCCAGCATGGGCTGCGCCTGAGCTCCCCGACAGTTCAGAGGTGGGAAAGAACGCTTCCTCCTCAGCTGGAGCGAGGTGCCGTTGCTCCAGGCACCCCCCCACCCCACTGCCACAATCGTGAGCTGCTCGGCCAGCTTCACACATCAGGGTGGGCGGCAGCATCACTGTCATCGCCCTCCTGGGCCCATCAAAGCTACATTCCCTCCCCTGGTTCTGCAGGACTCGCTTCCAGGCGTCCCACGTGCGGTGCCTGCCAGACACCCAGCGCAGCGAGGCCACCTCGTCCTCGCCATACCTGCTCAGACAGAGGGCACCAGGAGAACAGTGGGCGTTGTATTCTCACCGCAGGGACCCACCTGAGCACCTGTTCAGATGCCATTCCTGGTGGGTCCCAGGTGAGTCAGCCGCGTTTCAGGCCGTCCTTGGCACCCAAGCAAAATCTCCCATTCAGCCACCGGCAACTTCCGGGTGGAGTGAAGTGGGTGGATGGGAAGCCTCCCTTTCACCCCTGAAGAACCACGTGCCACATCAGAGCCTTTCCTGAGCTGCACCCCAAGGGGAGGGGAACCGAGCGCCCCCCTCCCCCAGGCACCTGATAGCCCAATATAATTGGCTGCATTGATTTCACTATCGATTCCCCTGCAGCCATCTTGGAGGGGCTGGAACAGGCACAAAGCCATCCACAGCGGCCCAGTGGTGAAAACAGCCACCCAGAACAGGACTCTGTGGGTCCCCAGAGGAGCCAAACAAACATTGGCCTCACGGCGGCCACTTGGGAATCGGCTCCGGGCAGTGACTGACAGCCCCCGAGCACCGCAACACTGCCTGCACCTGGCCTCCAGGACAGCTACGGCCGACCTGCACAGGGCTTGGGGGAGCCGCGGCAGACACCACACCAGCAAGCGGGGGACTCCGTCCCCAGTAGTCACCTGTAATGGGGTTCCCTGCTAATGCTCAGCCAAACCCTTTCAAACAACTATAGAGTCCATGAAGGGCAGCCACGTTACACTCTAAAAAATCAGAAGCAGATGCCAAAACGGGAACGCAGGGAGGATGATCAAAGCTCCTGCCCACCCCAAGCGGGCCCCACTGCGCCCCATGGCTCCCCTGGGGACCATGCCGGAGTGTGACCACTTGCGCGCTGGGAGAGCCCCTGAAGCAGGAGGAGCAACGGGAGGGAGCAGGCGCGTCTCCGCCAAACAGCCTGGAGCTGCCCTGGAGGCTTGGTCTAAGAAGCGGATTTCTCGGGCAGCCAGCGAGCCAGCGAGCGAGCGCGCACACAAATCCTGCCGTCTGGAGCATTTATGCACATTCCTTTGCGTGCCTCTGCATTCTCTGTCGTAGTTGCTAGTTTTGAAATGCCTTTGTCAAGTGGAAATGGGGGCACTTGCCTGCAGCTTGCCCCCAGTCACCACACTGGAGGCAGCCTGAGACACGGGAATCTCTCCCGTATCGCTAAGTGTGAACCTTAAACAAGGAGAATTCACGACTCGGGCAGGATAGGCTGAGACAGAGAGCAAACCAGACTGCTTGCCTACAACGGATGCCTGAGTAGTTAGCTGTGCAGTTGTGCCGATGGGGTTTTGTGCAGCCACAGAGGAAGTTTGGGGACACTCTCAGCTGTGGCTGGAAACAGCGACTACCACTCCAAGCAACCTCCTCCAGCCCAGCTGACAGGAGGCCCCCCGGTGACACAGCTGGCACAGAGGCCACCGCACGCAGGGCCCCAGCACAGGCCTCCACGCGTGATCCACACGGAAGGCATCGCGTCTCCCCAGGCAGAGGGCGAGAGGCACACAGAAGGCCCGCACAGCTCCTCCAGTGCCAGCCCGCTCGGGGAGGCCGTGGCTGGAGCTGCACCTTGGGCAGAAGCAGCCCAACCCACCGCAGCAGAAGCGAGAGAGGACACGGCGGGCAGAGAAGGCCTCCAGCCCTTCAGCAGGAACCGGGAGGAGTTGTGGTGGGACCTGTGGCACATCATCCTAAAAATGCCGGTATGTCCTCGGAGTACAACATTCATGGCTCCTGACACCGTCACACTAATGCTCAGAGTGGGGGAAAGAAACAGCAGAAGTTTGGACTCTTACTCCAAGAGAGAAAATAAGGCTTAATGGTATATTAAGATAAATTATATACTCTATCAATATTTTATATTAAGATAGCAGATGGCAGGAGAAACAAGTGTGGCTCTACAAAAAACATTGAGTCGACCTGACAGCAAAAACAGGCGTGTGCAGGACGTGGCAGCAAGAACAGGCTCCGAGGGAAGAGCCCGGGCGGGTGGCACAGAAGGCAGGCCTGTGAGCAGGAGGGCTAAAGCTGAGAAGCGACTGAGGCAACAAACAGGGGTGTTCACAGGAAAAGGCAGAGCGAAAAAATGGGGCTCGCTTCTCAGTGTGGAAGACAGACTGATAACAGATGACGAAGGAAAGATCGGAGTGTTCAATGGCAAAGTCTTCTCCCAAAGCAGGTGGCAGAAATGAAGTACAAACCGAAGGGGAAGGATTGGCGCTTGGGATTAATAAACAGGCGGCCAAGGAGCACCTGATTTCTCTGAAGGAGTTCAAATCTCCAGGGCCTGATGAGCTGCAGCCTAGAGCAATAGAGGAACTGGCGGAAGACCTCTCAGAAGCACTGAGTGTCCATTATCCCTGAGAAATCATGGAGGGCGGGGAAGTGCCGGGCCCCGGGGGGCTGCTGCTGACCCCATTTTCTGGAAAGAACCTGGGAGCAACAGACCAGTCAGGCTGACATCAATCCCTGGGAAAGTTCTGGCGCAGGAGATAAAGAAGCCAGCCTGCGAGCACCGTGAAGACACTGGAGAAAATACCAGAAGACAACACAGATTTCTCAGGACCAAAACTTTCTGGCATCGTCTTTTTTCATTTCTCAAAACTCATCTGGCATCATTTTTTGATCAGATAGCAGTGGAATCAGGTGAGCGCCCAGAGCACCCTCTGGTCCAGGTGCGCCGGAGGAGCTCCAGCAAGTGCAGCTCAGGATGTTGGCAAGGTGCTTGACGGGCTCCTGTGGCCGCAGCCAGACCGATTCTTGCCCCTCTTGGCTAATGAAAGCCAGAGGGGCGAACTGCCGGCTGGGCCGGGGCGATTGAAGCTTCTCTGTGAGGAGGAGCGGCCCCGGCCGCCTGAAGCAAGTGGTGGTGTGACCACTCCCGAGGACCCCCTCCCTGGACCAGAGGAGCTTGGCAAGTTTCAGCCGGTGGCAAGCATTCCCTTCCCTTGAGCAGGTGGTGGCCAACTGGCCTCAGGCATTCCAGGGCTGACTGATTATCTGGACCCACTTCAGCTGGGGTCCAGCTCGGGGGGGGGGGGGCCCTGTAGGATGATCTCTGCTGGGAGAGGCGGAGGAGCCACCCTGCTGGTTCTCCTGGACCTCTCGGTGGCCTTCGGTACCATTGACTGTGGCATCCCTCTGGAGCAGCCGGCCGGCCTGGGGGTGGGAGGCCCTGCACTGCGGCAGTTCCACGCCCACCCGGATGGGCAGCTCCCGAAGGCGGTGCTTGGGGGACCCTGCTCTGGCCCGGGGCCCTCCAGCACAGGGCTCCTGAGGGGTCAGCCATGTGAAGCCGCTGGGTGAGGTCTTCCAGAGTTCTGGAGTGCATTGTCATCAATGCGCTGATGACATGCAGCTGGCTCCCTGTCTCCTTTCCTTCCTCAGCGGGTGAGGCTGTGACTGTGCTGAATCGGTGCATGGCCACAGCAGTGGACTGGAGGAGGGCCAGCAAACGGAAGCTCAATCCGGATGGGACTGAGATGCTGCTGGTGGGGGGTCTTCGTCCAGATGGGTGTGTCCCGCCTGGTCTAGATGGAGCTGCCACCTCTCAAAGGAGCAGGCACATAGCTTGGGGTGCTCCTTGAAGCATCTCTGTCACTTGAGGCCCAGGAGGCAAGCCAGTGGCTTGGAGTGCCCTCGACGCTGCTAGCTCAGCCACGTCCCTGGCTGGACAGAGATCGCGTGCTACCAGTGAAAGCATAAATACCTGAAAAGCCGTCACATGTCACAAGCGGAGCCAGCTGGAGCCAGGGGCCAGACTAGATGGCCCGGGAGGCCCCTTCTGACTCACTCTGTTCCTATGTTTCTAAAGAGGAAGGTCAAGATCTGTTCTTGCGAATAACAGATCTTGCGGATCTGTTCTTGACTTGACAGAATGATCAAGTCAAGCTGAGAAAACTCAGGTTCAGGCTGGACATCAGGAAAAGCTTGCTTGCTGTCAGAGCAATGCAGCAGTGGGACTGGCTGCCTCGAGAGGAGGTGGGCTCTCCCCCACTAGAGACATTCAGAAACAAACTGTGCAACCATCTAAGTGGGTTGGTGCAAACCGATGTCCAGCAACAGCAGCGGGTGGACTCGATGGCCTTCATGGCCCTTCCAACGCTACTATTCGATGATTCCACTGATTCTATGAAAACTGGCCAAACTTGACAGCATTACATTCATCACAGACAAATGTGAGGTTCTTCATCTGGGCAAGAATGAGAAAACACAGGACCAGGGGATGGCGGCGGAGGAGCACATGGCCTGACAGCAATGCGCATGCAAGGCTCCATGGGGTGGGAGTCTGTGGCGAGCTAAGCACGAGGCATCAGTGTGATGTGGCTCAAAACGGGCCAAGGCGAGGGCGGAGGGCCAAGCTGCATTTTGAAAACACAGGAAGACACCAGACGCCACTGCGAGACTCCATTCTCCACGCCTGGCAAGAACCTGCAGACTGCAGGGGCAGGATGAGTGCACGGGATGAAGGGGCACAGCTGAGTCGCGAACGGGCAGAAGCCGACACTTGTGCGTCCACGTGCAGAGCCGAAGGAACAGGGCAAGCATGCGAGGCAGGCTGGGAGAGCAGTGCCTAGAGCAGCGCCTCTGTGGCGGGCCTCCTCCGACACGCACCCCAGGGCTGCTCCGTGACGGGCAGGCCTGTGCCATACTGCGGGCACCCTTGCCGACGGGCGGCAGAGGCCTGGAGGGCGAGCACGGCCCAACCACGATCGGCAGGGCAGGCAGAACAGCCCGAGGGTGCCGGGGCCTGGGCGACCCTGGCCCTGGGGGCTGTCGACAGCCTGAGCAAGAGAGCGTGGCCGCTCACCCTCCCAGCGGCTGCTTGTGCCCCCACCAAAAAGAAAAGAAAAGAAAAGAAAAGAAAAGAAAACCTTTTGAGTACAAGAGGCTGGAATTTGCAAAAGGAGGATAGAAAAATGGAAGCAGCCCGCTTCTGAATGCTGCTTCCCAACCCCAGAAGGACCTGCCTGCAAAGAGATGCGAAGGCCCACAAACCACGAGAAAAATGCGGAGAGGATCCCTAGTTTCTGTGGGCTTTTTCCAAATACTTTTTTCTTGAATAATTCAGGAAATGGAAAAAAGTCGGATGCTAAGCTATTTTCTTTTGAATGATGAACATGTTTAGGACCACATCCACATATTGCCACTAACTTTTACTCGCAGAAAATAATTTCTGTGTGATAAGATGACATTTATATAAGACTAGAGATGGAAAATAATCTTGGTTGTTTTTTAATCCTCTCTGTAAGATTCCCAGCAGAATTATTTCTTCCATTCATTATTAAAATTTTTGATCACCATAAGCTGGAGTTGACTCGACAGCGCACAACAACACAACAACAACAACAAGCATCTTTTACTGACAGGCATTCTGGGATGCTCGGTCCTCTTCCACCGCAAGGAAGGGAATGGGCATTTCAGGCCGTCTGGGGTTTGTGTGGAGGCAGTCCTGTGTGCCTGGCCCTGCTCTCCTTTGCTGCTGCCGCACTCAGTGGATGCAGCTCGAACCCACATGCAGGAGCTCTGTCACTGGGGCCGCCAGATGCAGCTCAGCAGCCATGGGCCACCCCACCTGTCTCCTAAGATCGATGCAAGGGTGAGATGCTGCAGCCACGGTTTGTGCGCAAATTCTTCATCAGACCTTGCCATTGGGCAACAGTAGCTCTACTGTAAAACCTTTAACGGCTCCCACCAAAGTGAACCCCGAATCCCTCGAACAAGCGCCACAGCTCAGTTCCTGCAGCAAAGGGACAGGAGAGACCACCGTTCAGAACAAACAGCAGCTAACTTGCTTATTGGGATAAACTGCGGGCAGTCCCCAGATTACGAACATTCGGATTACAAAGAACTCACACTCACGAACGCACGGACCGCCACAAACCTATAGGATTATCTCTAGGGAAAAGTCATGACTGTCTCTAGGGATGAGACACATCTGGCAGGACAACATCAGTGGCCGTGTAGTTCACAGAAACACAGAAACAAAGTGACAATGGGACTGCACAAACTGCACTATATTTTTTTTTAAAAAATAAAATCTATTAGCAATGCAACAGTTTAAAATGCACTAACACACTTAAAGTGGAAAGTGAAAGACTGAGAGATCTGCAAAGCAAGGTTTCCATTCTCCACCCTGGTGTTCCTTTCGTCATGGTTTCAAAGTTCCCAGGAATGCTCTCTTTCCGCACCTGGCAAGTGACGGGAGGCAGGAGGCCCCCGCTGCTCCCCTGATCAGGGTCTTTCCTAAGCCGGGCAGCAGCATCCTAAAGATGCTTGACTGGGACCGTAAATGCAAGCCTGGTGCTGGGTTGGGCTTGCTTTTTACATCAAGTGTCAGGGATCGCATTTGCTCCATACTTTTGCGTACGTTTCACTATCCACGTCAAAGGATTTCTCCCGCCACAGCAAGGGTGCTTTCCGTGCTTGTTCCGTTCCAGAAGTGTGAGCGCACGCACAGCCAGGGCAGTGCCCGTGACACCCGAGTGTCCGGCAAGCGAACAGTTCTCCTCAAACCCAACCGTCATTAGACACTTATTAGGGGAGTCCAGATAAAAAGGAGAAAGCAGCTGCTTCAGCGGAACCGAGAGAGCGCTCCCATTATGGAAACGGGCTCCCCGCTGGAGGCTGGTAATTGCAGGCCGGCTGTTTTAGCAAGATCGGCATCTTGTCCGGCCGCGCTGACGCAGCCAGCTCCTCGCCTGCCTCCCATCACGCAGCAAGCAGGCGCCGAGTGGCCTGCCGGCTGCACTGAGGCCGATGCCTTCCTCTGCCCCCCACCCCCCGGGGCACAGGGGGCTTGCCACAAGGCGTCCCCCAGAGCCACCTGGAGCTGGAGGTGGCCCCCTGCGAAGGCAAGCAGAGCGGAGGCGTGCCAAGCATGCGGGGGCTGGGGGGGGCTGGAGGAAGGCCAGGCAGGCAGCTGCTGCCCCAGGGCCAGGCCGGGAACCGGCAGCTTCAACCCCCCAGGCCTGCCTCGAAGCCAAAGAGGGGCTGGCTTGATGGGGGAGGCGGGAGCACCCCCTGCGCCACCCACAGGTGCCTCTCTCAGGAATCACGCACTGAAGTTAAAAGAAAGCAGATATAGACTGGGCACCGGGAAGAACCGCCTCACTGCCAGAGCCGTGTGACAATGGGACCGATTACCAGGGGAAGCGGTGGGCTCTCCCTCGCTGGGGAGGCTCAAAAGGCGCTCAGTCAGCCACCTAGATGGGATGGTGCAACTTGCCATCCTGCATGGAGCAGGGGGGCGGGTGGCACCCCACGCCTCTGGCTCGAGCAGGGGGGCCCTGCCTCCTGCCCTCTTCCCCCCGGCCAGCCCTGCCTGCTCCATGCAGGGAGAGGCACCCTGGGAGATGCGAAAAGTTGGGGCAGGGGCCCCCATGGCCTCAGCCCCACCACGCACTCCCCCCGGGGAACCCGGGGCATCCCATGGAAGCCCGGCTCCTCCAGGCTTGCCCAGCTGCCGCTGTCACTGCCGCCGCCACCACAAATTAATGAAGTTGTTTGTCTTGTCAGCTTGTGTTACACGTTGTGCCGACGTGTTAGGTGATCAGCAGAGGCGTGACGACTCGTTATCCCGCAGGCGCCCCCAAGACCAGCCATGCAGCCACGGAGCCGGGAGCCTCAGCTGGTCCGAGATGCTGGGAGGCCAAGCGGGTGCCCCGCGGAGCACGGCCGGGCAGACGTGGCTTGCTGCACCGAGGAGGAGGGCCGGGGACGGGCAAGGCTCCGGAGAGCCGTCGCAAAGGCAGCCAGGCGCCACAGGGCAGAGCTCGCGCCCCTCCAGCAGCCGGCCTGGGGCAGCCCCCCGCCTCACCCCCTGCAGACCCACTGTTCATGCTTGTCTGCCTGAGGCCCCTCGCAGGGCTCCGGCCTCGCCTCACTCGGGGCACGTGGGAGACGGAGGCAGCCCTGTGGCGGGGCCAGGCAAAGGCAACCCGGGTCCCACCCCGCCCAGGCATGGCGCTCAGCGCCTTGCAGCCCAGCCAGCCTCAGAGGGTCGTTGTGAGGACAGAGTGGAGGCGGAGGGCTGCATTCCTCGCTGGGGCACCTGGGCGCATGAGAGTTTCTGGCTTGCAGCAGCTCATTGCAAAAGGAGAGCATCCGAGTGAGCTGCAGCCACAGACAGCTGCAGCCACAGAGCTCCCCAGGGGCTCTGCTTCACCCCCAACCCCCCGTTTTCAGCATCTCCACAAAACTGCTGGGGAGGCTTAGGCTGGAGCGCCATCCATGTGCCATCCATGTGCAGGTGACACGCAGCTCTGCCCCTCGCTGTCTTCCAGTCCAGGTGAGGCAGGGCCTCTCTTCACTGGTGCCTGGGCCCCATGGCTGACTGGGTGATGGCTTATACGCTGAAGCGCAGTCTGGACAGGATGGAGGTGCTGCTGGTGGGCAGTCTGTCTGTCCAACTGGGGAGTTTTCAGTCTATTCCGGACAGGGTTGTGCTCCCCTTCATGGAGGAGGCTCCTAGCTGGCGGGGGCTCCTCCAGCCCAAGTTCCCCTTGCCCTGCAGGCAACCTCGGTGGCCAGCAGCACCTTCCCTCCGCTTAGGCTGGCTTTTCAGGTACGCAGAAACAAGGAAACAGAGCGAGCCCGAAGGGGCCTCCCAGGCCAGCCACGCTCCTGCTCGGACAAGCGAAGCCTCGCCACAATTCATCCACACTCTGGGAACTCCTTGCCTGGGTTACCGTCACGCACTCTGCACAGGCCGCCATCTGCGGACGGGGCCCCCCACTAATCCGAAACAGCCATGGGCCAGTCTGCTTAACGAGTTAAGCAGGCCAGAAGTTAACGAGGCCAGTCCTGGCACTCGCGCAACAGCCACCTTCCACCAGCTGCTGTGGCCGCCCGGGCCCAGCGGAAAGTGCTCACGCCAGCAGGCTTGGGGCCGGCTCCTCCGAAGGCACGCCTGTCGCCATGCATCCCTGCCGGACCATCAAGGCCTTCAGCGGAGGCCCTCCACAAATGAGGAAATGGTGGGTAAGGAAGAGTGAGGAAAGGGGCCTTTCCGCCCCCCCATCTGTGTAAATCTGTGCCTAAGGAGGCGCAACTGGCACCCGCAGGTCCAGCTGCCTGCATTTAGTACTTGCTTTTAGGAAAAATTTTAGTTCTATTATCTTATTTTCACTGCTTACTTTTATTATCTGTTGCATTGGTTCTCCTGTGCCATATTTTATATGAACTGCATTTCATGCTCCATTGAACGTTACAGTTCTCGCCCCGTTACAGTTTTTATGGCTGTGCTGCTGTTCTGGTTTGAGCCATGCAGAGAACCGCTGGGCTGCGGAGTGGCAGACGAGAGCAGTGAATAAACAAGAAGGGCAGAAATCCCGGCCTGCATGTGGCGGCAGCGCTTCTGGCAAGCGGGGCTCCCAGCCGCTCCCAAAGCCAGGCTGCTCCGGCCTCCCCGGCAGCCCCTCCGCATTCGAGACGCTCCCCTTGGCTCCTCTCGCTCGTAGGCCAGATCTGCCCCAGCCGAGCTCTGGGGCCAAAGAGGCAGCAACAGGGGCCCCAATCCTGACACTCCGGGCTGCCCTATGCCCAGCAGGACACACTCTGAGCTGTGCCAGCGGGGATCGCGTGCCAGGGCAAGTGTCCGGGGGGCCACGCGTGCTCTTCCCCAGGCGACAGGAGCTTCCATGGCCCTCTTGGCAGACCTCCCTCAAGCAGCCAGGAGAGGAGGGGAATCCTCGATGGGGGCATTCCTGCTGCTCACTCGCCACCCCCATGTTTCTCGGCAGAGGCTGATCAGATTAATCGGAGCACTGGGACTCCACTCAAGGAGCGAGACAGGGCGGCAGCCGGAACAGGCCCCCCACCCCACCAGACAATCCAGGGTCCTTACAAGAGGAGACCAGCAGAGGTAGGCCTGGTGCTCCCCCCCTCTTGTGTTGAGTGCCTGGCAGAGTTCCCTGGACAATGAGAAGCGCCCCCCCCCCCGGCACCCTCCCAGCCAGGTGGCTGATGCCTTCCCATCACTGCTGCTGATGCCTCGACTCTGCGCATGTCGGTGCAGGGACCTGCTGCAGACCGACAGCGAGCGTTACAAAGGGAAATGCCACCCTTGGATGTGTGGCCGGAAGCATGGCTTCCACATCTAGGGAGGCGCTGGTGCCGCTGTACGCAACTCTGGTGTGCCCACAGCTGGAGGGCTGCGTCCAGTTCTGGGCTCTGCATGACAGGAGAGGCACAGCAGAGTTAGACACAGTCCAGCGCAGGGTCGCCAGGATGGTGGCCAGGTTGGGAGGGAGGGCCGATGAGGAGAGACGGAGGGCACTTGTCTTTTCAGCCTGGAGAAGAGGAGATTCTTGAGGTGGGGGGATCTTTGAACAACTTTTAGGTATGTGAGGGGATGCCATGCGGAGGAGGGCCGTGAGCTGGTCTTCCCTGCAGGGGAGGGCGGGATACGTTCCAATGGGGTAAAGCTCGAGGAACCAGGCTTCAGGTTGGATGCCAGGAAGTACTTCCTGAGGGTTAGGACCCCAAAGATATGGAATGGGCGTCCAAGGCAGGTGGTGGAGGCCCCATCGGTGAGGGCGTTCAAGGAAAGGTTAGACAGCCACATGTTGGGGTTTACATGAGTGTAGCTGGCTGGTGCTGGAGATCAGACTAGATGGCCCAGCAGGGCTTTTTCTTGTGTTTCTTGTGGATCCCCATCAACCCGTCCGCTCCCACTGCCCGCCTGCGCCTTTGCCGTGTGAGGCACCAAGCAGGCCCGTGCTGCAGCAGAGGGAAGGAGCGCGGCCACGACGAACCCGCACCCGCACTTGTGACCACTGCGGGCTGCTGCGGGCGCCCGTGAAGTGAGCCACCTTTCTGCACAGTAGGGCAGGCAGGATCCCCAGCCCTGCCCTGGCTTCACGGGGGCTGCTGTGGGCCATCAAGTCGTCTCCTCATTACGGCGACCTTCTGCAGACTTTGGAGGACTTCTGGGCCCCCAGGGGCCATTATTGCAAGCAAGCACCCCACAACTGCAGCCCCGTCCACTCCAAGTGGAGGGGTGCAGCCCGGGGACTGTGAGAATTCACTGCTGCTGGCGGGGGGGGGGGGGGAAGGAAAACCCACAAGCTGCCGGTTCAGGCCGCTTCTGCCAGCCTGAAGAAAGTGGAGCCTCTGCCCACTGCAGGAAAGGCAAGGCCTGGAACTGCCCCCTCTCCCCTGCGCAGCGATGAGGCCGGGGCAGCTGCCAGAGCGTCCCCCTCCTCCGAGCTCGCAGGCCTGGAGCCATCTGTCGAGCGGCATGCTGGTCGCCGCTGGAAGCGAACGCACGGCGCAGGCGTGGCGCTGCGGTGCACGAACCGGCCCCGCTGACAGCTGTGGGCGACTCGCTCGGCTAGCTGCTCTCCAACAGCCTCCCCGGCCCGCGCAGGGAAGCATGGCGGATACGCTCGCCAGGTGGGACGGAATGGTGGCAGAGGACCGAGGAGCATGGCGTACCCAAGGCAGCCGCCGCCTGGGCCGGCTGTGGGCCCCTGGGAGGCAGCCCCCAAGAGGCACGGGCACGGCGAGGCGGGTCCCTGGGGGCAGGGCGGGTGCAATCACAGGAGGAGGCTCCCTTCTGCAGCACAACGCAGGGCGAGCCCGGCGGGCCGGGGGCTCTGCGGGCAGAGCCACTCCGGCCTGGGCAGCCCCCATCGCAGCTGCTCTCCCTCATACCGTCAGCACTGGAAGGCCAGAGGTGCTGGGGGGAGGTGCGTAAGACCCCCCCCCGAGACGCCAGGCACCGGGAGAGGCGACGCTGGTGGGAGAGGGGCAGCTCAGAGCACAGCCGCCCCCGCATCCAGCCACGCAAGCAACACACGCTCAAGGGGCAAATCCTCCTCGCTAGCCAGGAGCTCATGGGGAGCAGGAGGCCCAAATGAAGCGGGCTTCCAAAGAACACGCGTGCCAACAAGAGCCATGGCTGAGCTCCTACAAGCTCCCGCCTCACGCTGCGTCGTTCCCGCGAGAGGCTGCACTCGCGGGGTCTTCGTGCTGAGGAGCCTGCCCAAAAGAGCGGACCGTGGTGGCGCAGGACAGAGCCTGCCCGGCTGCTCTCTCTCTGCGGGCCACGGAACCCCGTGGGCGTGAATGCAGCTCTCCAGCCCCCTCCCGTGAGCCCCGCCGCCTTTCTCCATGCAAGAGCCGCTCTCTACCGTGGGTGCACCACAGCAAGAAGCGGGAGATTGTCTCCTTGTTCTCACAGCTTTGCTGCCAAGCCTCAGAAGGGCAAAGGCCGCCTTCCGCGATGCCCACACAACGCGAGGCCTCTCGCCGGCCACGACAGGCGCTGACACAGCGACAGGCGGAGGAGGAGAGCCGGCCTCTCAGAGGTGCTGGCAGGCTGGCCGGGCACGCGACAGCGGCTCCCCCTGGCCTGGGCGCCCTCTCGCGAAACGGGAAGCAAGGGAACTGCTCCCACGAGTGGAGATCTATTAAAAGGGGGCCGTGGTGGGGGGAGCTGCAATGTTCTCGCCCTCTACCAAACTTCTGAAGCAAAAGCAGAAGCCAGGCGAGCCTTTGAGGAAGGCCAGCAGTGTTTCTGGAAAGGGTGCGCCGACATCCAGCAGATAATTTGCCAGCTTTTGATGTCAGCAAAGCCACCTTGGCTAAGCAAAGCCAACGCAAGAAGGCGACCGCCCGCTGAGCCAAGAGCTGCGGCCTGAAGGATGCACTGATGGGGTCGGAATGAGCAGTGCCTGCGCAAGAAAGGATCTGTTCGGGGGGCTCGTTACAGCGTCTGCCGGGCGCGGAGCTGCCGGGGGAAAGGGCAGGCTGCTTGCCTGCCACTGCCGCTCTCCGCATGGCCGTCTGGGCACTCGCACGCTGGTTTTGCCATGCAGCACAAGGCAAGCGCCATTCCAAGCGTGGTTAGGAGGGAAACAAAGTAGAGCTGCTGCGGCCTTGCTCCTGGAATACCAAGCGCCGTTCTGAAAGGGGGCCTTACCGGAAAAGGGGCCTGGTTCTGCTGGGAAAGTGCAGGGGCCCCCGAGACGCAGCCGCTTCCCTCCGAGGAGCAGCTCTGACAACCGGGACTGTTGGGCTTCGCAGAAAGGCGAGGCGAGACAGGACAGGGGCTTAAAATAACGCACACTCTGGATGGAAGCGTGCAGAGGGAGCCTGCCTTCTCCCCCTCCCAGAGCACTCAAAGCAGGGGCATCCTGAGTGGAGGGGCTTTAGGGGAGGCAAGCGCTTCTGCGCACACAGCTGTGCCAAAACGGCGGGATTTGCTAGCCAGGAAGGGGTGCTGACCGCCCACTTGGGCGGCTTCCAAGGGGGACTGGGCAGATTCATGAGGGAGGAGGCCAGCAGTGCCCGTGCGGGGCCTCCTTCGCCAGAGGCAGCACACCTGCAAGTGGCCGTCCTGGCAGAGGCCCCACAGCCTTCCTGCTGGAGGGATCCTGGGGGCAGCTGGCTCGCTACCCTGGGGTGCAGTGATGGGCTGGATGGACCTTTGCTCGGATCCCACAGGGCTTTTCTCACGCGCTTAGAAAAAGGATGCCCAGATAAGCGACAGGTTGGCTCGTTGAAGGAAGCACACCCTTAGATTTAGAGCAGCTGAACAGGGATGTCGGGGAAGGACATTTGGGAGGGCTTCAAAGGGTCACTGCAAGTCAGAGGCAACTCGATGGCACGCGGCATGCGGCAAGCAGCAGCGCAGCAATGCGTATTTTCATACTCTGGACCCATTTTGTTCTCTAAAGCTAGGATAAGGCTATGAAATTGTGCTTTTTGGTGCTAACAAGCTTTTGGAACAATGCATTTCGATGCATCGCTTCATTTAATGCTATCTCGTTCATTTAATGCATGTACATGAATACTTTCCAAGACGACAATCTTTCCAAGAAGGCTTACAGTATAATACAGTCCATTCCATATCAATGTTCAAAGTCCATCAAATTATGAGCTAACTGTAAACAAATTTAAGAATGGACCAGAGAGGAAGGCAGCATGTCCGCTTTGCAGAGATCTGCTCAAGCGGTGGCACCGGCAACCAGTCTGTGGGAGATCCCCGGGGTTCAGTGCCCCCCTTCCTCTGGGTTTAATAAGGCCAACCTTCAACTGCAAAGGCATCAGGAAGGCTGCTTTGCCCGTAGGGCTCACGTCTGCCCCAGACTAGTCCTCCCCTGGATGAAGAGGCAGCCACAGGGCCCGGGGCTGCACAGTGGTCCACGGCGCATGATGCCCCACCCGCATGCGCTGGGAGCTCCTCACGGGTCAGGACTGAGGCAATGCGGCATCCTGAGAAGGCAACTCGGGTAGTCCTGAGCCACCAGCTCAAAACCTACATCCAGAGTGCCGATCAGGATGCCTTCTGTAAAGAGAAGGGTGTGCACCCTTTCCTTCACACGAGACCCAGGTCAAAATCATCCGCACTACGCCAGTCATTACGGGTGGGCAGCGAGGCAGGCAGGCAGGCAGGGAGACAGCAATGCGCTCTCAGCGGGGGCCGGGGGGAGCTTTGTGAGCACCCTGGACCGGCGAGATGGCAGACAGGCGGGTCCCGGAGCCGGCCAAGCCGGAGCTCTCCCGGAAGCAAGCGTGGCACAGCTAGGCTGCCCTGGCCGGGGCGCTTCCTAAGGCAGCGAGGCTCAGTGCCAGTCCCTTGTGTGAGGGAAGGTTGAAAAAAGAAGAGGATGAAGAACGCTGAGAGCCCGCGTGGCTCCACAAAGCAGCTGCCACCCTGGATTCACAGGGGCAGAGCCCCAAGAAAGGTGTGCCCTGAGAAAAGAACTGAAGTTTGGCCGAACCCAAAACGGCCCTGGCCAGCCCAGCCTCGCTTGGCAGCGAAGCAGCTTCTGTGCAGAGCAGTTCCGAGAGCAGCGCCCACCGCGCCCTCCGCAGAAGCACGATCTGGAAAGCGACCCCGCTGAAGCGCTGCGAACGGCTGCACCCCGAGCCAGGCCTCTGCAGCGCCGCTCCATCGCGCGGCCAGCCGCCCTCTTCTGCCCCTCAAGTAGCCAGCAGCAGGGCCCCAAGCTGGGAGACCCGGGCCCAGGCCCCACTCAGCCACGGAGCTCACTGGGCGACCCTGCTCCAGGCCTAGCAGACTGCCGGGGAGGCTGTTCTGAGGATAAAATGAGGAACCTTGGCAGCTTGGAGGAGGAAGAAAAGCGGGGTATGCGGACAATGGAGTAGCAGCACTGTCCCATCCCACCTCACCCCGCAAGGAACACCGGACGGCCTGAAGAATGGCCAGGATGGCCAGCCCACAGTCAGCCAGCCCGGCCACGAGCCCAAGCGATGTGCTCAGCCTGTGGCAGGAGGCCTGGGCTGGGCAGGGCTCAACTCCATCAACCAGGGTGCAGAGGAGGCTCTGCAGGGCCCCCCTCACCGAGATGCTCCACAGCGGCCCCGGAAGTGTCCCACAGAAGCGCACTTGCCGGCCCCACTGTGAAGGAGGCCCCGTTAGCCACGCCGCAGCCCAGCCACTCGCACATACCTGGCAAAAGCGGCTTGGGGCAATGAAGGAAGCAGAAGCGGCTGGCCCCGACTACATGGAAAGGATGCACACGCGCAGTGCCTGCTCAGCTCCCAGGTGGCCTCGGCATCCGGGCCACCACAGAGGAGGCTGCCCAAAGCAGGCGGGCGCACAGACCCGGCGGCTCAGCAGGTCGGGACTCGCGTCGTCTTTCCAGCTGCCAGAAGGAAGCTGGGGAGGCCACAGGCCCCACGGCCAGCAATCCTATGCTCCTCGTCGGGCCCCTGTCCATCAGGGCCGCTCGCTCCGGCCTCCCCAGCCCAAGGCAGCACAACCATGGCCGCGCCTTCAGAAATGAGGCAGACGCATTCAGGGGGAAGCTTCACCACCCAGAATGTGAAATTCTTAGCCCAGGGAAGAAAGCCATGATGGCCCCAGGGATGCTGCTGGGGGTGGGGGCAATACCGAGGCAGGAGGGCTCACTGCAGCGCAGGACGCCATGCAGCATCAGGAGCTCTTCTGTCGCATCCAGCCGTGGGAACAAGCCCGAGGCCGAGAGAGGGCGACTCCCTAAAACAACTATCTATGGACCACCCTTTGGGTTTGTTCCTAAAGCAGTTTACAATGTAACATTAAATGCAATCTTAAAAACTGACTCAGTTTTGTTTCTAGCAAAACAGAGAACTGACGCAACCCCCGTGCAGATCAGCCACAGGACACGTCTGAAAGGTCCCCAGTGCTTTGCCAACATGCATCTTTGGCCGCCTCCAGCAGGATGCAAGAGCAGGGAGCCAGTGGGCTTCCCCGGGAAGGCCCACTCCAAGAATACTTTCAAAGGCAGCAGTGTAACCAAGCCACCCGCAAGGCAGGCCACAGCGGCCTGAGGGCAGTCCCAGAAGGCACGTGGGTCCTGAAGTACTCCTGCGAGGAAACCGTTCCCCAGCTGGGCTAGTCCGTGGCTATCTGCATGCTCACCATTTGTCTTGTCTGAACTGACTCTCTCTCTCATACACACCCACCCACACACAACATCTTCTCCGGACTGCAGGACTGACCCCACTCATCTGGATCCAGCAGAGTGGCAGAACAGAGAGAGCCCCGAGTCACCAGCAGGCCGAACCCGCCGCACTGCCTGGCCCTGGATGCTCCCCACCAGGAGGATGCAGAAAGCGCCTCCCAGGGAGGCTCCCAACTCACTTGGCTACCACAGGCGGGCATGGAGCAGGGCGACGCAGGGCCCGCAAGCCGGAAGGGGGCAGGGCCGGTGCTCCTGAAAGCTGCCAAAAGGCACAGAACTCGCCCTTCTCCTGGAGCAGGGGGCCAGTCAAGGCCGTGCTTCTGCCCCCGGGCAAGGCCAAAGCCTAGGCCAGCAGACGTGGGGCGATCAAGGCTCCATCCTCCGGACAGTCCTGCTCCCAGACTAAGGGGCCCAGTTACCGAAGTTGGGGGGGGGGGGCGTCTCCAAACAGTTTGTCTCCCTCTCCAGTCAAATTCAGCCGAAGGTCAGCCAGGCAACCAACTCGGAAACTAACCCGGCAGTGAACGTGGAGCAGGCACACACGGCCGCCCCAGAACGCTGGGCACACAGGACACAAGCTGCCGCCTTCACAGGAGCCCCACCGGTGGCTGCACAAGGTCTCCACCAGCCGGGCTTCCTCCACCAGGGAGCGTGGTGTCGCCCCGACAGTGCGGGGAAGGCAAGCCATGCTGCGAACAGGCCTTCGGGGGGCCCTTCTGCCCCCAAACTCAGCCATCGCCCTCGCCACGGCACCTCCAGCAGCTCCTGTGGAGGCAGTCCCAGAAAAACACGGCACACACGGATGCGGAAGGCAGTCGGCAAGCCGCAACGCACAGAAAGGCCAGCCTGCACCTTAAGTGCACGCCAGAGCGGAACAGCGCGGCGGCAGCTGGTGCCGGGCTGCTCCGCCATGGCAGCTCCACCATGGGCTCCTCACTCCCTCAGTCGCCACTCTGCCACGCACTGCAACATTGCTTTGCTCTGCGGAGAGCAGTCCACCCGAAGCGCACTAAGCAGCAGTTTGTGGAGTAAAACGCCCTCGCTCTACTTCCAGGAGCAGATGGCTGGTCTGCTCCTACCGTGCTGGAAGCCACTCGTGGTGGGGCTCGCGCTGGCCCTTCCAAGCGCTCAGATTAGCAGAGGGGCTTCAGGTCTGCTCAAGCGCCGCAGGGCAGTCGGGGGTGGAGGCAACGGCCCAGCGCCCTCCCTGCTTCAGCGCCCGCCCTTCCACAGCCGGCCAGGCAAGTTTGTTTATTTTTATTTATTTTATTTAAATATTTGTATGCAGAAAGTGAGCATGCAGAAAGGCTCGCGCAAGCCTCCTTCAGGGGTGCCGGCCGGCAGAGGGGGCGGTGCAGCCCCCACCCGGGCCAGTGGCTCTGGGGGCTGCCCCACAGTCACTTGCACCCCGCGCAGGCTGTGGCTTCACTCCAGCAGCTGCTCAGACTGCCGCTCACACCCCGGTCCGCCTTAAATAGGTCAGCGCTTGGGCTGCCTTTTCTCCTGGTCGCGGATCCTGCTGCGAATGCGCTGGTGGCATGAGGCCCTCGGCTGGCTTCGAGCGAAGACGCGCCTTTGCCTGCTCAGAGGCCCGAGTGGGGCTGGAGCCAGAAGTCCTGGCGAGAAGCAAAATGCGAAGGCTCCCACTCGGATGCCCAGATGGATGTGGCACCCGCAAGGCAAGAATCAGGCACAAGCACAGCCTCAGCTCTTCCTCGGTCGGGCACGGGAAAGGCGCAACGGGCCCCAGGGGGTGGCCGAGAGAGGCCTCCGAAGAGGCGGCCACTCCCCTCAGGCTGCTTCAGGCCCAATGCTCAAACACGCTAGTGATGTCTGCGCCAGGGCGAGTGGGCCTTTCCACATGACACTGGCCATGGTTGGATTCAGGCACAGGCCCCAGGGCTGAGGGCTCATCTGTAGGACCCCGTCATGCCCAAACTACCTGCCTGGCAGGCACTGGCAGTGGGCCACCCATGCACGTGTGTGCAGGGGGACAGGAACCTGCCCCACCCCGAGCCTGCCCTGCTTGGCCTGGGATAGAGCGCAGGGAATGGTGGCATGCCGGCCCAGACAGGAGCGTTGTCAGCCGTGCCGCCAGGGAGTCTGCCCGCGCCACCCTGCAGTGCCACCCCCGGCCAAAGATCTCTGTTCTGCTATTGCCCCTCCCCCCCATGCCAGTGCCCTGGATCCAGCAGGCCAGCCTGAGGCCAAGAGGACTTCACAGGCCTCGAACTTCCTCCTGCCGGGTGCAGCAGCTCCCACAAGGCAGCGACTCCCCTGGCAGCTTTGGCATGATTCTCTCAGGAGCAGAAGGGTCTCCTGTGCGGGGGAAACAGCAAACACCGAACCCGCAGAACGGCGGCCCCTGAGGATGAACCGTCCACCTTGGCAAGCCGGGCACTCGGCCGGAAATCAGCAGAGGGACAGGGTGCATGCCTCCAGCTCCTCCTGGCTCGCAGCGAGGCTGCCCCGACTCACAATGTTGCGCCCAGGCGACCCCCGGCTTGGCATGTGCATCCGCGCCCAGTGCTGCCTCGAGCCGCATCCGCAAGCTGCCACACCGCCCAGGAGTTGGGAGAGCTCCTTTCCGCCCCACAGGGTGGCAAGGGAAGGTCTGTGGGGAGGCCGGGCGTGGAGCAGGTGGATGCCTTTTCCACGAGAGCGCGCGCTCCCGCCTCGGGGCTCCAGCTGGCCTGCAGAACCCGCGGCCCGTGCCGGCTTCCTGGAAAGCTGCTCCTCCGCAGATGAAATATTGATGGCCGGTGCGGCTTGGGAGCTTTCTCACCCTGCCTGGCTTCTGCGCCCCCGAACTCCTGGCGTGTGGAGCGGGCTGAGCTGCGCATTAGGAGCACTTAGCTTTTCACAGGGCGGTCTCTGCTGGCAAGCCACACCACACGGCGCGCCCGACCCGCAGCCACGGCAATCAGCTCCCTTACACCACGCGCGGCGGTGCCCGGTGATCCCTGCAGCACCACTTAGCTGAAGCGAGGCGCCGGCTTGCTCCTCGTTAATCTTTCATTGCGCCGAGTTCCCTGATGCTGCTTCATGCAACCTGCTCCTGAACAGCCCAGACGCTCCGGTGGAGGAGCCGGGGTGCGGGGGGCAGAGCACGAAGGGGTGCGAGAGCCACCGCAGGCCCGGCCGGCTGTGGAGCGCCTCCCCTGCTTGGGCAGCCCCCCCACCGTGCCGGCTGCTGCTGCTCCAGCCTTGGGGCAAGCGGACGCACAATGGGGAAGGGTGAGGGGAGAACTGCGCGAGTTCCTTGTAGGATGAAAGGTGGGACAGTGGCAGACAAGCCAGCTGAGCACGCCTGGGGAGGGCTCGCTCCGGCTTGGCTCTCAACTTACGGAGGGCCCCCTCTGCCCACCTCTTCTCCAGGCAGGGCTGCTCTTGCTGGTCCAGGGAAGTGGCATGCCCGGTGAGCTGCAGGGGGCCAGGCAGAGCAGCCCTCATGTCAGCAACGCCACCGCTGCTATCAGGGGCGCGAGGCCTGCAAAACGGCACTGCACCCGGGAGGTGGGCCAGGCGGCCACTGATGGGTAGGCCACTGTGGCTGGTCTCATGCTCCCGGCCGCGGGGTACTGGGGGTAGAGAGCAGCAGCCTGCCTTCCTCCAAACAGGAGACAGCCGGAACGCAGCTTGGGCAAGTCCCAGGCCAGACGCGGCCAGGACCAGTCAGGCTGGAGCGGCATCTATCACTCCTCTGTGCCACTCAGCCGATCGATGTGGCTCGCGGGTGGAGCAGTTCCTTCTGGTGCCTTGCCAGTCCTGCCCACCCCCCTCCCCCGCTGAGCTGTTGCGGCTACAGAAGTCAACTTGTGAGAGAATCTGCTGTGTGTTGTGTTATACACCACAAGAACAGCATGAGCAAATTCTGCTACGAGCCGCTCAGGTTCCAAACCTTTCAAATCTAACCCAAGAACAGAGATACAATTGCCTCCCCACTTTAAACGCGAGTGCGCACACATGCGCGCACACAAGCAGACTGATGTGAGCTTCTCAAGTGGGACGACTTCTCAGTTTGGGACATGGAGCCCCAGCGCATGCAGGGCTCAGAGCATGAGGCCCCCTTTGGAAGCCAAAGGGCTGCTGGGAAGCCCTCTTGAGATCACATGTCCAAGTGGCCTCTGGGGCACTGAGACACGCTTGGCATGTTTCGACTTTTTAATTATCAGAAGGTATAACCTGCTTTGCTATAAAATATTCAAAGAGCTAATTATAGGAAGAAAGAAGACAGGAGAAGATCAATAAAATAAAAAAAATCCATATACTCCACGGAAACAGACTGAGTGGGATGCACGGCCCCATTGCTCAACTCAGGAATGCCTCCTCATGGGTGGGGGCTTTCGGAAGGGAGGTGCCACTTCAGGCATCGTCCCTTCCCTGTCCTGAAGGGTTTCAGATTCCCAAAGCAGCTCAGGACACACAGAACCACCTCCCTGAGAAAAGCTCACCACGTTTCTCCCTCTGATTTCAGATAGTTGGTCAGACGTTTGCCAATCGTCTACTGCTCAGTTTGGCCGGGCCTTCCCCATTCTGTTGAAATGCCGCTGGGGGCTAAAGCTGGGGACCCGGAACGGGGCAGCACCCTGCGTTCACCATCTGGTGCCAGCTCTGTGATGTAGGGACAGAAGCTGCTGGCTATTCCATGCCGAGCTGGACCGCCGGCCCACCAGGACCGCCGAGACGCCCCCATAGCTGCAGCGCCTGGAGCTCCCGAGCAGGCTTTTCCAGGCAGAAGTGGGGATGCTGGGAACTGAAGCTGAAGCCTTCTGCACGCAAGCAGGGCCTGCCTCAGCCACGGAGCCTGGCGGCTGCTTCCAGGCCTGCAGATTAACCTAAGGGCCGGGCTCCGAGCTCGCAATTGGTCTGATGCTGTCCTTGGTGCTGAACGGCTTCCATCGTGACAGCGCGCTTGCCAAGAGAGGACAGATCAAGTGACTGTCCCTCAGGCACAAAGCCTGGAACGAGAAGCCGGGACTAAGAAACGAAGCAGGATTCCTTCCTTCCAGCAGGGGAGGCAGTAAGCACTTCCTCAGAAACGCAAGCAAATTAAAGTGCCAGGCATTGGGCCAGGCGGAGGATCGATAAAACCAGGTGCAGATTCAAACTCTTCTTGTCTCATGGGAAACAAATGCACTGCAACGCAACAAGCTCTCCGTCCTCCCCACTCTGTGCTTCTAACACTGAGCTGAGGCAGAAGCGTGCGTCGACTCCTTGAGGCCAGGCCGGACCCCTCCTCGCAGCCCCTCAGCACCAAGGAAGGAATGCCCCCACCCCCAGAGTCACCCGTGCACAAACACACGCAGAGCAGCCCCTCCGAGAGGCGCCTCTTACCTGGGCAGCTTCACCTTCCAACCGAGGTGGGCGGATGCTGGATAGGTGGATGGTTTTGCAGTCCCCGGAGCTCAGCTTCACCACAACGGCATCTGCATTGAGCACTTGCATCACCTGGGAAGAACGGGCCAAAGGAGCAGAGGTGAAGATCTGGAGCAGAGACCGAAGGACACTGGACGCGAGCAGCTGTGCCAGGACAGGCCCCTCCGGGCCACCCACGCCCTGCCACCCGGTCCTACAAGGCCTGGCCCCAGCCCCCCAGCAAGGCAGTCACTGGGGCAGAAGCGCTCCCTCCCTGCAAAGCCCAGGCACCCCCCCCCCGAAAAGCATCACTGCAGAGGCCCACGGGCCTGCCACACCCACAGCCACCAAGCCCTCCTGCGCTGACCACCGGCAGCAGCCTGGCCCCGCGAGTCCCTCCTGGCTCTGCCTCCAGGCCTGGACGTCAACCTGCAGGATGCCACCCGCAAAGCCAGGCCCTCACATGCCCCCCCCCAGCAGAGCCATGTGCCCCGCCTGCTCCGTGGCCATTCTGTCCAGGGCCGCGGGGAAGCAGAAGGTGGCCTCTGAGTGCAGCAAGAGGAGGAGGAGGAGTGTGGGTGTGGGGGAGCCCTGGCACTGCCCCGGCTGCAAGCTGCAGGGCGCTGGGATGGCCCTCAGGGGAGGCGGTGCTCTTCCAGCCCCCTCGGGGGAATGAAGCTGCTCCTGCCACGGGGGCTGAGGGCCACTAGGAGGTGGCCAGGCTACAGCAGGGGAAGCTACAGCCAGTCCCACTGCCAGTGCCACTCCCAGAGCTGCCTGCCTCCCCACATCCCCCGAAGCCAGTTCAGCCACAGCCTCGGGAAGGCAGGCTCAGGTGGGGGGCACCCGGGGAACCTCTGCCAGGAAGGCTCACGCAAGAGCGAGCCAGCAAGTCTGGGGGAGCAAAGCATTGGTGCCCCCCCCACTCCCCTTCCCTCATCTCCTCAGGGCCGCTGTCCCCTTGGCAGTCGGCTCCTCAAACACCATCCGAGGGGGAACGCCTTGGGGGGTCCACTGGGACAGCCACACCTGGTGGCAATGCAATACAAGGAGACCCTTCCGTGGCAGCTCCCAGGCCGTGGCGCTGCCTCTCGGGGGCGGTGGGGGGGCTGCACCTCCGCTGTCCTTCGGTGGGCAGGCAGGGGACGTTTGGTGGGGGGGCCTCCAGCCTGCAAGGGGAGCTGTGTGGGGGGGCCACTCCTACTATGGATGCATTCTGTTTCTGCCGCATTTTAAATGATACAGCCCACATTTCCCCTTCTGAGAGCCCAGCGGTATAGAAGGGAAAGCGGGAAGTGCCTCCTCCCGCCAGGCAGTCCCTTCTGTGGGGCTTGGCCAGAGCCACTGGCCTTGCTGGCCACGGAGAGATTGGGTCACCCCAGAGACAGGGGTGTGCGCGAGGCGCTGCCCAGAGGGGCTGATCCAGGCTGCTCCCCCAGCAGGGCTGGAGGGCCAATGCGGGCAGGCGTGAGGAGCAGCCCCCCTGCACACCTCGTTCAAGGGGCTCTGCTGGGACAGGACACGGGGCTGCGCGCCGGCACTCGCCGCTCTCCTGCAGCACAACTGGAGCCTGCTGGCTGAGACACAACACAGCCCAGGTGCGGCACCAAGGGCTGCAGACTTCACGGGGAGTTGTGCCAGAGCGGGAAGCCTGAAGACCACCCAAGCCGCCCCCTCCCACCCAGATCAAGGCTCCAGCAGCCCCTGCTCCCCCCCCCCCCAGCAGCCAGGCCAAGGAGTCAACTTGGGGAGTGCATCCACCCCTCCAGGTGCCTCCAAAGATGACAGGGAGACCTTTGGTGAGCCGGACTGCTCTCCCCCAGTGCCATCGAAGCTGGTGGCCCTTGGGCAGAATTGAGGCCATGACTTCAACATGGAGTGATGGTTTTGCCTTTCTTCTGTCTTAGGGCTCTACCAGCCACTTTCTCTGGATGGCAGCACGGGGCTCATTCCAATCCCCTGGACTTCGCTGCCTGCAGTCCTTCAGGATGGGCAGCCTGCGGCTGTTCTCCGGCAGAAAAACTGGCTAACGGGGGGGAGGGACGCTTCCGCTGCAGAACTGCCTCATACCAGAGAGCCACAGACGGGTAGTTGCCAGGCCCCTCGGCTCCAAACCCCCCTCAGTCAGATCCCTCTCAGCTGACTGTCCAGCTGCATCCTGAATGCCGCTAGTGTGGGAGCCACAGCCTCCCTCGGTCATCGGCTCCAAATGTTTCCTGATATTTAGCTGGGACCCGGCTGCCTGTAACTTGAACCTGCTATTCTGTGCCCCGCACTCTGGGATGATCGAGGCGAGATCCTGGCCTTCCTGTGTCAGCCTTCCAGGATGTCTGGGGCGCTCTCGCCCTGTCTTTTCTTCTGAAGTGCAACACGCCCCATTCCTTCCAGCTCTCCCCAGAGCTTTATTTCCAGTCCCCTCATCATCTCTGTTGCCCTCCTCTGAACCCTTTTGTTTCTTTGCATCTTTCTTGAAGTGCGGTGCCCAAAACTGGACTTTGGAAAGCTCGAGATGGAGCCTAGCTGGGGCCAAGCAGAACTGGCACCTCCCGTGATTTGGACGCTTCCTTTCGATTCCTGCAGCCTCGTCTGCAGCCAAGCCTCCCCCACACGATGGCTGCCTTTGCTTCCCTTTTCCTCGGTGAAGAACTTGGCATGTGTCCCTACTGAATTTAATTCCATCCTGCTGCTTTCAGTCTCGTACTCCAACCTGTCAAGATCACCCTGAATCTCGTTTCTGTCTTCCAGGGCATCAGCCATCTCGCCCAATTCAGTGTCACCTGAAAACCTGATCAGCATTCCCTGTGCCTCTCCATGCAAGCCATTCATGAAAGGGCTGGGGGGCGCTGTGCCATGCCCAGGAAGGTGTGCCGCGAGCCCACGCGCCTCCCCTCTCCTGGGCCAGAGCAGCGCTCACCTCCTCAGCCCTGGGCAAGAGGTCGGGGCCCCTTTGGCGGGGCTAGTGGAAACAGGCTCCAGTCAGAGCCTCTGCGTCACGTTAGAGAGCGACTTGATAGTGCTCCTTCCAAGGCAGCCCTTTGAACACAACATTTTTGGTTACTGCACCATTTTTAAATGCTTTTGAAAAGTAGCCTGAATGACTTTGTTTTACAGTAAATTACTACAGCAAATTACTACTTCAAAGCTTCCTGTTCCAAGCGGAGCCAGAGACTGCTACGCTCCATACTGCGTGAAGAGGTAGGGAGGGGCCGGGGCTGGGACTCTCAGCCATGGAGCGAGCAGCCCCACGGCCGAGCAGCCCCAGTCATGGAGCAAGCAGCCCCCGGCTCCTCTCTGGCGTGCAGCCTCTCCCCACGAGGGCCTGCCCCTGCGCAAGGCCCTGGGCAGCATCTGTGGCAAGCCCCTGCCCGCCTCCAGCACGAGGCCTGGGCACGCACGCAGGCCGGAGGCTGCACGGCTCCCCCAGCTTGGATGCCAGAGCAATCGTGCTGCGTTCGGATGCCCTCTGGCCCTGCATCTCTGGCTGGACACCACCAAGGCAACATCAAGCCTCTTGCTGCTGAGCGAAGCACCATTCTGCGGGAGGGGCCCAGACGCAGCTCCCGGGACCAAAGCGGGGAGGGGAGGCTGAGGCCCAAAAGTGAGCAGGTGCCGAGGTCTGTGGGTGCGACAGCGGAGACTCCCGAGCCAAGAGCCTCTGTGTTTTCTGGGGCTTTTAGCTTGTACTCAACACTGTTTTAACTTCCTTGCGCTTATCTTGGTTTTACTACTGTTAGTCCCCTTGAGCGCCTCTTTTTCAATGCAAAGGTGGAATATACATCAAGTCAAGGAAAGCAACTGAGCCGCTCCGCTATCCCTGGAAATGCTCCGCAGTGCCAACCGTCACTCCACGCAACCACCACCCACAGTGCGGCCATCTTTGGCAGCTCACCAAGCAGGCACGGCAGATCGCAATCAGGAGCATGCCGGCGTGGTGGAGGCCAACGCAGGAGCCCCGGCACTCTCAGGCCTGCTACGGGCTCCTTCCAAGGCCCACGTGCCAGCATCAGCAGCAGGGCAAAGGCCTTGGGGGAGGCCCAGCGGGGGGGGGGGGGGCTCCTGGCGCAGAGGCAGTGGCTTCAAGGCAATTTTCCTTGCTGCCAGCAATTAACTGGGAGGTGAGAGGGCCAAAACCAACACTGCCAATCAGGCCAGCTGGGGCGCTGGGGGCCATCTTCCTCCGCAGCCCGTTCTGAGCTGCCCTGATCTCAGTGGCCCCAAGGCAGGGCAGGAGCACTCCAGCCAGGTGGCGGCCCTGGAGCAGCTCTGTGAGCAGCATCGCTCCCGCAGATCCCGCTGCACCGGCCAGAGGCACCCTTTCCACAAAGGGGCCCTGTGCCCCCTCAGCACACGCCACCAGGCAGGCGGGGAGAGCAGACCTGCCAGAGCTGGCCGCCTGCAAGCAAAGGAGGGGCGCTCTGGGACACCGGGGAGGGGGCTGGCCGACAAGAGAGGCACCAAGGAGCACCCCCTTCATTGACGCGCAGGGCCAGCAGGCAGGAAGGGCGAGATGGTCAGCGGCTGAGGCGGGGGACCCAGCCGGGCACCGGCAAGGCCCAGCCCCCTCCCCGAAAGCCATGCCCTTGAGCAGGCGGGAGTCTCAGCTCCTCTGCAGCTCTGCCCGGGAAGGGAGCCAGCTGGTGCCCAAGCACAGAACGGCAGCTCCACGGAGGAGCACTCGCAGCTGCGGGGAGTGAAGAGATGCTGGCCACACACTCCCAGGAACATATGGTGGAAAAGCGCCACCCTCAGCAGAAACGCGCGAGAGCGCAAGCCGCCCAGGCATGCGGCGAAGTTTCAGGGGAAGGCTTAGCTGATTGTGCTGAAGTTAACGGCCCGCCGAGCTAACATGAGCAGACAGGCGAGGCTCCCATGGCGCTCGCGGAGAGAGGGTGTGCCGGCTGAGCGGAGCGCCAAGGGTGTTGAGCGAGGCGGCACCCGCTTTCTCCCCAGGGAACAGGTGTCCATGTGGCACCGCAGAGGACAGGGCAGCACCCCTTCTGGCCCCGGGCATGCCGGAGACCTGGCAGCCCTGGGGCGCCACTGCGGCCCTTTCATGCCGCACCAGGTCTTCCGATTCCACGGGGCAGCCTGCAGGGCACCAGGGAGCGGCAGGCCGGGTGGCAGCGAGACCGAGCTGCAGGAGGGAGCAGGCAAGGCTGGGAAGCCGCCCACCAGGCAGCACCACTGGTGACCCGGCCTGGCCAGTCCACAGGGACCGGCAGGCCCCCTCTCCTTCCCCACGGCATGAGGAGCGAGGGCTGGCCAGCTGCTGCCCTGGCAGGCTGTGCTGAGAGGAGCAGGGAGCCAGCACAGAAACCCTCCCTGGCAAACTGGTTTACGACCCCTTTAAGCCCCTCAGGCTGCTGACGGCCTTGCAGGAGCTGGCCAGCAAGCTGCCTCTCAGCATTCGGCGTCACAAGAACCCCCAGACTATTCAAGTCCACACAAGCAAAGCAAGCACAGCCAACTTATTCCCAGCTTCTCGCTCCAGGAAGCTTGGACCAGAGCCAAGGCCTCTCGCATCCCGCATGCATGCCAGCTTTCTTCCGGGCACCTGCAGGGAGAGGGAGGCAAGGCTGGGCTCTCCGTCGTCCACCAGCGAGCGAGGGAGCACTGTGACCCAGGAGAGGAGAGGAGAGGAGAGGAGAGCAGAGTGGAGGGGCAAGCCCAGGCCCACCCGGCTGGCCATCCAACCCCCAAGAGAAAATGAGAACGGACCATTCCCAGAAACTCCTGCCCTTCTCCAGTGGATGCCGGCAATAGCTGCTTTGCTTCCCTAGGCCAGCTGACACCCCACACTCCCTGGGAGGCCCACAGGAAGCAAAGCGAACAGTCTCCGTTGGGGAAATAGGGAGGGGGCGGCAGGGCAAGCAGGCAGCAGATGCAGGAGAAAGGGCAGGGCTCGCCCCTGCTTCCCACACTCACTGGGCCCAACTGCTCGGGCTGCTTCTGCCCAGGAGCCGTCCCCAGGCACGCAGCGGCCCACGGGCCACTTGGGAGCCCCCATGCCACGGGGCTGCAGTCACGATCCTGCGCGCAGCCCAGAGCGGCTGCAGGCTCTCTGGAGTGGAGCGGAGCTGAGCCGAGCCGCCACGGCAGCAGCCTGGAACGGGGCTCAGGAAAAGCAGCCAGGCACCCGCCCCCCGACAGGGGCCCCAGAGGCACTGGCCCACCTGCCCCCTCCTCGCTCCACTCAGGCTCCGTTGGGGCCAAGCCACGAGGCTGTTCCTGGCCACGTCCTGAGGCTGCTGCAAGGGGCTGGGAGGAGCGCTGGGGGGCAGGGCGGGGGCCGGCCCCACACTCCCAGGAGGACCCCCAAGGCATCGGCTCCTGGTCTAGCCTGCTCAGTGGACTGGGCTCCACGGAGGATGGCGGCTTCGCGTAGCACACAGCTGTGCAGAGCAAGGGCGCCATCTTGTGGCCACCTCCACTTGCAGGCTGCGGGGACCCTCGGAGCTGCCCACTGCGCAGGTGCCTCTTGCACCCTCCTGGCGGCGGCGGTGCGGCTGCATCGCAGCCAGGAGGCAGCGTGCATGCGGCGTGGGGCCCTGGTCCCAGCGGCCCAACGGAAGGCCTTGCACAGAAGCTGCAGCAGCTGCAGGGGCACGGCCCGCCTCAGGGAAGAGCCACGCACCACAGGGCACCTGCCCCCTCCGGGAATTGCAGAGCGGGATGCACTGGCTGACCTGGCTGGGGGAACAGCAGCAGCAAGGGGGGCCCACAGGCCTCGGAGGCACGCACCTCGCCAGGCCGGGCCCCCGTGGTGCATCCCAGCTGGAGCTGCCCTCGGAGGGGTTCCAGTGGAGCCCCCTGGCTTGGGGGCGGCCCCGGCAGCACGAACGTCCAGGCTGCTGGGTGCTGCCCGCAAGGTGCTGGCTTCCACCTTCCAAGGGCTCGACAGCCTGGGGCTGAGCCTTCGCCAAACAGGTCTCCTCCCGTGGGGAACACCTTGCCCTTTAAAGAGCCCCTCTGGCATCCCTGCCCCTGCTCACGGCAGCTTCCGCGCCCCTTTTACATCACGGGGTATTTGCCTGCATGGCTTCCTCAGGCTGCTTATGACACCATCCCATGATCTCGCCTGCCTAGCATTCGTATTGCTCAGTTTGCATTAATATTCCTCTCACAGCAAGCGCCTTAACAAGGGATTATGGAAAGGAGGCACAGAAAGACTGGCAGGAACGCTGAGGAGGGCCCCCCCTCTTCTGGTTCACCCCCCCGGGAAGCTTGCCGGGCTCCCTCTATGGCCCACCCTGGCCTAGCCAGCCTGGGCCGGCAGCAGCTCAGGCAGGGCCCGCGGCTGGAGCCCGGAAGCTCAGAGCTGCCCAGCACCGCGGCTCCGCTCGCCATGCCCCAGAGGAAAGCCTGCGCTGTGGGAGGGGTGCCCCGGACCTGCCGAGCAGGGTAGGCACAGACAAAGGCCCATCGCCTTCTTCTCCGGGGCAGGAGGTGCAAGTGCTCACCGGCAACCACCACCTGCGCATTCACACATGTGGGTCCTGTGCCCACCGGGAGACCCATTCTGGGAAGTGTTCGTAGCGAAGGCCTTCCCAGCGGGAACCATCGCCACCGCCTGAGCACACGCAGTCCCGCAGGTCCCTGCCCACTCCCTTGGTCCGGAGACCACACGTCAGGAAGCACTTCCTGACAGTCAGGACTCCAAGGGTACAGAATGGGCTTCCCCGGGAGGTGGCTGAGGCCCCATCAGTGAGGGTGTTCAAAGATAGGCTAGACATGCGCATGGTGGGCATGTCGTGAGCCGAGCCGGCTGGAGCCGGGGGTCAGACTAGATGGCCTGGGAGGCCCCTTCTGACTCACTCTGTTTCTATGTTATGGCCCCCAGAGCAGAAAGTAACCTCAGCATCCCCATCAAAACTGGGGGAGTTGACATCAAACCGGCGATGGCTGAACGGTTGTGCGACTGCACAGATGACCACTGGAAGAACTACAGCTCCAGGTAAGCAACCTGCCTTTCTCCTTCATGACCTCTGTGCATTGCACACATGTGGGCAAGCAGCAAGCAGATGCTTACACGACCATCCCGCACACTAGGGCAGCCCACCCCACGGCCCTCTGCCAGGGCGCAGCCAGGTGCCTTCCAGGATGG
The DNA here is from genome assembly GCA_023646645.1 of Varanus salvator macromaculatus. NCBI lineage: Eukaryota > Metazoa > Chordata > Lepidosauria > Squamata > Varanidae > Varanus > Varanus salvator. Next base: position 86,559,826 of record JAIXND010000754.1, read on the forward strand.
GGCCATCACGGCCAGCACCCCATTCCAACACCTGGCAGCTGGGCAGAAAGCACAAGGGAGACACCACACACACGCACGCACGAGAAATCAGGACAGCGACTGAGAAAGGACTCCGCTCCTGCCTGGTCAAAGGCCAGGGCCCAGCAGACCAAAAGGATGACCAAAATGCCCCATCTCAGAACAGGAGGTGGGGAAAGAGCCAGGAAGACCATGCCGTGGCAGAGACGGTGCTCAGAGTGCTTTGGGTACGAAAGTGGCGTCTGAGCAGAGCGCCACTTCTCCCCTGCGGAAAGCTGGCCACCCTTCAGGCACATCGCTTGACCATGGCCGCCAGCACCCTCTGCCACCCCTGAAGGCCAACGCGTCCGCTCCGCAAGAGTGTCGGTGATGCACCAGCCGGAACGGGAGCCACTCCGCCCAGTCAGCGGATGCCCATGTCAGAGACCGGAAGTTCAACAGGTGTGTGCAAATGTGACCACAGCAAGAGTCTGTTCAACTGCAGACTGCCCCCCCCCCCAAAAACACCTGCCTTGGAGACAAAGGCCAGCCAGAGATGGGCGGGCATGCGGCCCTGCGCTTGGACGCCCCACAGGCACCGCCCCTCGGCACCAGGAAGCCACAGCCCGAGAACTCTGAGTCCAGGCAATCCTTGTGGCCGTGGCTGCCGCAGGGCGAGAGGGACCCCGAGCGTTCCCCAGGCGTGGCCCCAGCAGAGGCAGCGGAGTCCGCCCCGCTCCCCTCTTCCAATCGCTGTGTGATCCCAATCGGCTCTGTGCCGGTACCAAGACAGCCAGCCTGAAGGGCCCCGTGGCAGAACAGTCATCGGCACGGGCGCTCACGCAGCCGCTTCATGGCTTTTTCTTCTGAGGTCTGAAGGCTTGGACAGCCTGACCTTTCAAAGCAGCCTTTGCATGCTCGGGAGTGTTAAGGCCGCCCTGATGTCTGGCAGATCGGGCAGCCCGTGGTCAGAGCCCGAGCAGCGGTGCAACGGATCCTGGCACCGGGCAAGCCTCGCGCAGTGGGGCCAGACTGACCGGCCCGCGAGTGGCTCACGGCCCACCCACAGGACTTCCCAGGCCCCTCCCAAGGGCGCTGGGAGCGGGTCCGGCACACGCCAGGCAGCGTGTGTGCCTGCAGCTGCGCCAGCACCATCAGTCCAGCCAGCAGGGCCTCTCGGGCCATGGGCCACACTGGGGAGACGCGACTTCAGGAAGGAGGGCCTGCTACCCTGGGCTCACCCGCGTGACCAAAGAGCAAACACCACCAGTCGTGGACAAGAGACCAGGCATTTCCCCCTTGAGGAGGGCAGCCCATTCTCCCGAGACCCCAGGAGGGCCCCTCGGCCACAGCAGAGAAGCCATTCCCAGGGCCACCAGTAAGCCCTCGACCCCCCTAGCGACGAGCTTGAGCCTGGAAGTGCCTCTTTCCCGGGGCCACATGTTGAGAAAGGCAGGCATGTCGCAGGGCCAAGCGAGGACAGGCAGGCACTCTCATCCCTCTTCCCACTGCCGAAGCGCTGGATGTGGGCTCTACTGCAGCAGCAGCAGAAGCCCTGCCTCCCCGCACCCTTCCGTTAGTCCCTCTCTATGTAAGGCAGGAAGCCCCCGCCACAAAAGAGTGCCCCTGGGAAGCACTGTGCCTGGACCACATGGGGCTAAAGCTCGTCCCTGCTCTGTACAAGATGCCCTTTTCCTTCCTTCCCAAGTGCTGTGCGCGTTTGTGTGAGTGCCAAGCGAGGCCCGTTCTCCCTGGCTGTGCGCGTTAAAACCCCGGCCACAGATCCCAGCCCCATAGGGGCGTTCAGGAAGGCTGGGGCTCCTTCCAAGGGCTCTGCTCCCCAGGATAACCTGGCTCAACAGCAGCATCTACCTACCTTCCCTCTCCAGGCAGGAGGGCCAAGCGGCTGCCTGGCCATCGAGGAGAGGGGCCGTGGCAGCCACCGTGGACGCACCTGCGGACCGCTGCCCTGCAGACCTTTCAGCCCAAGACCACCCCAAAGGGCGAACACAGGCAGGAAAGGCCAGAGGACCCGGGAGGAACGGCTCCCCGCCCCCACAGCGGTCTGAGCCGCGGGCACCTCTGTGGGCACCTCCGGCAGTCAAAGCGGACGGAAGGAAGCGGCAGGAACCCCCCGGGACATTTGCATGCGCGGCCCCGGCTGCAGCCACGGGCTCCGCAAGGCCCCTCCTCCCTGCAGCCCTCCCAAGGGGCACGTGCTGCTACACGGGTGCAAGGCCACCCGCCAGGAAACCCTTGCCCTCAACGGCTGAAGGAGCGCAGGTCCCCCAGGGCTGCAAGCACTCTCCGACCTGCCCGTGTGCCTCTCGCCAGGAAGCGCCTGCTGACCCACAGGCCGCAGGCAAGGAGTTTGGCCCTCTGCAGCCCTGCACCCGGGGAGCGGGGCAGGAACGGGCCCTGGGCCCTCCGCCAGCACGGTGGGTGCCCCGCTTCCAAGCACGGACCACTCCCCGGCATTTCTGTCTCCAGCCTCCCCCACACAGGAAAGACACCGGCACTCCTGCCGAGAGGAGGGTGAGGAACCGGCGGAGGCGCCTGCTCGGCTGCAGCCGCACGGAGAACTCGGCAGCCGAAGCACATTTCCGAGGGCAGCTGCTGCCACACCAGGTGGCCAAGCCCCTTTGCACGGCGTGCCTGTGTTGCCCACTGGCCTGGGGGCTTTCCTGATAGCACTGCTGAGCGGAGGACGCAATTCGCTCTCCCGCACAGGCCCCTCACTGGCGTCCCCAGGCCGGACCGGCGTGCTTTCCTCACGCACAGATGCAAGGGGGCGACACTGGGATGATGCGACCTGATGTCCTGCAACAGCAGGGGCTGGCCCGGCGGCCTTCGTGGCCCCTTCCCACTCTGCTGGTAGCCCCTGCAGTATTCCAGAGGATGGACCGGGCTAGCAGACCGCGGTCTAGAGTCGCAGGTGCAGGAGGCTTGGCATGCGGAAGAAGGTGGCACAGCCCCACCCAGGCAGCCCCTGCGCCCCACGCCACACACAAGGGCTCACAGAGTCCTCGAGGGGGGAGGCCACTGGGCCCAACTGCACTCCATGCGAGACCCCAAGTTAAGCATCCCTCCCGGGAGGCTGTCCAACCGCCCCCTAGGCCACGGGCTCTGTCCCCACTCTGCTGACGGTGAGGACGTTTTCCCTGAAGGTCACCCAGAATCTGGCTTCCTGCAACTTGAGCCTATTATTCAGGGACCCGCCCTTCCAGTGCGAAACGCGCCCGGCTCTCCAGCCCTTTGCTCGCAGTCCCTGCGCCATCCTTGTCGCCCTCCCCCAAACCCCTTCTGGAATCTCTGCCTCTCTCTGAAACTGCGGTGCCCAGAACTGGACCCACAACTCCAGATGAGGCCTCGCCAGGGCTGGTTGAAGGGGAACGAGGACTTCGTGTCATTTGAAAGCCATCCTTCTATTAAGGCAGCCTGAAATAGCGTTTGTCCTTTTTGCAGCCACATCGCATTGTTGACACATTCAGCTTGTGATCTACAACTCACTTGCAGCACTGCTGAGCCAAGTACGGTGCCTTCGGTTCCCTTTTCCTAGTTGCAGAACTTGGCACTTGTCCCGTCTGAATTTAATTTCAGTCTGTTGCTGTCAGCCCAGAACTCCAGTCTACCAAGACTTCTTTGAAGTCTGTTTCTGTCCTCCAGAGTGGTAGCCACCCCACCCAGTCTTGTGCCATCTGCAAATCTGATCGGGATTCCTTGTGCTTCTTCATCCAAGGCATTAATTAAATGACTGAAGCATGCCAGGCCCCGAACTGAGCTTGCAGCACCCACTTGTTACGTCTCCCTGGTCTGAGAAGTGAGGAGCACTCTGAGTCTGGTTCTGTCGAGCCCCCCAAGAGCTGCCCCACTGAGCCCGCCTTTGGCCAGTTTCCTGAGCAGAATGGCACGGGGCACATTGTGGAAAGCTGCAGCCCGCAGCGGCCGGCCTTCCTCTGCTGGCCCAGGCGACCTAGGGTGGCCATTCCTGGAGAGCCACTGGGGACACCTGCAGCTATGGGGCCAGCCCTTTCACCTGCACAGCTCCACCCCACACATACCTTGGCCACAAATTGCTTGTCCTTCTGATCCAGGCTGGCTGTGGGGGGCACATAATCCCTCCAGATCCGCAGCTTGCGCTCTTTCGCGTACCTGGTGTCCAGAAGGAAGAGGAGAAAGGAAGCTCAGGCGCGCCAGCTTCACCACCCTGCCCACAAACCCAAGAGGCCCTCCAGGTGGCCTTGTCCCCATTTCCTGGCACCCGCCCTCAGGAGCATCCGCCCGCCCCCGGCTGCCCCTGCCACAAGGAGGAGCCTGGGACTCACTTCCGCAGGCGTGTCCTCCAGCTCTGGAGCCAGACGTCCCGTGGGAGGACGGAAAGAAAGGGCCTTGGCTGTGGGGCTCCCCCTCACCCTCCCACATGTGGAGCAAGTGCAGGGCGCATGCAGCCGGGGGGCGCGGCTGGAGGACACAGGGCTGGAGGGGCAAGGTGGGCCGGGCCGGGCCGGGCCAGAGGTGGTGCAGGCACGACCTTCCACCCACAGGATGAGCAGCTCTGCCGGAGCGGGGCCCAGCCGGGGTGCTCCTCAGCCGGGGGCTGCTCTGGGCCAGGGGACCTGCACTTGCCACCCACATCCCCTGTGCCCCCCAGGGCTCAGGGAGCTCCTCAGCTGCACCTCCGCAGGGCCACTGCAGTGTCAAGGCGGCCACGTGCCTCGTGGCCAGGGCTGGCCAGTCCCTCTCCTGCTCAGACCCTGGAGCGGCTTCCCGGGCCCATTCAAGGCACTGCTGTGGACTCGGACAGTCTTCCAAGCCTGGGTCAGGCAGGAACGGCAGCTTATTAACACCACTTTGGTCAATTAGTGAATTGACCTTTGCCTCCGTAAATCCAAGAAAAGGCACCACACTTGCTCTTTGGGATGATGTGCTCAGGGACACATCCCGGCAGGCAGCACCGTTAAGGACAAAGCCAGCCGTCTACGCGAGAGGGCAAGGCCCCCGCCTTTCGCAGGGTGGCACTCGCAGCGAAACCCTTTAGGAACATGTGAAAACGGCCCGCGAGGGAGGAGTGGCCACGCTGTTCAAAGCAGGCCTGGTGGGGGTGGGAGGGGCCACCTAGAGGAGCGGAAAGGGGGGCTTTACGTGGAAACTCCGCAGCCATGAAGGCCACCAAATGAGGCTCCACCGCAGTGCGGAGTCCACTGGTGTGATGCTGCGGAAAAGAGCAAGCCGCCGCTGCTTCAGCCCACTCCCGCCCAGAGGGCCACCAGGTAATCCCGGCTGGGGGGATCCACACTCTTACTTTTGGCAGCCGACAGAGGACTTCTTAAAGCCCATGTGGCAAACTTCAGCAGAGAGGGAGACCCAGATGCCACGGCTGCCCAGATTTCCAGCAGGGCTTTTAAAAAGCAACCAGGAAACCAGTCTAAGAGGCAGTTGGACCATCGGACGATAACCGAAGGAGGGAAAGGAGATGGCAGAGAAGCTGAGGCGCAGGTGCTGCCCTGTGACCTCCACTATGCGGGCGGAGGAATTAAGGGAGATGCTGGTGACAAAAGACGCCATCGTCAACCTTACCGACAACTGGATCTTAATAAGCCACCAGGTGGGCCAGATGAAACCTGCTCTGGGGTCTCAAAGAATCGAACAGGACATTAAGTACTGCACATGCAGAAGCGGCAAACAAGCAGCAGCTCCTCCTCCTGGCTCAGCCAAGCTGGGAAGCCTGAGGTTGGGGCAGGACAAACGTCCTTCTGCTGTGACCTCCTGAAGCCAAGCAAGCGGCGGGGGGCCGCTCACCGCAGCCTCTCCCAAGAGCCCGGCAGAGGGAGGGCAGGCAGGCAGGAGGTACCTTTCAGCCGCTCGCAGCTGCTCGGCGCCTCGCGTGTAGACGGCAATGGACCAATCGACGCAGCGCGCAAACCCCTCCTTCAGGAGCAGCTCCGTGATGTTCCCATTCTGGAGTGGAGCGAGAGGAGCGATCCTCACAACGGCCCCAGTGCCCACCCTGGCAGCCCTCCGCCCACTAGAGCCAGCAGGCACGCGGGGCACAGCCGCTGCCGCCAGCCCAGAAGCGCAGCCCGGCTCTCGCCCCTCAGGCTCACCCTCCTGGGCCCTCTCAGGGCTCTGCCAGGAAACCCTTCTCTACTTCCTGGGTTTAAGGGATCCACACAGACAAGTGGGCAAGGCGCGGAGCCAGGCAAGAGGTCCCCCCCCTCGCCTGGCTTGCACCTCCAATGGGAACAGCAGGGGGTCACCCCCTTCCTCAGGAGAATCACCATCAAGGGGAAGGGTCTGCTGTCCCTGAGGCTCTGGGAAGGAGCCTGCTCGGCAGCTCTCCCAGCCCACACCTCTCCATGCACCGCCCCGCTCGGGTCCCGGCAACTCTTATTGCCTCCAGCCGCCCAAGCTTGCCCTTCCCCTCGCTTGCCTGAGCTGTGCTTCCCAGCTGCCCCCTCCCCACATCCTGGGCACGGGCCTGCTGCCCCAGCTCACACACACATGGGGGGGGCAGGGCAGCCTCCACACCTCCCTCCCAGGACACTTCCGGAAGACCGTGCAAGCCTCGGGCTGCTGCCCCAGGACAAGTCCTGTGCCGGTCCAGCACTTTCGCCCACAGGAAGGATCAGACCACTGCTCCGAGGGCTGGCCCCACCACCTCACGAGACCCAGGGAGGGGCAGCCGTCCCACCAAGTCACCGCCGGCGCATCCCCCCCTCACCCCCTGGCTGCTCACCGGGTGCAGGAGCGTGCCCAGGATGTTCTGGTTGTGGCAGCTCTCCAGGACGATCTGCACGTCTCGCTGCAGCAGCCGCGACTCCGTGAAGAACTTGGCCTCCGCTGCAAAGGGCTCCAGCGTCTCCGTGCCATCTGCTTCCCGCTTGAATGTGGGGCACTGGAGCAAGATGGGCACTGTTCCTGGCCGGGCTCGCTGGGCTGGGCAGCGGGGCCGGGCAGCGAGGGGCAACCCGGAGGCCACAGTGGGCCAGGCCATGACCCGTTCACACGGTGGCAGAGCAGCTGCTGCGGGATCCCACACACAGGGGCTGCAAGACCTCCCCTCGCTCAAGCTCCTCAGCGACTGGGCTGAGTGGGCAGGCCACCCCTGCGAAGGGAGGCTGCCCCCAGCCCGCACAGCTGGCCGCCACTGATAGCCGCCTCCTCCTCCTGGAGCCTGTCCAGTCCCCTCAGTGCAGGTGAACGTCCAGGAACGCTGCCCTGCCTGAGAGGACAGGCGTGCAAGGTGGAGCCTCCCGGAGCCTCTCGATTGGCACGGGCTCCAGCGGCAGCCAGGCCGGCCCTGCCATTAGTACTGTTCTCAGAGGGGACCAGCCTGCGCTTGGGCCCGAGGCTCCTCACAGAGCGCAGCGAGCCAGCGGGGCCGGTGGCCAGATGCGGCACGCAGCCCGTCCAGCAGGAGCAGCCAGAACACCGCAGTGTCGCCAGGGACGGGCACGTCCTGCCCCGCCCCGTGCCTGCGTCCGCCAGCCCTCAGCCCCAGCAAACCAGCAGAGCCTCCAGCTCCGCATTCCGGGTTCGGGCGCTGCCCCAGAAGAGATTTTTAAATTTGGTATATGTTTTAACAATATATTTGTTTCATGTTGTAAGCCGCCCCGAGGCTATTGCAAGGGGTGGCATATAAATTTTTAAATAAAATAAAATAAATAAAATAAATCCCCCACACACCCTGGAAAGCCCCTCCCGGCTGCCCGTGATCGGGGCGGGAGGGGGGGACCGGGAGGGGCAGGATGCTCACCTTGATGCCGGAAAGCATGACCGTGACCAGGTAGTAGTCGGGGAGAAGCAGGGCTCGGACCACACTGCCGTCGCGGACGTGCTCGATGATTGCTGCGAGAGAAGCAGGCGCTCAGCCCCCTCGCACATGGGGCTGTCCAGCAAGTACCACACGGCTCAGGCCAGGCCCTCCCCAGCAAGCTGCGCCCCACCACCCTGAGCACACGCCCGCCCGCCCCACTTCCTGCCTTGGCAAGCAACCCACCATTCACAGGCTTCTGGTGCATGGAGTCCACGAAGTGACGGGGGTTCTCCAGGGTGTACTTGAGGTCCCGCACCGTGTGAGCACCTGACCCTTCACTCCACATGCCCTTCTTGGCAGTCCTGGCTTGCTCCTCCAGCTCGGCCAATCTGCTCTGCTCGGGGCTGCGGGGAGAGTTTTCCTATCACACGACGAGCAGTAAAGGCTGCAGATGGGGGGGGGGGGTTCACAGTGCACGGCGCACGGCCAGGAAGGCGACCTCTCCGGCCCCCCGGCAAAGCGAGGGCTGGCTGCTGGATCCACTGCCATCCGACGCTCTTGGACCAGAAGGCCCTGGCAGCTCCCCCCGGCCGGGAGGACATCACCGCGTGCAGCGTGAACTCCCCCGCAGGCCTCAGCAGTTGCCCGTGCTACCGACTGCGGGGCTCTTCTGGATCGGGTCCCCGGGCTGAACACCCAGGTATGACGGAAGCCACCTCCCTCCCAGCCCGGAGAGCTGGTACAAGAGGACGGGGCTGGGAGCAGCCCCAGAGGACGCGGGCTGCAGTGCCAACGAGGCATCGCTGCCCTCGTCTCCGTCTGCAGGCTTCAGGGGATGGCTGAATGGGCACCTGCGCTCAGCAACGGCCCGGCAAGGGCTTGGTCTTTGCCAGGCAGCGGAGCCGCCTCAAATGGCCCATGCATGAAGGGAGGTACTCTGGACGGGCTGGCACTGCCCCACAGGGCTGATTTCCAGCCTGGGGTGCTCACGGCCCAACTGTGCCACGGAGGGCAGACGTGTTCACTCGTTCTCCAGACTGGCCACTGCGGCTCTCTCACTTCCTGCACACAACCAGGAGTGGCTCACCACCTCCGGTGGCCCAGACACCAAATAGCACGGCCCCAGGTGGCCAGGCCCCTGCTGGGCTTCCGTGGCTCAGGCGATCCTCACGGGCCGGCATCAGCCTCGGAGGCCCCTGCGTGCAGACCGGGGCCCCCACAAGCCCGGCTCCACCCGGCAACCTGCTCAGCTGCAGGAGCGGCCGTCTGCTTCCCCGCACCCCTCAGCCCACCCAGCGGCAAGCGGAGAAGCCCTGGCACAGCCTCCGGCCCCTTGGCAACAGGAGGCGGAACTGGAATCTGCCACAGAGCTGCAGGCTTCTCTGCTCCTCCGTGTCAACGCCTTATACGCCGACTGTGCAAGCTACCCTGGAAAAAGTGCCATTGAGGGAGGGGGTGAAGCATGAGGCCGTTGGTGCACAGAGTGGGGAGAGAAGGGGGCACGCCTGGGGTGCCAAGAGCGCTCTTACGATCAACGTCCAGGAGCAGCGGCAGCACCTGCCACTCCACACGAAGCCCAGTGGTGTGGCCAGGAGGGTTCAGGAGGGTTTCAGCCACGAGGGCCCACTCCCCCCGCCCCCATCTGCGAGAACTGGGGCGACGGAGGCTCCTGCGGGCAGAGCGGGGCTGTTTCCTCTCACGGAGTCCCGCTTCCCGAGCAAGCGCCACCCCCTCCCGGGCAGCCGGGCAGCCACGGAGAGGGCCAGGGCCAGGGCCAGGCGGCCAGGCGTGGCAGCTGCACTTCCATAGGCCTGCAGCCATTTTCTCCCAAACGTCACAGGGCACAGAGCTCTCCCTGTGGGGCTGGCCCTGACTGGCCTCTTCCTGCACGTGGCCTGCTGGGAAAGCACCCGCAACCCAGGACGGCACCAGCCGCGTCCTCGCCATGGTGCAACCGGCCACCCCGGGCCACGGTTTCTTCTGCGGAATCTGGGACAGCTGCTGGAGACTGGCCGAGGCCCGGCTGGCTGAGCCCCACAGCTCCGGCTGCTTCCAAAATAACTTGGTGCACCTCCAGCTGCGTCACTGGATTCCCCGGGCAGCTCTCGCACAAGGCTGGCCAGGAGGGGAGCCCACGCCTCACCCATCCCCCACTGCTGCCCCCGTGCCAATTCGGCAGCAGCTGGCCTGCCGGAAGGAGCTGCATTGTGCCGCGTGCCCACTGCAAGCTGCGGCTGCTGCTCCCATGGCGCCCCCGCCCCCAAGGGCCTGCAAGAGCCATCGGTCCACTCGCGGCCTCTCGTTCTGATGGACGCCTCAGGGGGACGAGGCCAGGCAGCACCCGGAGCCTCTGGCCCAGAGGCCCACCTGCCCCGCTGGGCTGCAGCCGGCGGCAGTCTCAGCACCTCCCTGTGAGCCTCTGGGCCTTTGCCTTCTGCCTTACCCGCTGGAACGGGGCCCTTGGGAACTGAGATCACAATTGATCCCGTGCCCAAAAGCGGTTCAACGGCCTGGTGTCTGCTGTTCCCAACCAGAAGGCCAGAAAAGGGGCAGTCACCACAGTGCCCAGAGGTCCGGCATCTACCCAGCACCGGGATCAGCTGGGAAGCCAAGTGGAAGGCCCCCTTCCAAGAACTTCCCACCACACCCCACCCCACCCCGGAATTTGCCAGGAAGCCTTTGCTCGGAGGCGCTTGCAAAATCCCTCTGGAAGCATGCTTACTTGCTGGCACGAATTCCCTCCCGGCGGCTGGCCAGCCCTTCTGCCACCAGCGACTCCGCAATGTTCTCCCCGGTCGTATCTGGCAAGAGGAGGAACGGCGGCATTAGCAGGAAAGCTCGGCTCCTGCCAACAACCAGCAGGTGACCAGAACCCAGCCAGAGCACCCTGGGCCACGGCACAGCGGGGCACCAGCCTCTTGCCCCCGCCCCCCACCTTGCCTCTTGGATCACGCTGGTGCTCCCGCCCCCCCCCGCCCCCCCGCCCCCCCAAGGTGTCCTGCACAATGCCATGTGCGAGGCTGCAAGCGCAGCACTTCAAGCGCAGAGGCAGCTCCTCACACACCGGAGAGTGCAGGTGAGCACGCACCACCCAGAGGATTCGGCACAGGGCAGAGGCTGTGCCCACGGACATCCCCCCGGAGGGCTCCCTCACTTCTTCCCGCAGCAATGTGGAGGGCCCACTGCCGCCTGCTCTGTGAGGAGCATCATCTCCCGAGCCCCTGCTGCTGCCCCCACGGCCGAGGGCGAGAGTGCGAGGCCCTGCTGCCAGCCAAGCCTGCCCAGGAGACGGGCCAGCCGAGAATGCCTGAAGGCCAGCAGCACCCCTCGAGCCAGGGGAGGCTGCAGCCACGACGAAAGCGGCCCAGCCATGCTCCCACCTGGCTGCACGCCCTGGCCAGTGCCCAGCCATGCCAGCTGCGAGCGAGCAGCCTGCGGGGCCGGCCGCATCCGCTCCAGTCTTCGGCTTCACGCAGTAACACACCCCGTGGCTGTTCAGCCCCATCTCCCCCCACCCCACAGAACCTCTCCTGGTGCACCAGGGCCCCACAGTTGGCTTCCCTGCAGGGAAAGCCACTGCGGCACAGAGCCACCCTGGCCCCCTTGAGCCTCCGACTGCTACTGGATCAAGGGCGGCAAGAGCAGCGAGACACACGGCCCTGAAGGTTGTGGAAGGAGGCAGTTCTGTGACCCTGAAAGACTAGACTATGCCAGTGCCTGCTTACATTTCTGTGAAATGTGCTAGAAAGGGAAGCTGTTCTTCCCTCGGGGCTCCATTTTGCCTACTCTGTGCATGGAGACCTTTTTCTGCAGAATGAAGCCTTTTTCCGCTTCACCCAAGCGGCTTACTGGCAACTGCCATGCCAAGGCAAGCAGGGGGGGCATCTTGGGGGGGGAGGGCTGATTCTCCGCATTCTGCTCCTGCCCAGAGACTTCCTCCTGGGTCACATGGCTCATCATGTGACAGTGGCAGGCAAGGGGCTACTCATGGCAGAGCCCAGCCGGCTGGGAAGGTTGCGCTGGTTCAAGGAAAGCTTAGACGAAGTGATCATGCAAAGGAATGGGTCTGAGAGAGAAGAAACAGTGCTGAGGGAGGAGGCAGCATCTGGGGGGCTTCATGACAGGCCAGGCATTGGGAGAGGCCGCCCCACCCCACAAGCCGTCAGCAGAGAGGTGGCAGCAGCTGACGTCTGCCTGGCCAGCAATTGTGACATTTGTCTCTTTCTGCATGGGAGAAGCTCATCAGGAAGAACTCCTGAGTCCCCTAAATACTGGAGCGGCAAATCAGAGCAATGGGAGAGACCCGTGAGGCATCGCTATCCTTAATGTGGCAGAGGATAGAAAACTGAAGCGGAACCGCAGCGTGGCCAGACAAAGGCCTCTGAAGCTTTATGGTCAGCGGCCGGCACAGGCGACAGGATGCACAGGCCTCAAGCACCCCCGAAGCAGCTGCTAAGGAAGATCTCGCTGGGACAAAGCCTGGGGACCTCCCTTCCAGGGTGCTCAGCAGAGGACCACGCAAGGAGAGGCTGGCTCTGCAGAGCAGGCCCACAGCACCCCTCGCTGATGAGCCTCTGCTTACCACACACATGGCCAGGGGGCTTCCAGCAGCTGGGAGGGCGGCTTCAGCCGGCACCACAAAGGGCAAGAGGGAAACCCCAGCCGGGTCAGTGCTAGAAGCCACAGATGCTGGCATTTCAAGCCCAGCCGCCACAGTCCAGAGCTACCCCAGCACACAGAGCAGCCTCTGCCGGGACCCTACACAGACGTCTTGCCCACTTCATCACCCTGAACTGCCGCTATGGCAAGAGGCAAGACAACGCCGGGACTCGGACCGGCCAACTTCAGGCGACAGAGCTTGGCACTGCTGCCCCGACTCGCTCACCTTTGCCCAGGTAGACCATTCCATACTCGCGGCCTTGTGGGGTCTTGTACTCCACCGTGAAGCACACCTCCTTCCCAATGAGCTTCTTCCGCAGGAACTCACGGGCTGGAAATCCCCAGGGCTTTGGGAGGAAAGGGAGAGCCTCAGACGGGCACCGCTGCCACTGCTTTCCCCTCGTGAGGCACCCACGGCGGCTCACGCACTCTCCTCCACGGCGTTGTCTCCTCGCCCTGGACTGAGAGGCAGGGCCTGAAACAGCCCTTCCCCAGGCCTAGGACTTACTCGCAGCAAACTCAGAGCACAGCCCAAGAAGCACTCTCGCAGCTGCACCCTGGGAGTCGTATGGGGCAGAATGTTTTTCTGTGCTTTATGTTTCCAGCGGATTTTTCCCCCATTTCTTAAGTTGATTAGTACAATGGAGCAGATATCAGTTAAGTGCACAGTATTGGGCAGACCCAAGTTTTAGCTGGTGCTTTCTTGGGTGATGCACTGCACTACACACACAACTCAGAGTGAAGCTTTTATATTTTATGCTTGTCTTATTTATATATGCCGTTTCTATACTTCTCAACAGCCAAATCGCTCTGGGCAATTCACAACAACATATTAAAAGCTCAAGCTAAAATAGGCATGTTAAAACTTCATTTGAAAGCACTGCTGCCCAAGCAAGTGAGCTGATGCCCCGAGGCACCCGCCACCCTCCTCCAGCCACACCTCCCGGCCACGCTATGTGGCACGAGCTCCGTCCTCGGCTATCTCTGCAGCAGGAGAGCCTGAACTTGCACAGCCAGCAAAGAGGCCTGGGGACCCCCACCAGGCCTGGCTGTTCTGCAGCCGTTTGCCACCGGACAGCACCACGTACCTCATCTGGCGTGTCCTTGCTGTCTGGCTGCCCTGCTGCAGCCCGGCGTGCGAGATTCCCGGCCCGGATGTTGCTGAGATTGATCTGTTTCTCAGGAGGTGGTCCTCCGCGGGGCTGTCCTCGAACTATGATGGCACAGCCTGAAAGAACCTGGAAGGAAGCGCACGAGGGCATCAGGTGGCAGAGGAGCAGCAGCCAGAAGGGCCACGGCGCCGAAGGCAGATCAAAGCAGTGCACACCCATCCACAGGACGGCAGCTCAGACTCTTCTCTCAAGGCAGCGCCAGCATCAGTCTCGGGCCAGAGAGCCTGGGGCTCACCCAGTGCACAGCCCGCATCGCCTGCTTCTGCTTGGACTTCAGGACTCCCATCCAGGTGCTCCAAGGGAGCCACAGCTGAAGGAAGAGGAGCCCCCACCCAGGCTGAACTCCCTGCCCAGCTCTGCTGGCCCCATCAGTGGCGGCAGCTCCCCAGATTCGAAGGGCCTGTGAACTAGAAACACGAGCAGGGACGGGGCTCAGTCCCCTTCAAAGCCAGCATGGCAGCCACTCCTTCCCAGGTTAGGCTTCCACTCAGAATGTCTCTCCCGCTCCTCGCCAGGCTCACTTGCGCTTCTGGCCGCTCACAGGAAGAACTTCAGGCAAAGCCAGCACTGGCCAAGCTGTGCAAAACGGCCCGCTCAGCCTGGTACACGGAGGCAGAGGCCCCGCTGCCTGGACAGGCTGAGCCATCTCTCCCACAGCTCCTCACCAGGGCAAGAGGAGCTGCTGGTAAGCAGGGCCAGGCGCCTACAGGTCTGAGCACCCACCCACTCCCAGCAGATCTGAAAGCACGATTACCACAGTTCAGTCCCCAACTGGTGCGGGGGCTCTCTGGAGCCCATTCCACGGAAGCCACTAATTGGCCATCCCTGTGTCTCCTCCATGAGAACATGAACAGAGCTATGCAGAATCCGAGGGTGTGGAATGGGCTTCCACGAGAGGTCGTTGAGGCCCCATCGGTGCAGGTGTTCAAGGAGAGGCTGGACGTCCACATGGTGGGCATGTCGTGAGCGGAGCCGGCTGGTGCCGGAGGTCAGACTAGATGGCCCGGGAGGCCCCTTCTGACTCGCTCTGTTTCTCTGTTTCTATGAATCCGTCCCTGGGTCCTTCTAGCCCAGCATTCCCACAGGTCCACCAAGGCGGCATGTGAGCGAAACAGCCCCACCACCCACGGTCCGCGGCAACCAGGGCTCACACGGCTGGTGTCCACATGCTGCCTCTGGAGACAGCACGCAGCCATCCGGACCCACAGCCATGGCAGCCTGCCCCCGGCATTCATCCATCCCCGGCCAATGCCTCCCAAACTGGCAGCCATCACTGCATCTCGGGGAGAGCCTTGCCCCGGCATCATGGCTGGCACGCAGCAGGCACTGAGCATGCCCAGTGCTTCCCAGCAGCTGCAGGAAGCCACGCAAGCCACACGCCCATTGTGAAAGCGGCCCATCAGTGCCCTCGGAACAAACACAAGCACGGTCTCAAGTGCCCTCAAACACACGACCAGCGAGCTCCACTGCAGCACTGCGAGAATTTGTTCCTGTTTACATGCCGTCCTTCCTCCGCAAGGGCCAGGGAGGCATAATTATTCCTTTGGGTGGCTCCGAACAGCTATGAACACTCCCCACTTCAGACTGCCTGTCAAGAAAACCCCGAGTGCCCAGCGTGTGGCCTCAGCCTGCTGGGGGGAACATGCAGCACGCCTCGGGCCGGTGCTTTCTGGGAGGATCTGCCGCCCTGGCCCATCCGAGCTCCCTGGCCCCGACACAGCACAGACAGGGAGAGGGGCTCAAGCAGCAGGCTTCTCAGAGCAAGCAACTGAGCATTGCCCAACTCATTCGGATCGCAGGAGGCAAACCCACAGGTAGCTGCCTAACCAGGCACCGAGCCCTGCAGGAGGTGCGTCCAGTCCCAAACAACCATGTGACCCTTCAGGCATCTTACTGCATGGACACCCGGATTTCTCCCGCCCCATGATGGCTCTTCACAGCCACCTCGCATTGCTGGCTTTTGTAACTACCCCCAAGGTCACTTCAAAGCTCACCTCTGGCCAGCCCTGGAGAGTCCCACAGGCCACCAGGACTGCCGCACAGAAAAGCCCGCAGTGCAGCTGGAGCTCTCCGGGGGAGCAGTGTGGACTGGAAGGGGCAAGGATGGGCTGTGCTCCCCAAGATGGCTGGGCAGCGATGCCACAGCGATCCCTCTTGCATGCGCACAGGAGGCCTCCCTCGCCACTGTCTGGGGAGCTCGAGCACAGCAGCAGGCAAAGGCCTGCCTCCAAGGCCAAGACGAGCAGCTGCTGCTGTACAAGCGCACAGCTGAGAGCATCGACAGGCCCACGCAGGGGTCCCTGCCCAGCCAGCGCACCTTCGCGGGAGGAACGCAAGCACACCTCGTGCCCTGGGAAGCAGGAAGCGGCCAGGAGCAACAGCATCCCGGGGCTCCCATGCCAGCTTCCGCTTTCACTTCTTCAGGGACACTTTTCCACAAGCAAATCCAAGTCCGCTGAGGGGAAGGGAAGCTGAGTCGGTAGCCCTGCAAAGCCACCCTCTCGCTCGCTCCTGACCGAGCCGCGGCCAGGCAGCCTGCAGGACCGACCCCAAAGTCTTCAGCGCTTCCCTCGCTGCGCCCCCGAACAGTTCGGAAGAGCTCCTCTCCCCGCCCCCGGGGCAGAAGCGGCTGCAGGCAAAAGCCCCCGAGCGCCAGAAGGCTGCCCTGCTCCGAGGGCCGCCGGCCCCGGGCGCTCGCCCCGCAGCGCTGCACAGAACACGCGAAGCGGGCACGTGGGCCTCCAGACGGCTGGAGTGCAATTCCCATCGGCCCCGGCCACTCCGGGCAATATGTCGCCCAGAAGCAGCCGGCGGCGGCTGACCCTGGCCGGAGGGCGGGTGAGTCAGCCCTCACGGCCATCCGACCACGGGCAGAGGCCTCCCCAGCCCCGGAGGCGGAAGCCGGTCCTTCCGCGCGCGGAGCGGAGCGGGGCTGCCGGCCAGCAGCGCTCCGCTCCTCGCAAGGGAGCCCGGCACCCAGCCGGGCCGCCGACGCCGCGAAGGGCAGGAGCCGCTCCGAGGAAGGTCGCGCGCGGGGGCGCTCGGCCACGGCGGCGGGCTCGGCGCCCCGCACTGCCACGTCCCGGGCGGAGGAGCGCTGCCTGCGCCGCCAGCTGCAGGCAGAGGGGGCGGCCGGCCGTCCGGCCCGCCCGCCCGCGCCACGCCCGCCCAGAGCCCCGCAGCGGCCACGGCAGGGCCGCGCGCGAAAGCCCCGCTCCCGTCGCCCACTCTGCACATGCTCAGGAGCACTCGCTACCATCTTGACGATGCCTCGCTGCAAGGCGGGGGCCGCGGCGGGCGGCGGTCGAGGAGGCCATGGCGCCGGGCGAGCGGGCCGCGGTGGGTCGGCGGTGCGCGGGTCTGGGGTCTCCGGGCCGGGGGCCGTCGCGCGGCGAGCAGCACGACAGGAGAGTCGGAGGGGAGGACGGGGAGGGGCCGCGCGCGAGCCTTTATTGCTCCCCGCCTCCCCGCGCACGCGCAGCTCGCGCGGGAGCCTCGCCCCCCGCGCCGGAGAGCCAATCGGCCGACCCTCCGGCTAGCCGCGCCCTCCGCCCTCCCGGCCGGCCAATCCCCGCGGCGAGCGGCGGCCATGGAGGGAACGGAGCGCGTTCAAACCAGGGCGTCGCGGAGGCGGAGGAGGGACTTCCGGGGCACGCAGGCAGAAGGACACGTCGGCAAAGAATGGCACGCGTCGCCGCCCCACGTGGGAAGCGCCGGAGGAGGCCGGGGGGCGCGCGCGCGCACTGGGGGTTCCTGGGGAAGCCCTCTCGGCCAGCCACGTGGGCAGGGGATTCCCTCGCTGCTCCCGCGGCGCGGCAGCCGGCGCCAGCCCGCTCCCGCCGGCAGGGGGCGAGCCCGGGCCGAGGCCTCTCCCGGCGCCGCTGCTACTCGGGGCGGCGCGCGAGGCGCCCGCTCGTGCCGCGCGGAGCCCCGACGGCCGCGCCGCTGCCCGGGCGCCTCGCCCCTCGGCCGCGCTTCCCGGCGGGCCGCCGCCTCGCGCGCCGTGCCTGCAAGCGGAGCCGCGCCCTCGCCTCGCCTCGCCTCGCCGCGCAGCCGGCTCGGCCGGCGGCCCCGACCCCTGGCCCGCTGCACCCCGCCTGGGGCCCGCGCCCCGCCGCCGCGCAGGCCTGCGCGGGTGCCCCGACCCGGAAGAACGGGGCGGCCCGGGGCGCTGGGAGAGCCGCAGGGCGCTGCCCGTCGCCCGGCTTTCTCGGGCGGGAGGCGAGCCGAGCGGCGCCGGACGCAGGCTCGGCCGCCCGGTCGCTCTCCTGATGCGTGGCCCTCCGAGGCCTGCGCTGGCAGAGCGCCGCCTGGTGCTCCGCCGACCGAGCAGCTGGCCGGCGGGGTGGCACGCTTTGGAAACCGCGCTCAGCAAGTCCTGGGCAGGTGTGCTGGAAGGCACCTCAGAGGTCATCCAGCCCACCCACCGTTCTCAGCCTGTGGCTAGCCGCTCCAAGACCCAGGGCACCCAGCCTGGGCAAAAGCGCTTGGGCGAAGGAGAGGCCGCAGCATCTGGGGGCATCTCCGGCTGCGCTGTTCCTGCAGCCCCTCCTTTCCCCCCAGAGCCGCTTCCCAGCAAGCACTGCCTTTTGTTCTCCCTTCAGGGGCCACAAGGAAGGGGCCGCCTCCGTCCTCTGCACCCTGGGAGGCTGCTGCCGCACCCGCCCTCGAGGCCCCCTTTCCCTTGCTGATCATGCCCAACGCCTTCAGAGGCAGGCAGCGTGTCAGTCTTCTTCAGAGGCTGCCAGGAACGAGATCCCATATTCCACTTGCCGCATGGTCTGTGCGGAGTGGCACGCTGCCATGCTTACATGGACGTGCGGAGTTGAGAAGCGCCCGGCGGCTGGATCAGCCCAGACCTTTGGTCCAGTGCTGCATCCCCACAGTGACCAAGCAGCTGCTCAGGGTTCCCACGAGCAGGACTTGCGTGCCGCAGCATCTTCCTGCCCATGCACTATACTGGACACACCTGTGGCTGTGAGGGCTAATAACCATTAACAACCTTCTCCAAGAATTTGCCCAGTCGCCTTTCAATGTTACCCACATGTGTGGCCGTCACAGCATCTCACGGAAATGAATTGTGTGCTTGCAGAGAAGTCCTTCATAGAATCATAGACTGGTCCAGCTGGGAGGGCCCAGGAAGGCTGCCATGTCCCTGTTGTTGCAGGACACCAATTTACACCAGCCCACTCAGATGGCTGCCCAGTTTCTTTCTGAATGTCCCCAGTGTGGGAGAGCCCCACCTCTCCAGGCAGCCGGTTCCCCTGTTGTATTGCTCTGACAGTGAGGAAGCTTTTCCTGATGCCCAGCCTGAATCTGGGTTGTCGCAACTTGAGCTGATCATTCCATGTCCTAAACTCTGGGATCAGTGGGAAAAGAGCTTGACCTTCCTCTTTGTGACAGCCTTTGAGGTCCTTATAGAGGGGTATCATGTCTCCACACGCCAGTCTTCTCTATCCAAGGCTGAACATGCCCAGTTCTCCCAGTCTCTCCTCACAGGGCAGTGTTTCCAAACCCTGGATCATTTTTGTTGTTGTCCTCTGGACCTTTTCTAATTTTTCTGCATCTTTCTAAAATCTTGGTGCCCAAAACCAGACCCAGGATTCCAGATGAGGTCTGTCTAGTGAAGAGTACAGGGGAACTATCTGTCCTGAATCTCCCATCCGTCAGCTTCATGGGATGAACCCTTTGGCTTCTAGTAGCATGGAGTGGCAGACAGTGTCTGCCTCTCCATTTTTCCCCACAATGCATAATTCTGTGGACCTCTGCCATGCCTCCCTTTGCACACCTTTTTTCCAAAGAACCCAGCTCAGCCGCTGTAACCTTTTCCTCGCAGGAAGTGGCTGCAGCACCGTGATCATTTCAGTTGCCCTTCTCTGCACTATTCCCAGCAATCCTATTTCCCAGTCAGTTCAAAGTGCCGATTGCTCCTGTGAAGCCCCAAACAGCCTTGGCGGAAGTGCCATGAATAGCTGCAGCCTTTGGCAGGCATAGAAATATAATTGATGCTAATGGGTCCTCCAGGACTGCTCCGGGCCAGAGGAAGCAACCTGGCCCTGGGGGCATTTCTAAAGTCCTGAGGATGTGGCACGGGCCTTCGTGCCAGTGGTGGCCCATCTTTGGAACACGATCCCTCACTCGGTGTTCTTCCAGGCGGAGAAGGGTAAGAGCCTGAATCATGGAAGGGCAGCACCGCCATCCCAGAGGCCTTTTGAGGGCAGGCCTCAGACTCTAGAGTGCCTGCAGGGCAAAGCCCTGGTTAGTGAGCCAAACAACAGGGCTCTGGAGAGCGGAAGTCGCAGCAGCCTCGGCACGCAAGTGACGCTCTCCTCCTCTGCCTTACAGAAGGTCAAATAAGCAGGGTCTTTTCAGTGGTGGGTCCCACAATGTGGGTGCCTTCCATCCCATGGAGATCATTATGGGATGGAAGGCACCCACCCACCCCTTTCTGAGGGGGTCTTTTGTTCGTTTGGCTCGCTTTTGTTGAGTTTAGCTCAGTTTCTGCATGCTCCAAGCAAATGTTTGTGTGCGATTGCCATGCCTCCCTGTGGAAGAGGGCAGGACGCGTTCCAATGGAGCCAAGCTCAGGGGACCAAGGTTCAGTTTGGATGCCAGGAAGGACTTCCTGACGGTTAGGACCCCGAGGGCGTGGAAGGGGCTTCCACGGCAGGTGGAAGAAGCCCCAATGGTGAGGGTGTTCAAGGGTAGACTAGACATGCACATGGTTGGCATGTTGTGAGCAGAGCCGGCTGGAGCCAGGGGTCAGACTAGATGGCCCAGGAGGACCCTTCTGCCTGGCTCTGTTTCTGTGTTTCTCTGGAGCTGGCTAGAGCCAGGGTCAGACTAGATGGCCTGGGAGGCCCCTTCTGACTCTCTCTGCTTCTGTTTCTTTGCCCTGCTTGATCAGTGAAGGGGTCGCAGAGAATGCAAGCCAGTGGTACTGCTCCAGCGCTTCCCCACCCTGGTGTTCCTTCCTCCCTCCCTCCCTCCCTCCCTCCCTCCCTTCCTTCCTTCCTTCCTTCCTTTCTCTTCCTGGAAGAGCAGAGCAGCAACACGATCCCTTTTATGTGTGTTAGGAAAATGCCTAAGGCACAAACGAAGAAGCTGTCTGGGGGAGGGGGGCGTGCTGGAGGTGCCCCTGCTTCTTGCACACGGCTTGGTTTCTGGGTCTGCCTTCAGAGCCACCCGAGGGACCCGGCCTTCTCAGGCGAGGTCGATGGGATGGACAGCCTTATTTCCCAGCCTCACCCACCTTGCAGCCCCTTTTCTGGCACAGCTGTCACAAAGAGCCGCCTTTTTTCCCTCGCTTGCAGTGCTGCAAAAGCTCCTGTGACCGCAGATGGCACTGCCCCTCAGAGACGCGGGAACGGGGGAGGCAGAGCCCGATCCCAGGAGGGCCAGGCAAGCAGAGGAGATGCGTGCCGTGCCGCCGCACCACAGGGGCCGCCCCTCCACGTGCGGGGGCTGTCTCGGGACGGGCACCCCGAGGAAGTTCTGGGAGTGCTTCCGCCAGAAGAGCCCGCCACCTGCAGCAAGTTCCTTGCGCACGTGTGCCGCTGCCTCTGCGGCCCGTTTGTCCGGGGGATGGTTCTCCAGGCCATCCTGCAGGCGCAGGAGGCTCAGGGCAGGTGTGGAGGGTCTTCGTGTGGCTTCCTCACGAGCCGCAGTTCTGAACTGGGAGAGCACAGGGTGGGCGCTTTCGGCCATCGCAGGTAGGAGGCAGGCGTGTCAGGCCACCCTCCACACCCTGGCCGGCCCTCCTCCCTCTGCCTGCATGGTCCCTTTCCCGTGGACCCAGGCCTGAGGCTGGGAGCCCCTCCTGCAGGGCTCTTCAAAGCCCCCTCCCCATCCTCCACTGCCCTGAGCAGCCATAGTCCCGCACTGCTCAGTCCCAGACTAAACTCCGCTGGCTGGCAGGAGGGATCGCGAGATGGAGCGGCTGCTCTGCCCCTTCGCTGCAGCACATGCCCCGAGGGCTGGGCAGGGACTCTGGGGTCAGCAGCTGAGAACTCCCTCCAAGCAGCCCCCCTCCAGACCGTTGTGCCCCCACCTCCTTCCTTGAGGGACTCAGCACAACCCAGCCCCTGCTCCTCGCACGGCCCCCACACAGGCCAGGCTGAGCGAAGCAGGGGCCCCGCTGTCCCTGCAGCCAAAAGACCCTGCCAGAGGAGATGCCGTGCTCCATTGCAGGGCCCGTCCTGCCCGGCCGCAGGAGGGGCAGGCCAGCTGGGCTCCTCTGCTCAGTGTCCTTGGGCAGGGCAGGAGGGAGGCAGGAGAGGGCCAGGCGGGCGCTGCCTCATCCCAGAGCAGCACCCTTGCCCGGCCCGTGGGCCCCTGCCATGTGGCAAGGGCTCCCTGCCTCGGGGCCAAGTGCTGAGCGCCCTTTGGGAGGGTAGGGCCCTGCGTGCCCCATCCCCCCACGCACCCACCACTGCCCTCAGATGTGAGCATGGAGGGCAGGTTCCCATCCTCCGTTCAGAAGGCTCCAGCCCTGCCTGGCCCCCTCCCACGCACACGCTGGAAGTGGGGCAGCTGCTTAGCTCTGCCCAGCAGGCAGCAATGGGTCTGGTGCGGCTTTGCTCATCCACCTGAAGGGCGGAAAGTGCTTCCTTTTCCAAAGGATCACCTGGAAAAGGGATGCTGCTGAGGACACCGTGGGTCACAGGGAAGAGCTCGCCCTGCCTGCTCTTTCCACCCAATGGAGATGCCCGGTGCTTTCCAGGGGCAGCCCAGCTGGAGACCCCTTTGCAGAAGGCCGTGCATGATCCAGAGCTCAAGTGAGCGTGAGCTGCACACACCATCCGGATGCCTGGTGGGCTGGGGACCTCCTCCCCGCCGCACAGCCAGCCCCAGGCCACGTGGCCTGGCCTCGGGGGGCCACCAGAGAAGTAGGCCCCTGCCAGGGCAGGTGACGTGGCTGTTGGAGGGAGCTTTTCTCTCCCTGGAGTGGCAGCCTGACTGTGGGGTGCCCTCAGCTGCGGAGCTTGCTGGGCTCCCTTGGGCACCGGGAGGCGAGACCTTCTCCCCTCGGCCGTTCACACCCTGCCTTGTGAGGACACGCCAACGCTCCTCCCTGGAAGTGGGGGCAGCCAACCCTTGGGCAGCCTGGTGCCCCACGGCCCCTTGCACAGCCCCCGCTTGGCTGGGGTGGAAGCTCAGCAGGGGGCTCTGCCTGCCACATTACCCAGGAGGGTCTGTTTCCCCTTGCCCGGGCCTCCATGGAGGAGGCATCCCACAGCTGGGTGGAAGTGGCCAGGTCTGGCTCTGCATGTGGGTGCAGGGGTGCAGGCCATTGCCAGCCATCAGCCCAGCCAGCTCCATGGAGGCGAGCTGGGGTCATGGCCGGCGATGCTCGGAAGATAGGCACAGGGGCAGCAAACTCTGAGCACCCCCCCCCCCCCCCGGGCACACCACAGGTACCGGGCTGGACTGGCTCCCCGATCCTTCTCCTCTCCCCACTGGCCCTGGCTCACATTCATCTTTTTTCAGGCCTGAGCAGGGGGGTGGCCTGGGGGACCTGGACAGCCATTGCCCTGGGTCCGCCGGCCCCCTTCCAGGCAGCTGCATGAGGGGCACGGTGCACTCCACGCTGCCATGAGAAGCTGCCCAGACCTCGGCCGCCGCTGCCTCCCTCCCCTTCAGGACAATGCGGGCCAGCATCATCCAAAGTCTTTTGAGGCCACCGGGTGCCTGGCGACCCACACAGAACTGGGCTGCTTCGAGGAAGGTGGCGCCTCTTCTGTCCGCCACCCATGGCAGAGAGCAGCTGGCAAGGCTGCAGGCGCAGGACACCCAGGCAGGGAAGACGCTGCCAGGAGCACCTGGTGCCCGACCTGTGGTGAGGGCTCCAGGGCCCTCCCGTGCCTGAGCAGAGTCTCCGCACTGGCTCCTCCGCTCACGGGAACTGTGTCTGCCCCCTTTCCCATCGAGCTGGACACAGATGCCCAGAGCCGGGCAAGGGTTTGGAAGCACAGGGAGCTGCAGGGCCCTTCCGTCTCTCGGCCAGGGAAGGATGTCCGGAGCCTGGCACTTGGCCGAGGCGGCCCCATCCACACAGGGCTCCCCCAGCCAACTTCTTCCGCAAACTGGCTTGGACTGCCGATGAAGGAGTCTCCTTGGCTGCTGTGCGTCCTGGAGAGGCCCAGAACGCGCAACCTTCAAGGCACTGGGAAAGGGAAAAGCCCGCCTCTGTCTCCCCCGCCACGCCTTCGCTGACCAGTCCCTGGCCCAGCCCCCCGCCCGCATTCTTTGGGGGATGCAAAGTCCCTGACCCGCAACGCCGAGCCCCTTCTGCTGGCGCGCGGGGAGGCAGCCCACCGGCGCAGACCAGCCGTGGAGCCGCGCTGTGCGCACGCTGCCCTGAGTCGCGGTGGGGGCGGTGGGGCTCCCGTGCCGCGGGACGTCCGGAGGACCCCGCTCTCAGGTGCCATCCGGCCCGGGGCGCCCCTCCCGCTCCCGGGGACCGGGGCCAAGGAGGGGATCCCGGGTGGCTAGCCTCGACGCCCGCGCGTGGGGACTGGCACAGTGGGAGGAGAAGGAGAAGGCTTGTCGTGGTTAATGTATAATTGGGACCAGATGGTCGCCTCCGAGGCAGCCTGCGAGGGCGGGAGGGGCGGTGGGGGGGCCGAGGGGGGTCACTGGCTGGGCACCCGGGCCGGAGGAGCAGGGCCGCCTGGCCCACTATTTGCTCATCAAATATTTTCCCCGACGGCTTGGCAGCGCCCGGCTCTGCCCGCCGAGCCCGGGGCCATCTGGGCCAGTTCGAGAGGCGCAGGCGGGGGCAGGGCGCCCCCACCCCTCCCGGAGCCCGGCGGGCGGCTCTGTTCGCAGTGCGCGGGCGGCTCGGAGGCCAGCCTCGGCGGGAGCGCGGGCGCCTGGCGGCTGGCGGAGCGCGCGCCGACCGTCCTGCGGGGGCTCCTGCCGGTGCGCCGTCCCGGGCCCGCCTGCGGGGGCTGCGCGGTCCCCGGGGGAAGGCGGCCGTCGGTCGGCGCTCCCGCGCCGGCGGAGCAGAGCAGGGTAGGAAGGGCGACGCCGCCGCGGGCCACGGAGGGAAGCCCCCCGCGGGGCCGGGCGGGGCGCGCGGGCGGAGACGGGCAGCCTCCCGCGCGGGCGCCTTTGGCCCGACGGCGAGTCCCGCCGCCCACGGGAGCCGTCCCGGGCGCCGCGCCGCGAGGAGGCGCAGGCCCTCGGAGAAGAGGCCCGGGCGGCGAGCTGGGGTCGCTGTCCGCGCCGCGCTGGTGCTGAATTGCCAGCCGCCGGGCGCCGGGTCCCTTCGCAGCGGACGGGGAGCCGAGGAGAGGGACGGGCTGCCCCGCAGGCGCCCGAGGACCCCGGGATCACCCCCTCCCTTGCCCGGCCCCCGGGAGAAAGAGTGCCCGGGGCGCCCCCCGCCAGCCTCGGCGCCCCGCAGGAGGAGGAGGCCAGAGAGGAAGAGCCGCCACCGCCCAGCCCTCCGCCTCCTGCGCGGTGCGTCCAGGGCCCTCCGAGGTTCCAGCCGGGCTCCTCCCGGCCCTGCCCCGAAGCCCAGAGAAGGGGCCACGGCGGAGGGCTGCGTCCCGGAGGGCAGCCGATCCGCGGCTCGGGCTGGGCTCTCCTGCGCTGCTCGCCCACCCCCACCAGCTCCAGCCCTTCCGTGCCCTGAGAAGCGATCCCTTTCAAGGCCTCCCGTGCTGGCTTATTCCCGTGTTTATTGTCCTTTCCGCGCAGCAGCCAAAGCTCTCTGGGCCATTCGTGGTTTCTTTCCTGAATGAGCAGCTCAGCTGCAGAGGTAGGTGCCTGGGTGGGGAGGGGGGGCGCAGTGACAGCTGACTTGGGGCAGGGCAGAAGGAGTGATGCAAGTCGATCTCTGGAGATCGGTGGCCTGCCTTCCGTGCCCAGCCGTGGCAGTGCCCACCCTCCGGCCTCCTGCCCCTGTTTGAGCTGCTGGAAAGGAGGCAAAGGGGCCCTCCATCCCGGCTGCATCTGCCCACCCTCTGGCTGCAGCTGTGCCTGAGCCCGGCTAGCCTTCCCTGCCCATCTGCTGGCCATGGCTCCCCCTCCCGGCCAGGTGCAGCGACAGAGTTTGGTGCTTGCCAAGTCCCTGAAGCCGGGCCAAGCACCTCTGGATGCCCGGAGGCCGGCAATGCAGCCCTGGGCAAAGCCTGCAGGGCACAGGCACAGGAAGGCCCCCTTGGGCTGCCTGCTGCTCCCTGTGGCTCTTGCCCATGACCGGCTCCTTCCTGCAGGATCCTTGACACCCAACAAGCAGACCCGGTGGGCTCCTTGTGCGATGCAGCAGTGGCAGCGGCAGTGGCGGTGTCAGGGTAAGCAGGGCACCCGTGTGCTGCCACAGCTCCTCTGGACCAGCCAGGGCGGCGTGTGGAGTCTTGCCACTGATCCAAGCGGCCTTTCTTTTCAGAAGTCCCTTCCCAGATACACAAAGGGGGAGTCCTCCCGCCCCCAAAATACCACCAGGAAAGCTGAGCCCAGTTTCCTGTGGCTGCAGGCCCCACAACTGCCTTCCTGGGGAGGCTGGGGCTCCTGCCCTAGAGCTGAGTCCCACATCCCCGCCAGCTTCCTGGTACATAAATGCCCCCCCACACACACACACACCAGCACCACCACCACAGGTTTTGGCTTTCAGTTTTGGTGGAGGGAGCAATGGGAAGCAAGTGGGGCCGGGGAGGGGGCAGTCAAGCTCCTCCAGCTGCAGGTGCTGGCTGGGAGGAGTCCACTGAAGGGGTGGAGCTTCTTCCATCTTAGGCCCCTCCCTTGCCCAGCACGGTCCTCAGCCCGGCTCCGATCCTGCGCCCTCGTCCTGGAAGGCAGGATCAGCTGAAAAGTATCTGCGCAGCCACGACGGAGGACAGTCAGGGGTGTTCCCGCGTGGCACTGGCAGCGTGGCTTGACCCTCAGAGTGCCTCAGTGAGCCACGGGGATCCATCCCTCGCTCAGAGGGCACTTTCTCCTGCCAGGGGGCCTAGCCAGAATAGAGAAGAGCCTGGGGGTAGCATTCGGGGGCGGGGAGACCCAGTTCCATTTGTCCCGGTCGTCAGTCTTCAGGATCGTCTGGGTGCCCATTCCCACAGCCAACCCATCCCGGAGGAAGCACTTGCATCTCTGCAGCAGAGACCATTAAAACAAAGCATGCATTTCAGTGGCGGCACAGCACTGCTGTTCAGTGTGTGCTCGTTTAGGGATCGGGACCGTTTCTCTGCAAAGAGACTTCCAGCGATGTGGGACTCGATTCTGACTCAGATGCAGGGAGGAGCTGGGATCTGCGGCCAGTGGGGGGGACCCAAGCCCAAGCCAAAGTCCCTGGGAGCTACTTGGGTTCCACTACTGCGGCCTCCTGCTCATGAGGAGGAGGGCAGCTCAGATGCCGCACATCTGAGGGCCCACACCAGTGAGCAAGGGCTGACCAGGTGAGGGGCACCAAGCGGCTGGCCCTGAGGCAGGAGGACCCTCCGAGGTGCAGGGCTGGGCCATCTGGGCTTGGAAGGCAGGAGGGATGTCAGCTGGGGCAACGCACTGGCCATGAGCACACTCAGGCGGCTTCCTTCGTAGCTGGAGTGCGTTTCATTGTGGCGGACTTCGGCCACGCCTTCATTGGTGAGGGCTAGGCGGCCTGGTGGGCTTGGGCTGCTGGGCAGGAGCGGGAGAGGTGCGACTTCACCCGCACTGGCCATCCCCACCTCCACCTCCAAATCGAGCATCTGACTCCGGGTGGCCTCCGGAAGCCATTCCTTCCCATGCTTGCTCTGTGGGGAAGACGCCTGAGCAAGCCTCTTCCTGGGCTGTTTGCAGGCGCCAGTGGTGTAAACCAGCTGGGGGGGCTCTTTGTGAATGGCTGCCCCCTGCCTGACTTCAAAAGGAAGAGGATAATTGAGCTGGCCTTGTGTGGACTGCGGGCTGTGGACATTTCCCACCACCTGAAGGTACCTTCCGAGAGGAGAGAGGCTGCAGGAGGCGTGGGAGAGAAGGGGCAGAGGAGACAGAAGCCGGGCAGGGGCAGGCGAGGGCCACAGCTAAGGGAGGCCGTGCGTGGTGACTGGAGGGAAGACTTCGGGGATGCCAAAGTTAGCTAAGAAGAGGAGGGTCCCCCACTTCTCTCACACACACACGTACACAGAGTCCTCCCTTCTCTGTTCCAGGTCTCCAGTGGGTGTGTCAGCAAGATTCTTACCCGCTACTACCAGACTGGAGCCATCCAGCCAAAAGTTGTGGGCGGGAGCCGGCCACGTCTGTCCACACCTGAGGTGGTGGCACGGATCGCTCAGATGAAGCAGGAGCAGCCCTCCCTCTTCGCCTGGGAGATCAGAGGAAAGCTGCACGCTGAAGGTCTCTGTGCCGCGGACAGGATGCCCAGCGTGAGTTGCCAGGGGGTGCTGGCATAGGGCTTGCTTGGGAGCACCTGGCCTCTGCCTGGGTTGGGGCACAGATGCACCTCTTCCTGGAGGAAGTAACTCTGGCCATGGTGATCCACTTCTTTCCCCAAGGTGGGAACCCCCCCCCACCCAAGGAAAAAGCTGGGAGCTCCATGCCATTGGAATGGAAGGCCACTCCCTTCCATGCACCCCAAGTGCCTCACTCTAGTTTGCCTTCGGAAATCCAGTGGAAGTTTCCCCGCGTGCGACGCAAAGAGAAGAGCTCGTCCAGGGCTGGGCCCTCTGCACCTTCTGCTGCAGGAACGGGGGGAGCGAGGTGGGGGGAGATGTGTATAGGGGGCAGGGAGCCTGATCTGGATTGGAACCCCCCAGGCTCGCATGGGCTTGTGCAAGCTTGCAGTGCTTCAGGCTTGTGTCCCGGTTTGGAATCGGGGTGGCCTGCCACTTCGGATCTGTTCACTCCTGCAAATGGCGAGCGAGCATGCACTGGCCATTACTGTGGGCGTGTGCCAGCCTGGGAGCCTGGCTACAGGGCTAGCCCTGAGCCCCCCGCCGTGGTCCAAAGCGAGCCGAAGGGCCTCGTGCCGGCAGTCCTGTGCTGGCCGGGATGGAAGCCCTTCCCTTGACAGCCAGCACAACAGCTGAGGAGGGAGATGCCCGAGTGCTCCAAGAGCCACCCCCACCCCGGGGGTCAGGCAGGCAGCTCTGGCGGCCACTGCACTGAGCTGGAGAGGCTTGCCTGATCCAGCGTGCTTAATCGCCCCCTCCGCTTTCTGCAATCGGCCACAAGGCAGCCCTTGGAGGGTGCTGAGAAGCGCAGCTGGTGTGCAGCCGGACTGCTTTCTGCTTCGTGCCGTACGGTCTGCATGGCATGGCCCCTCAAGCAGTACTGGGCCCAGGTCATTCCCAGGGAATTGCAGTTGGGCCAGGGAATTTCTCTGGTGTTACGGAGAAAGCTCTGCACAGCCCACCTGAAAGATCACCCCCAATGAACCTGCCCATAGTTGGCACTCTGCCAAGTTTGTAGCATGTGCTGCTACTGGGGGAGGCGTGGCTGGCGAGCATGGACAGAGTGCCCTCTCAGCTCCAGGCTTGGAGGCTGCCAGCCTGCGGCTTCCTGAAGAGGGTCCCTCCCTGCACCCAGGCTGCAGGGCTCCCGGGCTGCTGGGAGCGCCTGGTCCAAGCCTGTGTGCTCGGTGCCCCCAGCACAGTGGCGGCGGCGGCCCCTCCACGGGGGCTCCAGGAGAAAAATCAGGGCCTTTTCACTTGAGCTGCAGTTCGAGGGAGGGGGTCGGGCTCTGCAGCTGCTGGCAGTTCCTAGCGCTCATTGCAGCGGGACCTGCGGGCCCCCCCTCGAAACTGAGTGCACGTGAGAGAGCCACAGCCGTAGCCCAGCAAACGCCCCCGAGAGCAGTGCTGGGCCCTGGCAGCAGCCCTCTCTCCACATTCCCAGGTGTCATCTGTTAACCGCATCATAAGAAGCCTGCCGACAGGCAGGGGCGTCCCGGAACCATCCGCCTGCGTGAGGAACCCTCTGCAACCAGGTGAGAGGCCCTGCAGGACTCCAGCAACAGGTCAGTGGCTGTGAAACGCCAGGAGAGTTCCTGCTCGCGGGTGATGCAGACATGCCCGGTCCGGTCATCTCTTGCTCTCCGAATCTCTCCCTGCCTGCTCCGGCACATGCCTCCAGACGCGCAAGCACGGAGGCAGAGTCAGCCCATGCTCGCTTGCCCTGGCTATTCTGCAGGCCTCTCACCGATGGGGCAGATGAGCCTTGGGGTTCCAGCGGAGGTCCCGGCACTCCTGCTGCCTCCTCAGAGGAAACAGGAGGAGGCGAGGCTGCCCAAAGCACAGGACCAGCGAAGGGGCAGGAGCAGCTTTTCAAGGCAGCAGCTGGAGACCCTGGAACAAGGCAAGTGCTGGGAAGTGGGGCTGCTCAGGACGCGCCTGGCGAGGAGGAGCCCTGGGAGGCTGGCCGGGCCAGCTGCCTCCTCCTGGCTGTGGCCACAAGGGAGGCAGGCGTGGTGTTGGTCGGCAGTTCTGGCGCAGGATCCATCAGGCAGGGGATGGCATAGGGCAGAGGCTCTCGCACTGCCCAGCCTCGAGGGACCCAGCCCTTGCGGCAGAAGCAGCTGTCCGAGGGGGCTCTGGGGTGCCCTTCCGCCAGCCGGGCTGCTGCAGTGGGTCCAAGGCAGAAAGGCCAGTGGGAGTGAATGTTGGGACTTCCTTCCAGCATTCCAGAGGGGGCAGTACCCAGAAAAAGCTGCCCGGGAGGAACTGTCTGCGGCCACTCAACTTCCCGTTGCCACCATCCAAGTG
Source organism: Varanus salvator macromaculatus (assembly GCA_023646645.1). Lineage (NCBI taxonomy): Eukaryota > Metazoa > Chordata > Lepidosauria > Squamata > Varanidae > Varanus > Varanus salvator. The sequence continues at coordinate 86,590,095 of JAIXND010000754.1, forward strand.
AGTAAAGCTGCCCCCCCATGACCCCCTTGCCCGCATCAGCTGGTGGGGCATAGCAGCCCAGCTCACAGCGCAGGCCTGCGTGTGCCCAGAGGACAGGGTGGCACAAGCCGGTGGGGCGGGGGGCATAAGTCTGAGATGCTCCCCGGCCCTGAGAAGGCGAGCGCTCACCCCGTTGACTCACGGCGAGACCCTGTTTTTAGCTGGCCTCCTTCAGGCCTCGATGCTTGCTTCTCATGGGCTCAAGGCCCATCCAAAGCAGATTATGCACCCCATGCTATGACCCACCAGGGGGTCCTGCCCTGAGCCAGGCCCCCAGGAATGTTCTCAAAAGCAGCCCATAATGGTGGCTCTCGCAATTTGAAAAAGGAAAAGCTTCTCCACGTCTGGCTGCAGCCACCATGAGACACCGTTCCACAGCTGCAAGGAGCGGGGGGCCTTTCCCAGGGTCCCCCAACTTCCCTTTGTCCCCTGGGGCTGGCTGGGACCGGGGAGGGGGGCTGAGCAAAAGGCACTTGTCTCTGCCTTCCGCATGGCTTTTGCTTTGGGGTTCCCCACGACTTGTTTCAACATCCAGGCACAGACAGCACAAGACTCCACTGTGTGTCAGTGGACCCCTGGAGCAGGCTGTGGGGCACTCTCCAGCCCCCCCCCCAACACCCCCTTGCCCGCTCTCCTTGGGGCTGGGAGCCTCTCTCCATGCTGCGTACACTTGGCTCCTCTCCCTCTGACCACGCACACACCCACACACAAGCACACGTGTCTTGAGCAAGAACCAAGAACCTCTCGAGCAAACTTGTCACAAAACCTGCAGCAGAAAAGCTAAATTCACAGCTGGCGTTCACCGAGGCAGGCTGCACAGGCTGTGAGATCCGCTGGTGAGAGGAGCTGCTGGGAAGCAGCAGCCGGCAAAGCTTCGGCCCAGCGCGGCCCTGCCCTGACCTGCATCGCCTTCCCCTCTCCCCGAATTAGGTCTGGTTCTCAAATCGGAGAGCAAGGTGGCGGCGGGAAGCCAGGAAGGTGCCGGACACCAGCTGGACAGGTTCTTCCCTGACCCACGCGACCCTTGGGCCCCGGGCTGGCCCCAGCCATTGAAGGGGCATGGTCCCTCTCAAGCAGCCCTTTGCACAGGATCTGGGCTTCCAGGCTCGCCCGTGAGGACAGGGCATTGCAGCCAGGCTGTGGCAGCACCCGGCTGGCCCTCCCTGAGCCGCCAGAGCCTGCTGGGCCCCCGGCAAAGCCCACTGTCCAGCCCATTCCTCTTTGCGTCCAAAAACCGCACCAGCGCTCCGAGGAGGGTGCCGGGGCTGGTGCATCTGGCCCCAAAGGCAGTCGCCAGGGAGGGTGGCAGGGCGCGTGGCCGGCCCCGGAGCCCCGGCTGGATGAAGGATGCCCTGCTGCTCTGTCTCCCGCACAGGCGCCCCCAGTGAGCCGTGGCCGCCCCACAGGGCACCCGCCTCGCCGCAGTCCACTCTGCCCTCCACGACCAGGTAGGTGGGCATCCCGAGTACCGGCCCACGGGGCTGAGACGCAGGGACCGCCAGCCAGGCCGCCTGCTCCTTCCTGACGGCAAGCACGAGGGGCTTGTGCTCAGGACAGGCGCGGAGCTGGCGCCGCCCGAAGTTCTGACCACCCAGCCCAGCTGTGTCCAGATGCAGCCCCTCCCAGGGGAGATGGCCATCCCTGAGCCGCCGCAGGGCTGGGGGAGACCCCGCCCCCCCTCCGGCCGTGGCTGCAACACTGGGCGTGCACAGGGAGGGCCCCGCTTGGTCTCCCGAGCCGCCTGTCCCACTGACCTGTGGCCTTGGCAAACCTGCCCGCCGACACAGCACCGGGACCCTTCACCCACCCAGCCGGCCACGGGGCGCCTCCCTCTCGGGGGTCCTGAGTGCGTGTGGGGCCTGAGTGCGTGTGGGTTGCATGAGGTGGTGGTGCCCCCAGGCCTTGTGTTCAGATGGGGCTCGGTGCCCGGAAGAGCAAGGGCAGGCCAGCAGCTCGTCACGCTGACGAGGAAAGTGTCCCCCTCCCAGCAGCCGTGAATGGGTCATGCTGGCTGCCCTTGGGCCCCTGGTGCCCTGCCCAGGCCCCTCTGAGCTCTACCTCAGGGCCGGGTCCTGCCAGCCGCTGCTCATGCCCTGGCCGGCTGCCCCTTTGGGCCGGGGCCGGAGGTGCCGGGTGGCCCCAGCCCAACACCCATGGGCCACGTGCAATGCTCCTGGGAAGGGCATCGCTCCAGTTTCCTCTCAAGGACAGCGCAAGGACGTCTCCCTGTCCGGGAGCCAGGTGGCCTTTGCTAGTGTGGGCCGGCTGCCAAAGGCACCTCTGCCGTAGGACCTGCGCACCCCATGGGCCTCCCGCGCGGTGCAAGCTGGACCGCTCTCTCCCTCCGCAGCCTTCCAGGTGCCCTGGGGTCTTGGCCAGAAGTCGGCAGTTCAGAGCCCCTCCAGCTGCATCCAGGAATCGCGCCCAGCCCCTCCTCCGCTTGGTGCGGGATGAAGCCTCACCTGGTAAGGCCAGCCTGGAGACCGTGCGGCTCACAGGTGCTTCCGTCTGCCCTGCAGCATCCCACTGGCAGTGGAGCTGGTGGAGCAGGATGGGAGGGTGGGGACCCCGATCTCTGGCGCCCGTTCTCATGCAGAGGCTGGGGGAGCAGCACCAGGGGCTGCTGGACCTGCAGCCCTCCATCGCATTGAGCACTGGCCGGGGGGGCGGGGTCTGCTCTTTCAGCAAGGACCTGGACCCTGCCTGGCACCCAGCTCTTCCTCCAGGCCTGGCTGCTGGGAGGGGGGGGCTGCCAGTGCAGTGCCCCCCGCACGCACCTCCTTCTGCCTCTCCTGGGGGCGCCTCCTGTCTGCGTGTGCTGGAAACAGCAGAGCCAGGGACCTGCAGCCCTGCTCCGGGGAGGGTTTGCAGGGGCCCCCCCTGCCCCTGAGACTGCAGGGGCTTCCCAGGCACGGAGGGGCTCTGAAAGCAGCATCCCACCCAGGAGAGGGCCCACCGCTTGCTGCTTGTTCATGGGGGCAGAGCTGGCTCTTTCCCTGAGATGCTCCCTCTGGGCTCCCGTCTCCAAAAGTTTCAAGGAAGGTGGCTGCACCCGCAGCAGCAGACTCCATGAGCACCCGCTTGGCTTGACTGGCTGGAAAGACCTGCTGGTATCCTGCTGGGCGGGCCATGAGATGCGGCCCAAGCAGGGGCAGCAGTCCAGAGAAAGCAGCTGGCCGGGGAGGCCCCGGTGGGCATGCAAGCACCCCCCCCCCACACACACACACAGCAAGCAGCCCGTGACGGCGGTTGCCAGAACTGGGCCTGATGCTGCAAAGGTGACGCGCTCGGCCCAGCCTCCTCCAGGGACCCTCGCCTCCTCCGCGGCCTCCACGCCCCTCTCCCCTCCGCACCCCGCGGGCCACAGAGCAGGCTGATGCGCCGCCCCAGGCCGTGTGTGGCTGCCTGATGAGAGGTTGGGCTGGTTCCTTGGCCCCGGACGCTGATGGGGAGCAGGGGTGGAAAGGAAAAGTAGCGCCCAAGCAAAGAGGAGAGGGTGGTGGGGAGCTGCAGAGGGGCCCCGCCGCGCTGGGGGACAGCATCGCAGGGTCAGGCGTGGTTCAGGGTAAACAAATGCACTTTGGGGGGAGCCCGACGCCAAGTTTTCAGTGCTGAGTCTGAGGCGGCTGGGAGCGAGGAAAGGGTCAACAGCTGGGAGCGTTCTGCTTGGGAAAAAGGCACGTAAGCAGAGTCACGAGAGGAGTGCTCAAAATTATGCACATTGTAGAGAAAGTGTGTGTGGGGGTTCCTCCTTCTCCCTCCCCTGTAACTGAGAACCCAAAGGGTCACCCTGTCAGGCTGAGGGATAGAAAATTAGGACAGAGAGAAGGAAGCCCTCCTTTGGGCAGCGCATCGGTGAACTCTGGGCTTCGCTGCCGCGGGAAGTGGTGCCGGCCACTAATCTGGGCTCCTTCGAATGGGGACCGGACAGGCTCATGCGGGAGGAGGCGGGGTGGCTGCTGGCCTGGCGGGCGCCAGGCGCCGGGCGCCCGCCTGCACTGGGGCTGGCCTGCCGGCAGACGCCACCCGCAGAGGAGCTCGGGCAGCGGGAGGCCTGGCGCACCCTGAGGGAGGGTCCCACGGGCAGCCGGCTCGCCAGCATGTGCACGGGGCGCTGGACTGGGTGGACCTCGGCTCTGGCCCAGGAGGCTCTTCCTGCTCCAAGGCCTGCCTGGCCAGCTGGCGCTCGATGCAGAAGCCTCCCCGACTGGGCCCGCCTTTCCCAGCTCTCGCCAGGCCCCGTCACCCTTCTGTCGATGCTTCCAGTCCTTCCTCCCCCTCCGCCCAGAGGCTTTCTTGATTTCTGTTTGCCCCTCTAATTCTTTTGTTCATTTATTTACTTCTGTACCATCCAATCGCAGTAGTTCCCTGGGCGGTTGACAAGAATTAATCAAATACAAAAAATACAGTAAAAATAAAAATAGGATATAAAATTTCAGTATGCAAATTTAAAACAGCTGCAGATTCCAGTAAAACATCTTCACATATAAAGAACTTTCACTAAAAGCTAGACCTAATTAAAACAGGAGACAGAGCCGGTCATAAGCCGTTGGATGCTCACGGTGCTGGAATCGCAGCTGGCAGTCGTCCCCATGCCAGACTCTCCTCAGAAGCGGCACTCTGGACTGGGTGCGGCATTTCCCACTGAGGCGCACGGTGGTCCCTCAAGCATCAGGGCTGCAGCCCGCACTTTCCTCAAGTTAATGGACAGCCTTCCTGTGGAGTGGAAGGTTATCACACAGGTGAATCTGGCTCATTAACAGCCCGGCTTTCCAGATTAATGAACTGCAGGAAAATACAGGCAACAGCTGCACTGATTTCAGCCAAGGTGAATTGAATCACCAATATAAATCACAATACAAATCAGCAAGGAAAAGAGTTGATATAATCATGGTCCGGAGAGAGGGCCGTTTGTAAACAGGGCAGATGTAAATTGAGACCACTCCAATCTGGCAAGCAAGCTTGAGAGCTAAAATAAAAATAATTTAACACGAATTCCCCAACATGGCACTAGAAGAGGGACTGCCGTGTTCAGTCGCCCCCAAAGCCTGCCTTTCAGTGTGGTGGGGAACGGACAACAGCTGTGCCATGACTTTTCTTGCCTGAGGGCCACACAGCCCACACGAGCCAAGTGCAAGCCAGTTGCCCTGCTGGAGGAAAAGCTCTGAGCAGGAGAGCACCCAGTGTCCCCCCTCGAGGGCATAAAAGAAGACGAAGAAGAGTTGTTAGACAGGGCAGTGGAGCTGCCACAGCGAGGAGTGCAAGGAGTGCAACAGTGAGCCGAGGCAGGGGAGGAGAATGAGGAATCTCCCAGAAACAGGGTGCCAGACGCAGAGGAACTGGAAGACGCGCCGCACCAGTGGGAGCCATGGCACCCTTGAACCATTCTAGGTTGCTCGAGGAAGGGATGAGTGAGCGCCCCACAGGGAAGCAACCACACGACGCACTGAGCAACTCTGAAAAGAAGACGAAAGGTCAATCAAGAGAAGAAGAGGATACCAAAGTTTGCAACAAAAAGGAGGAGTGATAATTGCAGGAGGTTCCCTGCTGCACAAGATGGAAAAACAAAAATATGCATGCCGTGATGACCCAGGAAATCGCTGAGTCTGCTGCCTCCCTGGTGCCAAGGTTAAGGATATAACCAGCAAGTTCACGCAACTCATGCAACCCACTGACAATACTCCTTCCTTCTCTTCCACGCGGAAACTAATGACACTGCCGGGAGAAGCTTTGCTGGAATATCATCAGACTTCGAAGCTCTAGGGAGGAAAATAACCAGCACTGGGGAACAGGCAGTCTTCTCCCCAGTCCTACCAGTACGTGGAAGAGGAACTTACAAGGAAAGAAAAACCCTTCAGGTGGATGACTGGCCACAATGGGGTTGCCATAGAGAGAGATTTGGATTCTGGGACCACAAGCCAAGATTCCTGGAAGATGGACTACTGGCAAATGATGAACTGCACCTCACAAAGAACAGGAAGCAGATATTTGGCCACTACATGAAAAACGCCATCATTATCTCACTGTAATAGTGGTGGTGAACCTATGGCACAGGGGCTACAGCAGGCAGGCAGAGATCTCCCTGTCAGCCCATGAACCAAGTCACCTCAGTATCGCCCCAGCAGCCGAGCATAGCATAACAGCGCACATAGGGGCCATGCGCATGCACGGAAAGAAGTAGCGGTATCAGGCAATGATGTCATGAGCCACGACTTATTAGCCGTGACATGTCCGATTTTGATGGCTGGAATGTGTTTAGAATGGGCAGAAATGATGAGCTCTGCAGAAAATGCTACTCTTGGACGGCTTTTCAAAATCGCCCTTTTCAGTGGAACATTACCCGTATATGAGGGTTAGCGGTTTGCACAAGGGTAGGGTTAGAGTTAGAAAAACGAGGTGTCCTGGCAACATTTTGATGGTTGGAATGTGTTTAGAATGGGCAGAAACCATAAGCTGTGCAGAAAATGCTACTCTGGGATGGCTTTTTCAAAATTGCCCACTTTTCAATGGAAATTTACCCCCATATTAGGGTTAGGGGTGTGCACCAGGGTAGGGTTAAGGTTAGAAAACAAGGTGTCCTGGCATGATTTTGATGACTGCAATGTGTTTAGAATGGGCAGAAACCATGAGCTGTGAAGAAAAATCTACTCTAGGACGGCTTTTTCAAAATCCCCCTCTTTTCAGTGGAACAGTACCCCTATATTAGGTTTAGGGGTGTGCACCACAGTAGGGTTAGGGTTAGAAAAATGAAGTGTCTTGGCACGATTTCAGTGACTGCAATGTGTTTAGAATGGGCAGGAATGATGAGCTGTGCAGAAAAAGCTACTCTGGGACAGCTTTTTCAAAATTGCCCACTTTTCAATGGAAATTTACCCCTCTATTAGAGTGAGAGGTGTGCAGAAGGGTAGGGTTAAGATTAGGAAAACGAAGAGTCCTGGAATGATTTTGATGGTTGGAATTTGTTTAGAATGGACAGAAATAATGAGCTGTGCAGAAAATGCTACTCTAGGATGGCTTTTTCAAATCGCCCTCTTTTCAGTGGAACATTTCCCCTATATTAAGGTTAGGGGTTTGCACCAGGGTAGGGTTAGGGTTAGAAAAACGAGGTGTCCTGGCAGCTTTTGATGGTTGGAATGTGTTTTGAATGTGCAGAAACCATGAGCTGTGCAGAAAAATCTACGCTAGAACGGCTTTTTCAAAATTGCCCTCTTTTCAGTGGAAACTTACCCGTATATTAGGGTTAGGGGTTTGCACCAGGGTAGGGTAAGGGTTAGGAAAACAAAGTGTCCTGGCATGATTTTGATGGCTGTAATGTGTTTAGAATGGGCAGAAATGATGAGCTGTGCAGAAAAAGCTACTCTGGGACGGCTTTTTCAAAATTGCCCACTTTTCAGTGGAAATTTACCCCTCTATTAGGGTGAGAGGTATGCAGAAGGGTAGGGTTAAGATTAGGAAAACGAAGAGTCCTGGAATGATTTTGATGGTTGGAATTTGTTTAGAATAGACAGAAATAATGAGCTGTGCAGAAAATGCTACTCTAGGATGGCTTTTTCAAAATCACCCTCTTTTCAAAGGAAATTTACCCCTATATTAGGGTTAGGGGTGTGCACCAGGGTATGGTTAGGGTTAGAAAAATGAAGTGTCCTGGCACAATATTGATGACTGCAATGTGTTTACAATGGGCAGAAATGATGAGCTGTCCAGAAAAAGCTACTCTAGAGCGGCTTTTTCAAAATTGCCCACTTTTCAATGGGACATTACCCCTATGTTAGTGTTAGGGCTGTTCACCAGGGTAGGGTTAGGGTTGGGAAAACAAGGTGTCCTGCCATGATTTTGAGGACAGCAATGTCTTCAGAATGGCCAGAAACTATGAGCTGTGCAGAAAAGCTACTCTGGGACTGCTTTTTCAAAATCGCCCTCTTTTCAATGGAACCAAACCTTACATGAGGGTTAGGGGTGTGCACCAGGTTAGGGTTAGGGTTAGAAAATCGAGGTGTCCTGGCACCATTTTGATGCTTTGAATGAGTTTAGAATGGGCAGAAACCATGAGCTGTGCACAAAATGCTACTCTGGGACGGCTTTTTCAAAATTGCCCACTTTTCAATGTAAATTTACCCCTATATTAGGGGGAGGGGTGTGCTCCAGGGTAGGGTTAGGGTTAGGAAAACAAAGAATCCTGGAATGATTTTGATGGTTGGAATGTGTTTAGAATGGGCAGAAATGATGAGCTGTGCAGAAATTGCTACTCTAGGACGGCTTTTTCAAAATTGCCCTCTTTCCAGTGGAACATTTCCCCTATATTAGGGTTAGGGGTGTGCACCAGGATAGGGTTAGGGTTTGATAAACGAAGAGTCCTGGAATGATTTTGATGGTTGGAATGTGTTTAGAATGGGCAGAAATGATGACCTGTGCAGAAAAAGCTAGTTTGGGACATCTTTTTCAAAATCGCCCACTTTTCAATGGAAATTTACCTGTATACTAGGGGGAAGGGTGTGCACCAGGGTAGGGTTAGGGTTAGGAAAACGAAGAGTCCTGGAATGATTTTGATGGTTGGAATGTGTTTAGAATGGGCAGAAATGATGAGCTGTGAAGAAGAATCTTCTCTGTGATGGCTTTTTCAAAATCGCCATCTTTTCAGTGGAACATTACCCCTCTATTAGGGTTAGGGGTGTGCACCAGCGTCGGGATTAGGTTTAGGAAAACGAAGAGTCCTGGAATGATTTTGATTGTTGGAATGTGTTTAGAATGGGCAGAAATGATGAGCTGTGCAGAAAATGCTACTCTAGGATGGCTTTTTCAAAATCTCCTTCTTTTCAATGGAAAGTTACCCCTATATTAGGGTTAGGGGTGTGCACCAGGGTAGGGTTAGGGTTAGAAAAACAAACAAACAAATTGTCCTATTACAATTTAGATGGCTGGAATGTTTTTAGAATGGGCAGAAATGATGAGCTGTGCAGAAAATGCTACTCTAGGATGGCTTTTTCAAAATCACCCTCTTTTCAATGGATTTTTATCCCTATTTTATGGTTAGGGGTGTGCACCAGTGTCAGATTAGGGGTTGAAAAATGAGGTGTCGTGGCATGATTTTCATGACTGGAATGTGTTTAGAAGGGGCAGAAATGATGAGCAGTACAGAGGATCCTACTGAAGGAGGGATTTTTCATTGTCCTCCTCTTTTCAATGGAACTGTAGCCCTATATTAGAGTTTCGGGGTTGCACTAGTGTAGGTTTAGAGTAGTGCTTGCAATCCTATGGCACACACGCCACAGGGGGCATCCAGAGCCCGCAATCCCTCGACGCGAGCCATTTCGCCCCAGGATCGCCGCAGCAGCCAAGCATCGGATAATCTCCCAAGTATGGCTCATGCGTATGGTCAGAAGGGAGTCGCTGCACCAGGCAATGACTTCACGAACCACGGCTCAGCAGCCGTGACTCATCCGGGCTTTCCCATGGCCATTCAGTGCGTTGCAAAGTATATATATATATTTGCTTCTACTAGCTGTGAGTTGTTTTTTCTAAGCTAAAGCCTCAGTTTTCATTTTTTATTTCAGTGTTGGCGTTTTGCAGTAAGTGGGTGTTGGGTTTCAGTTTGGGCGCTCGGTCTGTAAAACTTTTCCAGCACTGCTGTAAAAATACCTTAAAGTCTGTCATGATCTCTTCTAGCTGATACCGGAGTGTAGGACATGGAATGATCATGTCACGTTGTGACAACCCAGATCTGGGCTATATATCAGGCAAGTTTTCCTCACTGTCAGAGCAATATGAGCTGAGAACCAGCTGCCTAGAGAGGTAGGGGCTCTCACACACTGGGGATATCAATTCGAAAAGAAACCAGACAGCCATCGAAATGGGATGGTGTGATTTGCTCTCCTGCAACATCAGGGGTTGGACCCGGTGGCCTTCATGGCCCCTTCCATCTCTGTTATTCCATGATTCTTTGATTTTCAACAGCAGGACCCTGCAAAGGACCCAGAGAGCGCCTGCAGTGAAGACTGTGCCAAAGAGGTCGCCACTCCTTCAAAGACTCCTAAGAGGACCAGAATGGGAGGGTCAACTCAGTCAGAAAAGGAAATGATTGCACAGTTCCAACACTTGAGAGCAGATCGGGCAAGGGACCCGTCGGCAGCATTGCAGTGGGTGCTGTTGCCTGGATCCCTAAATTCCCAGAACTGGCATCAGACACAGAAAGCACAGTGCAGGCTGCAGTGGAGCTTGGCTTCAAGCATCAGGGGACACTGGAGCAACGGCCCAGGCACTGGAGATTACATGGCAGTGGAGCAGCGTGGTGGGGAGGCTCGGGGATCGTGGGCCACATTCAAGGAAACTCCAGGTGCAAGGGAAACGTCCCACTCTGGGTGTGTCTGATGCAGGAAGGGCACCCCAGTGATTCTCTGCCCGAGATCAGCCAAAGCTGTTCCCCGTGCTTTTGACATGTTGCACAAAGCGGGAAGAAATTTCTCAGGTTTTATGCTACTTACATAGAAATAGTCTATGCTGCTTACATTGAAATTTTTCAGGTTTGGAGACAATTTAGATTCTCGGGTTGAGCTAGGAGATTTTGCAAAGGAGGTGAGCTTTCTGACCTCTCACTGAAGTATAAAAAGCGCTGAAAAAGTGCACAGGCTGAGGAAGCCTTTCAGCCCACTAGGAAGAAAGCTAGGGAAGTGCCCCCCCCCACCCCAGCACCCAGAGAGTGAGCAACGGAGCTTTATGGGCCCCGGGCAAAGCAGTGTACTGGGGCCCCTACGACAACTACAGGGGAATGAGGAAAAGGAAGGAAGATGCTTGGGAGGAATGCAGGACGATGGGATCTGTCTTTTCCACAGTGCAAAAGCCAAGGCTGCACGAATGCGAGAGAAAGCAAAGGGGAAGCATTTTCCCAAACCGTTATTCTTTGCCAATACATGCAAAGAGAAATGAGGAAGGAAGCGTGGTGGCAGGGGGAGCCAGCCACCGACACTGCCATACTCAAACCGGGAGCAATTAAATGGGAAGGCCAGTGTATCATGGGGGGGGGGGGGCAGGCTGCAATATGTTTAGATGACTGCTATCAATTTTATTTCTAATGGGAAAGAAGGGAAAGGGAACAGATGCGTCGGGAAGAGTTTCACCTCATCCTTCGGGCAGGGAAATTGGGGCAAGTGTCTGTATGCATGTGAGAATGCATGTGTGCATGTCTAAAAGAAACTCTAAGAAACTCTAAGCAAAAATACAGGGAAAGAGGAGACCATTGGGGAGCGAACAGAAGGGACAGATAGTAATTATGCAGCTTTCCAGACTGGGAACAGACTGAGTGGAATGGTATAAACTGGTGACCTGCAACAGCAGGGGGTTGGAGCGACAATCTTCTGAATCTTGGCCTTTCCAACTCTCTTCTCCGGTACACGAGTCGAGTCACGTCGTGGGCTCCCGGGGCCCTGGAGGCAGGCATGGCTCTGGCTGGATGGGAGGCGGTTGCAGCTGGCTTCCCCTCCCAAGGCTGGCCAGGCCACAGGTCGCTTGGCTGAGGCTCCCATTCTTGTGCACAGGACATTGCAAATGAGGTGTGGCGTCCAGCGACACGTGAACAAGCGGCCCCGGACAGGAGAAACGGACTTGCAGCTGGGTGGACCCTTACTGGCCCCATGACCCCACAAAGGTAATACCATATAATATAGGACTGGGCATGGCGAGTAAACAAATAAGATCAAATGCTGAAGGAGACAGGTTGAATCCGGAGGGGGCACAACCATGAGGAAACACATCGAAAGGCATCCGCTCGCAAACTGCTCGAGCGCCCCGTGTGAGGCAGCCCACGTCATGCAGGGGGCGGGGGACACGGCCGGATGGGCAAAACAGCATCACAGCGAGTTCAGGGCCCCAGTGGCCAATAGCTATTTTAATCAAAGGAAGTAGGAAGGGAATAAAATCCCCTGCAGCTTCCACATACTCCCCAAATATCAATCGTCTTTCATGAAGGATCTCATAACAAGGAATGGACATAATGGGAGGAGATTTCCCTGGGGTATTTGATGCGGAATTAGACAGGAGCCCTTCCAGTTCAAACCACTTGGACTTGCAATTGCCTGCTGAACCTAACGAATTCCAATGACTTGATTGGTTCTTGCAAGTACTAAAAAGGAACTGGGAAAGATTTGGCTTTTTATTCGGCCTGGCAGAGACCCTGTGCTTGAACTGATCACCTCTTGATTTCCAAAAGCAGCATTGGCCGCTCAGCCCAGTGGACTCCACTCCCATGGCACGTGCTGACAAAGGAGACACCCCCCCCCCCAGGACTCCAGGAACAGACTGCAAACAGAGGGGACTCTTGCCGCCCCATTCCCCGCCTTGTGGCACCTGCCCTGCTCCGGCTGGGTGCCCGACCAGGTGCGGACTGTTTGCAGTCGAGCAGGTAAGAGGGAGAGGTTCCCCCCTTCAGGCACTGGCCCTCCTGGCAGTCCCTCAGGCAGAGCCCAGCCCAGCCCAGCCCAGCACCAGCACCAGCACCAGCACCAGCCAGCAGCGAGATCATGTTAAAACGATCGATCGTGCGCTCTCCCACACTGGGGACTTTCAAACAGAAACGGGACGGCCGCCTGAGCGGGACGGTGTAACTGGGCTGGGCCCGATGGCCTTCTGGCCCCTCCCAACTCTACTGTTCTGTGATTCTGTGAGGTTGTCGCAGCAAAGGTGCTTTAATCCATATATGACGGTCTTCTGAACATGTGCAAGGGCGATTTGGAAAGCGATTTTCAATTATGTTTCTCACAAAGCTAAAGAACCGTTCCTGGCATGGTAGCCCCTCTCTATTTTGAGGCCACCTGAAAGCAGCCGTTGCATAAAGACCTGCTGGAAGTATTACTCGGAGCGGCAGGGGTGGCTATAGCGTGAGACCAGAAAACAACAGTGGGATGCCCTGGGAGTGGATGGCTTCCAAAAACCTGGAAGTGGTTCTTGCTGAAAACTGACACAAAAGCAGCAACTGAGCCGTGGTGCCCCCATCACATCTCCTGAGAGCGCGGTCTTATTTCGGAAAGGTGTGATAGCCGGCAGGGCAAACAAATGGAGAAGCTATTGCTTTGTGGGTGTCGCAGCGCTGAAATAGTCTCCTGCAAGGGCTTGGTCAGGACACCAGCCCAAAATTATACGCACCACCCGAGATGGATAATGTAGGGCAAGCTGCGGATGTTGAGGCTTTCATTGCTGTATCTCTGTTGCCTCACATTCCTCAAGCCAAATACTTCTTCCCGCTGGGAGGAATTTTGTGTATTAATCAGACAATGGAACAGATCCAGCTGGCCGCTGAGCCACCTTCACTGACAAAGCAGTGGAACATCGTTGCTGCTGCTTCGGCCCCGCAGGCAGGCTCTGCATCACCCACATGCGCCCACGCTCCCCTTGACCCCCGCAGGGAACGCTTCACAGGGTGCCCAGAGAAGGTCTTCCCCAGGACCCGCGCCTGCAGGGGCACGAGCTGCGCAGCCCACCCACCCGTCTGTGTCTCTCCTCAGGTCCAGGTGCCGCTGAGGGCAGGGGGCTTCCTCCAGGCGAGCGGTGGAGGAGTGCCGGAAGATGCGTGGGGCAGGGTTCCCCCCACTTCCCGGCCCAGGCTGGCCTCAGACAAACGGCACAGGAGCAGATGGGGCGCACCCGTGCCCGTGCCCAGCAGGGCCAGGCAAGGCTGGACCGTCGCCAGGCTGGAAAAATCCAGCGGAAATGCTTCCTCAAGCATTTCTTCGGGCATCGGTTCCTGTCCATCCGGCTGTGCAGTCCTCCTGCCGTGACTCCCCCGCTGTACTCCTCCTCGCACAGAATATCCTACTTGGCTTTCATCCTGGCATCAGTAAAATAACGCTTTAACCAACCAACAAACAGAGAGCGCTGAGCTCGCACAGAGCTAAAGCTTGCGGCTGGGCTGGGCAGAGCCATTTTTATAAGACGGAAACGCCAGAGTGAATGCCCAGCCCTGAGACGTGGGTGAGTGCATTCTTGAATGCGCTCTGGCAGGCCTATGAGGGGGCTTAGCAGTAACAGCGGCATCGGCAGCGCTGGACTGAGGTGTGTTTTTAGCAAGAGAGGACAATGCAGCCCCCCAGGCAGCACACGGGGCCCGCAGCGTCTGGACTGCCTTTAATGAGGGCTTTGCATGGGGCCCAGGTGGCTCCGCAGGCTCGGGAGTGGCCACATGTGCCGGGGTCTCCTCCTGCCCCTGCTTGAGTGGGGACAGCGATGGGACGGCAGCCCAGCCTGCTGCCGAAATGGCGGACTCGGCTTCGCCCTCGGAACGGCTGCAGCAGGAGGCACTGGGCTCCCCGGAGCGATGGCGGTGGGGGGCCGGTAAGCCCCTGCGTGCTGGGGAGGCAGTCTGCACCCCGCAGAGGTGCCTTCTGCACCGAGATCTGTGGGCACAAGCAGAGCCCGTCAGCAGGCGGCCTCCCTGAGGCTGGGCCCCGGGAGGCAGTGCCCCAGGTGGGCCGCTGGCAGGCCGCTTGCAGCCAGCCACACGGGGGGGGGGGGGGCGATGGATTTGCCACAGCTGCAGTGGGGGGCGGGATCCAACAGGCGAAGGCTTGTTGGGCATCACGCAGTGGAGTGGGGAGCCCGGGCTTCCCCCAGTCATGGATTTGGAAGAGGCAGCCCCCCCCGCCACCTGCCTTGCCTTGCCTTGCCTAGAACTCCCAGAGGCACTCGCTGGTCACCTCCTCGCCGTCGGCCACGAGGGGCCCCTCCCGGTCCCCGCGCAGGTAGTACCCATTGGGCGCCAGGATGGCCATCAGGTTGTTCCCTCGGATCTCCAGGCAGAAGTTCAGGGCCACCTTCCCCCACGCCTCGACGGTCCTCTCGGGAGTCAGAGACCAGAAGCTCTTGCCGCGGCCTGGGAAGAGGACAGAGGAGCCCAGCTGCCTCTCGCCTTCCCCTTGGTGCTGGAAGGAGGCCGCCTGGGCAAGGCCAGCGAGCGGGGGCATGGGGGGGTCCCATTCCAGCCATGCATTGTGCCCCTTCCTCCAGCTCCAAGCCCTGTGGGGCTGCAACTCGGGGGGCACAGCCGGGGAGCCCGAGCATCCATCGTTTCATGGGAATGAGGCTGCCACGGCAGCCAGCCACCCAAGGCACAGGGTCAGTTGATGGAGGGTCTCCTGGAAGCCCCGCCAAGAGGGCTCCCAGCTTCCGAAGGAAATACGACCCAACACAGGAATGCGAATGGAGGGCAGGCCCCTGACCGTGCTCCCTTCCCTTCCCTTCCCTTCCCTTCCCTTCCCTTCCCTTCCCTTCCCTTCCTTCCCTTCCCTGGCAGGAGCTGCAGCCGCCCCTCTGCCCACCTCTGCCCACTGGGCAGCTGAGCGAGCAGCTGTGTTTGCAGGGGTCACGGCATCCACCGTGCAAGATGCAGGTGTGACGGCCCTGGTGCACTGGGGGGTCCTCTGCAGTGCTGGGGGGGGGCGTTCTGCCAGGAGCAGTTGCAGGCAGCGATGGGGGAGTGGGTGAGGGGTGCTGCCGGCTTCCTGCCATCTCCCTTCTCAGGGCAGTGTGCCTGACCAGCCCAGCTGCTGGGGAGCATGGGCACTCCCACCTGCCTGTGGGTCCCTGGGGGCAGCTGGCGGGTCGCTGTGTGAGCAGAGGGCTGGGCTGGGAGGACCCCTGCCCAGTCTGACCCGGCAGGGCTCCTGAGAGGTCCTCAGTGGGGCTGGGCGTCCTGGTGGACATGCAGCTGCAGTGGGGGGGGGGCAGGCACAAATCGGGGCGCGGTCCTGGCAGAGCCCCTGGGCAGGGCGTTGGCAGGTTGCCAGGCGCTGAGGCTGCGCCCATCATTTCAAAGCTGTATGTCGAGCAGAAGGGAGCCGAGCTGGATCTGTCCAAAGGTCCATCTAGCCCTGCAGTCCGTCCGCAGCCAGGGCAACCCGTGCAAAACCCAGGGAGGACTCGTGCCCAGCGCCTCCCACCCATGTTCCTCAGCAGCCCGTGCGCCCAGGCGTGCTGCTGTGGCTCTCAGAGCGCGGGGCTCCTGGCCGAGGAAGGCCTTCCCCAGGACTCAGCCCACCGCTGGCAGCCATCGGATGCTTTGCAGAAGCGACTGCAGCCACTGATCCCGGGGCTGTGTGGAGAAGCTCCCTCTGGAATCTCCCGGCAATCCGCCCCATGGAATCCCCCCACAGCTGTGGGGAGATGGGGGGGGCAAACCTCTCCAGCCCACTCCAGGCCTGAGCTGATGGGGCGCACCATGTCCCAACCGCCCCGTCACTCCCCGTTGTTTCTCCGCACAGGAACCCGAGTCCCGCAGGTTCACGCTCCCGCAGGCCGGCACCCATCCAGCCCCTCCCCGCTCTGCTCTGCCTGCAGGGAAACAAACGGCCGCCTGCCCTGCCTGGCTTGCTCCCGCTGCGACAGGCTCGGAGTGCTGGATCAGGCCCTCAGCCGAAAAGCCCGGCAGTGTTGACCCGCACAGCTTGAGTTGGCTGAAGCAGGCGGGGGCTCTGGGCTGGCCACCCACGCCTGGCCCATCACCTTGACCACGCCCCCCGCACGGAGCAGGTTCACAGTGGGGCGACTCATCCGTCCCCATGGCACGGCGGGGGTTCAGGCTGCTGTTCCGAGCTGCCTCGCTCACGAGGAAGCTCCAGCCATCGCAGGGGGCCTTGCCACCCACGAGCTGCCGGCTGCCATGAGCCCCAGCCCCAGCGGGCCTCGGGGTGTCAGACCCCACCCCCGCGGGGAGCCTTGACACCAGAGCACCCAGAAGAGGGGCCCACAGGAGCAGCTGCAGCACAGGCCCCCCTGGCTGAGCCAGGCCACCCCCTTTTCTGCTGCCTCCGGCCCTGCTGGCGTCCAAACCCCCTCCCACCCCCAGACAGGCAAGGCTCACAGGGTGCTCCGTGGAGCAAGGCCACCGGGAGCCGTGCCCGGCCACCCAGCCCCCCGCCTCGGAG
This sequence comes from Varanus salvator macromaculatus, assembly GCA_023646645.1. Classification (NCBI taxonomy): domain Eukaryota; kingdom Metazoa; phylum Chordata; class Lepidosauria; order Squamata; family Varanidae; genus Varanus; species Varanus salvator. The sequence continues at coordinate 86,607,038 of JAIXND010000754.1, forward strand.
GTGGCTCACTTCGGAAGTGGTAGACGCCGCGCTTGCAGGGCAGCAGCTCCACGCAGTCGGGCTCCAGGAGGTCGCCATGCAGGGCCTCTCGGCCCGTGGGGCTCCCCACGTAGCCATGCCGGCCCCGCAGCACCAGGAAGGGGCGGTTTGCCAGGCGCAGCTCGAGCTCCTCGGTGGGCCCTGCGAAGAAGCGCGGAGGTGTGCGAGGGGGGGGTGGGAGCAGAGCCCCCACTCCGGGCTGCCCCTTCTGGCCCCGTGGTGGCCTCTGGCGGGCGACCAAGGGGGCCGAGGCGCACCCCGCCTGCCACAGAAACCCCGCAGCCTCCTGCCCTGCCTCTCGCAGCTCCCTTTGTGCCCCCGGCCAGAGGCCTCTTGGCAGGATGTGCGTGTGAGACCGGGAAAGGGCCACTGGGCGGCCCAGCTCCGTGGAGCAGGAGGGCCGAGTGGCCGGTGCAGCCGGGCCAGCCACCAAGGGGCAGGCTGGCCTCGCTGGGCAGTGGGGGAGGGGCTTCCCATGCCAGGGGAAGGGGTGGCATGGGGGGGCCAGGGGCCAGGCGATGGCCTTCTTGCTGCCGTCATCATCGCAGGGAGCTGTCCTCTGCCTGCTCCCTTGGGGGCCTCCGGTGGCCATCCCAGCAGGGCCCGGCCTGAGTGGTCGATGCTCAGCTTGCCCCAGGCAGTGCAGGCATGGGAAGACCCGCTCCCCCGGGTCACGGCTGAGAATGGCCCTTCAGCTGGAGGGGGGAGACCCCAGAAGCAGAGCTGGAGCCATTCACCAATGTCAAGGGGGAGCTCAGGCATCAGACCCCCAGAGCTGGGCGCAGCCCATGGAGATGGAGGAGCGGATCGGGGAGCCGTCCCTCAAAACGTGGAAACGGAGCTGCATCGCCGCCCATGCGCCATTCCGTCACACGTTCTCCGGGGCTCCACAAGGGGCGAGCCACCGTCCTCCTCACCTGGGTGCACAGCACGGGCCGCCACCAGTCCCACCGGCAAGGTGCCCACGAAGTGGCCATTGAGAGCTCTCAGGAAGACCTTCCCATAATGCCACAGGACGTGGAACTTGGTCTCCGGCTCTTCGCGGTAACCATTGGCCATCACGCTCTTGAATTGCCTCTAGGAAGTGGGGGGGGGACACTCTTGGGGGGCTGTCCACTGAAAGGGGGTCATCAAAAACACCGTCCCACGGCAGACACCCCCCCCAGGTTGCACGCATGCCTCGGATGCGTGGGGCCGCCCTCCGCGTGGCAGGGCCTCCCCACCCCAGGTGGGGGGCTTGGCACCCGAGCCCCTCAGAGGCCACTTCCAGCCCACCTGAGCCAGGTATTTGTGCCGAACATCTTTCAGCTGCACCGTTTTGGTATCTGTGTCAACTTCAAAGAGGAACGTGGACAGCGGGGTGATCTTTTTGGAGCCGGCATACACTTCGGCGTCTGCGAGAGGAGAAGGGAGGACAGTTGAGGAAGTGCAAAACAGCCTGGCAGACCCCAAGAAAGAGTGTCCCAAAACATGAACCACATAAACGGGTGGGTTTGTTCATTGTAATGTCGATGTCACCAGAATTGCAGAACGAAACAAAACACGGTGCTGCATCGGAACTGAGCGTCTGGGCAAATCTGGATGCAGAAATACCTTGCAAAGGCATTTCCCAAACAGTTAAAGGTGCTCCTCCGAGGCCCTTGAATGCTCTCTTCATTGACAAAACAGCGCCCATAAAGACAGCGTAACTTTTCCTTTTAGTCAACATGCTCCTTACGGACTAACTCAAGGCATTTATTAATGAAGAGAAGGCAAAACTTGTCCGTGGCAAAAGATCTTCCTTCGGCTGCTAACCCAGCAGGTCTTTGTGCCCTGTATTGGTCTGGGTCCCAAAAGCTTGGGTCTGCAGGGGCGATGAAGACTCTGGGGAAACGAGGGCAGATTCAGAACGAAATAAAGCCAACACGATTTGCAGTTCCTTGTCCCCCCACCTTCCCCACTATGGCCTGAAACAGGTACCAAGAACCGGTATTTTGAAAGCGAAACATTAACCGTGCTGCACTAGGCAGTGTCTGGGTTCACACAACGCCGCAAGCAACCTTTGCTTGCTTGTTGCACCAGCCAAGCAGAGTAACGGTGATGGACCGCGGTCAGGTTGCAGCGGTCTGCTTGGGGCTCAATGACTTGGGGCACTGCCCAAGCCCAGACAGGACAAGCCAACTTGGCATGGGCTGAACCGCTGGGCAGAGGAGCTGTTGGCAAGAGGGGCCCTGCCAGAAGGTACGGCTGCCCGTGGCCCCAGCCTGGAACATCCGTCAGAGGTGCCATGCCATTCCGGAGTCACGGCTTCCGAGCTGGCCGAGCACTCACACCTCCTGCCACCAGAGCGGCCTGCGAGTCTCGCTTCAGGGTGCACGCAGCTGATGCAAAGCTCGCTGCACAATCCGATTCAAAGGGTGCTTCCCAGCAGCTCCTGTTCAGCCAGCACCTGACTTTTTGCGACTGGAGCCCATTATTCCAGGTCCTGCACTCTGGGATGACTGAGAAACTCCACATTACCTTTCCTGCCCTTTGGCACGCAGACTGTGTTGCCCCATGGATCTTTCCATCTGCAGGGGAGGCATTGCTTACATAAATGTGGGTGTCTGAGAACCTCGTAGAAACACAGAATTGTAGAGTTGGAAGGGGCCAAGAAGGCTGCCGGGTTCATCTTGCTCTGTGCAGGACACCCAGGTAAGCTACCTCTCTCAGGGGGCCCCCCAGCTGCACCTTAAATGCCCCCAGTGTGGGAGAGCCCCCCACCTTCCCAGGTCATGGCTTCCATTGCCATACTGCTCCAACAGTCAGGAAATTTGCCCCAATATCTGGCTTCTATGAAGCAGGAAAGGCCTGACATTCAAGCTGATTCCAAACAGAAAGAGCAACTCGAGGTTGCATCGAAGAGGCATGTTGGCTACTGGAGAGCACCAAAAGTTTCTGCAAGGAAATCAATCTGTGCTGTAGGAACTGCAGCAACGCCGTTGAGGCACTCCGGACGGTTCCAGAGGGGACGGGTGTGCTCCGTGCTTGGGCAGCACTCTGAGGGCCCGATGTTGGCAGAATAGAAGTGTCTCTTCGCTGCCTTCGCTGCCACAGAATAGGCTCAGTAATGAGCACTAAGCCATGTTTGGTCAGATTCATCCCAGGTTTTCCTCCACCTGGACTCCAGCCATCTACCCACTCGCTTCGCTGCCGCCAATTCAGTCGCACACCAAGGGGCAGAGTAGGTTCTGCACAGACGGCATTTAGGGGTGATCATGTATACTGTGAAGAGGAACTAAAGAGCCTCTTGATGCAGGTGAAGGAGGAGAGCGCAAAAGTTGGCTTGAAACTCAACATTAAGAAAACGAAGATCTTGGCATCCAGTCCTCTCACTTCCTGGCAAATGGATGGGGAAGAAATGGAGGTAGTGACAGATTTCATTTTCCTGGGCTCAAGATCATTGCAGATAGGGACTGCAGCCAAGAAATTAAAAGACACTTGCTCCTGGGGAGGAAAGCTATGGCAAATCTAGACAGCTTACTAAAAAGCAGAGACATCACCCTGCCAACAAAAGTGCGTATAGTCAAGGCTATGGTTTTCCCAGTTGCAATGTATGGCTGTGAAAGCTGGACCATAAGGAAGGCTGAGCGCCAAAGAAGCAAGGTCTTTGAGTTGTGGTGCTGGAGGAGACTCCTGCGAGTCACTTGGACTGCAAGGCGATCAAACCAGTCAGTCCTAGAGGAGATCAACCCTGACTGGCCAGAAGGCCAGAACTGAAGATGAAACTCAAATACTTTGGCCACCAAATGAGAAGGAAGGACTCCCTGGAGAAGAGCCTGATGCTGGGAACAATTGACGGCAAAAGAAGAAGGGGACGGCAGAGGATGAGGTGGCTGGATGGAGTCATTGAGGCAGTTGGTGTGAGCTCAAGTGGACTCTGGGGGATGGTGAAGGTCAGGAAGGCCTGGAGGAATGTTGTCCATGGGGTCAGGATGGGTTGGCTGCAACTTCACAACTAACAACAACAATATGTGTACTGGAATCCTGTGTCCAGTTCTGGGCACCAAGATTTAAGAAAGATGCAGAAAAATTAGAAAAGTCCAGAGAAGGGCAACAAAGTGATCCAGCTTTGGAAACACTGCCCTGCGAGGAGAGACTGAGAGAACTGGGCCTGTTCAGCCTTGAGAAGAGAAGGCTGAGGGGGGACAAGATATCCCTCTAGAAGGACCTCAAAGGCTGTCACAAAGAGGAAGGTCAGGATCTCTTCTTGCTGCTGCCAGAGTGCAGGAGACGGAATGATCCATTCAAGCTGCAACAATCCAGGTTCAGGCTGGACATCAGGAGAAGCTTTCTCACGGTCAGAGCAATGCGACAGTGGAAGTAGCTGCCTGGAGAGGTGCTGGGCTGTCCCACATTGGAGACATTCAGAAAGAAACTGGGCAGCCCCCTGAGTGGGGTGGTGTGAACGGGTGTCCTGCAACAGCAGGGGGTGGATTCAATGGCCTCCATGGCCCCTTCCCACTCTGCTAGTCTATGATTTTATGTCAACCACCTGGGCCACTCCACAAAGTGACCATATTGCACACACTGACCTGGGCTTCGACAGGAGTGTCTATCATATCAGCTGGAAAATCCCTCAGGGCCCCTGGAAGCCAACTGAACTGCGGCACTCCAGGGCTAGAGCAATCCAATGGGTCCCCTGCCCTGGTGGGGGGGGGGGGAGTGTTAGGTTTTAAGGGTTAAATGTGAGAGGACTGAGGAGAGATCCCGCCCCTCCTTTGATTCCTGACAATGGAGCCATCCTATGAGCCATCTTTGTCACCTGTTGCATGGCTGGCTTTGGTGGCTTGGGGCACCTTCCACCAGCGTCAGATGGTGGCTCTGCTGCACCCTCACCTAGACAGAGGTAGCCTGCCTTCAATTCTCTATGCTCTTGTGATCTCTAAATTGTGGGACTGCCCTTGAAGATGCTTCTGCAGTGCAGTTGGTGCCAAATGCGGCAGGCAGGTGACTAACCAGGACTGTAAGTCCCAACACGTACGACTGCTCCTGGCCCCGCTGCACTAGCTGCCTGCCTGCTCCTGGTCCCAGTTCAAGGAGCGGGTTTTAACCCATAAGCCCTCGCGTGGTTTGGGATGACCCCTGCGAGCCGCCATCCACTTGGACAGTGTGCCCCACCTCTGGGGCCTTTCTCCCAGGGAGGCTCGGAGGGTGGCACCGTGGGGAGAGTTTCTCTGCGGCAGCTCCTCCCTGGTGCAGCTCCTCCCCGGTGCAGCCTGGTGCCCGAGCTGTTTCTGGGGCCAAGGTTAGGCTTAGGGGCAGTGCAGAAACAAAGGCGACAAGGTAAGCCACCACCGGTTACTCAGAAGAGGAAAAAGCTGGGCTAGAATGGAATGCAATCGTTTTCCTCAGCAGCAAAGCGACACGACCGAGGCTGTCCTACTTCAGGCACCTCAGGAGAATGCAAGACTCATCGGAGAAGGTGACAATGCTAGGAAAGCTGGAGGCAGGAGGAGGAAAACCAACCATGAGCTGCCCCAGTTCCACAAGGGAAGCCACAGCCTTGAGCTTAGAAGAGCTGAGCAGGGTTGTGTGGGACAAGACACAGGCAAGGGCATCCCTTCAGAGGGCTGCCATAAGTCCGAGGGGGCTCCATGGCACATTATTGTCGTTTGCTTATGCAAATGTTTCGCAGGCAGTTTAAAATTAATTCTGTTTTGTTTCTTGTGCCAGGAAATGCTATGAAATATGAGACGCTCTGCTGGAGCAGACCAAAGGAACACCTTGCCCAGGTGCCTCTCAGGAGTTTGTGCTTCAGGTGCTTCTCCATACCTTAAGGCTAAAGTCGGAACTGCACCTACCACCGCACAGATCAGCAGCACGGAAGGCCCGGCAAACATTTCCCTCCTTCCCACTTCCTCTCCTTAAAAGAGGGACGGGGCAGGCGACGCGCACAGCCCTCGACACTCCACGGCGCACCCCATGTCTTGAGGGTGCCCCAGTTCCCTCAGCATGGTGGGGTTCCAGACAAGAGCCTGCCCTGTCCACTTGAGAGAGGCTGCATCCAGCTCACGGCCCTCCAGCATCTCTGGGCCAGACATGGGGTCTACTTGCCACAAAGGACGCTCATGTATCTCTTTGCCCAGGTTTTCAGGCTGACCCACTGCGGACACCTCTTGATGACGAACCACTCCTCGTTGTCCTCGGGGCTCTCGCCAAGGCACAGGAGCCTGCGGCTGCCCTGGGGGTACAAGACGTGCCCGTCCCGGTCCGTGAGGCAGACCAAGCAGCCGGGCCTGAGGTTCAGGTGGAAGGCCGTCTCCGCGGAGGCCTTCTTGGCCAGCTTCTCTAATCTGGAGACGAACTTGTGGTTGGAGGTCTCCAAGTGGCAGACCCCATTCCTGAACCTCAGGATGAAGCTGCACTCCTCAGGGTAAGCCACAGGGGTGTCCACCCAGACCCGGTTCAGCTCCGGATCTGTCCGAGCGTAGAGCTGGCTGCTTGGGTTGAACAGGACCACGTGGACATGCATGGCCAGCTGGGGCATCCACATGTGATGGGAAGTCAGGTTGTGCGTGACACAGAAGACGTCCTCTCCATCCGACTCCAAATACCTCTTGTTCTCCAGCTGCTGGAGGGTCCATGCCCCGCTTGGATGCACCTCCAGCAGAAACTGGCTCTGCTTGTTTGACACTGGCTGCCCACACCGAACGGTGCCATCAGTATCCACCAGAAGGTGCCGTCCTTGATACCCAACCAGCGCCACCACCATCTGCTTCCCGTGCTTTGTGGCGACCTTCAGCTCCCAGGTCTGCAAGGATCAAGAGAGGGAGTCATGGAAGGACCCTCTGGAGGCTGCAGAGTCTCATGCCTCCCCATCCCCTCACCCCCTTTGCTCAGTGCCCTCGGGGCTATGCGCCAAGGGAGAAGCAGGGGCCTCTCCCACCAAGCACACTCACTCCGATGTGCCTCAACCTCCAGCAGACGGTGGCAGGGGACCCCGGGCAAAGCCAGCAAAGGGGAGGACCGGCTGGTGCAATGAGGCCACAGCCTCTCCCCAGTGGACCAGAGAGCACCGGGACAGGCAGCCAGGGATGCGATCTATGGCGGCGTCGCACCAGGATTAGCAGATGCCTACCGGGCAAAGGCAGCTTGTGGGCCAGAAGGCCCAGGTGGGCTCCTCGTCCCCACTTACTTGGAGTGACTTTCATCCTCATCGAAAAAGTCTAAACCATCAACAGGAAGGGCCTGGGCAGCGGGTGGGGGGGGGGCAAGGAGCTTAAGCACACAGACAAGGTCATGCCGAGGGACGGGCACGTCCCCGGAGGGGAGACCTTGCTCAGGCCACTCAGAGGACCCGGAGGCTCCCAGCATGTGCTCCCTTTCCTGAAGCAGCTGTGACCACAAACTTCTGCTGGCTTCATGAGGAGACACCCCCAGAACGGAGCCGGCAACCAGGGCCCTCCAGCTGTTTTGGACGACGATGCCCAAAGTCCCTGATCATGGCTGTTGGCTGGAGTGAGAGGTGCAAAACTGCTTGCCACCCCCCAGCCTGGCAGTTTGCTGGTGTCTCCAGATGCCCAGAAGCTGGGAATGCAGGTTGCTTCTGGGCTCGTGCAGAGGACAGGCCCAGGAAAAAGGGAGCAGGTGCTGCTCTGCTTGCCCATTGGCTGGCTTCTGTTTCAACCGGTTGGGTGTGAGAGGAGGAGTGAAATGAAGGAAGATGGATCCCTGCCCCCCCATCCCCCTGGGGAAACCTGCGCCTCATGCATCCCGCAGTGGGAAGGGGCTGCCCGCCCAAGCAGCTGCTTCAGCCTCCCTTACCTGCTTCTTCCCCAACGAGTTCCCCAAGACACTGACGCCATCACCGTAGCATTCGCCGGTCAGGTACCCCCCCGTCCAGTTGACCAGCCCGATCTGCATCGCTGCCAGGACCCGGGGCGGCAGCTGGCAGGGCGTCCAGAGGCAGCCAGGCACCTCCCGTGGGCACCCCCCTGCCCAGCATCTGGCTGGCGAGGTCACGGCAGCCCTGCTGATGGCGCCGGGGATGTGGCCAGGCAGGCTGGCCTGGCCCTGGCCCTGCAGTAGGCATGTGCCCGGGATTCCAAGAGAGCCAGGCTGCAGCCGGCTGGCCTTTGTGAATCATCTGCAGTCTTATGACATCAGCAGATGGAGTGGGCGGCCAAGGCGCTCGTCGGTCTGCAAGCAGAGCCCTCGCCTTGGCCTCTCCAGCTGCAGAGCCCCTGGAGATTGGCACCCGTTCCTGTCCTTTGTGCCGCAGGCGAGACCCTCACCCCTTCCCCAGAGCTGACCTTGGGGCCCACTAGGCTCCCCAGGCCTCCCGCTCGAGGGTCACAGACGTGTGGCCACCATCAAGGGGGAGGGCAACCAAAGCGAGACCCGCTTCCAGAAGGCTCCTCCCCGAGCGGTGGAGCCCAGGTATGCTCCTAGGGAGGCGAATGCCACAAGGGGTTCAACAAACTGCTCTGTGCATTCCGGGTGTTTTGTGCTCTTTGGGCAGTAAAGAACATTTTGCAAGGAGAAGGTCTGCAGCTTTGGCATGTGTGGAGGAGGAGCCCAGTTCATGACGGAGCACAGAAGAGGCGCACCGCGTGGCCCTCCCCTGCCCAGCCACTCTGGGGAGGCTGCCCAGAGCTAGGGGTGCCTTGTTGCCCTGGGAAGGCCTTAGAGCCCATTGGCCATTCCGAAACACGGGAAGCAGGCCAACGAAGGGCGATCCATCCCCACATGGGTTGAGCAGGTGCTCACAAGCATGGTGTGAGTGCCGGCGCAAAGTTCACGGGGAGGACATAAGCAAAGGGCCTGTGATACTGGAAAGCAACCACAGGACAATGGGAGTTCTGCCCCGCAACTCTGCTCCTCTTTTAAAGCCCTTGAAGCTAATGCTCATTCCTCCATCGCATGGAAGCGAAAGCCCAAGTTCGCCTCTGCAGAGGGCAGGGCCTGCAGGGCCATCTGGTCCAGCCCCCAGCTGTATGGACCCTCCGAGCTGAAACGCCCAACAGGTGATGTCCGGGCTGCGTTGCGCACTGTGGGGAAGCCCACTGCTCCTTCGGTGACTTGCTCCATCGTGGAAATGCTCTATCAGTTGTGCCGTTTTTCCTAATGTTCAGCCAGAATCTGGTTTAATGTAACTTGAGCCCATTATTCCATGTCCTGCACTCTGGGATGACCGAGAAGAGATCCTGATACATTTAGGATATAAATAAATATAAATATTTATTTATTACATTCATATGCTGTGCCCATAGCCAGAAAGGTTCTCTGGGTGGCTTACAATAAGTAAAACAACAATAACACACCAATTAAATAATAAAAATCAATTAAAACAATGCGAGTAAAACAACAGAAGAAAGAACTATCAGTTAAACGAGCAACAAAATTTTAAAGAATAGTAAAAATAATTTGCAGTCAAAAACTCTCCAGAAAGCAATCGCAAGATCAATAGACTATGCTAAATTAAACCAAATTAATCGCCAAAGCAGCTACGGAACAGAAAATGTCTCGGCTGGCGGCGAAAGGCGACAGAAGCCGCCCAGGCCCCTCCGTCGCCAGCCGCCCCCTTCCGAGGCCGGTAGGCCGGGCCTCGCCTCGCCGGCGGGCTCTTTCTGCCCAGCGCCGGCCTGGGAGGAGCGGCGCCTCCGCCGGCCTCCGCCGCCCGCCCGCCTGGGGCAGCCACGCCGGCAGGAGCCCCGAGGGAAGGCTGCGCGCGCGGCGCCCCCGGCCACGCCCCCGCGCCTCGCACGCGCGCCGGCCCCTCCCCTGGTCGGCTCCCGGGCGCGCGCGCAGACTCGCGCACCAACGCCACGCCTTCTGCGCAGGCGTCGTCCGGGCCGCGGGGGCAGCACGGAAGGGGCGCTGGGCCGGGCCGGGCCGAGCCAAGCGGGGCCTGCGCGGCCGGCGAAGGAGTGCGGCCGGGACCCGCGCGGCACGGGCCCGGGAGGGGGCGCGCCCGCCGGGAGGGCGGCCAGGGCCGGCTGCGGGTCCTGCGCGCGGGTCGGGGGCCGCTGCCGGTGCCGCGCCGGCGCCGGGCGACGTGGCCCGCCTCGCCTCGCCTGCCCGGCTTCCCTTGCGCGGGGCACGTCAGCCAGCTCGGCGCCGCGGCTCTTCCCGTTCGGGGCCTCCGCACGGCCGCGCGGCCCCCGGAGCCATGGACAAGCTGGGCGTGAGCTTCGGCGGCGGCGGCGGCGGCCCGAGCAGGAAGGAGCTCTTGGAGACTGTGGAGCTGCAGCGGGCGCAGCTGCTGCGCTACCAGACGCGCCTGAAGGACCTCGTCCGCGCGTACCGGAGCGTCCTGAAGGAGAAGGAGGCCCTGGAGGCCAGCCTGCAGGTCCTGTCCGCCTCGCCCGAGCCGGGCGCCGGCCTGGGCGGCGGGGCCACGCTTGTCCCGGGCGCGGCCGGGGCCGGCGCGGGGCCCGGCGAGGACGGGGGCGACGCGCCCAGTGAGGACGGCGCGGGCACGGCAGCCGGCTCGGCCGGCGTCAGGGGCGACCCGGGCGGCGAGGAGGAGGAGGAGGAGGAGGAGGAGGAGAGCGCCGCCACCGCGGCCGCCGCCTCGCCGTCCAGGTCGGAGGAGACCAGCGGCTCCGAGAGCGGCGTCAGCTGCAGCAGCGGCGACCTGCCTGCCGCCGCCGCCGCCGGGCCCGGCGAGGCCGACAAGCGGCTGCTGCAGCTGAAGACGCAGCTGGCCACGCTGACGGGCGCCTTGGCTACCGTCGCGCAGGAGAAGTCCCGCATGGAGGCCTCCTACCAGGCGGACAAGAGGAAGATGAAGCAGGAGATGGAGGAGGCCGGCCGGCGGGCCGCGGCCGAGGCGGGCGTCCTGGGGGCCGCGCTGGCCGAGGCGCAGCAGCAGCTGGCGGAGACGCGCGCCCGCCTGGCGGCCCAGCAGCGCGACCGGGCGCAGGAGCAGAGCGACCACGCCGTGATGCTGCACGAGCTGCAGCGGCTGCTGCAGAGCGAGCGCAGCCTGCGGCAGGAGGCCGAGTGGAGCCTGGAGGAGGCGCGCGAGGCGCTGGGCGCGGGCGCGGGCGCGGCCGAGCGCGCGGAGGACTCGGAGCGCCGCGCCGGGCAGCTGAGCCGGGAGCTGGAGGCGCTGGGCGGCGAGCTGCGGGCCCTGCGCGAGCGGAGCGGGCAGCCCAGCCCGCAGCTGCGGGAGCTGCAGGCCGAGATGACCGCCCTGCGGAGCCACGTGCAGGCGCAGCTGCTGCAGGAGGTGCGCAAGGTGAGCGGGCCGGCGGGTATTGCTCCATCTCTTTCTCTCAGCCATCAGCAACTGGTGTTTTCTTCTGGTTAATCATTCTGGAACCGGAGTTCTGTTCATTCTCGGGCATCTCCCAAGTCATTCCTTGGCCACGCAGTAGATGATTAAAAGGCAATCCGATGCAAGTTAGCTACGTTTTGAGCTCTCTTCTGATGCCCCTTGGTCTTTTTACAGCAACAACAGGCTGGGTCTGCTTGGGCCACCCCAGCTCCGGATCCCTTTCCTGGATGCTTTTGGCCAGTGCAGTGCTTGTCAGTGCTGTTTGCCTCGTGTGCATTATTTTTCACTTAATGAACTGCATTTTCCACTTTCATTTAGTTTGGAAGGACCCTTTGAGAAGCCCTGATAGTCCACTTTGATTGTTATCTTCTTGGCTGTCATCTCAGATAATTAGGCAGCCTCTAGAGATTGGGCCAGGTGCTTGGGTGCATAGGGAATCTCATAGGCAAGATGTTCGGCTACCTAGCAAGGGTGGCCCATGTCCCTCACCCAGCCAGGCTTTTGACAGTCCATGGGTCATACCATATGTAGCTCCCTCCCTGCCCCAGTGCACCGAGGTTAATTTACTAGCAGGATTGGAGCAGCAGTCTGGTTGAGGGTCACTAATGGGATGCCCACATGGGAGCTTGTGTGGGTGAAGGCAGCTGGAAAGCGAAGTCCTCAGAATCTCTGGCAGAGCATCTGGCCAAAGGCCCCCAGTACAAGGCGGGGGGGGGGTTCTCCTACTTTGTAAGGACAGCAGGCTTACTCCCTTTTTGTCTTTTGCTGTCAGACTGCACAAGCGGAGGAGCAGGTCCAAATGGAAGAGCAGCGTGTTGCCAGCCTGGAGGCCCAGATTTCAGAAATGTCCGAGCTTCTGGGCACCTATGAAAAATCAAAACAGAAGGACCAGTTGGCCATTCAGAAGCTGAAGGAGCGCATCATCCAGCTAGACCTTGAGAATAAGACACTGGCCATTGCTGCCGCTGGCCGGTCTCCCATGGACACAACCATTGAGGAGAACAGCCTGGATATCAACCTGCTGAAAGATAAGATGGAGGTGCTGAGGAGACTGCTGCAAGCCGCAGCCAAGGACAGTCCCTCTACTCAGGACACGGAAGCCTTCTGCAAAATGGAGACCGGTGATGGCGAGAAGGCCACTGCTGCCTACTACCAGCAAGAGCTCAAGCAGCTGAAGGAGGAGTTTGAACGGTACAAGCTGAGGGCTCAGGTGGTCCTCAAAAACAAGTCCACCAAGGACGGGAACCTGGCCAAAGAGCTGGAGGATGCTCAGGAACAGCTGGCAGAGCTGCGGGAGAAATATGTCTCACTTCGGCTCTCCTGTGAAGAGGTTGCCAGGCAGCACCAGGAGGCGATGGAGGCCAAGAGGCAGGAGGTCACCCGTCTCCAGCAGCTCCACAGGCAGGAGATGGAGAGAGCTCAGGCTGACTACAGGGAGAAAGTGCTCCAGCTTGAGGGAGAGATGCACAAACAGCGGGACCGTGTGCTGGCCATCCTGGCAGAGAAGGACCAAGAGCTGGAGCAGCTGAGAGCTGTGCCCTGTGGGCCAAGAGGACCCCTGCCAGGCCCTGGGCCAGGACCTCAGGCAGGCTGCGGTGGGGGACAGGACTTGGCAGGCGCCGACTTGCTGGAGAGCCTCCCACAGGCGCTGGCCCTTGCTGCGCCGAGCGAGCCTGCTTTCCTCTTGTATACGGAGCAGCTGGCTCGGAAGGGGGTGGAGGTCCTGGCTCTGAAGAAGCTGCGGCGCGAGCTGGAGACGGAGGTCCATCGGCTGCAGGAGAGGCTGCTGGAGGAGGAGGAGAGGCACAAGGAGGAGGTGTCGGCACTCCAGGACCACATCCAGAAGAACTTCCGGGACCAGTGCCGGGAGGGGGCCAACCTGGAGTACCTCAAGAACATTTTCTACAGGTTCCTCACCTTGACGGACTTGCTGGGTCGGCAGCAGACACTCACTGCCATATTGACCATTTTGCATTTTAGCCCCGAGGAGAAGCAGGCTGTCCTGAGCCACTCAGGTAGCAGCAGCTGGTGGCATTCTGGGAAGAGGTGAGGCCCCGCTTTCCATGTGCAGCCGGGTGTTGAGAGGGACGCCTGCTTCCCAGCTCTCAGGAACGGTTTCTGCTCCCAGGGTGGGAGGCCCTGCGGACCAAGTGCCGGCTGGTGCCTGCAAGAGATCCAGCCCCCGGGTTCATCAGCTTGCTCTGAGAAGCACCTCTGCAGGGGGTGGGCTGCAGGGGAGGGTTGGTCTGTGCCTAGGATCAGGCTCAATGCGAGGTGTCCAAGTTTTCCAAAGGCATTTCAGTTTGGGAGACTGCTTCTTACTTTATCAAGTATTTTTATGTTTATTGCCAAAAATGGAAAGAGAAATTGTTGAGCTGCAGTTGCCGTTTTTCTTGGTCTGAAGCTGCAGGTGCAGTTTTTCTAACCCTGTGGATGTAGGAGATGGGGCTGGGGAGCCCAGTCTGGTCCCTGTCAGGTTGCGTAATATAGAGGGGCCCGCAGCAGGGCTGTGTGGGGGCTGCTTGCTGACGGGCCACCTGTGGGTCTCCTGGACCAGAGCTGACCCACTGCTTTCCCTACAATCATGCCTCCCCCTTGTCGTCAGCCTTCCTGGCTGCCCTGGCCCTTTGTGCTGTGGCCACCCAGCTCCTTCTGCCTGTCTCGTTTGTCTGGTTCTGTGCACAGCAGGTGGACAAGGCTGTGTGCATGTTCCCAAAATCACTCTTGTACCCGAGGAGGGGAGAATGGCCATCATAACACCCATTTTCTTGGGAAGATTGCCTGGAGGGCAGGCCGGTTAGCTTAACACTTGTTTTGAATAAGCTGCTTGAAAGCACAATTGAAGATCGAATCCGTATACCCGGAGAGGGGCAAGCCCTGCTGGAAGACAATCAGCATGGCTTCTGCAAGGGGAAGCCTCACTCTTGCTGCTCTGTTGGAGCTCTTTGAGAGCATTACTAGGCACGCAGATGGGGCCATCCAGGCCTTTGCTGCCAGAATGCTTCCGCTGCAGCGGCTCGCTTTCTGTGCACACCTGTCCATCCATCCTCCCCCAGTTGCAGATCCGACCCCCCAGCCCTGGTGACACTTTGTGGCCAAGGGCACTGCCAGGACCAGGACTGGCCCAAACCCTCTTACTCCTGCAGGTAAAGGACAAGATGCCCCCCCCCCCCCGGCATCACTGCCATTCCCCACAGAGAAGTGAACTGACCAGGTAGCTTGCTCTCATGTCAAACTGGTGACAGGAGAGCATGTCCCACTACCACAGGGGACAGCCAGCTGTGCTGGGTATATACCCCCACCCCCAGCTTTGTCCTCCAGCATCTGCCCATCATTCCAGGGGGATGCGCTCCTGCCCTTGCCAGCCCTTCCATTCCCAGTCATTTCTTTCCGGATGGTGGTTGTCTTTGCCTACGAAGTGACTTCAGCTGCTGGAGGCTGGAGAGTGCCCCCATTCCTGGCCCTGCGGGTAGGGGAGGAGCTGCTGCATTCTGGCCTGATCTCTTCTGCCAGACGAGGTACCATCCCGCAAGGTAAGGCTCGTGCAGTCCCCTTTTCTCCCGCTCTGTCTCACGCAAAGGCCAATTCCCTGGGCAGGTCATTCCCTCTGATCCCAAGTCTAACCAGCAGAAGCTGAGGGAGCTGGCCACTGCGCATGCTTCATGGCTTCCCATGTCTCAAGCCCCCACCATGGCCACATCCTCCTGACTGCAAACTTTTTGGGATCTTGGGCACAGCAACAGGCCTCTAGAGCTATATTCCCAAACGCAGGAGCTCAGTGATGGATCGTGCCACAAGCCCTTCAAGCCAGTGTCCTGCTTCCACATGGGCCAGCCAGGAGCTTCTCGGGTGCCCAGGCAGTCACTTCTGGCCACAGAAGAGCCAACTAAGCTGCTACGGCAGAGCAGTGCCGCTCCTGCAATTGCGCCTCCTCATCTTGCCAGCCAGGAGCCAAAAAAGTCTGGCTGCAGCCCAGCCAGTGCCCCAAGGCGGCCTCCTTTGGCTCGGCTTCCTTCCGCCTGCCTTCACAGCCCCGCAGCATTTTTTCCACAGATGTACTTACCACCAACCTCCTGCTTCTGGGCCAACAGCCTCGGCCACAACGGGATAACATAGGACAAGTCCCCTCCGCTGGTGCAGTCAGGTCTGTGATAAAAGCCAGGCAGACCAAAGGGGAAGACTTGCAGCTTGGCCCAGGCTGTCCCTTCAGGCCACCTTCCCTGTGCATTTAGGCCATCACAGAGCGAGGCATGGCTGCGGGGGGCGGGCGGCTCTGCTGAGCATTAACACCAGTGGGGGGCTGTGGTGTGGGGTAGAAGAAGGGCATGCTAGAACCATGGCCGCAACTGGACCAGCCCCTCTGCCGCAGCCGAGGAAGGCTGCCGCAAGCTGGGTGGGATGCAGGACATGGAATACTCAAGGCAATTTGTGACACAACCCAGATTCAGGCTGGGCATTGGTGTCCGAGCAGTACGGCAGTGGGATCAGCTGCCCGGAGAGGCAGTGGGTTCTCCCACACCGGAGGCACTCAAAAAGAAACTGGGCAGCCAAATGAGTGGGGTGGTGTAAACTGGTGTCTCGCAATAGCAGGGGGGTGGACCCGAGGGCCTTCATGGCCCCTTCCAAGTCTACTATCGTATGATTCTACGGTGGTGGACAGCTATGGCTGAAATGTGGCTCCAAGAGGAGAACTGGCGGACCAGCTCCTGTCCGCCAGTTCTCGAGGCACCAGCCTCGAGGGGAACTGGTCAAGCAGGTGAGCAAGCCCTCTTGGCAGGAGCAGAGCCCCGGTGGAACGGGACCACTTCACTGGGAGCTCAGTAAGCCCCCCTTCCAACTGCCCTGCCCAAGACCCTGCCAGTGAGTGGAACGATGGAAGGGGGCCCCACCAGCTTGGGCAGGGAGCCCGGTGCACTGCCTCCATGTGACAGGGCAGACTGGCACATGCCCTTCTTAACAGGGACAGCTCAGCTGCAGCATGAGGGAGACTCCGGAAGGGCTACCTGGGGCCTACTGAGCACACAAGACAAAGCAATTCTGGGCACTCCACTAGCCCTTGGATAGAGCACCAGGAAGTGTCCCTGAACATACCGATTCTCTGCCTGCTCGCTTGAACGATGATTGGGCAAAAGTGGAGACATTCCAAGGCAAGCTAAACAGGGAACCCTTCTAAAAAAGGAACATTTACTAGCTTATCTTGGGAACGCAATGGATCACTGCACAGCAGGTACATGTACACACACATGGACACACGCTCCTTTTGAGGGGGATTGCTCCCCAGCACCCCATACAGGCCAAAAAGAAGGTGCTAGTCCAGGCAGCACCCCAGCATGCTGCCCTCCTGGGTCACCCAGCGGCACGTCACGCGGTGCTCTCCCCTCTTCCACACTCCGGCACAAGCTGAGGACTCGGGAAGCGCCCAGAGGATCCAGCGGAGGCCCGGCAAGTGGAGGAGTCCCTGTGGGAAAAGCCCCCTCCAAGGCAGCCCCCTCCTACAGCACCGCATCCTCTTGATTCAGCAGGACCAAGTCGAACAAGCGCTTTACAGGGAAGCCCCACCAATGGCTCTTGCCAGCATGGCTCTTCTGGCACGGGCGGCTTACTGGTGGCACAGGACAGCCTGGAGATCTTCTGGGAGAGACCCGACGATGGTGGTGATGTATTGATCCACCCGCTGCAGGGTCTCCTCCTTCACAGGAAGCAGGTGGCACCGGGCCCTCACCTGCAGGGGACACAAACGTCAGGCAAAGCACAAGACTGCCTCTCGCTTGCCCTGGCGCCAGGAAAGATGCCTGCTGGGCTTGGGCACCAGGCAAGGCTACAGTGCTCAAACTGGGCAGGCAAAGTGGCGTCCACAGAGGGAAAGAAACCCACAGAAGCGAAGCTGAAGAAGCCATTCCTCCGTATGCCATTCGCATGCCACACCATTTCCCTTACTATCCTCATGCTGCACAGCTTCTCGCATGGTCTGAACCAGTGGGGGGTTCAGCAGGGCAGGCCAAGAAACCCGCAAGCCACTGGGTTCTGGGGCTGTCATGCAATGGCAACTCATGATGGGCACCTGGACTCCTTTTCCCAGGGTGGTCTGTCTGAGGACAGCAACCCATGGGCTGTCCTACCCATGGTGGGTTCTTGTGACATTTGAGCCCTTACAACTGACCTCACGGTGGGTACAGGGGCTCGGGTACAGAGGCACCTGGTCTGCTGCTCCCGCCAAGCAGCTCCTGTGACTTGCGGTGCCAGGAGCCCCGAGTGCCCAAGCAGCAGTGCAACACCGGACCCAGTAGCCGAATGGCTGTGAGATGTCCAACACAAGAAGCTGGACAGCTCTCTGGGGCGGGGTGGTGTGAACTGGCGACCCGCAACAGCAGGGGGTGGACCCGAGGGCCTTCTTGGCCCCTTCCAGCTCCATTCTATGATTTTAATTCCATGACGCTGGCTTCCCGTTCCCCAGTCAGAGGACATGTTTTCCCACTTAAACCATTTTTAGGTATTGTAAAACCCAGCTGCCAAATCCATGTGGTGACGTACCTTCCCCCCCACCCCCGCCCCGACTCTCAGTACTTGGGAAAGAATGAAAATGCTCCCCCATTTTTGGGACCCTTTAAAGGGTGGGGCTGCTACAATGAGTGCCTTTCAACAGGACTTGTGGCTGTGCACGTCCAAGTCACGAACCGCCATTGTGCAGCTAGAACACAATTTTCAGAGGGAGCCAGAGCTTGGATGACTAGCTCTTCCCCAGGAAAAAGGGGAGGCACTTCCACACTTTCTGGAGCTACCAGAGTCTTGGGAAGGAGGGCAACATGTGCATCATGCCGATATTTATCGGGAAGGGGGACGGAGACCTGGTGGGAAGGAGATGTAACTCACACCACACCCTTATTGGTACAACGACCACCTGCACCTCTTTGCTTCTCTCCTGAGGGTTTGTCCTTTGGCAGCTCTCGAGAGAAACAAAACGGCAGAAAAACAATCAGGAAGATTGGTGCTTGTTCCATCTCGGCTGCAGGCATATTCCTGGGCATTGCTCCAGCTTAAAGATTCCTGCAGTCATGCATGTGTGGTTACATTTTTAAAAATGGAATAAAATGGTTTTGTACATTTTTTCATGCCAAGACAAAACAGAAATGTGATTCTGCCAACTATGGATGATGTTTCCAAGGTGCTCCTTGGGCACTTGAAGGAGCTGTCAGTGGCTGCCAAAATGGGGTTGTGAAACCCATCCATGAGGCCGGCATTTCGAGTTTCCAAGGGGAAAAAACAGGAGGAGGAGAAGAGCTGCAGTAAACTGAAAATATGATGGAGAACTGGGGTGATCCATTCCTTCCAGAGCCTCGGGAGACACTCATAGGCAGGGCAGGGCAGAAGTTGGACCAAGGCATGGCAGCCCAACGGTTGGAATGCCCCCATCAGGATGGCAAGAGGAAGCAGAGCTCTGCCTTGTGGGGAAGCCCCTGCACAGAAACCAGCAGTTCAGCAGTGGAGGATTTTCACAGAATCCCGCAGTTGTGTGGTTCTTCAGAGATCACAGAATCATGGGGCGAGAGGGGGCCACGGAGGTCCGCGGGTCCACCCTCTGCTGTTGC
Source organism: Varanus salvator macromaculatus (assembly GCA_023646645.1). Classification (NCBI taxonomy): domain Eukaryota; kingdom Metazoa; phylum Chordata; class Lepidosauria; order Squamata; family Varanidae; genus Varanus; species Varanus salvator. The sequence goes on from JAIXND010000754.1 coordinate 86,625,908, forward strand.
AGGATGCCACGTGACACCACCCCACTCAGGTGGGAATCCAGTTTCACCTTGAATGCCTCCAGTGTGGGAGAGCCCAGGACCCCTCCAGGCAGCTGATTCCACTGCCGTATTGCTCTGACAGTGAAGAAACCTTTCCTGATATCTAGCCTGAATCTGGGTTCTCGCAACTTGAGCTATGATTCTGTTGAACAGGCAGTCCAGCCTGTTCAGTTCAGGTTGCAGCTTCAGCATGAGGAGCATCCAGCCTTACATCCATTGTAGGAAAAACAATGGAAAGGCTCATAATAGAGATCTAGTGATGCTAGATAGGGAAGGGAGGCTGACAGCCACACAACATGGCTTCCGCAAAAACAGGTCCTGCCAAACCTTGTGGAATTCTATGACAAGGTTTTGAGATGGCTAGATGGAGGGGGTGCAGTGGATGTGGTATACCTGGATTTCAGCAAGGCCTTTGACAAAGTGCCCCATGATATCCTGGTGGAGAAACTGCGGAGTTTTGGGATACATCAAAGCACTGTCCAGTGGATTAGGGCATGGTTGACTGACCGAAAGCAGAAGGTAACCATTAGCGGGGAATCATCGGGATGGTGTCCAGTGACAAGCGGGGTCCCCCAGGGCTCTGTCCTGGGGCCGATCCTGTTTAATCTTTTCATAAATGACATGGAAGAAGGGGTGAACAGTCTGCTGATCAAATTCGCAGACGACACTAAAACTGGAGCAGTGGGCACAACTGAGGAGCAGGTACTCCAGATCCAAAAGGATCTGGACAGACTATGGAAGTGGGCAGGAGACAACAGGATGGCATTCAATGTGGATAAGTGCACTTGGGGCATAGGAATGGGTGTCATAAGTACAGGTTATGGGACAAATGGCTGAAAAGCAGCACTTGTGAAAGGGACCTCGGGGTTCTGGTTGACTGCAGGCTAAACATGAGTCAGCAGTGTGATGCAGTGGTCAAGAGGGCAAATGCCGCCCTTGGTTGCATAGCCAGAAGTGTGGCTTCTAGATCGAGAAAGGTATTACTACAACTCTACACAACTCTGGTGCACCCACAACTGGAGTATTGTGCTCAGTTTTGGGCCCCTCGTTACAGAAAGGATATAGCCAGGTTAGTCAGTGCAGCGTAGGGCCACAAGCTTGGTGGCCGGTTTGCAGGGGATGCCGTATGAGGCAAGACTGAGGGAACTGGATCTCTTCAGCCTGGAGGAGAGGAGACTCAGAGGGGTTATGTTGGTGACATACAGGTATGTGAGGGGGTGTCATGCGCAGGTGGGTAGAGGCCTGTTCTCCCGTGCAGAGGAAGGCAGGACATGCTCCAATGGAGCAAAGCTCAGGGAGCCAAGGTTCAATTTAGATGCCAGGAAGCACTTCCTGACAGTTAGGACCCCGAGGATGTGGAATGGGCTTCCAGGGGGGTGGTTGAGACTCCATCAGTGAGGGTGTTCAAAGATAGGCTAGACATGCGCATGATGGGCATGTCGTTAGCCGAGCCGGCTGGAGCCAGGGGTCAGACTAGATGGCCCAGGAGGCCCCTTCTGACTCGCTCTGTTTCTATGTTTCTATGCTGTTTCAATGGCCCAGTGAAGGAGCACCTGCCCCTCCGAGGCACAGCCTGTTCCGCTGCTGAACAGCCCTCACTGTTAGGAAGTTTCTCACATTTGGCTAAAATCTGTTTCCCTGCCTGTTCTACTCATGAGGTCTTTCTTGTTCATCCTCTGAGAACATCAGAGAAGTCTGTTCCAACTTCTTTTCACACAGCACCTGCTCAGACATTTTTCCTTTTAGGATGCAAGCTGGTGGGTCTTGCCTCAATGACATACTTGAATTCTGGGAGTGTTAGTAAATGACTTTTGACAATGTCCCCCACCAAAGGCTCCTCAACAAATTGAGCAGTCTCAGCTTATTTGTAAATGATGTGGAATCAGGAGTCAGCAGCAAAGTGGGCAGGTTTGCTGAGGACACTAAACTGTTTAGAGCAGTTACAACCAAAAGGGATTATGAGAAGCTCCAAAAGGAACTCTCCACACTGGGAGAAAAGGCATCAAAATGGCAAATGTAGTTCACAGAACTGTGGAATAGTGGAGTTTGAAGAGGCCAGAGGGCCACTGGATTCAACTCCTCTCACTGGTTCAATCCTAACCATCCAGATGCTTTCTGAGTGTCTCCGGTGAGGGCGAGCCCATAACTTCCCCAGGTAATCCATTGTCGCACTGCTCTGACAGTGAGGAAATTCTTTCTGCTGGCTACCCTAAATCTGGTTTCTTTTAACTTCACTCCATTATTCTGTGTTCTGCACTCTGGGATGGCTGAGAAGCGAGCTTGTCGTTCCTCTTTGTGACAGCCTTCCAGGTATTTGTGGAGTGCTCTCCTACCACCCCTCAGTCTTCTCTTCCTGAGGCTGAACAGGCCCAGTTCTCTCCATCTTTCCTCATTGGGCTTTGCCTCCAGGCTCTGAATCATCCTTATTGTTCTTCTCTGTACCTTTCCTAGCTTTTCTGCATCTTTTAAAGACTTAGGTGCCCATAACTGGACACAGTACTCCAGGTGCCGTCTGGCTAGTGCTGAGTATAGTGGAACTAGTACTTCACGTGTTCTGGAAGTGATGCTTCTGTTATAATGCAGCCCAAAAGAGCATCTGCCCTCTTTGCAGCTGCATCACATTGTTGGCTCATATTTAGCTTGCGATCTGCAACAACCCCGAGATCCTTCTCCTCCGCAGTGTGGTTGAGCCACGTATTCCCCCATCTTGTAAGCGGTGCGCTTGGTCTCTTGTCCCTAAGTGGAGGACTTGGCATTTGTCCCTTCTGAATTTCATTCTGTTGTTTCCTGTCCAGTACTCTCACCTATCGAGATTACTCTGTATCTTTTCTCTGTCTTCTGGGTATTTGCTATTCCACCCAGATTTGTTTCAACTGCAAATTAAATTTTCTTTCCTTGTAGATCCTCTTCTAAATCATTAATAAAAATGCTGAAGAGCACTGGTCCCAGGATGTCACCCCATGTGTCACATCTCCTCAGTTTGAGCATGTGCCATTGATGAGCACCCGCTGAATCTGGTTTTGCAGCTAATTGTGGATTCACTGAATGGTTGCACTACCGAGCCTGCTTTGTGCTAGTTTGGTAATTAGCAAACTAGCAAAGGTGGGGAGGGGGGGACTCTGTTAAACGCTTTGCTTAAGTCAAGATAGATTATGTCCAGAGCATTCCCACAGTCCATTGAGAGGCACTCCAGTCAGAAAATGAAAGCAAGTGTATCAGTGCATGTTGGGGCAAAAACAATCTCAACTACAAGCAGAGGCTGCTTAGCTCTGAGTGAGCACTGAGTGATCGGTGTGGTGGCAGCAGGATTGAAATGTCAGCCCGGTTGTGAGAATGCATAATCTTCCATGTTAAGCATAATTAGGAGGAAGAGAAATAAAATGTTCCCCTCTGCCCCAGTGCTAGAACTTTGCAACTGCCCGGTGGATGCTCTGCACTGATGCAAGGAAAGACTTCTTACACAGGACACAGTCAAACTACTGAATTCGCTGTCGCAGCAGTGGGTGATGGCTTTACATTTGGACAGTTTCGGAGTGGGACTGGACAAGTTCGAGGAGGCGGCTCTCAGTGACTACCAGCTTTGTTGCCTAAGTGTGACCGCCTTTCCAGAGCTGTATGCCAGTCGCTGCGGAGCCTGAGCAGACAGGACTATCCATCCCGCCTGAGAGATGCCCTGGGCAGCTGGTTGGCCCCTGTGTAAGCAGAATGCTGGACTACGTGGAAACACAGAAACTGAGCGAGCCAGAAGGGGCCTCTCGGGCCATCCAGTCTGACCCCCAGCCAGCTAGCTCTGCTCACGACATGGACCACGGGCCTGGCTCAGCGCTGCTTTCCTCACGGTGCGACACACAGGGCTGTGGCTGCCGTGCGGAGTCCCACGTGTGAAGCGCCAGCTTACCAGCTCCTCCCGAAGCTTCAGTATGAGGTCGACCACCTCCACCTCTGACTTGTCCTTCATCCAGGCTCTGATGTTCTGCAGAAGGAACGCACAGCAGGCGTGAGGGAAGGCGCTTCCTCCCTAGCGGGGTGCGAGAGCAATGAGAAGCCTGCAGGGTGCTGAGCAGGTGCCTGTGGGTCGCCCGGTGCACCTGCCTGGGTTCCCTCACAGAATGCTGAGCCTGAGCCAGGCAGCCAGGCGCCGAAGCCGAGTCCCATCCACGCACACGGACGCTCTGTGCCTGGCCTGTGCCACAGTGCCCCAGAGCAGCCATGGCTTTGCAATGGGACAGGAGCCCACAGCCCGGCAGCCCAGGAAGAGCATCGGGCAGCAGCAGAGCAGCCGCACGAACCCGTCCTGGAGGGCTTCCCTGGCATGGCGGAGGCAGCTGCCGCACGGGGCCCTGCCACACGGCCCCCGAGACTGTGGTGCCCAGCCGAGGTTGCCCGAAGGCAGCCACATGTGCTCCACCACATTGACAGTGAGCATGCTGGGGACCCCCGAGGTCTCCGCCCCCCCGTGCCCCTTCCCCACGCACCGCCTCGCAGATGGCCTCCAGGTGCAGGGCTTCCAGTTTGCGCACCATCTCTCTGTGCCGCTGCCGGTACCAGCCGTCGAAGTTGGGTGACCTGAAGAAGCGCCTGGGGTGGGGGAGGAAGGGGGCTGCAAGGTTGTCTCATGCCTCCACCTGGATGAGCCCCCGCCCAGCAGCCTGCAGCAGCGCCCAGCCCGGCGCATCTGCAAATGCACGCGCTGGCCAGAGTTCGAGTGCCCCTCCGGCAACTGGAAAGGGCGTTCTGTGCCCGGCCCTGGAGCTGCCCCAAGGGCGGGTGGGAGGCACACCAGAGGCCAGCGAGCTGCGGCCTGCACCTCTTGTGCCAGAGCGCTGAAAAGCACGTGCAGGGCCAGTCATGCCTGCAGCATGCTTGCTGCACCAAGAAGCCAGCAGAGCGCATGGTCCCCGTTCCATCCACTCATGCCCCCAGTGAAATGTGCCGTTGCCTTGCTTGGCCCAAGCTGCTGGGCAGACCTGCACCCCGTCCTTTCCTCTGGGACCACCCCCCATTCACTCATTCCCCCATGTTTATTCCACTGTCTCGGTGACCTCTGGAAACAAAAGGGTGGGCAGAGCTCCCTCGGAAATGCAGCCGCCCACAGCAGGGCAGAAGCAGGCCTGCTCCTGTGTTGGTGACCTGCAGAGAGAGGGGGAAGGGGCTAGCTCCCTCCGTTTCCTGGATGAGGAATCTCCAGACACCCTGGAAAAGTAGCTGCCGCAGTCCTTTGGGGATTTTGCAGCCTCACAAATGCGCACAGGGATTATCCCTCTAGAGGAACATCTATAAACTGCCTTTTAAAATGAGTTGCATGCAAAATAATCATGCATAAAGCTGTACAGAATGAAAGGGATCCGCATGGCACCACTTAAAATGGGCACCAAATATTGTCACGACACAGTAATAAAAAGTGAATTCCCCAAAAGTTTTTAAAAATCGCCAGTGAAGGATCCAAACATACTCCTTAGGGAGCACTGAAAAGGCCCTGCCCATAGCACTGTCCACCTAGCATCTCTTCCTGATGCAGCCCCAAGACTGATCTCATAGCTCTGACAGGTGGGCAGAGACACAGGAGATGCCTGGCCCCAGCCCCTCATGGCGTTTAAGGCCAAAACCGGCACTTTAAAACAGGCCTGGAAACAAGCAGGCAGCCAGTTTAATTAGCAAGGAATAGACATTTGGCCCCCGCGAATCTTCCTGCTTCTGCATCCGTTCCAAGAGATGTTTCTCACCAACTTGTGGAGGGGGAAGCATGCAGCTGGATGCCGCCCGAGCCCCTCCCAGAGACAGCATCCCTCTCTTCCAGGCAGGTAAAAGAACACTCCTGGCCACAGACATCTCCCGCACCTGAGGGCTCCCCATGGAGCTGGCACTCCAGTCGTCGGGGGAAAGGCCGTTGGCACTTGTGTGGAGGAGCAGTTCAGTCTGCAACTGTCACTAGCACGGCGCGTTCATACAGCCCTCACTGGCGCAGCCCCACCTGCTTTCCTGACTGGCAGCTCAGCTCCAAACTGTTGTCTTCTTGGGGTGCAACGCACAGCCTACCTGTACAGGCCCATCCAGTCCCCCTTCAGCATGCAGGTGAGCTGGGGCCCGGCATGTTCGAGGGTCTTGAGGAAGTCCTCCTGATGGAAAGGACGGATCTGAGGGGGATTCTGTGCATACGAGCGGGAGACAGAGGCTGCAGTCAGACGCCTGCATGCACGTGGTGCTCACACCGAGGGCGGCCTCATGACCCCGCTCCCCCGGCCCAGAAGGCTTCCTGGAAAGTGGACACGACCCGCCTCGAGGGGAGGCCCAAGAGACCCGCTCCACGCCACCGGCTCGCCTGCAGCAGGGCAGCAGGAGCTCTGCCGGGGAAGCTCCAGGGCGCGCCAAAGCACCCAGGGAAGCCACCCACCTTCCATGGGGAGATGGTCCTTCGCAGGGGCATGAGGCTCGCCATGTACTGCTCCTGGGGAAGTGTAGGGAGGGCAAGAGTCAGGGACGGCCGTTCTGTGCTGCTTTGCGGGAGCAGGAGCAGTTCTGTTCTGCACGCAGGCAGCCTCATGCAGTTTGGCCCAAGCAGGAAGGGGCAGCATCAGAAGAGGGCGCACGGGGGGGAGGTAAGTGCGAGGGTGGCTCCCTCCTCGGGCACGGCCATGACGGACCACCACGCCCGACATCGGAGGAGCAGCGAGGCCCCTGGGGGCAGCCCTCCCCTGGAAGGAGGCAGGACTGCTACTCACCAGGGGGATGATGAAACTCTGGGTGAGCTCCAGGAGATGGCACCTCAGCAGGGCGCTCAGGGCCTCCGAGGAGCGCTTCTTATGGATGCCCTGCAAAGGATGCCAGGGAGACTGTCGGCACAAAACGGCCCTGTGGGTGCCAATGGGCACCCCAGCTGGGGCTGCAGAGGGCGAGGGGCTCACGTGCCCGCGTCACGGGGCAGTCGGAGCAGCTCTGTGCCGCCTGGGCAAAGCAGGGAAATCAAACGGCAGCCTGCGGCCCCTCTCAGGAAAGGCCAGCCAGGGAGCAGCTCGCAGCCTGTGAAAGGAGAGGCTGCACTGCTGAGCTTGGCTCCCGACACTCACACAAGCCCCGCTCAGCTGGCAAAGAAAAAGGGCGCCCCCCAGGCTGGCTCGCCAGGGCACCCCCTTCCCCCACGATGCCCCGGGGCAGCGTGGCTTCACAGAGCAGAGGCTCACACGGGAGGCCGGGGCCCACAGCCCCGAGGAGTGTGCTGGCTGGATGAGAGGGGTCTGGGGGGCCTGGCTGCGGGAAGCCACTGCGGGAACGCAGGTGGGCCAGACCAAGTTTCCTGGTTCCTGAGGCCTGCGGCACGGCACAGCGCGGCTGCTCCTTCTGGCAGAAGAGGGGGGGAGACCCACAAGCGGACCTAAGCAGGGGTCCCTGGCATTGCAGGCCACAGGTTGGGCCATCCCTGGCCTAGGGAACCCAGCTGACTGGGTGAGGGGGCCCGGGCCGTCCCACAGAGCCCCTGGGCGGGGCTCTGGGTCGGCTGTGCAGAGTTTGTCACTATTCAGCCGCCTCAAACCTCTCCTGCCTCCCTCCGTCTGCAGCGTCCGCTCACCTTCAGGAGTCTCTTGATCAGGGTCTTGTCCTTCTGCAAGTACGTTTTGTACGACGTGTAAAGTCCTGCATGAAGAGCAGGCAAGGGCAGAAAGAAGCAAGGCACGTGAGGGGCAGAAAGCTTTCCTGCAAACGGGGCAGCAGCGTCCCCAACGCCCAGCCAGACCCACACCCGCCACCAGGCCTCCGAGGGTGGCTGACCGCAGCCTGGCAGCCGAGTCCCCCGAAGCTCTTCTGCTGCGCCTTTCTGTGCACAGCAGCCCAAACTGGGACAGCAGCGCGCCTTCTGGCCTCCGCCACGCTTTCGGTGAGACGCCCCCGACGACGCAGCTCGATGCTCACCCGGGTTCACAGCCCCCGTTTGGGGCAAAGGGAAACGGCCATCTGGAGTAGAGTGGCTTACCGGGCTTGGCCTCCAGCGACTTCAGCTTGGCAGGTTTCTTCATCTTGACCTGCTTAGGCAGGTCCCCTGCAAGGAGACACACAGCATGTGCAGGGCCCGGCTCGAGCCCGTGGGGGTACCGGCTCCACGGTAACCAGGGTGAAGTGGTGGGGCAGACCGCCGTCCAGTCCCTCCTGTGGCAGAGGCAGCGAGGCCAGTGGGGGTCTGCTGGAGCACAGTGGGGCACAGGCGCATGCCCCCCTGCGGGGGCCCAGAGCAGCCTCTTCCCTCGAAGGGAAAGAGGGACGCCACTCCCTGCCTTCCCCTCTGCCCGCGGCTCCCAGCTCCTCCCCAGCACTCATTCGGCAGGCAGATGGCCCCAGAGCGCCCTCCTACCAGCCATCTTGAGGTCCCCAAGGCGAAGCACGTGTGGCCAGTGCTGTAGCATCTTGACGAAAAAGGGGTTGGTGACGCCGAGAACCACCCTCGGCCTGCAGAGAAGCAAAGGACGGGCAGAAAGGGGCCACCCTCAGTCGCTCCTCGCCCCACTCCAGAAGCCACCCGGCCGGCCCGCACTTACGGGGCCTGGGTCCGCGTGGTGTATTCTTTAAACTCGCTGTCGTGGATGGTGAAGTATGGGCGGTAGTCACAGCAGTACTTCAGAGGAGCCAGGCAGCTATGGGAGGGAGAGGTTGGCTCCCGTTAGAAGACCAGGGGGCGGTGCCCAAGCAGGGGACGCAAGCTGACGGGGGCCGTTTGGGAAGGAGAGGGGGAAGCCACCAGACGAGCGCCGGTGGGTGCCGCCTCCAGTCGCGCTGGATGGCCCTCTGTTGAGACGCTTGGGGCGACACATACACCGCTGGGTCAGCTTGCAGGGCCTCCAAAGGGCTGGATGGCGCCATACCAGCACCTCACCTGGTCAGGGCCAGCACCATCTCGGAGGAAGCCGCCGGCGATGGGGCCATGACAACCACAGGCTCACCAAGCAGCATCAGCTCCCACAGCGTCTGCACATGGATCAGCACCGACTGGAAGCACCTGCCACGAGACCAGACGTGGGTGTGGGCGGCACGGGCAAACAGCTTCTGTGGCCTGCTCTGGCCACCCAGTGTGGGTCAGGAACGGGAGTGCCGAGATGGCTGCCACAAAGCCATGCCGGAGCGGCGAGAGTAACAGCAGCCCCGGAGGCACCAGGGCTCTGGCTGCTCCAGCTGGAGGAACCCAGGAGTGGGCAGGGCCTGCAAGGCTGCCGCAGGCCCCACCGTGGGCCACGCTGGACGGGAATGGCAGGGCTTTGGTTCGAGCGATCCTCCAGTGGCTCCAGTGGAACACAGGCGCCTGCCTCTGGATGCTCCTGCTCATCTCTGCATTGCCTCTGGCTGAACTTTTGGCTTCTCCTCTTGGCTTTTACTTGCTTGCTCCCATCAAATCACCTGCTACACCAGAGATGCGAGTGCTGGGGGGGTGGGGACGAGGAGGGTCTGCGCTGTGCCCTGTTCTGGACTTTCCGGCCAAAGAACCCATGGGAAGCCTCGCTCCTCACCATGCGGGCTTTTCCCTCCTGGAGCAAGCCCCAGCAGGCCTGGCTCCTCTCTGCATTCCCCTCACGGGAACGGAGGAGAGAAGCAAAGTCCACGCAGGCAGATTTCCTCTCTGCCACCTTCCTTGAGTGGGGAAGGCGCCTGAGATGCCGTGATTCAGCCTTATGGAGACAAGGCTTTCAGATGGGGTGGGCCTCATCTTGGGCCTGAGCACTGGATGGACCAGGCAAAACTGGCCCACCTTGAAGGTTCTCTATCCCTCTGATAAAAATGCTCAAGGCTCCTGTTGAGGGAGTGTCTGCCAGCAGTATGATTATCAGGATCAGTCCCATACAAGCCACAGGATGTGAATGAGAATCCATTTCACTGCCAACATGCTTCATACTTTCAACACTCCAAATGGAACACCAACAAGTCAGATTTCCTTCTTTCTTTGTTTTAATCTAACCACAAAACTGGGATAAAGACATTGATTGCTCACCCCTTAGAACGTTTTACTCCAGAAAAAGCCTCATGAATTAACAGCCATGGCCAGAGGAAGGGCTCAGACACCTTCCGGGGGGGCCTCAGTGACCCCACCAGAGACCCACCAAGCTGTTGCTGATCTAGCCTTCCTGGAGCAAAGCCGGCCCTCAGCGGAAGGCAGGGCAGCCCAGCCTCTGGGGAGCTGAATGGAGAAGGGGCGTGACGGAGAGGCCCTCTCCGCGCTGATCAGTGCACGCCATTTCCAGAGCAGCCCCGCAGAACTGCCTCGTGCTGCCAAAGCAGGGCCCTCCCTGCCGCTGAGGATCGCTGGCCAAGTGCCCCGAAGGTCCTCCATGGAATGGAAAGAGGAGCCTCTCTGGCTTGCTCCTGAGCCTTCCCAAAGTCATCCTGAAGACAGAGCTCCCATGCCCGCCAAGCCCTTCCTTTCCAGGAGTAGTTCCAGGAGGTGGCAGGCACAGCTCTCACCTGAAGAGATCCAGTTCATGGATGCTCGACAGAACTAGCGGGGTCGGCAAGTTGTTCTGCGCAGAGAAGATGAAAAGGCAGTCAGCTGACCTGCTAAGCACATTCGGTAAACAGAAATGCCGAAATTTGGAACTGAGCTTCAAAGGCAATCTTAAGGTTTTGTGCCAATCACAAAAGTTCTACCTGGAAAAAACTTTTGCTGCCCAAGAAATCACACCAGTTTCAGTAGAATTTGCTCAGGGACAAAACCACACAAGAGCTGGCAGCCGGAGTGGCACTTCGGGGAAATGTGAGATGCGAAGCACTTCTAGCCTGGGAGGGCACAGCCCGGAGCCATTCATGACCACCTCAAGCAGAAACTAACCCATGGCCATTCAAATCGATCAGGAAATCCAAAAGTTCTCAAGACAGGGGAGCACAACCAGCTTCGATCAGCCCCACACGAGCCCCACCTGCTCGAACGTGCACAAGACAGTGCTGTGATCTCAAGACACGTCTGTCTCAAGGGAGCCGGGCGCATTCCACCAGAGCTCAGACACGGGGCCTGCATGCACCCCAGTGCTCCAGGCAGCTCGAAGGGCTGCCCTTGGCCTCTGCTAAGCAAAGCTCTCGCATGGGAAGGGGCGTTTTGGCGTGACCCCCATCCCCAATTCCAGACAGCTCTCACCTCCTGATTGGACGGCTTCGCAGGGTTGGAGCCAGGCTTGTCCACTCGGGAGGGAATCCTCACCTGTGCCACAAAGCGCAAAGCAGGAACTGGGGCGCCTTGTCTGAGTGCATGGCGGCACATGGAGCATCCGCGGGGAACACGGGTCCTGGCATCGCCTCCCCACCCCCTCATGCAGCTCCTGGAGCAGAGCACCTCCGCCCATACCTGAATGACAACACCCATCACCGGGAGGCTCAGCATCTGACCGGGCATGGGTGGCGGCCACTGGTCGATCTCACTGCACACTGGAAGCACAAAGGCGGCCCAGCAGTGTGAGAGGAGGCGCCCGAAAGGCCCCGAACCTTCCCACTCATATCACAGATCAGCTCCTGCACACTCTTTCCTCACACACAGATGCCAGGCAGTACGGCCCAAGTAAGAACCAGGAGTCAGGAGTCACCCATACAACCAGCGATCAAGCACCAGTGCAGAGGCCGAGGGGCAGCCACGGGCTTTGCTGGTGCAGAACAGCTGGGAAATCCTTTCTGTGCCGGCAGGGCAGGGCACAAGGGGCAACGCCCAGACTCCCACCCTGCGGCAAGCCAAAAGGCTCCTGGAGAGGCTCCTGAGAGGGGAGTGGCGGAGGGGCAGGATGCCGTCCGGTTGTGGGCTGGGACCCTCCCCCGCTCACACGAGGACAGTGCAAAGCTGGCTGAGCTTTCCTTCCAGGGACTGTGAACACGACATCCACAGGTGGGGTGCAGCCAGCCAGCTAGCCAAGCTGCATCCAGCTGGCGGCGTGCGGTGTGGGCCGGGCTGCTGGCTGAGCAGTGGCTTGTTGGTTCTGACCTCAGAGAAGGGAGTGGGCAGGAGGAGGGAACCGGCCCTGACAGCCACGGGACGGGGGCTCTCTCAGCAGCAGTCCTGCTGCGGCTCAAGGTGCCAGCACTTCCTCACCTGCCTCCAGGCACGGGTCCAGCTTATCAAAATACTCGGGTGCAATGAGCTGCAGGAGAGACTGGAAGAGATTCACAAAGGGGAGGCGGGAAACCAGGACCAAGGACTGAAAGAGAGACAAAGCCCACCTGAGCACCAGTCACCGCAGGCGGCCAGGCCTCTGCCCAGGCCTGCTTGCAAGCCGCTGTGGGTCCAAGGCCCCTGCAGGGCCCCACTGCACCATGCACACATCCGCCCCGACACCCCTGGCGCCTTCCTGGCACTGTGCACTTGCCCTCTGCACCCTGTTGAAGCCCACAGTCTGGGTCTCTTGTGGCTCATGTGCAGTCCAGGCAGGGCGGAAACCTGCTCTCAGGAGTCTCCGCCTTCTTCTCTTTACTCACCCAACAAGTCGAGGCCCAAAAAGGCCCCCAGCAGGGACCAGTCGCTGACGTGCTGTGCCCCCACCCTCCATATTCCCTCTGGTGGTTTGAAAAAGATCTGCCTCCGGCCTGTTTTTTTAACTTAGCATTTCAATGACATGGCCACCTTATGTCTCCATTGGATTTCCACTGCTCATTTACAAGACTAGCCATTCTCTGTGTGGCAGAACCAGCTTCTCTGAGCAGCCTGAGATGAGCTTGGCTACACCACAAACTGTCTGTTTGACACAGGATTGGCAACAGCCAACACGAGGAACAAAGTGGCTGCTTTTCCTTCGGCTTGCTCTAGTCAGGCATTGACATACTCTCACTTAACTTGTTTGTGGTCTTCGATCTGCAAGACCGAATGCAATCACACTCAGAATTTGTTGGTATGGTTAGTCAGAGGTTTCCATCTTGCCATGCCTCACAGTATCATATCACTTACCTTCTGAAAATAGCCTCTTTTCATGGAGCTGTCCTTGACTTGCCGGAAGTACACGTAGCCAAAGTAATAAGCAGACTCTCGCTGTGTAAAAGAAGCAAAAACAATTCTGGCACTCTGCCCACTTCCAACATCAGTCCCAAGTGCACACTGGTCCCAGTTCCAAGTCTGCCCTGTACAGAAGATCCTAACACTGCAAGCCCTGGAGCCCTTTGTTTTCAGCAGAAACTCACCACAGACACCAACAATGCCTGTAATCTACCATCGCTGCAAAATTAGCAGATGGAGACTGGCAATTTCCAGAAAAAGAAACTACACATTCTTGGGCTTATACATCATCTCACCCAGGGGAAAATTGAGAAGCTCTTTCAAATTTAACTGAGGAAAGAGATGCTGGAGAATTGCTGGGGACTGAGAGGGCAATTCCCCCACTCCCTGCTTGATTTTAAGTTTGGCCCCCTTTATGCCACCGAAGAACCAAGCATGCCACTCTCCTGCTGCTGATGCGCTTGACAGCACCATTTTCGATCTCCAAAGAGTATACTAGGAAGCATTTCCAACTAGCTACCGCAAGGCAGGCTGAAACAACCACCAGGCAATCACTCCCACAGTTGTACGGCAGCACTTGACACGAGTCCTGCATCCAGACAGCTGTCCCCTTTGCACTGAATTCAGCATATGCTGCAACTAACCTGTAAGGATACTGGAACTTCCCTGTTATACTCAAAGTCATCTCCAAACAAAACACTTCGCTGCCCTCCAGAGCGACGGAAGCGAAAACTGAACTGGGTATCTCCTAGGCTACCTAAGATGGAGAAAGACAAGCCATAAAGAACGGGGAATAGAGCAGCCAGCCAGAGAAAAGCAGCAGCCATGCCATCTGCTTTACTGCACCCCCTTGGCTGCCATCAGGCCGGCCATCCTGAGCAGCAGCCACTGCCACCAGCCCAGGCCTCCCCGGGCACTCAGCAGCCAAAAGTGCTGAAACCTCCTCTGGGGCGATCGGGGCCACAGGGAATGAAGGAGTAGAGCCCTTAGGACCTCCCCACTTCCAGAAGCACCGCGGGGGAAGGAACGCCACCTGTGCAAAGCAGCCTCCTGCTGCGCGCCAAGGCTCCTCCCGTGCCCCGTGGATGCTGCCTGCCCCGCAACCCAGCAGGCAGCGCCTGAGCCCCGGGAGAAACCTGCTCAAGGTCCGGGGTGGCAGCCGAAACACGCCGGTCCTCAGCCAGGAAAGCCGCGAGCACCGCCCCCTACCTGAATAGGAGTCCGGGAAGGACAAGTAGCAGATGCTGGTCTTCTGCAAAGCAACCACAAGGACAGCGGCGTCAGCCTGGAGGCGGCGGGAGGGCCGGCGGGGCCGCGGGCGCGGGGCGCTTACCTCTTTCTCGGCCAGGACGCAATCCGGCGGGTACACGAACTGCAACGGAGCACACGGGGCGAGGGCCGTCAGAACCCGCGGGGAGGCGCGAGGAGGGCGCGGAGGCCCCGGGCGCGGGCTCCAGCCGGCCCCCGCCGCGCCCCCGGGGCTCCGCAGGGGAGTCCTCCCCGCCTACCTCTATGGCTTGCCCCAGCTCGAGGTCGAAGGTCACGGCGCAGACGCAGTCCAGCCAGGCCGCGAGTCGTCCCCAGGGCAACGCCGAGCCGGCCGGGGGGACAGGGCCGCCGGGAGCCTCCATGTCGCCGGTCGCGGCAACTCGGTGCGGCCCCGCCCCTTCCGCCATAGAGCGCTGCGCAGCGCGCCCGCGACGGCGGCTTCCGGGCCCGAGCGGAGCCTCCTCCCGCTCCCGCCCTGCAGAAGCGTGGAACTACCACTTCCAGCATGCATCGCAGCCAGGGGGTGCTGGGAGTTGTAGGCCAATGCCTCGGGAAGGCTCCGGCCGAGAAAGGGCAGCTGCAGACGAGCAGCGGCAGGGGGAGGATGCCGCGCCCCCAAAGCCTCCCCTGGCCAACAGCAGCCCCCGACGCTGAGAGTCCTCCCCGGAGCCGGCCGCGGCAAGGCTCCCGCTCCCCAGTGCAGACCCAGCCCTCGCCAGAGGACCCCCAAGCGCCGCCCCGGCCAAGGTCCGGAGGCACCGCGCCCTTGGCGGGCAGGGCTCCTTCTCGTCATCGCAGCCCGCAGGAGCAATGCAAAGCAGCATCCTCGGGAGCAAGACCCGGACAGGGCCCGGCTCCGTGCAGCCGGTCACCCTTGCGCCGCGGCTCTGCCAGGTAGATTACCGATCCCCCGCGCCTTCCGCACCGCCTCTTTGAGGTGCAAGGGCAGGGAAAGTGGACGGAGAGCACGGGGAGCTGGCGCTGCTCCCGGCGAGCGTTTGGCGCTTTTGGCGTCCGGCTGCGATGTCCGTCGTGACTTTGCCGCCGCTCGATTAACCCGGGGGCGGAAAGGCCGCCGCTGGCCCCCTCTTGCCACAGAGCGGCGCCGGATGCACGGCGGGAACAGCGTCCGTGGCCCGTGCCTACCCGCAGCAAGCCTAACACTCGCCGGCGCCGGCCGGGATCCTGCTTTCCTCGCGCCCGTCCGAGGAGGAGGGTGGCGTGCGCCCCTCGCAGCCCCTGGTCCTCCACCGGCCGCCCTTCGCACGGGCACCGAGGCTGAGCCAGAGGCGCTCTCGCGTCTCTGCTTCTTTAGCCGTTTGGGCGCCTCTGCCTCGGGCGGCCACGGGGCGCTCGCCCTCGAGGCTGCCCCGCGCTCCGGAAGGCTTTGAGTCCGAGGCCCCACAGCGCCTCCCCGGGCACATTCCTGCCCGCGTCGCCGTCCTTCCAACGCGCTTTGGCGACCCCGGCCCTGCGCCCCAAGAGCCGCGCTCGTCCGGAAGCGTCCTGCGGGATCGCGCCCCTTCCAGACTTCAGGAGGCGCGGCCACTGGGGCGCTGGGCGGGCCGCCCGGAGCAGCGGACGGCGGTAAGCTCCCCGGCCGGGCCGGGCCGGGCCGGGCCGCGCGGCGGGGGCCTGCTCACGCGGAGGGCGCCGCGGCATCGAGGGGCGCCTTCGCGGAGGGGCGGAAGCGCCTCACCGGCCTGCCCGCGCCCTCCGCAGCCGCATGCCGCGACTCCGGGGGGCAGCAGCTGAGTCCGTGGACACGGGAGGGCGCCGGGGGCTTCGGCAGAGCTCGGAAAGCCTCGGGCCCCGCCGGGAGCCCGGAAGGAGAAGGGAGAGGCGAGACCTCGAGGGAGCAAGCGACCCCCGAGCCCGTGGTGCCCCCGCTCAACGCCCGCCCCGCGAGGTAGGCCGTCGCCCGAGCCCTCCCGGGCACGGCGCGTGCGCGCGCCTGGCCCCGCCCCTTCCCTTTCGGGGCCTCCGCCATTTTGGAGCCGGAGCGGCGGCCGCGGCGGAGCAGCCAATCCCGGGCCCGCCCGCCCCGCGCCGCCCCGCCCCGCCCCGCCCCGCCGCCCGGCCGGCCCGGCCCGGCCCGGCCTCGCTCGGGGCGCCGCTGCCGCAGCGGCCTCGCGCGCAAGCGGGCGGCGCAGCGGTGAGTGGCCGGCCGCCCTTCTCCTGCGGGGCCGGCCTGCGAGGGGCGCCGCCCGGCGGCGGCGGCGGGCGGGCGGGCGCTCGAGCGCCGCGGGGGCTCGGCTGCAGGGAGAGGGAAGCCTCGCTCCCGCGGCCATCCGGGCGGGCGGCCGGCGGCGCAGCCTCGGCTGGCGGCTCCCTCGCGCAGCCGCTTGCCGGGTGAGGAAGCCGCGCCGGGCCGTTCCGCGGCGCCCGCTGGGCTCCCAGGCGAGGGAGCAGGCGGCCCTGCCCGCTCTCGCAGCACCGGGCACGTGTCGGCGGCCCCCGTGCGCGCCGGCTTTCCGGGTCGAGCAGGCCGGCAGCTCCGCGCTCGCTCGCCGGGAGCGCCCCAGCTGCTCGCTGGTTCCAGTTCTGCGCTACCGCACTTTCTGCCTTTATGTGCATTGACCAGGACGGGCCGCAGCAGTCAAGGTGCGTTTGCACCGCCCATTTGTGTAAGGAGTGTATGAACTGGACGGCTCGATTTCAGTTGTTTTGCTGATGATGTCCCGCTTTGGCATACTGGGTTAGCATTCGTATTGCATTTGGCTCTGCTTTTAAAGCACGTAAAAAGGCTGAGCACACGACAGTCTCTGTGCTCTGCAAGAACGCCAGGTCATCTGTGGGCAGGGTGCTGATCCACAAGGTGACCCTGTTCCCATGAATGATGAGTCCTGGCAAGAGTCTGGATGCGCAAGCAAGTGCTGTTTGTGGAATCGCCCTTGTTTGCAATCCTCTGGCCCCTTTCTGGAGGCTTGCAAAAATATAGAGCTGGGATCTCGCTTTGTAGAAGCCATGCTGCACATAGATTTTCAGTAAGCTTCATGGCGTTTACTTATAGGTTCTGAAGACCCCCTGAGGGACGCAGTTTGTAGTTTGAGAGTGTTCCTGGACCTAGATCTGTCACTGGAGTCACAAGTGGACTGGGGGCATTCAGCACCTTTTATCAACTCTTTCTGGACAGGCAGTCAAGCAGCAGTGACCAATGCTCTGGTAACCCCGTTTGCACTACTGTAATGCACTCCACATAGGGCTGGCTTTGAAAATGGTCCAGAAACTTCAGTTAGGCCAAAATAGGGCAGCTGGGCTGCTAATGGGGACTGGCCAACAAGAGCATATTACGCCAGTCCTCTTTAAAGTGCCAGCTGAAGTCTGGGCTGGATTCAAAGTGCTAACATTAAAATTTAATGTCCTAAAGCTCAGGGCCAGGTCATCTAAAGGAACGCCCCTTCCTGTATATACGTGGTATCACTCTATAAGTACCTGAAAGGCTGTTTCAAAAAGGAAGGCCAAGATCTCTTCTCGCTGATCCCAGAGTGCAGGACACGGAATAATCAGTTCAAGCTGCAACAACCCAGATTCAGGCTAGATATCAGGACAAGCTTCCTCACTGTCAGAGCAATGCGACAGTGGAAGCAGCTGCCTGGAGAGCTGAGGGCTCTTCCACATGGGAGACTTTCAGAAAGAAACTGAACAGCCATCTGAATGAGATGGTGTGATTTGGTGTCCAGCAGCAGGGGGCTGGACCCGATGGACTTCATGGCCCCTTCCAACTCTCCTATGATTCCTGGGCACTGAAGTCCTTATCTGAGGTCCTTGTCAGAGAGCCCCTTCTAAAGGAAGCAAAGAGGGTGCCTAACAGAGGAAGGGCCTTTTTGGTTGTGGCACCCCACTTACAGAATCAGCTTTCCACAGGGGTACTCTTTAATCCTTTCAGTACCAGGTAAAAATCTTTTTATTTACTCAGTATTTTAGTAGCTAAAACTTATTTATCTTTCATTTTTGTATTGTATGCCTCTCGAACAAGCTGCTTGCAGTTGCTGGGGGTGTGCTGGGCTTGGTGGGTGTATTGTGGGTTTAATTTTTTTATCTGCTGTATTAGCTTTGTGAGTTTACATGGTCTCGGTTATTGGTGTGCTGCAAACCACCCAGGGAACTGTCCAGGCTGATGGACAGTATACAGATGCTCAAATAAAGAAAGAAGTGTCTGAGCTTATGTAATCTTGGAAGCTGAGCAGGATTGGGCCTGGTTGAAATCTGGATGGGTGACTTAAACGTGAATCACCCAGAGAGCTTTGGCCACAGGCAGTATAGAAATGTGACATAGCAATGTTCTTAATTGTGTTTTCTGCCAGTTTATTTGAAACGGATGTTAAGTTATCAGGCATGTGGCTTGTTGGTTTTCCCTGGGAGATGGAAGAAAGGGGACTTGCTGCTTCTGGGTGTGTCTGGTTCCATTGACCATTTGTTTTCATTTTCATGTTTCCAGTTACTTGCCTGTGACTATGTGCCTTGCCAGCCATAAGCTGCCTTCTTTACCAGAGGCGGCATGTCTACTGACCCCAGTTGCTGAGGACGTGTACCCCTCCGGCTTGAGGGACTCTGTGGGCAGCTGGCTTGCCACCATGTCTGTGCAGTGCTGGCCTAGATGGACCTTTGGTCTGATCCAGCAGGGCTAGTCTTATGTTCTTAGGACTGCCTGTATTCTCTGGGGCAAGGGAGAATGTGTATATTGCTTGGAGGTGGCTAGTGAGCAGCCTTTGAACAACCTTGTTCCTGCTTCTACCTGCCACAGATTCCAGGTGCTCCTTTCACTTCTAGGACTTCTACTGTTTGCTTGAGCAGCATTCTGAGCGAACAGTAGAACCAGATTCTGTTTCAGAACATGGGAAAAGCCCTTCTGGATCAGACTGATCTAGTTCTGCATTCTGTTTCTCACAGTGGCCAACCGGAAGCCCCAGGTGAACCCCACGAGTCAGTCATAGTGCTTTCCACCTGGCAGTTACAGAGCCTCTAACGCTCTTCCTAGAGATTGTATAGAACCATCAAGACCAGTAGCCAGCGATAGCCTCTTTTTCCTCCATGAACTGACCTAATCCCATTTGAAAGATAACTGAGTTGGTGGTCCTCACGATGCCCCTTTTTCTTGTTGTGAATTTGTTCATTCCATTATGTGTTTTTCTGGACTGCTGCTTCTTTCAGCGTTGCTTCCTCAAGCTGTTGGGCTGCGCTTCGTTCACCCTGGAGGCTGAGCAGGGGCTGGTAGCTCCAGCAGTGTGACGCTCACATGGGCCACACACATGAGGTTGCCGTGCAGCACTGCTCTTGAGGAGGATGGTCCCCAGTTTTCCTACTGCAGGAGGGGCCCTTCTCTGCTTCCCTCAGGCTCCTGTCCCAGCTGGCTGGTACTTCCCACAGTGCTAAAGGGAGGGGCTGGCTTCTGATGTTTCGGGGCCTCTTTGGTCGGGGAGGGAACGTTACAGTCCTCAGGATTGTTCAGCTTGGGCGATAGGTCAACTCCAAATCCTTAGCCTTCGTGTGTGTGCTGTTTGGGGGCAGAAGATGTGCCCTCGGGATGGAAGAGGTTGGCCATCCTTTGCTTCCCTCCAGGGCCTTGGTGCTCAGCCTTTGAGCACTGGCGCTCTTACTACTCCCGAATTCTCCCTGAACCTGCCCTTCACTTCGTTGCTCTGAGGTCCTCACATGAATCACACTTGCCTTCCTGCCACCAGAGATAACTAGCAAGGAAAGAAAGGCGCGTTATCAGGATTGCTGGGGTCTGTGCAGGCACATGGGACTGCCCCCTTTTGCCCAGCATCCCCTGTTGCCCTCACGGCCACAAGGGGTGCACACTCCTGCCTGCCTTAATCAGGGGTACATCGTGCAATCCAGCTGATTTCTTGGAGACTTCAAGGGCCCAAAAAGAAGTTACTGACTCTTGTTCTGTTCTTCTCATTGGTGTGGCCTTTCTGTGTTCATACTATGGGAATAAGCATTGGAAGCCCCATGACTCTCCTCATAGCGCCTGCTAATTTCATTGTGTCAGGATGTGGCACTAGCTACTCACGGATGACAGCGCGTGCCCAGCGCAGCGGTGCCCTTGCCTAGACCGGGAAAAGCAGCCCTCGCAGTCCAGCTGTGGCTTGTGAAGCAAGCTGGAGGGGGCATTCCAGCAAGAGAAAGCTGCTGCCTCACGAGGGCTTCCTGTTCTGACTGGCAGCTGTTCGGAAGGGGCGAGTGATCCTTCGCATTGCTGCCGCCTGCTGCTGCTAGTGATTTTTAACCAGAGATGGTGAGGGTGGAACTTGGGGCTTTCTGGTTGCAAAGCATGGGAATGAAGAGCCTGCCAGGAGTGGTCCATCTCTGATTCCCAAGTTTTTGTAAGAAATAGTGTGGCAGGAGGGCTGTTGTCTTCCTCCCATCCTCCTGGTGGGGTTTTGGAGACATTTGGCTAGCCGGGAATGTCTGCCCCTTGATGTTTTGAGATGAGGAACAAAACAGGCAATAAAAGCCTGTTTATTCACACACACAGGTGTCCTGATATTTGGGACAAAATGCCGTGGCAATCTGCAAGGAATGATTGGGCCCAATAAGAATACCGAAATGAGCATTTTAGGATGTTTAGGTTTCCGGTTTTCTCAGAAGAGCTGAAGTCTCAGTTGCTTCCCTCTGTTGTTGCTGTTTTGTCTGTTCTATGTTTATTTCTCTGCGTTTTATCTCTGGTTTGCTACAGATCTTCCTCCTCGGTTTCCGAGATTCATATTGTGTATCTCCTCTGACTACCGCAGAGATTGGCCTTAGTCCAAGTAGGTGGCCCGGGCCAGAGGGCTAAAGGCAGCTGTGAGGTGGCAGGCCCTGTCCTGTCCTATCCTTGCTGCGAGTGCCTCTGATGGCAGTGCAAGGGAAGAAAGCTGCAGCGTGCACAGGAAGGAGCAAGTGGTGTGGCCGTCCTTGCACCCCTGCGAGCCCTGATGGTTCCTCGACAGCCGTTCCATGTAGATAGGGAAGCCCCCTCCGCTCTGTGGAGGTCTCCTGTGGAGGGCGGGGCTTGAGCAGATGCTCCTGCGGCCCTTTGGCAGCTGTGCTGCTGCTTTGCTCACCGAATGTCGGCCAAACCCCAGGCCATGTACCTTGAGCTCAGGTGTTCCCGCAGCATGTCAAACCTCAGACTGAAGTGGGAGGGTCTTCCCCAGGAGTTTCTGTGATCAGTTGTTCCAGATTAAATTAATACGTTTGAACAAGGACACGATCCAAAATTTATTTATTTAGTTTATTGAATGTATTTGCAAGTATGCTTAAAAGTTGGGACGTTCTTGCTGGGTGCAGCGATTTTGTTTTCGGGCTGATAATTGAAATGCTTTGCCAAGCACAGTGATGCCACAGGCACACATCAGCTTGAGATGCACGTGCCTGCAAGGGTGTCTCTCCTGCACTCCTG
Source organism: Varanus salvator macromaculatus (assembly GCA_023646645.1). Classification (NCBI taxonomy): domain Eukaryota; kingdom Metazoa; phylum Chordata; class Lepidosauria; order Squamata; family Varanidae; genus Varanus; species Varanus salvator. The sequence continues at coordinate 86,647,543 of JAIXND010000754.1, forward strand.
CCTGTGCCTGCAGAGGCTTCCCAGAAGGCGCTTCTCCAGGTTCCTTTGAAAGGGACAGTTTCTGTGTATGTGGCATACAGAGCCTTTTCTGTGGTGGTGCCTCCTCTCTCGTGTGTCCTCTCCGCTGAAGCTTGGTCGGAACTGACGCTGCTTTCAAGCTTAAAAATGACTTATTTGCCTAATGTATTTTAAAAGAAGCATTCTGCTTTTCATTTACTTTCTCTGTTGCTTTTATAGTTGTGAGGTGTGTTTTATGCGTGTATGGTATTCTGTTGGAACTTGTCTTATTCCATTTTGTTGTGGCACCCTGGTTCCTTAGAATGAAGATATTAATTTATGTTTGAATTTAAAAATATATAAATTAAAATCAGCTGGGTACATCTTAGATCTATGCTTTTCCAAAGTGACATACCTAAAATGGCAAGCGAAGAGACATGGTGCCATTGGTCTGGTAGTAGGTGCAGAAAGAGAAACTTGTGCAACCTCCTTTGAGGAATGTGCAATCAGTTTGTGGCTCAGGTAAAGGCAGCCGTGAGAACAAAGGCCCCCCTTCCGAAATCTGTACTAAGCGGGCAAATGCAAGTCCTTGAGTAATATAAGAACTTGGCACAGTTTGGCCCAGCTGTTGGGTTCAAGTGTATCTCTGTAGTTTGGCGATGTTGAATGTCAAGTGACTGTCTGTGATTCATTGCAAGCTGATCAGAAATTAAAACTCTTGTTGAAAAAGAATGGGTTTGAATTCTGAGAAGGTTAGAAATGTTTGTACCAAGTCTATTCTTCAGGTCATGAAATGACAGAGCGTGCGAAGTATTCTTTGGATACAGCCTTTTTTGGGTGGTACCTGAAACGGAACTCCTGCCCCTGTCAGTGGGCTTGCTCTGAGCAGGACTGACTCTGGACAAAACCCTTGCCTATTTTGCCAATGTAGAACTTTCTTTTCAGTTAATCAGGGGAACAGACGCATGCTCCTCTATTTTCATAGCTGATTCTGCTCAGTGAGTGGGCCTGTAAGGAAAGGTTGCCATGCCTTTGCTGTCAGATGTTTAGCTTTGGTCATTCACGTTAATGATTCAGGCTGCAGTCCTGTGGTTGCTCTTCTGAAGTCACCAAAGTCACTGAGACTTACTTCCCACCGTATGAAACCTTTTTATAGGGGAAGTCTGCTTCTGTGCGTTTGCCCCCTCAGTTCAGGATGTGTCTTCCCTCTTCCTGATGCTCCTGCCCTCTGCTGCGTACTCCTCGGCAGATGCCTTAAGCACATGTGAACACCCCTCTCTGGCCATGCTCCTTGCTGGAATGATAGTACACTTGAAAGGGGCCTTAAGGGCATTGAGTCCAGCCCCCTGCTCAATGCGGGGGGACTCCAGTTAAAGCATCCCTGAAGGAGGGCTGTCCAGCTGCCTCTTGAATGTCTCCAGTGCGGGTGAGCCCACAACCTCCCAAGGTAAGGTGTTCCTTTTGTGTTCTGCTTTAGCACCCTGGAACTTTTTTCTGATGTCCACTCAGAATCTGGCTTCCTGTAATTGAAATATTACAGCCTGGAGGAATGTTGTCCATGGGGTCGCGATGGGTCGGACACGACTTCGCGACTAACAACAACAACAACAAATTGAAATATGATGCCTAGAACTGGACAGAGTGCTCAAGATGGGGCCTAACCAGTGCTGCATGGTGGGAAACCAGTACCAGGACCTCATGTGAATTGGAAACTGCTTCTGTTATGCAGCCCGATGCGGCATTCGTCCTTTTTGCAGCCATATCTCATTGACCTATGTTCAGCCCGTGATGCACAACATTTCCAAGATCCTCCTCACTTCTAGTAACATTGAACCATGCATCTCTCATAGTGTAACTGTGCATTTGATTCCCTTTTCCTGGTGTAGTACTTGGCATTTGTCCCTACGGAATCTCGTTTGTTGCTTTCAGCCCAGTGCTCCAACCTATCAAGACCACTTTGAATTTGGTTTCTGTCTTTCTCAGCTTCAGGCTTTCCAATGTCATTCCTTCACTTCTCCATCCTGCAGTCATAAAAGAGCTAGCAGAGAAGACTCAGAGCCACTGGCTATAATCTTTGATAAATCCTGCAAAACAGGAAAAGTGCCAGATGACTGGAGAAGGGATAACATTGTCCCCATCTCCAAAAAGGGGAAAAAGGATGAACCTGGGAACTACACGCTGGTCAGTCTGACATCAGTCCCTGGAAAAATTCATTATTAAAAAATCTATCAGCAAGCATCTGGAAGAAAATGCAGTGATTAATAGGAGCCAACATGGATTTATCAAAAATAAATCCTGTCAGACATATTTAATCTCATTTTTTTGACTGGGTAACCTCCCAAATGGACAGAGGGAACACAATCTACCTCAACTTTAGTAAAGCTTTTGACATAGTGCCCCACAACATTCTGAAAAGCAAATTAGCAAAAACTGGACTAGATAGAAAGCTGTTAGGTAGATCCAAAATTGGCTGCTAAAAAGAAAACAAAGATTGCTTATCAATGGCACCTTCTCAAACTGGTGGGAGGTAACGAGTGGTGGGGGGGGGCCGCAGGGCTCAGTCCCAGGCCCGGTGCTCTTCAGCACCTTTATTAATGATTTAGAGGAGGAAGTACAAGGAAAGAGAATCAGATTAGAGGACAGTACAAAACTGGGTGGAATAGCAAACTCCCTAGAAGTCAGAATGAAGAGCCAGGGTGATCTTGATGAACTTGAATGCTGGGCTGAGAGAGAAACCAAAGGCATTGATACAGGATGGGGAATACATGCTGAACAGAACTGAAGAAGAAAAAGATCTCGGAATAGTTGTTGACAACGGGCTAAACATGAGCCAGGAATGTGATGCAGCTGCAAAAAAGGGCAAATGCTATATTAGGATGCATTAATGGAAGCATTGCTTCCAAATCACGAGAAGTAGCAGTTCCCCTATACTCCTCACTGGTCAGACCTCATCTAGAATCCTGTGTCCAGTTCTGGGCACAAAAACGTAAGAAAGATGCAGAAAAATAGAAAGGGCGCAGAGGAAGGCAGGGAGAATGACCCAGGGGTTGGAAACACTGCCCTGTGGGAGAGACTGAGAGAACTGCGCATGTTCAGCCTTGAGAAGAGAAGTCGGGGCAGGGGGGATGACATGAGATCCCTCAATAAGTACCTGAAGGGCTGTCACAAGGAGGAAGGCCAAGCTCTCTTTCTGCTGGTGCCAGAGTGTAGGACACAGAATGATCAAGTCAAGTTGCAACAACCCAGATTCAGGCTGGATACCAGGAAAAGCTTCCTCACTGTCAGAGCGATAAGACAGTGGAATCAGTTGCCCAGAGAGGTGGGGGCGCTCCCACACTGGGGACATGCAGAAAGAAACTGGCCAGTCCTCTGGGTGGGATGGTGTAAGCTGGTGTCGTGCAGCAGCAGGGGGTTGGACTAGATGGTCTTCATGGCCCCTATTAACACTGCTACTCTATGATTCTGTATGTCTTCCTTTGTCTTTAGGTGAACTTGAAGGTTTTTTTCAAGTCACTGGTTTCTTCTTTCATGTGTTACTTTCGTTTTTGTTGGAATTGTTCGTAATTGTGCCTTGAACATTTATTTCTTTGCAAATTCCATGCATCTTGGTTTTCCTTCGGGTAATTTCCCATAGAACCTTACTTATCATTGCCCTGAGTTTTATTCAAATCAGGTTCCCCAAAATGCAAAGCATGTGAATGGCTGTGCTCCATTTTTGCTTCCTTTAAAATTGAGAATGCAAGTATGCCATGGTCACTTTCTCCCAGAGTTCCCATAACTTCCACTCGATCAACCAAGTCATCCCTATTAGCCTGCATGATAGCTGCTCTCTAGTTTCTTCCTCCGCTTTCAGTGGAAGAAAGTTATTTGCTGTGCATGTGAAGAATTTTTTTAAGGGGCCACTTTTGACAGAATTTATCTCCCAACAGATATCTGGGTAATTGGAGTCCTCCATTACTACCTCATTACACTTTTGTGTAATACTGGTGATTTGCTTAATAAAAGTATCATCCTCATCTTCTCTTTGATTGGGGTGATCATAGACTCTGCTCTCTCATGCTCATTTTATTCCTTGACACATTCAACCCAGGTGCTCTCAGTAGGGCTTCCAGGCTCATCTTCCTGCACTTCTGTGTAAGACTAAGTGTTTGTAACATGGTGCAGCTCCACTTCCTTTCCTATTTCTTCTCTTCTTTTTGAACAAGTTCTCTCCTTCAATTGCTACACTCCAGTCACGGGAGTCTGTCTTGCCAAGCTTCAGTAGGTATTTTCCTTCATGATTTAAAAGGTCATCTCCCGTACTCCAGTCATTAGCGTATAGACACTGAAGTGTATGCGTTTTCTGGTCTGGCTTCTATCCTACGTTGCAGAGAAGCCTGTTTTGAGGCATTGCCAGAGCTCCTCTGTCATGGCACCAAAGCCTTCATCCACTGTTGCCTCCAAGGTACCATCACCTGCCCCCAGTAAGATTCTGTTTTGAAGCCCTCCTGATGGTGTTCTTCCTGCTGTGGTGAAACACCTTCTCTCAAGCCCTTGTGAGGTGCAATCCATCCCTTCCTAGCAGTCCATCCTCCAGGTTGCATAGTCTGTGGCACTAATGATGCTTTCATTTTCTTTTATTTCTCAGGAAACAACAAAGGATAAACTGAGTTAAATGGAAGCTATTCTCAACGTCAGGTATATTCTGCAGAAGTGGGAAGTCAAGCGTACCTCAGTCTGTGGCATAAATCTCATTCTTGACTTGGGTGACAGGTAAGATGCAGGTTTGGAGAGCTTTCCTATTTCTTCTGCTCTTTTTGAACAAGTTTTACCCTTCAAGTGCCATATTCCAGTGACGGGAGTCATTTCATCAAGTTTCCGCAGTACCTATCAAAAGCCTTCATGTATTTAGAGTCTGTTTCCCACACTTTGCCAAAAGTATGTGGAGGAGGACAGTGGCGTGTGGAAGGTCTGCCTGCTTGACAACGGCCAGCTGGGAACTGGGTGGGGGAAAGGTGGCCCACTCTGGTCACTCTTTTGGACCTCGCAGTGGCTTTTGTCCTCGGTGATGTTTAGGATCTACTTGATGCCACGCAGAGCTTTAGAGCACTGTGCCATCACTGTGCTCATGATTCATGGCTCTGTTGCTCTTCTCCACCTGAATCCAAGGAATTAGTCAGCACTCCTGCCCGTTGTCTAAATTTGCCGTAGGCTGGCTGGGGATGTGCTGCTGGTCAGATTGAGAGTCTAATTCAGAAGGTGGGACTTGGCCTGTTCCAGGCGAGTTCTCCCTCTCACAGAAGACGAGGTCTGGAGCTTAGCAGGGCCTCTTGATGCTGCACTGTCCCTGGATTTTCAGGTGGCAGTGATGGCAAGAAGCAAGTTTGCGCAGCTACTTTGGGTATGTCTGCTGCAGCAGTTCCCGAGTTGGACTCATTTAGCAGTGGTTATCTATGTCCTGGAGAAGTTGCGCTGCCCTGAGGGTCTGAGAAATTTCAGCAGGTGCAAAGCATGGCAGCTTTGAGAGCTCAAAACAGTGCAGGGCCTGCCTGGGGGGCTGCCTAGCTTGGTATCAAGCCCTCTGGTTAGCAGGATCCCCAGGAGAGCCCCTTGCATGATTCTACCAACCATAGAGGCCATTCGTCAGGCCACTGGGCTGCGCCTTCTCTGGAACACAGCCTCTCAGGTTGCACCTGGTTCCTGCTGAAGAGATCTTTTTAATGTGACTTTTAAAATTGTGAACAATGCATACTGGTCTGTAATACTGATCAAAATTAATTGATAGATTAATTTTACTTGGACTATGTGTTGCACACATCTGCCTCATATAGAGGTATTGTAGTAATTAAGTTTGTTGCATACACAAAGATGAGCGTCTCTTAAAGCAGATAAATACACTTCTGTTTTTCTATACATTTGTTCTTGTTGCTGATAAAAACCATTTTTTCAATGATGCAGGTATTTGCAGGCATCCCATAGCTGCCCTGCTCTTTTTCCTGTGATATGAAAGGGATAATTGGCCCCTGCGAAGTGAATATCAGTGGCTTGGCTGGTGGGGTCTGTCTGTGTTTGCTCAGTTGGGCTGTTCTGTGTTGTGAAGAGGCAAATCTGTTTGATTCCTCCGTCCATCCTTCCTTCCTTCCTTTCATTTCTGTACTGCCCAGTCGCTGAAGCTGCCTGGGTCTGTCACCGCAATTTTCAGGAGTGGTCATTGAAGATATTTGCTATTTTATAGGCCACATGTGGCCGAGGAATGCCTGGCATTCAATCCTTTGGACTACCCTGTGGGGCCATGTTGGGATGCCTGTCAACTCAGATGCTTCAAAATGGTTGAGGCCAAACGGCCGCCCCGAAGCGTGTTCCCTGGGGTGGCAGAGAGGGGCACACCGTCTCTTCAAGGGCAAGTCAGAGCAGCGGGGAGAGGCTGCGTGCCCGAACCAGGCAGTGGCAGAGCAAGGCAGTCTGTTCAAAGCTAATGGCTTTGCTCTGCACCGGGCTCCTTTGCTGCACGGATGGGGACAGTGCGGGAGGAGGAGTGCCCCCTCCACAACAGCCCAACTTCCGCCAGTGGCGGGTCTCGCTCTGCACGGAGCGGGGAGGCAGCGCAGGCTGCTGCACAGGCGGCTTCAGTGGGAGGAGGCCACGGGCCCTGGCAAGGCAGGCACAGGGAGCTCGGTCCCGACCAGTGCCCAGGAAGTGCTTCTTTTGGGCAGGACAGAAATGCTCTGGCTGAATGAGCAGAGGGCTTCCCTTCAGCAAGACAGTGGCCCTGCTGTAGCCAGGGTAGGTCACGGTTGATCAAAGAATCATACAATAGTAGAGTTGGAAGGGGCCATGAAGGCCATCCAGTCCAACCCCCTGCTGCTGCAGGACACCAGTGTACACCATCCCACCCAGAGGACTGGCCAGTTTCTTTCTGAATGTCCCCAATGTGGGAGTGCCCCCACCTCTCTGGGCAACTGATTCCACTGTCTTATCGCTCTGACAGTATCCTGGTATCCAGCCTGAATCTGGGTTGTTGCAACTTGACTTGATCATTCTGTGTCCTACACTCTGGCACCAGCAGAAAGAGAGCTTGGCCTTCCTCCTTGTGACAGCCCTTCAGGTACTTATTGAGGGATCTCATGTCATCCCCCCTGCCCCGACTTCTCTTCTCAAGGCTGAACATGCGCAGTTCTCTCAGTCTCTCCCACAGGGCAGTGTTTCCAACCCCTGGGTCATTCTCCCTGCCTTCCTCTGTGCCCTTTCTATTTTTCTGCATCTTTCTTACATCTTTGTGCCCAGAACTGGACACAGGATTCTAGATGAGGTCTGACCAGTGAGGAGTATAGGGGAACTGCTACTTCTCGTGATTTGGAAGCAATGCTTCTATTAATGCATCCTACTATAGCATTTGCCCTTTTTTGCAGCTGCATCACATTCCTGGCTCATGTTTAGCCCGTTGTCCACAATTAGTCTGAGGTCTTTTTCAGTTCCTTTAAGCCATATATTCCCCATCTCATATCGATGCATATTTGGTGGAGGACTTGGCACTTGTCCTTACTCAATCACATTCTGTTGCTCTCAGCCCAGCATTCAAGTTTGGCAAGATCGCTTTGGCTCTTCATTCTGTCTTTTGGGGGGCTCACTGTTCCACCCAGTTTTGTACTGCCTGCAGATCTGATTATCCTCCTGTGTCCTTCCTCCTCTAAATCATTAATAAAGATGCTGAAGAGCACCAGCCCTGGGACTGAGCCCTGCAGCCCCCGCACTCGTTCCCTCCCTCCAGTCTGGGAAGGTGCCACTGATAAGCCATCTTTGTGTCCTTTTTAGCAGCCAATTTTGGATCTACCTAACAGCTTTCTATCTAGTCCAGTTTTTGCTAATTTGCTTTTCAGAATGTTGTGGGGCACTATGTCAAAAGCTTTACTAAAGTTGAGGTAGATTGTGTTCCCTCTGTCCATTTGGGAGGTTACCCAGTCAAAAAATGAGATTAAATATGTCTGACAGGATTTATTTTTGATAAATCCATGTTGGCTCCTATTAATCACTGCATTTTCTTCCAGATGCTTGCTGATAGATTTTTTAATAATGAATTTTTCCAGGGACTGATGTCAGACTGACCAGCGTGTAGTTCCCAGGTTCATCCTTTTTCCCCTTTTTGGAGATGGGGACAATGTTATCCCTTCTCCAGTCATCTGGCACTTGTCCTGTTTTCCAGGATTTATCAAAGATAGTAGCCAGTGGTTCTGAGTGTTTCTCCGCTAACTCTTTTATGATTGTGAGATGGAGTTCATTGGGCCCTGGAGATTTGAACGAATTTACTCCATCTAGGGGACTGTAGGTGGCACAGTGGTTTAAACCACTGTGCTGCTGGGCTGGTTGATCGAAAGGTCGCTGATTTGAATCTGCTCAACGGGGTGAGTTCCCGTTGCTCTGTCCCAGCTCCTGCCAAGCTTGCAGTTCGAAAGCATGCAAATGCGAGTAGATAAAATGGAACCACTTCGGTGGGCAGGTAACAGCGTTCATGCACTTCGGTGTTTAGTCATGCAGCCACATGACCATGGAGACTGTCTGCGGACAAACGCTGGCTCCCTCGGCTAGGAAACTGAGATGAGCACCACCCCCCAGAGTTGGGCATGACTGGACTTCACATCAAGGGGAAACCTTGACCTTAACCTTTTACTCCATCTAGGTATTGTTTGTCCATTTGTCTGTCAGCCTTGGACTGCCGTCTTTCACGTTCAGCTTGTAATTCCTCTGTGTAGTAGAATTTCTTGTGTGAGAAGGCTGTGCTGAAGCAGGAACTGAGCACCTCGCCTTTTCCTTGTCATCTGTTATCACTCTGCCATTGTTGTTATTATCACCATAACATTTATAATGCATTAAATATATATGTGTGTGTGTATAATTCTGTGTGTGTGTGTGTGTGTATTAGTATTATTACTACTACTACATTTATACATTGCCATCTACTTTAAATAGCTGGACTCTTTTCTCTTTCATGTGTGTTGATTTAGATGTTATCTGAAGGAGGCTTTCTTCTTGTTCTTAGCATTGCTTGTTTTCTCAGTTTATCCCCTGCTTTAGCCTTCCAGATGCCATCTCCGCAGTTCCTTGCAGATTGTTTATACTTTCATGGCCTGGCCCTGTTTCCACTTCCAGTGCATGTTCTTTTTTTTTTCTTTCTTTCAGGCTTTCACTTAGCTTTTTGTGGAGCCATGAGGGCTTTCTCTGCTGTCTTCCATGCTTTTTTCTTGATGGAATTGTTCGCAGTTGTGCTTGGAGAATCTTCTAAGATTTCCCATCCTGCTTGGCCTCCTTTTCCCTTAAGAGGGAGTTGTCGTTGCACTTGGCTTGTCATTCTTCTTACTTTGTTAAGGTTGGCGCTCTTGAAGCGCAGATGGTGCTTGGCTGCAATTTCCCTTTGCCTCCTTCACAAGTCAGAATTCAAGCATCATGCGGTCACTTTCCCCCAGAGTCCCCATGGCTGCTATTTTGTCCACCAGGTCATCCCTGTGAATTAGTATCACATCGAGGATAGCTGATCCTCTCATTGCTGCTTCTGCTGCTGGAGGAAGCTGTTGGCAACACATGCCAGGAATCTCTTGAAGGGGCCATGCTTGGCAGAATTTCTCTCCCCGCATATATCAGGGAAATTGAAATCCCCCGTGATGACTGCATCATTCTTCTTGGAAATGCTGGCAAGTTGCTTTTCGAAGGTTGCATCCTTGTCCTGTTTTTGACTGGGTGGTCAGTAATATATGCCAATAACTATGTTTTCTTATTTTTTTGCTCCCTTTAAACTAAGCCAGATGCTTTCAGTTGGACTACCAAGTTCCTCTTCTTGTATATCTGTGCAAATATATGTGTCTCTTACATATAGTGCAACTCCACCTCCCTTTTCGTCCTTTTTATTTTTCTTGAAAAGGTTGTATCCATCAATTGTAGAGTTCCAGTTATGTGAGTCGTTCCACCAAGTTTCTGTTATTCCTGTAAGATCATAATTGCCCTTGTGTACTATGAGCTCAAGTTAGAAACATAGAAACAGAGCGAGTCAGCAGGGACTTCCCGGGCCATATAGTCTGACCCCCTGCTCCAGCCGGCTCTGCTCATGACATGCTCATGACAAGTTCATGTTGTTTGGTTCCCATACTCTGGGCATTGGTGTAGAGACATTGATGGTCATTCTCGCTGTGCCCTGGTTTTCTTCCTGGGCTTTTTGGGTGACTGGTGTTGGGTCCTGCTTGGGGTTTTTCTCTGCTGAAATACATAAGTCTTTGCCAGATGCGCCATGCTGCACATCTCCCTCCCCTATAGGTTTTAGTTTAAAGCTCTCCTGATGAAGTTTTTCAGGTAGTGGCCAAACATCTGCTTCCTGTTCTTTGTGAGGTGCAGCCCATCATTTGCCAGTAGTCCATCTTCCAGGAATCTTGGCTTGCGGTCCCAGAATCCAAATCTCTCTCTATGGCACCCCCATCGTGGGCTGTCATTCACCTGAAGGATTTTTCTTCAAAGTCTGATGTTATTCCAGCAAAGCTTCTCCTGGCAGTGTCATTAGTTCCTGCGTGGAAGAGAAGGAAGGAGTATTGTCAGTGGGTTGCATGAGTTGCGTGAACTTGCTGGTTATATCCTTAACCTTGGCACCAGGGAGGCAGCAGACTCAGCGATTTCCTGGGTCATCACGGCATGCATATTTTTGTTTTTCCGTCTTGTGCAGCAGGGAACCTCCTGCAATTATCACTCCTCCTTTTTGTTGCAAACTTTGGTATCCTCTTCCTCTCTTGATTGACCTTTCGTCTCCTTTTCAGAGTTGCTCAGTGCGTCGTGTGGTTGCTTCCCTGTGGGGCGCTCACTCATCCCTTCCTCAAGCAACCTAGAATGGTTCAAGGGTGCCATGGCTCCCACTGGTGCGGCGCGTCTTCCAGTTCCTCTGCGTCTGGCACCCTGTTTCTGGGAGATTCCTCATTCTCCTCCCCTGCCTCGGCTCGCTGTTGCACTCCTTGCACTCCTCACTGTGGCAGCTCCACTGCCCTGTCTAACAACTCTTCTTTGTCTTCTTTTATGCCCTCGAGGGGGGACACTCGGTGCTCAAATGCTTTCACTGTCGAGCAGAGCTCCCGGCCTGCCCTGGTGGCATGTGGGCCATGTTGGCCCCAGGCATTGTACAGGTGTGGCAGGTTGCCGCATCGGGGGAGTCCTCCCAGGGCTTTCCTTCTGCTCCCTTCTTGACTCTGCTGTGCCGATCCTGGTGCGACAACCGGTCCTTTCTCTTGTCTTCCCCGGCAGTTAACAGCAGTCTTACCAGTAAGCTGGGATGTGTTTCAAGGAAGAAAACAAACTATGGGGGAACTAGTTTGGGGGTGGAGAAGAGGAGGGGAAAAGCAATAGAGACCTCCCTGCCAAACTCCGCCACCAGTCGCCGGTTCGCTTGCTCAGGTCGCTTGCTCCCTGGGAGCACGGCTGCTTGTATCCCAGAGGCCCTGGACCAGCTGGGGCAGCTTGCTCTGCTCCGCTCCACTCCGAGCTGGGAGCCAGAAGTGCAAATTCCATCTTTCAGGTTCTCTCTTAGAGCATCCACAGTAGACCTGCAGTTTCACGCCTGAGCTCCAGTTTACTATCGATCATGAACTGAGTTTGTAGGGAAAATTCCCCTTTAGCTACCTCAATAGTGAATACCTAAAGGAGTTGCTGAGCCAGCAGCCAGTGCTTGGCGCCAGTGGAGTGGTCGGGGGGGGGGGGCAGTCCAGTGACGTGGACTGGAGTGGTCCTGGAGGGCAGCTGGGCTCTGGGCTCCTCGGCTTGCCTAGTCCTTGATCAGGGGCCAGCCATCACATGAGGGGTGGGCCCTCTGTACAGCTGGGGTCTGTCTGTCAGCATGATGGGCTGGAAGCATATTGCTTGGCTAGGAGGAAAAAAGTAAAAAAGAGAGAGACCTGGGCTGAGCAGAGCTGCAAAATTGGGCCTTACCAACAAGATTGTACTATTGCTCGTTTTCCCGTTTGCTCCACAATATAGCCACCCACTGGCTAATTCTCAGTAAGGAAAGGTAGGCAGTTCAAAAGACATTAATAAAACAAAGGTAGCCCTAATTTGTCATCCCGCCTGATTGCTCAGGGATGGGCTTTCTCCAAAGCTGAGCTCCTCTGTTCACTGGGAGCATCTCTGTTCCTGTGAGGAGCAGGCAGTAAGCCAGAGGCAAGCGGAGCCTTCCAGGAAGGAGGCTGTAGGAGATGCTTCAGTTGTAGCATTGCTTTAACCGCATGCTGTGCTCCCCTCCCTGCAGGAAAGCGTGAGCCCCCACCATGTTCTGGAAATTTGATCTGAACACAACGTCGCATATTGACAAATTGCTGGACAAAGAAGATGTGACTCTCTGTGAGTTGATGGAGGAAGATGACATCCTTCAGGAGTGCAAAGCACAGAACCGCAAGCTGGTGGACTTCCTGTGCCAGCAGCACTGCATGGAGGAGCTGGTCAGCCTCGTCACCCATGAGCCCCCGCTGGACATGGACGAAAAGGTCCGCTTCAAGTACGTACCTTGCTTCTGGAGACCGACTGCAGGATGTCCTGCTTGCCCCCGGAGCTGCCAAGAGGGCCTGAAGGGATGGCCGGGAAGCCCTTCCGTTGCTTCCTTATGGGATGCGTGGACCTGTTGGAGCCACACCATCCTGAAGCTACCACAGCACCTCTGTCAGAGTGGGAGTTTGCTTCGAGCGGTGGGTGCAGTTGCCCACTGGGGCGAGGAGCTGGGTGATCCCTTCCAGCTTCCTTTGCTTTACGTGCTTCTGCTTCAAGGCTCACCTTAATGTGTCTGGCACGGCCCCCCTACGGCCTTGGCTAGTTGGAAATAGGCAGCGAAGGTTCGGTGCTGCCGGGGGATCTTTCAGAGCTGGCTTGAAGCTGGAGAGCTGTGCCTCCCTTGCCCCCCTGGCTCTGCTTGCATCCCTGCAGGTACCCCAACATGGCCTGTGAACTGCTGACCTCTGACGTGCCGCAGATCAATGACCGACTCGGAGGGGACGAGGCCTTGCTGAACATGCTCTATGACTTCCTGGACCACGAGCCTCCCCTGAACCCTTTGCTGGCCAGTTTCTTCAGCAAGACCATCGGCAACCTCATAGCAAGGAAGACAGAGCAGGTAATGCTCAACTTCCGAGTCTTTGATTCCTCCTTTCTCTGCTTGTGATAAGTTTGGCAAAAAAATAAACAAGATGACTAAATAGGATGAAGAGATGGCTCAGACAACCCACTTACAGGAGCTTTGCTCTTTCAGAGGCTGTCCTCAGGTTACTCAACAAAGGATTAATTACAAATGAGAGCGTAATGAAAGTGGTGGCACTCTGGCTCTGGGAGCCCTTCGGAGGGAGATGCAATCAGGTCTGAACTGGTTTCTCCCTCAGTGTAAAGTCACAACATTCCCTTTTGTCCAGACATGTTAAATTAATTATGTAAATAGGTTAGTTTGGTTGCTGGTTGAATTAGTTGTATGTATTTTGTCATTTTCGTCATTGTAAGAACAGTGGAAGAGCCAAGGGGGTCCAGACCAGTCCCCGTCAGGGGTGGTGTTCACGTGGCTGCCATCCAGACGTGTCCTGGTGGGAAGCCAGCAAGCAGGCATGAGGGTGGCAGACCCACCCCGGGGGCCAGCATCGCTGAGCACGAGGCCCCATTCCGAGTTGCGCTCGCGCTTGTGAAATCATGTGTGCTGCTCGGAGATGCTTTATGGAGGACGATTGGTTTATTATTTTAAATCAGTGAAAGAGCTTTGCTTGTGTGTGTGTGTGTGTTTTAGGTGATTTCATTTTTGAGGAAAAAAGCCAAATTTATCGACCTTGTTCTCAAGCATATTGATACATCTGCCATGATGGATCTTCTCCTGCGACTCGTGAGCTGTGTGGAGCCAGCCCAGCTGCGACAGGAAGTGCTAAATGTGAGGACTTCTTTTCTGGGCTGGAAGCGCTGAAAAGCGTGGGGTGGTTGTAGGGGCACAGAGCTGGGTGCCCGAAACAGAAGACTCGCTGCTCGTGCCTTTTGCGCATGGCAGCACTGGCCCCGGACATGCTTCACTTGCCATTTGTGTCTCTCTTTAAGTCCACTTTTCAGAAGGAGGTTCCTCACTTTGTGAGAATCCCCCCCTCCCTTGGTTAATCTGGTAAATCGTGTGCCCCTCATTGTGCTATGGCCCGCGGAGTCCAGTACGGGCTTCACGGTGTCCCAGCCTTACTTGGGGTTTCTAGCAGCACTTTCCCTTGGCCGAAGCCCAGATTCTTGGTGGCACTGAGTGGGAGAGTGATTTTCTTCCTGCATGGCTGCTGTGGAGAGCTCTGGGGAGCCGTGCTTGCCTCTCTGCTTGGTGTGGGTGCCTGGAGTTTCTGCAGGCCCCCTTCTCTGCACTGTGCAAGTCCCTCGAGGAGCACAGGGGCTTGCATGCTGGTGGGATGGCAAGCAGACGGCCTCTGCTTAGGCTAGGGAGGGGCATCTTGAGCCAAGGGAGTGCCGCTCATAGCCGGCCTATGGTTCTCTTTGGCTGGGGGAGCCTTGGGACAACAAGATCACCAAGCGGGCAGCGAAAACGCCCAGCTTTGGGGAAGGGAAGCTGACCGGCCCCTCAGCCTGGAGGGTTTTGCCACAAGTCCGATTCTGAGCTGGGTTGTTGCCCTTTCTTGTTCCGTCAGTGGCTGAATGAAGCAAGGATTATCCAGAGACTTGTGGAGCTGATCTCTCCCAACCAGGACGAGGATGTGAGTGGAAACAAGAGGGTGACTTTGACTGTGTGGGCAGCTGAAGGAGCCCCCCCCTCCCCACACACACACACCAAGGAAGACTCGGGGGTGGAGGGCATGCCGGTGCATTGCTGGGCGGGCAGGGGACTTCCAATAGAAATCCGTCTGTTGTTGCTGACATCTCAGTTGTGGAAGACCCCACGGGGTTTATCTGCCCTGCTCTTCCTTCCACGTGGTCACTGAGTGCCTCTTGATTAGGCCCTTTCTGTTGTGCGTTGAAGAGAGATTGTACTGACAAGCAAGGCACTTTGTGGGGCAAGGAGAGGAGATGTCGCTCTGTTTGGCATCTTCCAGAGGCGGGCAGTGCAGAGTGAAGGCTCTGCCCCCGTGCTGGCTAAAGAAGGGCAAGAACCATGGTAAGCAAGTGCTTGGCACTCGCCTTGGTGCAGCCACAGAGAAGGATGGGGGGGAGGCTGCCTCCCCGATCCCCAGCCTTGTCAGCCTGCAGCGTCCCCATCGCTTTTGCTCCCACTGCTTGGAGGAGGATGGGCCAGATGGCTCAGCTGGTCCGGCCTGCTGGAAAGCACTCTGTGCACGTCTCCAGGAGCAAGGCAGGGCTGCACACCTCCTGGCGTGGGGCAGGGCTTCAGCCTGTGCATCGAGAGGTGGCAAGTGGCCGGGCTGAGTCCTCCCAGCTGCCGCACTTCCACCCAAATGCTGCCGGTGCCTCAAGGAGATCTTTCTTGCCCTGGTATGCTTGGGATGGTTTGGACTGCGGCTTCCAGGACTCCTGAGCAGTGGCCATTCTGTGGCGCAGGCCTCGCTTTAGAGGTCCTGGCGTATCATCAGTATAGATTTAGATTCTCAGAAAGCCAGATATGAAACTCTAGGTTTAGGGTTTGCAGGACTCACTCTGTGTTGCAAGCTGGGGTTTTCCTCCCTTAGCACATTGAAGGCAACAGACTGTTCTTTTGCAAAATGCTATTTTTTCACCAAAGTAGGCATGTCATGAGTGGAGCTGGCTGGAGCCGGGGGTCAGACTAGATGGCCCAGTAGGTCCCTTCTGCCTCGGTCTGTTTCTGTGTATGCCCAATAGACTCAATCACCACAGAACATATATCTGAACATGTACTTCATTGAACCCAATCGAACAACTTCTTTTGGAAATGCTCCTTTCGCGTATGTCTGAGTCCAGTCCTTTTGAGGGCCCATGTGGAAGGGAGCGTGCCTTTTCTCTGCACATCTTGGCTAGTTCTCTTCTTTCAGCACTGCGTCATGGGGTGACAGTTGTGCCAACTTTATCTGTCTCTGGGAGCTCCTCTCCCATGCCCCCACCTGGCAGCAGTGCATCCTGGTGATTCCCTGAGCTTGCCTGAGCACCTGGGGAGGGTGGCCTTGAGATAAGCACCTCCGCTTCCCCCATCTCAGAGTGAACCCCCAAATTCTCAGGCCCCTCCACTGCCTCCTCTTCTCTGTCTAACTCATAGGTTCAGATCGGCATGACCCAGGAGCACATCCCAAGAACAGTGCCCCCCTCACTCCCCTCACTCTGTTGGACGAGAGCTATTTTTGTTTCTCTCCTATAAAAAACATCAGCATAACAATGCAAACCCAGCACTTCCATGTGCACCGAAGCATCAAACACCTGATAGTCAGTGTCATTTTAAGTTAAGGCTTCTAAGTAGAACCATAAAAATTGTTGCTTTCAAACTTACTGCATGGGTTGCAGACAATATGTTGATGGGGATAGCTCCCCATGCTGAATGTTCAGACTCTGTATATACTTCTTGGAGGCTGTAAAGTAAATTCAGCTTGTTTTTACTTCATTACTTTATATTCTGTTAAGATAAACTCATAGTAATATATTTCTAAATCAGTGTTTATCTAAATAATAGCACTTTTTAATCAAGATAAAGTATATAATGATATACATATAAAACATCCCAGAATTTCAAGGCATGTTCACAACACACCACTAATTGTTTGACTGCACCATCTTGTGATTATGTTTTCTCAGATTGCATGTCTTACATTGAAGAGGGTGGGAAGCTCCCTCCTCTTACCATATTGGTGGTGGTCTTATTTACACACACACACACACACACACACATGGGAGGGCGGGGGAGAGAGAGAGAGAGAGAGAGAGAGAGAGTTCAGGTTACTATAAATGTGATATGGGCACTAAGTACCTAGATTCCCAACAGCAAATTCTGGCACCTCTTGTTTGGAATTCCTTCAGGAAAGACCAACACTTAGCCAGCCATCAATTTCTAATAGTCTGGCACTCCTGCTTCTCATCTGGGAAGCCTCAAAGATAAGACAAGTTTAATTACATTTGTAGCAAGAGGCCAAGTCGAATTGCACTGGGCTTCCAAACTCCATATGTTAATCCAGAATCCTTTTGGAGGAATCAGATCCCCTAGCTTTGCAGGAAGTGCAAGATGTCACAAATATGAAAGGTTGCCACAATCTTGGCTGAGGCCAGGAAGTGTTGAAGTCCAGAAAATCTGGAGAGCAGCAGGGTTGAGAAAACTGTTCATGGGTTTGAGAAATCCACTGATCCCGAGATCTCGCACAGGCCCCCGGGACCGTGTGAGTCTGTCATCAGCAGAATTGTTGCTCTGTGAGATGTCAAGCGTAGACGGAGGGAGGGAGTTGTGCGGCTAGCCAGGTGCTCTGGGGCAAGAGCCATGTCCACCTT
The DNA here is from genome assembly GCA_023646645.1 of Varanus salvator macromaculatus. Taxonomy (NCBI): domain Eukaryota; kingdom Metazoa; phylum Chordata; class Lepidosauria; order Squamata; family Varanidae; genus Varanus; species Varanus salvator. The sequence continues at coordinate 86,664,925 of JAIXND010000754.1, forward strand.
ATATGCTTGTGCTGTAGGACCAAGGAGGGGAGCCTGAGCATGCGATGTTGGAAATGGCTCCCCCCCGCCCCCCAGGTACCATTACTGCTCCTCTAGAGAGGGGAAAGTTTCCTTGGCAGGGGTAGTTTTTTTGAGGGAGCCCCATGGCCTTCCTTCCATGAGCCCCATGGGCCTGGTTCTCTGTGTTGCCAGCAGCCCCTCGGTGCCCTGAAGGCCCTTCCACTGTGGCTAATAGGTTTCTCTGTTTGCAGAGGCAGTCAAATGCTTCTCAGACCTTGTGCGATATCATCAGGCTGAGCAGAGACCAGAGCAACCAGCTCCAGGAAGCAGCTGAGCCCGATCCACTCCTTGCAGTTCTGGAGTCGTAAGTACTGGCCGCAAGTGCCCCGCGCAGGACCCTCTGTGGGTGCCTCTGTCGTTCATGCCGCCTTGCGGGGCGGCTGCCCTGAGGGTTTCCATGGTGGAGCTGGGCAGGCTGGGAGCTGTGTGGCAGCTCGTTGCAGAGCTGTGTGGCTGTCTGCACACAGAGCCTGCGCCTCGCGAGTCTCTGCCCCACCAGCTTGAAGTCCCATGTTAAAGAGTGGAGTGGCGGTGAGGGCTGGGCTGGACTGGCACCGAGCAGCCCTGGCTTTAGCGTTCTCTCAGTTGTGAGCCAGACTGCGGGCCTTGGAGCTTGCCCCCTCTCGGCCTAACCATCGCCACCACACGCAGGGGAGGGTGGGCTGGTGACAGCCGGGTGCGTCCCCTTCTGCTGCTTCGAGGAAAGGTGGATAAAATGAAGCAAAGTGTAGCTACAAAAAGGCTGTGGATGGCCTGGCCACGGCCAGAGAACCCAGAAAAGGGATGGTGGCCAGAGCTCGAGGGGGACCGCTGCTGCTTCCGAGCAGCCTGTTGGGGCACCCAGGTGGTTCTCCTGCCTGCCCCTGGGGGAAGAGGCCTGGGTCCACGAAGCAGAGGTGGGCTGGGGTTAGGGGGTGGGTGCGTGGAACGGAAGCTTCTGTGGGGCAGACCACCGTGGCGTGTTTGTGCGATTTCCTGCCTGGGGATGGGGCCACCCTGAGGAGCTGTGACCTGTTTGTGGTGTTCTCAGGCAGGAATGTGTGGCGCAACTGCTGAAGAATATGTTTGACGGAGAAAGAACAGAGAGCTGCCTCGTGAGCGGGACGCAGGCCCTGCTGACGTTGCTCGAGCCAAGGCGAGCTGGGTAAGCAGGACTGAGCTGCAGGGTTCTCGCTGCGTTGCATGCCTCAGGGCTGGAGGCAGGAGGCAAGGGGTCCTGGGACATTTCTCAGAGTCCAGCAGGCTGTGAGGCGAATGCCACTGAACAGCTCTGGCTGTTTGGCGTTTGGCCATGACCTTTATGCATGCCTTCTGCAAAATCAGCAGGCAAAAGGTACAAAATTCTCCAGGTGCATAGCGAAAACTTGCAGATCAGAGCACTTCTGCTTCCTCCCCAGGGGTCAGTGGTCAGGCGGTTTGTCCTGTGGCCATCATGTAAGGACATCCGTGGAGCCTCCTGGCTGGATCAGGCAAGGTGGGTGCCTCTCACCCAGGATCCTGATTTTCACAGCCAGATGAGGCGGAAATGCTTCCCGGCAGGGTAGGGAGGCTGCCCTCCCATGGTTGTGGTCTTCAACATGTGCTCCGAGGTCGACTGAGCAGGGGTTCAGCCTCCGAGCCCGTCTTGGAGTTCACGGTTCTGCAAGGAGCACTCAGTACTCTCCTCTGTGCGCCCAGTGCAGTGATTGTAGTGTGGTGCATCCCCCAGAAATGGGTTGGGCTTGGTTGAGTTATGAGTAAGGGGTTTTGACCACAATTAGTAACAGCTCCAGGTTAAGTCTGGCCACAGTCAAAAGCTGCACATGGTCATGGATAACAGAGCCGCCAGGCTGTCCCTGTGCTTGCCTGTGCCTCGTAAATTCTGCTACAAGGCTTTCCCCCAGCATTTCTAGTGGAAGGAGCACAGGTGACGTGTCTGGGAAAGGGCCTTCCCCACACTGCCCTGAGATCCTGGAGAGCAGCTGCTGCTTCCTCCATGCACAGTAGAGAGATCACTGGGATGGAGGGTGCAAAGCAGGGGGTCATTGCCTGCTTAGACTGGGCACGAAGCGACCTCAAATACTCATAGGTTTGTAATCATGCTGCGTAAGCTCCCCTTCCTCCTCAGCATCTGAGAATTTCCAGAAATAATTCATGTTGTAGCGGTTACTTGGTAAATTCCCATAGAAGACAACCCCTGAGCATGGAAGCTTCATGGCTTCTTTTTCTGATGAGTGAGGCGGAGGGGCGTCCATTCCAGGGGCCTGGTCCAGCCATGGCACCTCACCTTAGCTTGGAGGGACACTCCAAGATGAAGCAAAGCCACCTGCTTCATGGATGAGATGCCGCCTATTGAATACAGTGATGGAATATGGATGCGGAATAGAAGCAAGCCAGAAATGGATGCACTCCCCTTACCTGTGGCTGCGTTGGTTCCCTGGGTGGGCCGGGGATGCTCTGTGAGCACCAGAGTCACCTGGGTCAGCAGCACGTCAGTTCCTCCGCCCAGGCTGAGGACCGACGATAGCGCTGCTCGCCGTGGATGCTGCAGAGCTCCTGCCTCCCAGTGACACCAAGTCTGCCGCACGCACAGAGGCCACAGCCTCCTCTTCCGGGAGGTTGACCTGTGTCAGCAGGTCGGGTGGCTGCATTTGCATAGCACAAGCAGGATTCTCGGAGTGGGTGTGGCGGGGCGATCGCTGGTGCGCTTTCTAACAGGCTGGTGGCCATGAGGCCGCAACATGGTTCCGAAGAGCTGCGCGGACAGGCACTTGGGCTCTGGGAAGACGGAAGGCACTGCACAGCCTGCTGCATATTATTCATCGCCTTGCCATTCCTGTGGAGGAGCCTGTCTCGTGTAGGAACTCGGCCGCCTTCCAGCTCGCCCTGTGTCTTCCCTCGCACCACCACCCTCAGGGTGCCAACCAAGCCTTTCTTTCATCAGTGCTGTGCTGCCCTGGGGCATGGAGCTCTCCCAGGGCTCTCCGAGCGCGATCACCAAGCAGCTGCCTAGATTGGCCACAGTGGGCATTCCTTGCCTTTGCACTTTTGGGCTCTGTCCGGAGGGATCGGCGCAGCCTCTGAAGCCCTGAGCTGCTCGGGAGCTGGCTGTGCAAAGGATCACCGCCTTCGCCGTAAGCCCTACCAGAGCCCTTTGTTCTTGGGCTGACCCCACCCACCCCCCACTGCTCTTTGCAGTCGTGGCACTCCCTCTGTGGAGTGCCCAGTGTGCAGAAGTTTGCCTGGTTCCAAACATGTTACGTTAATGCCAACAAAAATGTTGTGTGTGCGTGTTGACTTGCTGTAGACAAAGCAGGTTGTTTTGCGATGGCTGCAGAGATGGTACGTTGGCTTGCCTGCTGCTTGCAACAACTGGGGGCCGACTTCACATGTTGTCTAGCTGGTTTAGTAGAGGGTGCTCTTTTCATACCAGTGAGATGCGGAAATAGAGCTATGAGGTCCCGAAAGTGAGGTGTAGGGCAGTGCAAGCCAGGGCTGCTACAGCGGTGCTCTGTAGGCCCTTTCCAATTCTACTATGGTGTGAGCCTGAGGCACCGCCTTCTCTGTTCCTGGCTAGAAAAGTGGAACTGGGGGATCTCAGGTTGTGAAGGAGACTGAAGTAGGAAGACTTGTTCGGATCCAGGAAAGGGACGCCCTGTTTGAACCAGAACGCAGCTAGACTGCTGGTACTTAACATCAGAAGGGGGGGCAAAGCCGCTCTCCGTTGATCCCCGGGAAGGGCTGGGAGGTATTCCTAGGGAGTTAGTCGTTCCTGATTGTCCGAATGGGAATGGGGTGGAAATAGGCCTCTTAACGTCGAGTGGAACATGATCTTCAGAGGCTGAAGGTCCACCAGGGAGATCTGGACGTGGCCACTGTGTGCACCTGCTTTAATGCTAGAAGCCTCGGAGGTGAGGCAAGGGAGCCAGAGTGCCTGATTTTAACGGAGAACATGGAGATAGTGAGCAGACTGGAATCTGGGGTGGGGCGGGGGGGGAATGGAAAAAATTCTCATCCCCCAGGAGGAATCCTCTTCAGAGGAGGAGCTAGAACTCCTGGGAACTAGCTGTTTGTGCAAGAAGAGCCCTGGGAGATGGCTGAGGGCCCGTTCCCACAAAACCCTCTCTCACTGCAAGAGCGACGGGCATCTCAAAAGTCAGGCAGGGGCCTCCCCTGAGAGAAGAAGGGACCGTTTGCAAGGACAGGCTCCTTAGGCAGCTGTTTGACCTCTGTGTGAACAGAATGCTGGACTAGGTGGACCTTTGATCTGATCCATGACTCTCTCGATGTTATGTTTTTATGCTCCTCATGAGTAAAGAAATCTTCACAAGGAGGACTTATTCCAGAAGCTTCTCACGTACTGCAGCTGAGTCCTGGGTGAAGTTCTGGAAGCTCCAGGTATTAGGCTCAGTGCTATCTGGGAGGGCTTGGGAAGGAGGGGCTCATTTCTCCCATACTGTACAATTTTCCCCCAGCATTCCTTGGCCTGGTGAAACCGTCAGCCAGAGGTGGGAATGTAGTGTGTCCCGCTGGTTCTCCTGGACCTCTCACCAGCTCTTGATGCCATCGACCATGGCATCCCAGATAGGCTGGCTGGGTTGGAAGTTGGAGGCACTGCTTTGTGGTGGTTCTGCTCCTACGTGGCTGGCCGATTCCGGAAGGTGGTGCTGGGGGATTGTGGCTCTGTGCCACGGTAGCTTTGCCACGGAGTTGCACAGGGTTCCATTGTATCCATCATGCTTTTCAATGTCTACATGAAACCGCCGGGAGAGGTCATCCGGGGGCTTGGGCTGTGGAGTCACCAGTATGCTGATGATACCAGCTCTACCTCTCTCCTACATCTATTCTGGGTGAGGCAGTGGCTGTCCTTAACCAGTGCCTGGCCGGTGTGATAGGCTGGATGAGGGCCAATAAATTGAGGCTCAATCCAGACAAAACGGAAGTCCTGTTGGGGCGTGGTTTGGCTCTCCGGGCGAGTGATTTTAGCCCTGTTCTGGACAGGGCTGCACTCCCCCTAAAGGATGGGGCACACAGTCTGGGGGTACTGCTTGACCCAGAGCTGTCCTTGGAGTCCCAGGTAGCTGCTGTGGTGAGAAGCATTTTCCTTCAGCCTTGGTTGATTCATCAACTGGACTGCCTACCTGGATAAGCAGAGCCTGGCAGCAGCGCCCCATGCCCTGGTAACCACCTGACTGGACTATTATAACGCGCTTTACGTGGGGTCCAGATACTTCGCTTGGTTCAGAATGGAGCAGCCCGGATGTTAACAGGGACCAGTAGATATGCACATATAAACCCAGTTTTTTATCATCTATACTGGCTACCGGTTGAAGTCCAGGCCCAATTTAAGGTGCTGGTGATGCCCTATAGAGCCCTAAATGGCTTAGGGCCTGGATATCTGAAGGGGCGTCTCCTTCCCTACGTGCCTGCCCACCCCTTAAGATCTGGGGTGGAGGACCTTCTTTGGGAGCCCTCTTTGCAGGAGATGAGGAGGGTGGCTGCCTGGAGAAGGGCCTTCTCTGCACTGGCGCCCCAGTTATGCAATGCACTTGCATAAGGTTCTGCACTTGCAGAGGTTCATCTGGTGCTGACTTTATATTCTTTTTGGTGCCAGGCCAAAACCTTTTTTATTTTACCAATATTTTTAGGTTTAAACTGTTTTAATTGGGATTTTATAGAAAATGATACTGTGCTTCACTTTATTTTATTTTAAGACCGTCCTGAGACTCTTTGTAATAGGAGAGTATAGAAAAGCTTTAAATAAATAAAGCGTATAGTCTTCTAGATGTTGAGCTGCAGCTCGCAGCAGTCATAGCCGACGCATCTACTAATGTGGGAAGAAGGGGTTGCAACCCGAAAGATTAGGAGGGCTGTGGGTTCTCCAACCCTAACCCTAACCCTGCCCTGGACCTTATGGGCAAATTGAAAGCAAATCACCCAGCCTAAATGCAGCCATCTAAAGAGCACTGATTTCTTAGCAAAAGTATGTAGCATGTCCCAGCCAGAACTACAGGGCTCAGAAATGGTGGGTGCAGGGCTTAAAAAATCCACAGGATTTGGGAGGTGTCAGGTTCATATTTGTTCTGGGTGAACTGAAAGAAGGATGGAATTCACGAGTCGTATTCACATCTCAGTATAGTGAAGGGGTTTGAGAGTGTCAGAGAAGCCAAGAGCAGTGCCTCTCGGACGGCAGGGTCTAGTATGCCACACTGTCTCACTACCCTGGTCTTCTAGTGGGGTCACCCATGGCGAAGTGGTCAAGTTTAAGACACCTGACTAAGATGCCTCCACCCACTTCGCGAGTGGTGGTCACATCAGCAGAAGAGAATGGATCTCCGTCATGGGGGTGGGGTGGAGAAACTCCCGAGGGGCAGCTCCTGGGCAGCAGCGGCTGTTGAAGGTGACCCTGGCGGAGGATCTTCCACAGGCAACAGCAGTGGCACTCCAGCCAGCTCTGGTCAGTGCTGCACAGAGGTCCGATTGTGCACATCGCATGCAGTTGGGTCATGGAACGTCAGAAGGCAGTTTGCATCCAGGGCAAACTGGAAACCGTGCTGATCATCACTGGGGACTGGAACGCCAAAGTAGGAAAGAAAGCAGAATCCAATGTGGGATAATTTGGCCTGGGGGTAGCAAACGAGGCAGAAGCACAGTGCGCAGAATTCTATAAAGCCACCCATCTGTTCATTGCAAATATGTACTTCAGGCAACCAATCCGATGACTGCATGTATTGACATCATGAGACGACCAATAAGAAATCAAGTGAGCACATAATTTGAAGTGGAACATACAGAGGCTGTATTCCCACTGCCAAAACGAGTAGGAATAGAACTATTAATATTTTTAAAAGCAGCATAAAGCTGAAAAAGCTCACTGCCAGAGGCACAGTGCCAGTGTACAGCTTAACATTCCTGAGGAATTTAGAGTTCGCATAAACAAGAGATTTGCATTGCTGAATTCAATTGACCTTTAGCTAAAAGACCTCTGGGCTGAACCTGGAGACACTATTGGGGAGGAATTCAAAAAGACAATTCTTGTAGCACAGAGAAAGAAAGAACCCAGGTGGGTGATGGAAGAAACACTCATAATTGCTAAGGACAGAAAGAAGCAAAAACAAAGCGTGACAGAAATAGCGTCAACTGAATGCAACTTTTCAGCAACTATTATGTAGAGACGAGAAGAATGATTTCAACGGCCTGTAAGATATAGAAAAGCAAGACCTCTCCCAGAAGGTCCAAGAAATCCAAAGGAAATTGAAGCCTAGATTAGAAATGTTAAAAGGCCAACAGGGGAACATACTATCTGACCAGGAGAAAACAAAGGTGGAAGCGATAAGTAGAGGAACTATGGAGAAGAGAACACAGTGACAAACACCTTCAAGGGGGAATCCCATGAGAAGAACGTGCAACCGAACCTGCAACCTGTTAGAAACCGAAGTGAAAGCTGCATGGAAAGCACTTGGGAGGAATAAAGCCCCCAGAGCAGATAGGGCGCCAGCAGGAATACTGGAATCCGCAGAGACCGGTTCTGGCCAAATCTCAACAGGAATTTGCCAACAAGTATGTGAAACAAACGAAGCAGTGGCCCTCAGAACTCGTTTATCTTTCTGTTGGGACACAGTTTACAGAAACAGACATGTTTCTTATAGGATGTGGCGTCAGACAAAGGTTTATTTTTATCTCCCTTGTTGATCAATATGTACAAAGAACATATGAGAAGAAAAACTGGATTAGGATCAACAGAAGGTGTGAAAATTGGCAGAAGGCACATTAATAATGGGCAGAAAACAGCGAAAAATTGAAATGACTCCCAATGAAAGTGAAAGAAGAAAGTGCAAAAGCAGGACCTCAGCTGAATGTTAGAAAATCATTGCTACAGAAAAATTGTGGAACTTTGCTGTCACATAACAAGGAAATTGTAACTGAAAAGTTTTGCATATCTTGGTTCAGCCATCATTTCAAAGGGTGATGACAGCCAAGAAATTCAAAGGAGCCTGAGACTTGGGTGGAAAGAAACATCCATCCAGTGTAAGGACATTTCAGTGTAGGCCAAGGCCAAGGTTGGCCACACTGTGTTCTCTGTCATTGTGTATGAGTGTGACAGCTGGACGGTGAAGAGAGCTGACTGGAAGAAAATCGGTGTGTTCAGAACATGGTGCCGCAGGAGAGTGCTGGGAATCCTTTGGAGCAGCAGAAAGATGAACCAGTTGGTTTTAAATCAAATCAAAGCAGAGCTTTCTGTGGAAGCCAGTCAAAAGTACTTCAGGCCCATCCTGAGGAGGCAAGATTCACTGGAGAATGCAGTTACACCAGGAAATGCAGAAGTAGAAGGGGAATCATAGAATCGTAGACTAGTAGAGTTGGACAGGGCCACGGAGGCCATCAGGTCCGACTCCCTGCTGTTGCAGGACCAGCTATGGGAAGACCAGCCATGAGATGAATCCACTTCTAAAAGGAAGCTGCCGTCTGGCATTTATGAAGGCTAGGCTGGGCTTCAGGGACACGACATTTGGACAGTGCCCAGTCATAGGGTGACCATAACTCACACAAGGCATGACAGCACAGAACAACAGTAGCAACATATTCTGATAGGGATTTATTTAGTGGCGACTGTTCAGGAAAGGGATCTTGGGGTTCTTACTTAATGAAAACATCAGCCTCTATATGGCTGCCCTTCTCTTACAGGGGGAAATTTCATGTTGATTACAACTAGAAAATGGAATTGAACATAAAGCTTTCAATAACCTAATGGCTCTACACACCTCTCCAGGTGCAGTTAAGCTTGGAATGTTGGATCTAGTCCTGATCTTTGCACCTAAAAGCATTAAGTGCCAGAAAGGGTGTAATTGTGATGGGGGAGCTGGAGCAGTTCCCTGAGTATTTGGGGAAGTTGCTTAGCACTGAAACTGGTATTGGGCAGGTCAGGGCAGATAGCAGTTCTTGATGGCCAATGGCTCTGTGTTACCTCGAGGCTCCAGAGCAGAATACCTGCTGGACAGCATTTGCTGGGGCAACTTGAGTGGGAGGATGCTAACTTGCTCTCAAGATCCTCTTGTGGGCGTCTGGCTGGTCTGAAGAGTCCTTGGATCTGGTTCAGCAGAGCACTGCTGTTGTGACTGAGTGTGCTTCAGAACACGCATGGGTGGCTGTGCTGAATCGCGATGAAAGAACCAGCAGTGTTCAGCCTTGCAAACTTGATCTAAACTGCAGTTTCACGCTTGCTTCACCTTGGTCCCAGTAGCGTTTCCATTCTTAAACTATATTCTACTGCTTGTTTCTGGAATTGTGAATGTGATTAACTTTTCAAATGGTTAACAAAGTAAATGACATTGTCGTTCATTCTAAACCTGGATTTTTTTTCTGTGATGGTATGTATTTGTCTGCGTCCCTGAGCTGCGGTCCGGATGGTCCAGAGACTCCCTGCCCTGAGACACAGAGGATTGTTTGTTTGTTTGTTTTGTTTGTGTGTTTTTGTTTTGTTTTGTTTGCGCTTTGCTTTGTTGTGCTTTGTTTTTTCTTCCAATTTAAATTTAAGTTTATTTTCTCCTTGTGTGTGTGTGCAAGTGGGGTTTTTGCCTGGGAGAACTGGGCGAGTGAGAGGAACTGCAGGACTAACAAGGCAGGGGACCAAGGTAAGGTCTCGGAAGGGTTACAGATGGCAGACCAGGAGATGGCCTTGGCGGGAGTCACGGGTGCTGCTGTCCGCTGCGAGAGCTGCGACATGTTCGCCCTTCTCCCCCAGGAGAGGCAGGGATACACTTGCCCTCGGTGCAAGATGGTGACCCTGCTAGAGGAGGAGGTGAGGTGCCTGAGGGCCGAGAGAGCTCTCCGGGCCCCCCCGGAGCAGCCCCCCTCTCGACAGAGGGCTGAGGGAGAGACCACGGGAGGAGCAGCTGCGGAGACATGGAGGTATGTCACCCACAGGAGGAGGAGGCCAGCACGGCCTCCTCCTTCTCCTGGCACCAATCTGGAGCTGGGAAACAGGTTCTCTCCACTTGGGGAGGCTGGGGCTGACGAGGCCTCGGGGGACCAGCAGGACCCCCAGCCTGGGACATCAGGAGGCAAGGGAGCCACTGCAGGAGAGGCGAGGACCAGGGCACGGCTGCCCACCAGCGCCGAGAAGGTAAGGCGGCGGGTGATTGTTGTTGGGGACTCCCTGCTGAGGGGCACTGAGGCGGCGGTGTGCCGCCCCAGCCTTGAGACAAGGGAGGTTTGCTGCCTGCCGGGCGCACGCATCCGGCACGTGAAGGACAGAGTGGAGCATCTTGTTCGCTCCAGGGGTCACCAGCCACTCCTGGTGATCCATGTGGGCACAAATGACGTGGCCAGGCAGGGGGTGGTCGGGATCACCAGGGACTTTTTGGCCTTGGGGAAGAAACTCAGGGAGCTGAAGGCCCAAGTGGCCTTCTCGTCAATCTTACCTGTCCGAGGATTTGGGCCAGGAAGGGACAGGAGGGCCTCTGAGGTGAACGACTGGCTTAGGGTGTGGTGCCAGAAGGAACACTTCGGGTTCCTCGACCACGGCACTCGTTTTCTTGCCAATGGACTTCTGGCAAGGGATGGGTTACACCTCACGAGGATGGGGAAAAGGTCCTTTGGAGATGCTCTAGCGAGCTTCATCCGGAAGACTTTAAACTGAGCCAGTGGGGGGTGGGTTCAGGCCCGCCAGTAACGTGTCTGCACTGGACAAGTGTGCGGGGAGGATCGGGGCTCTGGGAGCAGGGCTTTAGAGATACTGCAGGGACTGACAGGACTTCTACAGAGAGGGGCCAGGTACCAGGGAGGATGGGAGGAAGGAGGATGCTGGGCACTCCAAAGAAAGGAAGCGGTGGGAAGGAGTTGAGGTGCATGTACACCAATGCTAGGAGCATGGGTAATAAGCAGGAAGAGCTTGAAGCTCTCCTGGAAATAGGAGGGTATGACCTGGTGGGAATCACAGAAACTTGGTGGGATGAAAGGCAAGTCTGGAATGTAAACATAGAAGGGTATCACCTTTTTAGAAAGGACAGGAAGGGAAAGAGAGGTGGGGGTGTGGCTTTATATGTCAGGGAAGGGATAGGATGCAGTGAGATAGAATGCAGCACAGATGGGGATTCGGTAGAGGCAGTCTGGGTGAAACTTAGGGGTTTTGACAGGGAAAGAGACCTGACAGTGGGGGTATGTTAGCGCCCTCCAGGCCAACTTGAGACCCTGGATGATGTCCTAACAGGCCAGATTCTAAGGATATCTCGGGGGAGAGACACAGTAATTATGGGGGATTTCAATCTCCCAGATATTACTTGGGAGACTCGGCGGTGACAGCCAGGTCACGTCGCTTCCTAGAAGCTCTAGAGGGTGGGTTTTTCACACAGAGAGTCCAAGAGGCGACGAGGGGGGGAACATCCTGGACTTGGTCTTGACCAATAGGGAGGAGCTGATAGATGAAGTACAGATTAGGGGAGCTCTGGATGCGAGTGATCACTCCATCCTTTGCTTTGAGATCAGGGGACTGGGGCCGTGCAGCAGGGCGAGCACTAGAAGCTGGGACTTCAAGAGGGCCAATTTTGGCCAACTGAAGGCCAGACTGGGGAAAGTCTCCTGGGATGGGTTACTGGAAGGTAAGCGAGTTGAGGAGGGGTGGATGGCACTCAAAAGGGAGGTTTTGCAGGCGTAAGCCCTGATGATACCTCTAGTCAGTAAGGTGGGGAGGCGGAGGAGAGTGCCGCCATGGATGCGAAAGGAGGTGGTTAGGGGGATTAGACGAAAGAGGAGCCTCCGTAGGAAATGGGTACTGGGGGAAATAGACAAAAGGGTATACCGGGAGGAGGAGGCCCATTGCAGAAGGATTCTTCGCAAGGCTAAGGCTGATTATGAGCTGAGACTTGCCAAGAATATCAAGAGCAACAAAAAGGGCTTCTGTCAGCATGTAAATAGGAAAAGGAAGGGGAGACAAGTGGTGGGACCACTAAATAAGGAGGAAGAGATCCAGTGACTGACATGAGGGAACAGGCACAGATGCTAAATGACTATTTTGCCTCTGTGTTCTCCCCAAAGCAGGATGGGGGATATCCGTATAGGAGATTAGATGAGGCTGGGGACTTAGGGGCAGAGATTAGAGTCACCCCCCTTGAAGTTGAGGGGCTCCTCAGGGCATTGGACATTACAAAGGCACCAGGCCCTGACGGGTTACACCCGAGAGTACTTAGAGAGTTGGCAGGGGTTCTCTCACGCCCGCTGGCCTCCATTTTTGAGGCCTCATGGAGAACGGGTGAAGTTTCAGAGGACTGGAGGGTGGCATCGGTGGTCCCAATTTTCAGAAAGGGTAGTAGGAAGGACATGGGGAATTATAGACCAGTTAGCCTTACGTCCATTGTAGGAAAAACAATGGAAAGGCTCCTAATAGAGAGAGATCTAGTGATGCTAGATAGGGAAGGGAGGCTGACAGCCACACAACACGGCTTCTGCAAAAACAGGTCCTGCCAGACAAACCTTGTGGAATTCTATGACAAGGTTTCGAGATGGCTAGATGGAGGGGATGCAGTGGATGTGGTATACCTGGATTTCAGCAAGGCCTTTGACAAAGTGCCCCATGATATCCTGGTGGAGAAACTGAGGAGTTTTGGGATAGACCAAAGCACTGTCCGGTGGATTAGGGCATGGTTGACTGACCGAAAGCAGAAGGTAACCATTAGCGGGGAATCGTCGGGATGGCAGCCAGTGATAAGCGGGGTCCCCCAGGGCTCTGTCCTGGGGCCGATCCTGTTTAATCTTTTCATTAACGACATGGAAGAAGGGGTGAACAGTCTGCTGATCAAATTCGCAGATGACACTAAAACTGGAGCAGTGGCCACAACTGAGGAGCAGATACATCAGATCCAAAAGGATCTGGACAGACTATGGAAGTGGGCAGGAGACAACAGGATGGCGTTCAATGTGGATAAGTGCAGGGTCTTGCACTTGGGGCATAAGAATAGCTGTCATAAGTACAGGTTAGGTGACAAGTGGCTGGAGAGCAGCACTTGTGAAAGGGACCTTGGGGTACTGGTTGACCGCAGGCTAAACATGAGTCAGCAGTGTGATGCGGTGGTCAAGAGGGCGAATGCCACCCTTGGTTGCATAGCCAGAAGTGTGGCTTCTAAATCAAGAGAGGTATTACTACCACTCTACACGACTCTGGTGCGCCCGCAACTGGAGTATTGTGTTCAGTTTTGGGCCCCTCATTACAGAAAGGATATAGCCAGGTCAGAGTCAGTGCAGCGTAGGGCCACAAGGATGGTGGCTGGTTTGCAGGGGATGCCGTATGAGGCAAGACTGAGGGAACTGGGTCTCTTCAGCTTGGAGAAGAGGAGACTCAGAGGGGATATTTTGGCAACATACAGGTATGTGAGGGGGTGTCACATGGAGATGGGGAGAGGCCTGTTCTCCCCTGCAGAGGAAGGCAGGACACACTCCAATGGAGCAAAGCTCAGGGAGCCAAGGTTCAATTTGGATGCCAGGAAGCACTTCCTGACAGGTAGGACCCCGAGGGCATGGAATGGGCTTCCACGGGAGGTCATTGAGGCCCCATCGGTGAGGGTGTTCAAAGACAGGCTGGACATGCTCATGGTGGGCATGTCGTGAGCGGAGCCGGCTGGTGCCGGAGGTCAGACTGGATGGCCCGGGAGGCCCCTTCTGACTCGCTCTGTTTCTATGTTTCTATGTATTTTTGTTCTTGAGTCCTGTCATTTCTTGTTGTCTTATTTTCAGTTGTAACCTTTAAATTTTCTAAAGAAACTGGAGTGTGGCTCAGCAGCTGAAGAGGTGCAAGGGTGTAGACGGGGTGGGTGCTTTCCCTTGGCAAGCCCCGTTTGCTAGCCCTGCTCCATTCAGACCTTGATCATGGCTTGTTTTCCTGCCCGCAGCATCGAGGGGCTGGTGGACTCCTCCTCTCAGGGATTTGAAAGGTCTTACACTGTCAACAGCAGCATCCTGCGTGGCATTGAGCCGCGGCTGAACGACTTTCACCAGCTACTGCTTCACCCTCCCAAGGTATGAAGAATCTGCACTGCCATGCTCAGGGTGGCTGCCGGCACGCTGGTCGGTTTCCTTGAGGGTCTGTGGCTGGAAGTCCGGATATATTCCAATCTTGCTAGTGCAGGAGAGATCAGCTGGGAAACCCAGAGGTGCTCTTGCTGTTTGGAGACTTCCTCCCTCACCTTGGAGCTCCATTGTGAGACGTTGCGGTTTAACCGGAGGCTGACGCCAGACCAGTTTGAGCAACCCATTGAGAAGCTGCAGTGCATGGCAGTCACCATGAAGAAAATGTGCCCCCCCCACCCCAGAGTTGTTGTGTTCTTCAAACATGGCTGGCATGTTGGAGGGTTGAGCAGCCCTCTCATACCCATGGCCATTTTAGGATAAATCCGCCCATGATGGGCTGTTCTGTTGTGCGAACCAGATCTCTGTGGAGGAAAAGAAGCCAAAGTGGCAGCTTCTGTTGTTTCACGAGGTCATGCAAGCTTTTGAGTGGTGTCAAGCTCTTCATCTGAAGGAAAGTCAAAAGATTTTCCCAACTTCTGCAGCTGCTAAAATGATCTCCCTGTTTCATCTTCCCTGTGGTCGTGTGTGAGAATCATAGAACAGTTGGAAGGGGTCCAGCAGGCCGGCATGTCCAGCCGCCAGGTCAGTGCAGGACTCGAGTCTCCCGTCCAGATGTCAGCCCAGTCCAGCCCTGTCCAGCTTCCAAAATTAGGCAGGATTAGGCACTTCAGGCTGTATGGAAGCTCGGAGCGGCATGGGTGCCAGGGTGCACCTCAGTTCTGTGGAGGCAGAAAGCTGCAGGTGCCTGCTGGAGGCTTCTGTTCCACTTGACTCGCTCTGCCCAGAATGAGTCCTGCGGTCGTGCCCTTGGCGTGCTCTGCACCAGCCTCCTTGCTGTGGGTCACAGTGTGGGGCGGACGGACCTGTCTTGTTATGCATGGTGATAGTCTGGCCTGTGATGGGGGTCCTTCTCTATTGTGTGTGACAGACAGCCTCCATCCTGACTACCATTGGGGTCTTGGAAGAGCCACTAGGGAACGCCCGTCTTCATGGAGCCCGCCTGATAGCTGCCCTTCTCCACACCAACACACCCAGTATTAACCAGGAGCTCTGCCGGCTGAACACGATCGACTTGCTGCTGGTGAGTGGAGCAGGGGGTGCTTCTCCACAGTGCGCATCTTTAAACTGTGGAACTCACTGCCACAAGAAAATGGTGAGAGCCACCGACTTGGATGGCTTTTAAAGGAGACAGGACAGATCCATGGAGGAGAGACTGCATGACCTCTGTGAGCGGAGGCAGCATGCTGCGTGCTTCAGTGCAGAGCAGCACTCGTACTCGTCCCGCCGGTGGCTGATTTATCACCGTGTGAGTGGAGAGCTGGCCCGGGTGAGCCAGGCGTGGCTGTTCTTGCCTTCTGGTGAACAGCGAGCAAGCAAGCGGGGTTGCTCGCCCCGTGCAGCCAAAGCCAAAGCCAGCCTGTGTGCCCTTTGGTGTTCCTGGAATCACTCCTGTGGGAAGGGTTGACTTCTGCTTGCTCGTCTTCCTGGATAGTTTTTACAGAAAATCCAGGCAGAGGGAAACAATCCTTTATCCCAAAAGGACCAATCAAGTCTTGAGCAAATACTGTTTTCCTCCCACTTTTGTTTCAGGACCTGTTTTTTCAATATACTTGGAATAACTTCTTGCATTTCCAAGTGGAATTATGCATTGCAGCCATCCTGGCACCTTCTGTAAATGAACCTAAATTTGCTCCAAGTGACATGGAAAATAAGGAGGGAGCAGCCGAAGACTCATCATTCGAAAACTCTGACGCGCGGGAAAAAGACCGCTCCGAGAACCCCATGGTGACCCACGTAAGGCCTTTCTGTTGAGTGGGAACATGGATGGGGCTTTAGCAGACGGGAAAGTCGCCTGCTCTTGGTCCCTCGGGAAAGCGCATAGCACGCCAGGAAGAGCCTCTCCGGGGGCTGGTCTGCCCCTTTCACCACATCCTGGCGAAGGCCAAGGGGGACCTCTTTAAAACATGAATAGAATGTCTTGGGTCCTCTCCTGTGCCTTGGGCTTGTCTCCCTCTGTCTTCAGCCTGTTCCTTCCTGTTCCCCCTGGCGGGGCAGCTGAAAGCAGATGTTGCACTGGCTGCTTTGCAGTTTCTGCAGAGTGTCCCCCTGTGGCCCACGCTGGGTGGGGTGGCCCCCCATCACCTATGCACTGTTTGATCCCAGACTGAGCCCAGATCCAAAATAACAATGTGCCAGCTTTTTAGGTAGAATGATTATCACAGTGAGGCAAAGTAGCCGTTTTAGAGTCTGATGCTGGAATCCAGTGCCAGGTCACAATACATTCATTGTCCAGAAATGTCAAGGTGGTCACATGCCCAAGAAACGTGGGGCACTGACCTGTGCCCAGTTTTGGATGCTGCACTGTAAGAGGCAAATTGGAACCAGTTCATAGCAGAGAAAGGAAGATGGTGAGGGTTTGGAAAACCAGGCCTTTGGGGAAAGTCGGAAGGACCTGGGCGTGCAGAGCAGGGAGAAGAGAGCCAGAGTGGGGAGTTCTGTGGCAGCAATTCTCTAGAGGCCGAGTCCCAGGAAAAGGGCCATAGAAGGAGCAGGTGTAGCTTTCAGGAGAGGCAGGTTTTAGTTAGGCATGAGGGGAAACGTCTGCCCTGCTGGAGAGCTTCAGGTGGAGGCTGGTCAGGCAGTTCTGGGGTTGCTCCAGCTTTGGTGTTTTGCTTCCCGAGGAGCTGAACTTGATGGCCTCGGTGCCGCTCCAGAGGTGGTGCTTTCTTAAAGTGCCCTCTGCTGCATCTCGCTCGCGAGCAAATGAGGAGGAGTGCCCCGGTGAGCTCTGCAGTGCCTGAGTGAGCCGTGGAGCTGCAGAGTGAGGACACGGTGGGGAGGAAGTGGCACCATGCGGGAGGGAATTTGCTGGCCTGCCTTCCTCGTGTCGCGGGCGCTTGCCCCACAGCCAGGATCCAGCAGACAGAGGGGCAAGGGCTCAGTCCTGGTCTCTGCCGAGTCCTTGCACGCTTCCCAGGATGCTTGCTGCTCCTGGGCGGGCTCCTCCCCGCTTGGCCTGACTGTCAGGCTCCTCCGAGACAGAGCCATGGGCGGCAGTGGCATGCCGGCTCAGCAGGTGCCTGGCGCCGTGGTGGCAAGGATGCTGGCCAGCTCTTCAGTAGCATTGGGTGTCAGTGGCATCAGGTTTGAGCAGAGATGCTTGGGGACTGGGATGGGGGGTCTGTGTTGATGCTTGGGCCTTGCCACCTTTTGTGTGTGTGTGTGTGTAGGCACACGTCCGTCCAGGTAACTGCTGGAAGCTGGAAACCCAAGAGCTGTCCTCTAACCACTGGGCTTTATTGTTAATCTGGCCCTGATGTGCTTGTCCTCTCT
The DNA here is from genome assembly GCA_023646645.1 of Varanus salvator macromaculatus. NCBI lineage: Eukaryota > Metazoa > Chordata > Lepidosauria > Squamata > Varanidae > Varanus > Varanus salvator. The sequence goes on from JAIXND010000754.1 coordinate 86,682,355, forward strand.
TCCTCTTCCAGCTGTTCCAGAAGTGCTGCCTGGTGCAAAGGATCCTGGATGCCTGGGAAGCCAATGACAAAATACAGTAAGGCTGCTAACCCGTGTGCAGTGGCCCTCCGTACGCTGGGCACCCCTCATGTCCACGGCTTGTGCATGGAGGCCTGTGGCTCAGCTAGGTCCACATGCCAAGGTACAAGTGGACTCTGGCACGTCTGTAGCCCAGAAGTGACTGCTCCAGCCAGGGGTGGCCTTCCCCAGCCAAGCTCTCTCAGGCAGGTGTTCATCCTGGGGCCACCTGCTCAGAGCCACCTTTCTCCCTCGGGTGCTTGTGGTTGTCCTGAAGGCTCTCTGTCCCTGCTGGCCTGGTGGATGTTCAGATGGAGGAGGGAGGAGTTTGGGAGGGGGAAAAGAGGGGGAGGGCATGACAAGAGGAGGAGGTCACGAGGGCAGGGAAGGCTGCTCAGCCTCGGGAAGTGTGGATTTGGACTGCTCACACAAAAAGCATTGTGCGTTCCTTGTTGCGGGTGGGTGGCTGTGGTGGCTTGAACAGTGCGGCTACTTCGCTCCCTTCCTGCCATGAGGCTCGTGGATCCTGGCAGCTTCCCAACAGCCCTCGGTTTCCCAATGATCGGGTAGCTTGCATGGCAGAGGGAGCTGTGCCGGAATCCCCAGGAGCAGAGAGGGCCCCCTGACCCCCCTCGGCCACCGGTCTGCCCGGTGCAGCACTGCCTCCCCGACGCACAGCGGCTCCCTGCGGGTCTGGGCGAGTCTTTCGCAGCCACAAAGGCTTCAGCCTGGCCCTGCCTGTGAGCATGGCCGGGGCTCCCCGGCGAAGTACAGCCTTCCCCGTGTGAAAATGGCACGAGTGGCGGCCAGCCTGCCTGCGGTGCTGCGCTGTGCTTGGAGGGATCATGCCCGCTGCTCTGGGCTCCTTGGAGGAAGAAGGCAGAGGATGCCTGTAGCGAGGAGTGGCCTCTCCTGCCTCGAAGCCAGTGAGCCTCATGGTGCAACAGATCCTGGCGGCTTCCTGCTGTCGTGTTGGTGCTCTGGCAAAACCCTTCTCGGACTCTCTCACGCAGACCTGCTCCTCTCCGTCCTCTTTCAGGGCAGGAGGAGGAATGAGGCGAGGCAACATGGGCCACCTCACGCGGATCGCCAACACGGTTGCACAAAACATGGAGAAGGGCCCTGTGCAGACCCAGATTGGCGCATTTATTAAAGGTAGGGGAGCTGGGATGAAGGGGGCGGGGGCCACATGGAGGGGGCCGGTCGCGGTGGGGCTGCTGGGAGCCCAGCCCCTTTCCTCGCAGAGCTTTGCTGTGCACAGGCCCTGGGCCGCATGGAGGTATGGTAGCTGCATGTCGGACTGAGCAGGGGTTCTGGGGCTGCTCCCCTCCCTCAGCTTCGCATTCACACTTAGCGCTGCGCTTGGATCAGATTCACGCCGTATCCCTGACTGTAACGCCTTTCAAGTATCTGCTCCCAGTGCTGCTGGGCTTGACTCTTTAAATCCCTCTGTGGCTCAGGGCCAGCACAGGTAAGGGCTGCCTGCTCGGCTCCTTCATGAGGCTGGCGGGATGCCGAGATCTTCTCTGGGTGCCCTGCTGTGGCTTCCTGCTCCGGGAGGTGAGGCCAGGTGGGGAGCGTGGGCGGAGCCTTCTTGGCGGTGGCTCCCCATTCCTGAAGCCTCACCCTACCCCAGTGTTTACCACCTTTTCAGTGCCTGGTGAACTTTGGTTTTGCCCCAGTCGGCTTAGGTACTGCTTTCAGAAAAGGATTAAATCAGCTCGGCCTCGTTTTCACGCTGCTGTGTCTCCCAGGCGGTGCCCGTGGGCTTGTGTCTGCCCACAGGAAACCACCTGGGTGCCCACTGGCTTCCTTCCCCCTCCGGATTTTCTTTTCATCTCATTTCTTGAAGTGGCAGCCTGGCGTCCTGAGAAGCGGACTGCTGCCTTCCAGTGCCATCCTTCCTCTGGCTTCCTGCTTGGGAGCCCAGGACGCCCCTCTCTGTCACGCTTGGGGTTACAGGCGAGGGGGGCAGATGTTTTGGGACCTGCCATGACCACTCTGGCAGCCATTCTAGCAGAGCAGCGTGAAACTTTCCTCAAATTTTAGGTGTGTCAAACAGTTTAGGAACAATCCATTTATTTTTTCTTGATTGCCAAAACATTCCTGCGTCTCGCTAAGCAGCCTGCTGGATGGATGTGCGGCGAAGTTGTTTGGCGTTCAGCCTCAGCCGGGGCCACATATTTTTCTGCCTCACCTCCTGCTGGTGCCTCTGTCACCGCCCTGCCCTTGGAGTGACGTGTGGCAGCCTCTGCTTTGCCGATGCTCGTTTCCTCCGCAGGAGCCACTGGGGGGTGGGGGGGCTTCCCTTCCAGCTAGGCTGGCATGTGAGTCCCTCTGGGCCTCGTGCAGCAGGCTCCCTCCCCTGGGGTGCGCTCGGTCCTTGTCCCGGTGGCCTGCACCGAAGCGCTTCGGTCTGCTCGTTTTCTGCAGGGCTTCCTGAGGATTGCCGAGGGCGGTGGGAGAGTTTTGTGGAGGAGACCCTGACAGAGGCCAACCGACGAAATACTGTGGACTTGGTGAGCCGCCTGTGGGCTTCCTTCCGACCTCCAGCCATCTCTGGGGGTGGGGACTTCCTGAGGACCTTCCTGGCATGCGTGACGCTTCCTTCCCAAGGGAGCCTGGGAGAACCAGGTGGGCAGGCTGCTCACATGCATGTCGTCTTTCCTTTTCAGGTGAGTACCCACCATCTGCACTCCTCCAGTGAGGACGAAGACGCCGAGGCCGCCTTTCCCACGGAGCTCTCTCTCCAGCAGGTAGCCTCTTGGGGGCCTCCACAGGGGGTCCCCTTGGTCTGGCGGAGGATGGATCAGGCGGCAGCGGCTGCTGAGGGGGGACGGGGAGGCCGGTTGGGGGCGACTGGGCAGGCTCACCTAGTGGGCCTGCCCGGGAGGGTCACTGGCATTGCCCCACGTCTTCATGCAGCTGGTGTGGGGTGGCTTCGGCAGGAGGGACCTCAGTGTGAGGTGGGGCTTTTGTGCAGACATTTGTGTGGTGACAAAGTGACTGTGACTTGGGGGAGCCCGTGTGATCTCAGGAAGGTCCCGCCGTGTGAGCTGTGGGCTGCAGTGTGGGAGAGTCCCACGGGGGTTCTCCTTCTGCGGCATGTGCAAGGTGCTTCTCTGAGCCAGCCGGCCGTGCCGCAGGGGTCGCTGCACCAAGGGCGAAGGCAGAGCTTCCTGTGAGCTTGGCGGCGTGTGTCCATGAAGGTTGGGATTCTGCCCACAGGAGAGGGCCTGGGAGGTTCCATGGCAGGAAACCCTTCTCCACTGAGGAGCACAGTGAGCCACTGCTAGTCAGCGCGAATATGGGCCAGCTCACCAAAGGCGTCTTCCTGGCAATCCGCTTGCATTTTACATATTCGTAGACTGTCCTTTGAGGCTCTGCGGCCTTCACAGGGCAGCTCATGCAGGCAAAGTGACAATCATGGAAGAAATTAAGAATGTGCACACACTACGAATCCACAATAAGGTCCAGCTGCAAGCCTTCCTCCAGCAGTTTTGAGCTCGCAGCAACATTTAAAGTGGCTGTTTAGAAGTAATCAGCTTTGAAACGGCCAGAGAGTTTGCATGCGAGGCCCTTTGCTCTGGCCCTGCAGCTTCTGAGAGCTTCTGAGTTCACTACGTGGCTACTCATTGGAGCCATTCGAAGGGTTGACTTGACTCAGGGCCCCCGTTCTTTGTAGAACTGCAAGTACCCCCATTACCTCGGTTTGGTGTTCTGATCAAACTCGGAGCTCCTGCTCCTGGTCTGGCTGCCTTCTGGAGCGTAGAGGGCCACGCTGGAAGGCGGGGCCTGTCCTGCTCTGGCCCCCGGCTCCTGAACGCTTTCCCCCTTGAGGTGTGCCTGACATCATTGTTGTGGCACCAAAACAGCATTGTTTTGCTTTGAACACGTCTGCCCGGGTCTTTTCCTGTGATGTGAAGTGGCGGCTTTTTGCTGATAACCTGCTCTGCTGTGTGCTGCTTCGCTACGATTTTATCCCTTATTGTTCTGATTACGTAAGCAGTTTGAACAGCGTGTGCACCCCTCGCCTATTGAGCGGAGGTGGAGGAGCGCACCCCGCTTTCTGACTGGAGTGTGTGTCCATTTGGGAGGGAGCGCTCACGCCCCGTGAGTCCCACTGAGAGCTGTGCTCAAGGCTTCCGGGCCGGGCCAGGTGGCGCTCTGGGGGGCCGGGCCGGGTGGCGCTCTGGCAGCCCGACGACTCTGGAGTGGCAGCAGTTCTTCTGCTCGCAGGCCTTCTCGGAGTACCAGATCCAGCAGATGACTGCCAACTTTGTGGATCAGTTTGGCTTCAGTGATGAAGAGTTTGCCGGCCAGGATGACAGTATCAAGTGAGTCTCCCCTCATCCCCCAACCCAGATCATCCAGGAGAGGGGAAAGGAGGCAGGCGGGGCCTGGCTCAGCACCAGGAGCCTCTCGGTGAGGATGGGAGGGCCCTGCGATTGGGTGCAGGCTCTGCTGAGGGCAGGGGCAGCACTGGCAGGCCAGAGGCTGCGAACAGTGGGCAGATCCTACCACATAACATTCCTGGGAGGGAAGGGGGGGACTCCACGTGGCCTGCTTTGCATGCCTTGAAGAAAGGATCCAGGCGGCGGAAGATGGTCCTGGCTGCAGCTTGGGAGGGAGCTGCCAGGCCAGCGCCTCTCTTCGCCCCCTCTGCCTGCCTGCCTGCCTTCCCACCCGCCCATCCTGCCTCTGGAGAGCACTCCGAGGCCCTTCGACCCTGACCTTCCCCCCTGGCTCCCCCAGTCTGAGTGCCCCCATAAGCTAACAGCTGGGCTAGTTGGCGGGGGATGATGGGAGCTGCAGTCAGCTTATCTGCAGGTACCATGCTGGGGAAGGCAGCCTTACAAGCTTCGTTCTGTCCTCTGCAGCGCACCCTTTGACCGAATTGCAGACATCAGCTTCAACATAGATGCCGACGATGACAGTGTAAGTGGCGGTGCTGATAGCGCATTAGAACCTCAGGGCCACAAATATAGTCCCGGGGCAGCCACAGCTGTGATCGGGGCAGCCAGTGAGAGGCCTCCCATGCGGGCCGCCTTGGATTGTGACGCGTGTCTCAGAAGCCCACAGCTCCTCAGGGCAGCCAGGAACGCCGCGGTTCTGCTTACGGGCTGCCCTTCTCTGCCCAGCGTGGCAAGTGCCGGGCAAGGGGCTCCTCCAGGCACACCTGGGCGCTCGTTCTTCATGTCATGTGCCAAAACCTGTGCAGGGAGACGAAACTGCAATCGGCTCCTGAGCTTACCCCGAATGTGTGGGTCCCTGGCTGAGCCTTTTGCAGCATGCTGAGCGGCACTGCTTGGTGGTTTCTTGGGGACTTTCCAGATGAAATGCCAGATCATGAAGGAACTGGGTGAAACTGTTGGCTGTGATACAGAGCCCCCTCATTATCTGGCTCCACTGGGCACAATTACCATTTAGTCTCACTCTGCTTTCTGTTTTTTCAATCAGTTAGTCTTCCTTAAGAGGGACCCACCTTTTATTCAGGGTTGCTAAGCTTGCTTGGGAGCCTTCACTGAGGGAATTTGCTGGAAGCCTTTTGGACTTCCCAGTGAGCAATGTCTACTGGAGGGTGGTTACTCGGAGAAGGGCCTTTTCAGTGGTGGCGCCCCGACTGTGGAGTTTGCTCCCCAGGAGGTTCTCCTGGCGCTGGCGCTCTATTCTTTTCAGCATCAGGTGGAGACCTTTTTATTTTCCTGCTATTTTAACAATTAATTGGTTTTATCCTTGTTTTTATCACTATTTTTAGACGCAGTGTGCTGTGCATTGTTGTTGTTGTGGATTTAGTCTTTGGCTTTTTATTCTTTGTAAACTGCCCAGAGCCTTTTTTAGTAACGGGACAGCATAGAAAGAATTAAATAAATAAAAAGATTTCTCTATATATTTTTTCATCTTCTACATTTGCTAACTCCTTTCTTTTAGCTTGTATTTCTACTAGGACGCTTGAGTCTCTCTTTTGAATATATTTCTTCTCTAATTGCTTTATTTCCCTTTCCAAATTTTCCACCTGTTTACTCTTTTTTCTTTTTTTTATATAGATGTCACCTTAACACATTTCCCTCTTAAAACCGTTTTCACTGTATCCCATACTAGACCTTCATCATCCTAGGCCTTCATCACTACCCTACCCTTTCCCAAGTTTCCTTTAATTCTTTCTCCATTTTATCTACTACACCCTTATATTGCAATATATTGGTATCCATCCTCCATCTTTTACTTTCTGTATAATCACATTTAATTCTAAAATCCATATTTACGAAAACACGATTCATCACCTTATCACCCAGTGTTTGATTTGTAAACTCTAACCAAACAAATCTTTAGATACAATATATAATCTATTCTGGAATAGATTTTGTGAGCTGAGGAGCAGGAAGGAAATCTTTTTTCATTTCCATTTAATTCTCTCCACAAATCTTTCTATCCATTTTCATTTGCCATTTACTCAGAAATGTAATACTGTGCTGTTTCTTCTCTAATACGAGCTTTCTGGTTCCTTGTTTTATGTGTTACCATGTTGAAAACTGCAGCCAATATTACATACCCTTTCTTTACAATTTCCAATTTCTTAAAGTCCTTTTTAGGAAAAAATACCTGATTTTCATTTGGGACATAAATATTAACTAATGTATAGTCTTCTTATTTCTTCCTATAAAATCAAATATATTCCTTTTTCATCTTTCTTTACCTCATTTACCTTAATCTCAGCTTTCTTAGAGATAACAATGGCTACTTCCCTTGATTTTGAACTTCCAATGGCTTTTGCATCAATATCTGACCATGTTCATTTAAAGTCCCTTTTCTGATGAGTCTCCTGTAAATATATAACACCCCTTTCCTTGAGTTATCATTGCTTCAATTTGTTTCCTTTTAATCACACTCCCTAGACCGTTAGCATTCTGAGATACTAAGCGCATAGCTTAAACATGCTTCTCCATGGGTCCCTTGTGCACTGTGCTGCCAGCACTTGTCCGGACGGGCTAATGTGCACTGACCTTTGTTGCAGCCCAACGCATCCCTGTTTGAGGCGTGCTGCAGTGAGCGGATTCAGCAGTTTGGTGATAATGAGGAAGAGGAAGATATCTGGGAAGAAAAAGAGATCAGCTATGCAGCCCAAGTCAAGGCAAGAACACGGTGAGGCACGGAGTCCACTTTGGATGATGGTCCAGCGACTGCAGTGCTGGGGTGCAGGGTGTCTGTCTGGGGCCAGGAGGGAAGCTGTGCTGGCGTCCCGTGGACTTCCTGGGGAATTCTGGTGGAGGCTCTCAGAGGAGTTGCTCTGCAGATAAGCGTGGGGCCCAGGCCGGATCGAAGCAGCACTCAAGTGGGATGAGGGGGCCGCCCTGCCTGCCTCTGTGGGGCTCCTAGCTTTGCTGCTTCTCTGTTTCAGCTTCGGGGTGTCTCATACCTCTGAGTGTTCACCCAAAAGTGACCTGGAAAACGGAGACCCTGGGAACAGTGTGGACTTGGGGGAAGAGGAAACCCAGGAGGAGCTGGCGGAGCACTCCGACGACAGTGGCGGCCTTTCAGCAAGCCCGGGCGCGGAGTCCCCTCATGGAGGTAGGAGCTTTCCACCGCCAGCTAGACAAGGCCAGGTTTCGGGATGCCAGTCGGAGAGCAACTGCTCTGCCAGGGCTGGTGCCACCTCTGGAGACTTTGGGTGGCAGAAGGCTGGAGAGGCAGAGCGGAGCTCGGCTGCCTCACGCCGCCCATGCTGCATGAGATGCTTGGCTTCAAGTGAGTGAGCAAAGGAACGGAGCCGCATGCAGTGCTCGCCTTCAGTAGCAGTCCTAGAGCGCCTCCCTGTCGTCCAGGCGACGTGCAGGAAGAGATGATGAAAGGAGATGGGCTGCCCAATGGTTGGGGTGAACCAGGCAGGGCTGTGAGAGGGCTGCAAACAGTGACTCCTGGCCAGTCCCCTCTGTGGAGTGTGGTGGAAGGAGGTGGCTCTGACAGTGCCCAGAGCACCAGACTGACCAGGTGGCAGCAAAGGGCCACCCTGGCCGGCTTCCAGCAGACAGTGCAGCTCGGTGCGCTGCAGGCTTGTGACATAGGCATGGAGGGCCACCCCACCCTTCCAGGAGTGACCATGGGCCAGAGAGCACACAGGTGAGATGGTGGAAATGCCGGAAGAAGCACGGGAGCCGAGGCAGCCTTGCAGCCAGAGGGGTCTCCGGCTGACCAGCTGGCAGCAGGACAGGTTGCCATGCTGGGGTCGTGGCAGTGGGGATTGTGAGCTTAGCTTAGCTGGTGATATCGGGTCAAGCTCAGCCTGGGGTATGCCTGGGGCCGCCGTGTTGTCCATGCTCTGCAGGGACTGGGCATCTTGGAGGGGTGCCTCTTGTGTTCCTCTCTCCCACGTGGAATGGGGTTGTGTTGAAAGCTGTCTGGCATGGGTCGGTCCTGTTGCTGTCGCTGGCTCAAGAGCCATGGGCCAGCTGCTGCTCCCTCCCCATGCCCCAGGCAAAGGATGAGGCTGCTCAGAAGCCTTGGCGGCATCTCCTGTTCTGAATTCATGCATGAGCTGCCTTCTGAGGCAGCCACCAGAGGACTCCCTCCGTCCCTGCAGCTTGTCCACTCTCTCCTGCCAGCTGTGCAGGAGTTTCGCAACCAGGTGAGGCAGTTGGGTCTTCCTCCTGCGACTCGGGCAGATACTTTCTCTGGCATCCTGGCTGCCTGTGGGCTGCTTGGGGGCCTGCAGCACTGGCTTGCCTTGTTGTCCTTTGCACCCTGTAGGCTCCGGATGGACGGCGGCATTTGAGCCCGTGAATGCCAAGCCCCCGGCCTCATGCGTGGCCATGGATGTCGGATCCAGTGTGTGGGACTCTGCAGTGCCAGACACAAAAACCTCCGAAGAGAGGGGCTGGGCCAAGTTCACTGACTTCCAGTCTTTCTGCTGGTAAGTGGGCTAGGATGCCAACCACAGAGGCCTGATGCCTGCTGGAACATGGGAGGCCAGGAGAGGTGTCTTGCTGGTGCAGCTCACGGGCCCCTCTGGACCATCGTTTTGCCTTTCTGTGCCTCGAGCATCGCCCTCTCCTGTGTCAATGGGAGTCCCCCTTCCTGTCTGTGCACTTCTGCAGCCAGCCTGGCACCTGGCGCTCTCTTCCCTTGGCCCTCAGCAGCAGCGCCTAGTGCCTGCTTAGAAGGTGCTTCTGGGGCCCTTTGCAGGAGGAGGGGGGTTGGCACCCTGAGAAGGTGGCTGGCTCCAGAGGAAGTTGCCTGCTCTTCCATACAAATTCTTGTGGAAAGTCACTTGTCAGCCCTGGCTGAAACCCTGCTGGAGACGGTCTCTGCCTGGGAACTCAGCTGGCTGCGGGGTCCCCCTGCAGGCCCTCTTGCCGGGCCAGGCACTGGCCACCTTGGCCACATGTTCCTTTTGAGAGAGGCTCGTGGAGCCTCTGGGGCCAGTCGGTGTGCTGCGGCTGGGCTGCTCCGAGCAGGTGGCTCCGCCCAGCATGGTGCACAGCCCGCTCCCGCTGCGCCACCTGCCTGCCCTCCTCAGGGTCGAGCATCTCCGTCTTCATGTTTTCACCAGTGCTCCCTTTCTTGACAGGAATGTGGCTTTTGGTTCTGGTCGCAAGAGAAAACGCTCCCTCTTGTGACACTGAATTAGAGACCGTACTTTGTGCCTTCCTGGGCATTTCTCTTGTCAAGGCCACCCTGCCCCGTCCCCACCCCAAGCACCTCCCACACTGTGTGTTCTTGGTCCCGCTGGGGCTCTATGCAGCATGTCGCCTGCCCACTGCTGCTGCTGCAGCGGCTTCCACGCCACAGGGGCCTGAGTGTCTTTCTGGTTTCAGCTCTGACGCGGGCCCAAGGTGCAGTTCTCCTGTGGACACGGAGGGCAGCAGCGATTCAGACGGAAAGGCCAAGCAGAGCCAAGGCAAAAGCTGTAAGTGGTCCTGGCACTGTTGGCCCAGGCAGAAAGAGAATACTTGGCTGCGGGGGCTGGATGGTTTAGTACGGGCGGCTGGTTCTCCTCCCGATCCATGCACTCACACGCCTGGAGGCCAAATTATGGGCGGCGGGGGGCACAGAGCGGCCAGAACCACCTTTTCACCTTGAAGGGCAGCCCCCGTGTCCTCCTCCCTGCTGGCAGTGCCAAGGGGAGTGGCTGCTCCCTCTGCCTGCCGCCTCCTCCCACCATCTGAAAAGGCAAGAGAGCTACCCAGGGGAAGTGGCACTTCCGGCGTTCTAGCTGGAAGCTTGGAAGGTGAAGCCAGATTTTCGAGAGACCGAGGTGCTCCATGGCTTGAGTGCTAAGAAGTAAAAGCTTAAATGTTTTTTTAAGAAGAGACTTTCTTTTAAAGTTCTTCAAACATAGGAAGAAAAACCAGAGCAAACAGGGCCTTGCAATGAAGGAGGTTTTAGCAGTGCTGGAGAAGTCAAGCACCAGGACAGACATGCGGCCCATGTGCTTTGCTGTGGGGCAGAAGCAGCCTGGCCTGGCCTGACCTGGCCTGTGTGGGCCTTTCTCCGGGGCAGAGGCCCTGCGGTGCCGGGGGAGCAGTGCTGGCGCTCACGTGTGTCACCTGAGCCCTTCCTGGCTTTTTAATGTTCTGGTTTCATTGTGAGTTATGTTGTTGTGCCCCACCTGTGGAGGCTCCTGCCTTGAGGTGCTCCAGGAGTATCTTTTCATAAGTAGGAATATTTGTGCCGCCTGCGTTTGAGGCTGCTGCTTGGCAGGGCAGAGCTGGGGATGGGGGGCTCCGTGCATGGAGGCGCCTGCAGCCCAGGCCCGGGAGAGACCCTGTGGTCTTCAGGAGGGGGGTTGATGGCATGCACTTGTGAGGAGGGGGGCTACGCGTGTGCCTCACGAGCTGCTTCTCCCCGTACAGTTGGTGCTGCCTCCCCGTGTGTGTGGAACGTCTGTGTAGCCCGGAAGGCGCCTTTGGTAGCCTCAGACAGTAGTTCCTCTGGAGGGTCAGACAGCGAGGAAGAGGAGGAGAAGGCTGACGTTGTCACAGAAACCTTCAGCACAGGCGCAGGCCAGGAGACAATCCAACTGACCGTGGATGCCAAGAACGAGAAGGCTCTGTTTACCAGGTGCGAAAGGGGCCAGGGCTGGGCGTCCAAGACCAGCCAGAGCAGGCTGGATCTTGTGGGGGTGGCGGGGCAAGTGAGGGGTGGGACAAGCGGACCAAAAGGGTGCTGGAATGGGGGCGGGCTCCACTCCCGTGGCTCCCGTGGGGCCCGAGTGATGTCTTGCTGCGGCTTCCGGTAAGGACAGCTCAGTTGAGGGGGCATGCAGGAAGGCTGTTGGCACGCAAGGGAGAGCGCCAGCCAGGTTCACCTTCTGCTGAAATCGGCTGGCTGGAGGGTGCCATCTGATGCACCGTACTCCGAGGAGAAGCGTCGCCCGTTTAAACACGCGCATGCGCTCTCCCTCAACAGAGAGCTCATGGTGGCCAACAGGATAATTAAAACTGTGCACAATACAATTATAAATGAAAGATTAAAAACTGGAATAACAACGTGGAGAGTAAAATCAGCTCCTGAACTCAGGTTTATCAATCCCGCTTTCAGCAGGTTAAGAACGAGTCAGTAAAAATGTTCTGGCCCAAAGGAGCCAACAGCAGGCCTGGGAAAACTTTCTGAGAGGATATTTCGATAGGGGCAATGGAAACCTTGGTCCAAGGAGGAGGGGTTCAGGTGCTTCTCACACACCTCTCCCTACAAGAGCTCCCTGCCCCATTTCTCAGGAATGCCCCGCACACACACACACACACACACACACACAGGCCGGAATGCCGGAGTGGCTCCCGCCCTGCACCTGGACAGCCATCCCAGAGGGACGGTCTGGCTTGGAATCCTGCATTGAGCCAGGACTGGATCCTCCGGCTCTCTGGCCCATCCAGATCGACTGCGTCATGATTCATCTGCTCCACGGCCATCTGGAGGTTCATGGCCTGGAAGTGGGAGCGGGAAGGGGGAACCCACAAGCATTGTTCTTGCTTTGATTACAGGGCTGCAAAAGAAACGGGAAGAAATAAATTGCTGTCTGCATATCGGTCAAATTTGGCTGAAGGGCTTTAAAAATTACCTTTCATTCATAAGACAAGGCATTATGTGGCATCCTCAAGATTTATGGGCAAATGGAAGCATAAGCTGGTGCCAAGGGTGGAGGTGTTGCCAGCCCCCGTGGCCTGCCCGAACGGCTGTGGGGACCAAGCTGTACCAGGGCTCATGCAGGCTTTGCTCCCCGTTGCTGTGCTTCTGCGGTGTGGTCGGTCTGTGGCTGCTGGAGAGCATCTTCCCAGATGGAGTGGTCCGGAAGCACCCAAGGCCTGTGCAGAGAGGAACGTTGTATTGCTCAGGACACTCGGGGTGGCTTTAGCTGGGAGCTGCACTTGCTCAAGGAGGGGTCCAGCATGTTCTCTTGCGGGCTTGTCCTGCCTTAGGTTATCCCCTAGCACCTGCCTGAGTTTGTGGCTCCCTGGCATGGCAGATGTGATGCCTCCAGGTGTGGGTCGCTGTCCAGGCAGAAAGAGGAGATGCTCTTGCTCTTGGGCTCAGTTCCAGGGAGCCAGGCTTGTGGTGTGCTCCAGGCGGGAACTGGAAGCTGCAAGGGACATGGGGCTGCCCGAGGGCTCCTGCTGTGAGGCGGTGCGTAGGGCCCACCGTGGTGTTGCGCGGAAGTGCCTGAAAGCAAATCTGCCGCATGGCCTGTTCTGGGCTCACGCGGATGAGCTTGGGGAAGAGCTTGGCAGAGTCCCTGGGGATATTCCATGAGGGCTGCCTGTCTGTGGGCCCCATTGTCCAGGGGCCCCTCCATCTGCCTCATTGTCTTGTGTGGAGGACTGTGGGGCTCTGGGGCCCTGTCATCAGTGGCCTGGTTGCTATCGGTCTGTTCCTCGCCCACCTCACATCACAGCCATCCTGTTCTTGTGCGCAGCGATGAAGGATTGACCAGGGAGGATCCCCGGAGGGCGGAATTCACAGGCCGCGTTCTCTGCCATGAAGCGTCTTGCTTGGGCTGGGCTGGGGTGTAGCCAAGAACCACTCTGAAAATCACGCACGCTCAGGCATCACGGAGGGCAGTGCTGGCATGGGGGCACAGGCCCAGGAGCAGCTGCTTCCTGCCTGCTTTGGCCTGTGTGGAGCCGGCCGGCGTTCGGCGTGCGTTGCTCCCTGTTGCTGCTGCCCGGGGAAGGGAATGGGCGCCCCTCCAGGCCAGAAGTGCTCTGCTGGCGTGTTTGTCTGCTTCACAGCAAGGCGATTCTTCCCGTCTCAGACAAGTTCCCACCTGCAGTGCCCAGGAAGATGGCTGTGCTGCTTATGGAAGCAGTGCAGGAGCACAGTGGATAGTTTCCAGAACTCAGTGTTTCCTTTGACACAGGAGGTAGAGTCCAAAGAGAATGGAGGATCTTCTGGTGTGATGGGAGGCAGGAGGTGGCTTGCGGGTGCATAAAAGTGGTCTCACAACAGCACTGTTTGCTTTTGAGACAGGAGTTGGCACAGAACCTGTGGGGCATGTTTGAAAAGCAGGCGAGTGCTTTTTGCTGTGCCGGGCACCAGGGGAGCCTGCAGGCACTCTGCCACTCGCTCATGTCCCGTAGGGAGAGTTCTGTGCGGAAGCCCCTTCCATGCCATGCTGACTCTGGGCCGGCCTCCAGGGAGCAGCCCGGCCCATCTGCGGTGGCGCTTTCCTGTGGGCAGGGACTCCTGTGCTCCAGGGCCTCCTGCGGGTAGGAGTGAGGGCCCTGCTCCCAGGCCGGGAGCGTGCCAGGAGCACTCTGCCCCCGGCAGGTTTGTGCTTGAGGTGGGGCCAGGCTGTCGCGCTGGTGCAGGCGTGCCGCGCAGTCCCCCTGCTTTGTCCGGCTCCGGCCAGCAATCTTCTCCAAGAGAGGCCTCTCCCAGGGGCCGAGGCGGAGCTCTGGGACTGGGCCTGACCAAGGGGGTGGCTCCCTGACCCCCGTTGTAGCCTGCCAGGTGCTTCAGAGGGAAGCCCACGAGCAGCACCGGCCTGCTTGGCAGCTTCCTGCCACATTCCTGGCAACCGGCTTTCCAGAGTTTGCCGCCTCCAGTCAAGGGGGAAGCCTCGCCGTCATGACTAGCAACCGCGGCAGTCTCTTTCCTTCCCAGTCCAAGGTCTGAAGTTGGCCAGTGGAGGTGGAGGCATGCTCTGGGACCACCGCTTGGTGACGGGGGCGGGGGCATGCTCTGGGATCACCGCAAAGAGTGCAGCTGGGCTTTGCAGCAATGTTCATTTTCTCTCTCTTTCCCCCCCTCCCTCCCCCACCCCTCTCTTCCTCTGCCTCTCTCTGCATATTGCTCAGAATAATTAGACCTGCAGCTGGAGGGTACGTATACCAGCAACTCTGTAGGGTTCCAAACATCCACCTGACAATGAGTCTCTCCTCTGATCAGCTAAATTCTGGCTCATCCGACTAATCCAAGACTTGAAAAAGCTTTTTTCCTGCTGCCTGCTTAAATGTTTACACTGGAAGACCATTCTTGTGGGGAGGGAAAATGGGAGTGCAGCCACAGGCCTCCCTCTGTGTTTGGTCAGCCACGGCTTCTGCCTCGTCAGGAGCTCTTTCCACAAGGAGGGACCTGCCCACAAGTGTGGGGCCAGGAGGAGGGGAGAGCCCTCCTCGGGACGGCTGGTCCCTACCTTGGTTGCAGGCAGCTTCTAGCTCCTCGAAGACCCTCACACTCGGGCCTCACTGGCAGCTGATGCCTATGCCCTGTGGGTGGACGGGAAAGCCCTTTAAAGAACGTGTTGAAACGCGAAGGAATCTGTGCCTCAGGAACCCTGGAAGTGCTGCTTCTCTAATTGAAGAGGGAAGGACACTTGGGGGCGCAGCCCTGTCATGGCACCAGTGGGGCCTTCAGGGAGTGCATGGCCCCACCGCTGGCTGCCCCGGACATGGCGGTGCACTGCTCAGATCAAGCGATGAGGGTGTGCTTTCCCTGCGCACATGTGCTGGGAACACCTGGCTCTCTTGTGGGTCTGAAGCGCATTCCTCTCACTGGCATTCGCGGCCAGAATGCGCTCGCTCAGTTTTGCGTCTGTCCTAAGCTTGGACAGCGCCGTGCTGCTGTCACAGCAGCATGGATTAATGGCGGAGCGGTTGTGTTCCTTGGCTTCTTTCTAAGAAAGTAGGGGGCACAGTGTCCACACCACACACTGAGAACGGGTCACGTAACGTCACCTCTGTGGGGTGGGGGCTGTTGTGTCTGCCGCATGACTTCCTTCTCTGCCTGGCTGTGTGCAGCGACGGCCGCACCATTCACCGGAAGCCGCAGCCGCCCAGCTGGCTCTGTCCCCGGCTGTCACGCCACGGGCTGCTCCGAGCCACCCCCTCCCCACCTCTTCACCCTCCTGGAGGGTTGTGTTGTGGGTCCCCCTGTGTGATGCCTCCTTGTTCAGCTGCACCAAGTCCCTTTTGCTGAAACAGCGCTTGAGTCAGGAGTGGGGAAGGACCCTTCCTGGGGAGTGGGGAGGGCGGGGGATGAGTGAGCAGCCAGTCTGAATTACCCTGCGCGTGGTGCTGGGCAGGAATACCGCCAGGCCTGTGGGCATCGCACAGCCATGCGGGAGAAGTTGGCCACGTCCTGGTGGGGGTGGGGCGTACTGTCCCAGTGGATGTTTAGAGCTTTGGAGAAGTGTTGCTTCTACACTTGCCAGTGACTGACCCCACATGGCATGCATTCCTCATCTCGCCCACACCGGCCCTCGCATGGAGCATGCAGCATGCGCCCCGTCAGTGCTCTTGCCTGCCCGCTCCAGTTGGGCCTCCCGTTCCACATGCTTTCCAGGGGGCCTCTGGCAGGCAAGCCATGGACTGATGCTGCTGCGGGGGAGGCACCATCTAACAGGGCACCATTGCCTTGGAGTGGTGCTCAGCTTTAGCTCTCCATCCATCCATAAACCCGAGTCGGGGCCAGGCATGAAAGCGGATGTGCCTCCTGAATGGATCCAGTGCAGTTGCAGCTCAGCATGTTGTGGGTGAACAGGGACCTCTTTGTGGTGGGGGGCGGGGGCGTGGACATGAAGGGCAGCTGTCCTTTGGCCTCAGGGAGCCTGCTCTGTCGTCAGGCTTCCCTTGAGGTCTGCTGAGCAGCCTTGGCTCCATGCAGAGAAACCCTGGCTTGGCTTGGCTTGGCTTGGCTTGGCTTGGCTTGGCTTGGCTTGGCTTGGCTTGGCGGCTCAGTCATTACAAATGGTCGCCTGGTGCTTTGGGTCCAGGTTCCCTTTGTTTCTGCTTGTTTCTTGAATGAGGCTTCTCAGGGCTTGTCTTGCCCTGCCCTGTCCTCCTCAGCCTTTGCTTAAAGTGCTTCTGGCATCAGCAGCTGGAATTGCCAAACGTGGGGGGCAGAGGCAGAGCCACAGATTCAGAGCGAGCAGCTGAGCACTACTGCTGGGCTTCCGGGAAGCGTTTGGCACTGGAGACTCTGCGGGACGCAAGGGGCAGCTCTTCCCCCTCCACCAGAACAGGCCTTTTTCCTGCACCGCTGAGCCCGTGGCAGGCAGAGCTCCAGCCAGGCCGTCAGGCACGGAGTGGCACAGTGCAAGCTGCGCTGCAGGGCAGGGGGTTCCTCCCCCTCCTCGGGGCAAGGGCACCTGCCCAGCTTCTCTGTGCTGGGCAGGGACCTCCCTCAGCATCTTGAGGGAGAGCCCATCCTTCTCCTTCCTGGAGGCGCGAGATGCATGGAACAAACAGCCGCTCTTGCCCCACAGCCTCCAGCAACGTGGAACCGGGTCGTCCAGGCCGCCTACTGCCTCTGCCTGTAGCAGCCGTGCCAGACCCAAGCCATCCTCTGCTTGCACCAAGCACAAATCAGGGCTACAGGAGGCCAAGCATGGGGATGGAGGAGTGCAGACCGGGCCCCTCCGACCTCCTCCAGAGCTCCCACTCTCGTCCTGCTATAGCAGAGCTGGCCATTCTTTGGGAAGGGTTTTTTGGCAATCCCTCGCATTGGAACTCTCTTCCTCTTTGCCGACCATGGAAGCACCTGTCTCGGTGGGCTGCAGCAGACACGACCGGGTGGCGCTTGTCACCCACTCTACAGAAGGGGGGGTGGGGCAGCCCTGGGAGAAGGGGGTGCAAGGGGAGGGTGCTGCGGGCCTCCAAGGGGGCTGTGTTGGCCTGACCCAGACTGGGCGTGACCGTCTCGCTCCGCGGTCTCGCATGGCTGCTGGCAGCGCTGCCAGCGGCAGTTTCCCAGCTCTGCGCAGAGCGGCTGCCGGGACTCAGTCCACAGCTTCTGGCACGCAGAAGAGAACGCCCGCTGCGGTGGCACCGGCCGCAGTTTGCTGCTGGCAGTCTTGATAAACTTGGACACTGGGCTGAAAGCAACAGAATGCGATTCAGTAAGGACGAGTGACAAGTCCTCCACCTGGGAGAAGGAAACCAGTGGCGTCAGTACAAGACAGGGAATGTGTGGCTTTACAGAACTGAATAAGAAAAAGACCGAGTAATTGTGAACAATAGGCGAAACATGAGCCAACAATGTGGTACAGCTGCCAAAAGGACAAATGCCATTTTGGGATGCATTAATAGAAACATGACTTCCAAATCACGAGAAGTAGCAGTTCCCCTGTACTCCTCACTATTCAGAACACATCTGGAATTCTGTGTCCAGTTCTGGGCACCAAGATTTAAGAAAGATGCAGAAAAATTAGAAAGGGTGGAAACACTGCCCTTTGAAAGAGACTGAGAGAACTGGGCCTGTTCAGTCTTGAGAAGAGAATACTGAGCGGGGATGATATTCCTCTTTAAGTACCTCAAAGGCTGTCACAAAGAGGACGGTCAAGATCTCTGCTTGCTGATCCC
Organism: Varanus salvator macromaculatus; assembly: GCA_023646645.1. Classification (NCBI taxonomy): domain Eukaryota; kingdom Metazoa; phylum Chordata; class Lepidosauria; order Squamata; family Varanidae; genus Varanus; species Varanus salvator. The sequence continues at coordinate 86,700,207 of JAIXND010000754.1, forward strand.
AAAGTGTAGTGCATGGAGTGATCAAGTCAAGTTGCAACAACCCAGGTTCAGGCTGGGCATCAGGAAAAGCTTCCTCACTGTCAGAGCAATACAACAGTGGCATCAGCTGCCCAGACATTCAAAAAGCAACTGGACAGCCCTATGAGTGGGGTGGTGTAAATTGGCGTCCTGCAACAATGGTTTGACCCAATGGCATCCATAGCCCTTTCAACACTACTATTCCATAATTCTATGAAATTTCCAGGAGCTGCTGTCCTGAAATGATTTTGATGGATGGAATGTGTTTAGAATGGGCAGAAATGATGAGCAGTGGAGAAAAAGCTACTCAAGGCTTTTTCATAATTGCCCTCTTTTCAATGGAACTTTACCCCTATATTAGAGTTAGGGGTATGCACCACGGTAGGGTTAGGGTTCGAAAAACGAGAAGTTCTGGCATGATTTTGATGGTTCTAATATGTTTAGAATGGGCAGAAATGATGAGCGTTGCAGAAAAACTTATTCAAGGATGGCTTTTTCAAGAGTGCATTGTTTTCAATTTATCTTTCTCTATTAGGGTTTGGGGGAGGGGTGCATGAGGTTAGGGTTAGAAAAATGAAATGTTCTTGCATGATTTTGATGGTTGGAATGTGTTTAGAATTGGCAGAAATGATGAGCTGTGCAGAAAAAGCTACCCTGGGATGGCTTTTTCAAAAGCGCCCTCTTTTCAATGGAAGTTTAGCAGTATATTAGGGTTAGGGGTGAGCTTCAGGGTAGGGTTAGGGTTAGAAAAATGAGATGTCCTTGCACGATTTTGATGGTTGGGCTGTGTTTAGAGTAGGGAGAAATGATGAGCTGTGCAGAAAAGGCTACTCAAGGAAGGCTTTTTCAAAAGCACCCTCTTTTCAATGGATGTTTTGCCCTATATTAGGTTTGGGGGTGTGCACCAGGTTAGTGTTAGGGTTGGAGAAACGAGGTGTTCTGGCATGGTTTTGATGGTTGGAGTGTGTTTAGAATGGGCAGAAACGATGAGCTTTGCAGAAAAAGCTACTCAAGGAAGCTTTTTCTAATAGTGCATTGTTTTCAATGGAACTTTCTTCTTGTATTAGGGTGGGGGGGGTGCACCTGGTTAGGGTTAGGAAAAGCAGGTCCCCTTTCATGATTTTGATGGTTGGTATGTGTTTAGAGTGACCAGAATTGATGAATTGTGCAGAAAAAGCTATTCAAGGAAGGTTTTTTCAAAATAGCCCTTCTTTCAATGGAACTTTCGCCCTATATTAGGTTTCGGGCGGGTGCATCTGATTAGGGTTAGTGTTAGGAAAAGCAGGTGCCCTGTCATGATTTTGATGGTTGGTATGTGTTTAGAGTGAGCAGAATTGATGAGTTGTGCAGAAAAAGCTACTCAAGGTTTTTTTCAAAATCGTCCTCCTTTCATTGTAACTTTAGCCCTGTAGTAGGATTAGGGGTATGCACCAGGGTAGGGTTACGGTTCGAAAAATGAGATTTTCTGGCATGATTTTGATGGTTGGAGTGTGTTTAGAATGGGCAGAAATGATGAGCTGTGCAGAAAAAGCTACTCAAGGAAGGCTTTTTCAAGAGTGCATTGTTTTCAATGGAACTTTCTCCCACTATTAGGGTTCTGAGTGTGCACCAGGTTAAGTTTAGAGTTAGAAAAATGAGGTATCCTGGCATGGTTTTGATGGTTGCAGTGTGTTTAGAGTGGGAAGAAATGATGAGATGTGCAGAAAAAGCTAATCAAGGAAGGTTTTTTCAAAATCTCCCTCCTTTCAATAGAATTTTAGCCCTATATTAGGGTTATTAGGCCTGTTATTAGGCCTGTTATTAGGCCTGTTCTCCCCTGCAGAGGAAGGCAGGACGCGCTCCAATGGAGCAAAGCTCAGGGAGCCAAGGTTCAATTTGGATGCCAGGAAGCACTTCCTGACAGTTAGGACCCCAAGGGCGTGGAATGGGCTTCCACGGGAGGTCGTTGAGGCCCCATCGGTGAGGGTGTTCAAAGATAGGCTGGACATGCACATGATGGGCATGTCATGAGCGGAGCCGGCTGGTGCCGGAGGTCAGACTAGATGGCCCAGGAGGCCCCTTCTGACTCGCTCTGTTTCTATGTTTCTATGTTTCTATGTTATGGGGTAGGGTTCGAAAAATGAGATGTCTTGGCCTGGTTTTGATGGTTGGACTGTGTTTAGAGTGGGCAGAAATGATGAGCTTTGCAAAAAAAAAAAGCTACTCAAGGACGGCTTTTTCAAGAATGCATTGATTTCAATGGAACTTTCTTCCTCTGTTAGGGTTAGGGGGGGTGCGTCAAGTTAGGGTTAGGTTTAGGATAGCAAGGTGCCCTGGCATGATTTTGATGGTTCGACTGTGTTTTGAGTGGGCAGAAATGATGAGCTGTGCAGAAAAAGTTATTCAAGGAAGGTTTTTTCAAAATCGCCCTCTTTTCAGTGGAACGTTTTCCCTATGTTAGGATTAGGGGTGTGCATCAGCGTAGGGTTCGGGTTAGAAAAACGAGGTGTCCTGGCAGGATTTGGATGGTTAGAATTTGTTTTGAATGCGCAGAAATGATTAGTTGTGCAGAAAAATCTACTGAAGGACTGCTTTTTAAAAATTGCCCTCTTTTCAATGGCCCTTTTCCCCTATATTAGAGTTAGTGTTTGCACCAGGGTAAGGTTCGGGTTCGAAGACCGAGGTGTCCTGGCATGATTTCAATGGTGGGAATGTGTTTAGAATGGGCGGAAATGATGATCTGTGCAGAAAAAGCTACTCAAGGAAGGTTTTTTCTAAAACGCCCTCTTTTCAATGGACCTTTCCCCCTATATTAGTGTTAGGGGTGTGCACCAGGGTAGGGTTAGGCCAGTGGTGGCAAACGTTTGGCACATGTGGCACAGTGGGCATGCAGAGCCCTCTGTGTTGGAATGCAATTCCATTCTCCCCAGCATCGGTCCAGCAGCCGAACATTGGATAACAGCGCACATAGGGACCATGCGCGTGCCTGGGATGGAGTCGTGGTGCCAGGTGATGATGTCACGTGCCGTGATTCATGAACCACGACTCGTTCCAAGCATTCACATGGCCAGTCAGCGGGCTGCCAAGGATATGTAATTATCTTGGACTGGCTGTGAGTTGTTTTTTCTAAACTAAAACCTCAGTTTTCAGGTTTAATTGTAGTGTTGGCACTTTGAGATAAATAAGTGGGTTTTGGGTTGCAGTTTGGGCGCTTGGTCTGTAAAAGGTTCCCCGTCACTGATCTAGAGTTTTGTGGAGCATTCAGCAAAATGCCCCTCAACATCCTGATTAGCAAACTAGCAGAAGCTTGTCTCAGTGCTGCAACCTTTTCCTGGATCCACAATTGGGTGCAAGATGGGACTCCAGGAGCGCTCGTCCGTGGCACCTTCTCATCAATGGCACCTTCTCAAGTGGGGCGCCACAGGGCACCATCCTGGGACTGGCGCTCGTCCACATTTCTATTAATGATGTAGATGAGGAACTACATGGAAATAAAATTAAATTTGCGGATGAAACAAATCTGGGTGGAACAACAAATACCTAAAGACAGAGAGAAGATACAGAGTAATCTCGATCAGTTGGAGGACTGGACAGGCAGCAGGATGAGATGCCACAGGGACCAATGCCAAGTCCTCCACTTAGGGACAAGAGACCAAGCGCACCGCTTACAAGATGGGGGACACGTGGCTCAACCACACTGCGGAGGAGAAGGATCTCGGGGTTGTTGCAGATCGCAAGCTAAATATGAGCCAACAATGTGATGCAGCTGCAAAGAGGGCAGATGCTCTTTTGGGCTGCATTATAACAGAAGCATCACTTCCAGAACACGTGAAGTACTAGTTCCACTATACTCAGCACTAGCCAGACGGCACCTGGAGTACTGTGTCCAGTTATGGGCACCTAAGTCTTTAAAAGATGCAGAAAAGCTAGGAAAGGTACAGAGAAGAACAATAAGGATGATTCAGAGCCTGGAGGCAAAGCCCAATGAGGAAAGATGGAGAGAACTGGGCCTGTTCAGCCTCAGGAAGAGAAGACTGAGGGGTGGTAGGAGAGCACTCCACAAATACCTGGAAGGCTGTCACAAAGAGGAACGACAAGCTCGCTTCTCGGCCATCCCAGAGTGCAGAACACAGAATAATGGAGTGAAGTTAAAAGAAACCAGATTTAGGGTAGACACCAGGAAGAATTTCCTCACTGTCAGAGCAGTGCGACAACGGAACCGATTAGCTGGGGAAGTTGCGGGCTAGCCCTTGCTGGAGTCATTCAGAAATTGTCTGGATGTACATTTAAATGGGATGGTGTAACTTGGAGTCTTGCAATAGCACAGGATTGGCATTTCGTGAGCAGAGCTGGCTGGAGCCGGTGGCCAGACAAGATGGCCCAGGAGGCCCCTTCTGACTTGCTCTGTTTCTGCTCTTCTGTGATTCTGTGCCCCCGGGGGAGCCTGGAAGGGGACTGTCATTCCTCCAAGAGAAGAGGAGCGCTGGTAGAGCAGAGGCGCTGACCTGATGTTCTCCACGCTTGGCGCAGCCCCAGGCTCCTGTCTGTGGGCACACGTTTCATTCTTGTGGGCAGTAGGGATGGGCTGTTGCTGATGCTCCCGAGTGCCCGGGGGCCCGGCCAGCCCTCCTCGAGGGCAGTCTCTTCCCAGGAACACTAGTTCTCCCTTCTCCCAGGCCCTTTCCTTTGAGGCACAGTGGCCCACTCCCCTGGGCACGTTGGAAAATTGATGCACAAGGACACCGTTGCAAGAACCTGGCCAAAGAATTCCAGAAGTTCCCTCCGGCTGGATCAGACCTGGCCTTTCCTGTCCAGGTTCTCATTTCACTGTAGCCGGCCAGGCAGGCCTGCCTCTTCTTTGCTTTTTAGAAAGCCTTCCCCGGCCCCCAACAGGTTCTGCAGCTGCCCTGGGGATCGGATGGGCTGCTCTGGTTCCTGGAGATGCGGAGCCCCTCTTCCTGTGCTGCCCGCCCGGCTCCTGCGCTGCTTCCAAAGGCCGCTCCAGCTCCACAGCCGGCTAGCCGGGGTGGCCTTCTGGGCGTCAGACCCAGCTCCCGGGTGCTTGTGCTTGCTCTCTCGCTCGAGACTGCAGCACCGGAGCGGAGCTCGGGCCTGTGGGGCCAGGGCTGGGACTCAAGGGCGAGAAGGGCTCCAGGGAAGAGTGGCACATGGGATTGGGGCAGCAGCCCACTTCACTCTGCCGCCCACCCTCCATCCCACGGTCCCCACTGGCAGCCAGGAGAAGGAAGGCAAGCGTGGCGCCAGGGGCCGAGAGGGAGGTAGCCACGAGGCTCGGGAGCCCAGCTAGCCCGGCTGGTGTGTTCCGGGCAGCAGTCCGCCCCTGCTGGCTACAGAGGCTGACTGGCCCCTCACCTGCTCCCCTTTGCCCTCAGAGGGCGGCAGCCCCTCCCACAGCCACCTCGGCAGGATGCCTGTTGGGCCACATGCTTCTTCCCACGCCCGGTGAGGCAGTGGAGGGAGCTCCCTGCCCAGCTGAGGGGGCGCTTTTCTCATAAGCTTGATGGAGGAGCCGTGGGGCAGCCCCGCAGGGCGTCCCGTCTGGCTCTGCTGCACTGCAGACCCCGCCATCCAGCTTTCTGCACTGCCCGCGCAGGGAATGCCGGCCTGTCTCCTTGCGGCTGGTGGCCTTGCCAGGAACAGTGCAGCATGGGTGGGCCCAGCCGGGGGCCCTGGGGGCAATGGCTCTGCCCTGGGGAGGTGGGGGATGCCAGTGGCGTGTCCATCCCACCTCAGTCTGCCACTGGGCTTCCTGGCAGAGTTGCTGGCGAGAGCTGCTCCGGCTGTCTTCCCGCTGGCCCTGATTCAGCCAGGAACGCGGCTTTGTTGCCACAGGTGCCTGGGGCTGGGGCCCCCTGCCCCACGTGCTGCTGCCACAGGCCTCCAGCCCCTCTTCCCTCAGGGGGCTCTGGCTCTGGCTCTGCCTCCTCCTCGCAGCTAAGGATGCCATGCTGACGGGCAGCTTCTTTTGGTGCAGGGGGCGAGGCAGGATTGGGCAGCCTCCCACAGGGTTTCTGAATGTGCTTTTTTGCCACAGCAGCTTTGCGCAGCCCGCCAGTTGGCAGCTTAAGCTGAGTTTTGGTTCTCCTCCTCCAGTGGCAGCGACTCGGTGGCTGTGGACAAGCTGGCCCCCATCCCAGAGAGCGCGCCTGCCCAGTGCCAGGACCGTCTCCTGCGTCCTGCTGCCGCAGTGGCCCCCGAAGCCAAGAAAGACGGGTGAGTGGCGCACAGGCGCAGGCTCTGCTCAAGTGTGTGCAGCTGTGTGGGCGGGCTTCCATCGCCCCCGGGTCGGGACCACATCTGAATGGATCGTGTCCTAGTGCTTCCTTGGCATTTGGTGCACGGAGGCAGGTTTGGATCTCAGCGGCTCACTAGCAGGCCAGATGACTGGAGACGGGTTAATGTCCCTATCTTCAAAAAGAGGAAAAAAAGATGAACCTGAGAACGACAGACCAGTTAGTCTGACATCAATCCCTGGAAAAAATCTGGAACAAATTATAAAATCCGTCTGCAAGCATCTTGAAAGAAAAATGCAGTGGTTAATAGAAACCATCTGGATTTATCAAAAATAAATCCTGTCAGACTAATTGACAGGGAACCCTCCCAAACGGACGGAGGGAGCACTGCAGACATGACCCACCTTGACTTCAGCAAAGCTTTTCACATAGTGCCCCACAGCATTCTGCTAAATTAGCAAAAAGGGAGGTAACGAGTGAGGGGGGGCCGCAGGGCTCAGTCCCAGGCCCGGTGCTCTTCAGCATCCTTATTAACGATTTAGAGGAGGAAGGACAAGGAAAAAGAATCAGATTAGCAGACAATACAAAACTGGGTGGAATAGCAAACTCCCTAGAAGTCGGAATGAAAAGCCAGGGTGACCTTGATGAACTTGAATGTGGGGCTGAAAGAGAAACCAAAGGCATCGATACAGGATGGGGAATACGTGGCTCAACAGAACTGAAGAAGAAAACGACCTCAGAGTAATTGTGGACAACAGGCTAAATATTTATTTATTTTATTTATTTAAATATTTATATGCCGCCCCTTGCAGCAGCCTCGGGGCAGCTCACAATCACTAAAAACATATACAATATTAAAAACTGGCCCATAAATATGAGCCAGCAACGTGATGCAGCTGCAAAAAGGATAAATGCCATTTTGGGATGCCTTAATAGAGGATTTACTATCCCTCTAGAATTACCTCAAAGGCTGTCCCAGAGAGGAAGGCCAAGCTGTCTTCCCACAGATTCCAGAGTGTAGGGCATGGAATGATCGCGTCAAGTTGCGGCAACCCAGGTTCAGGCTGGATCCTTCGACCCACAGGGCACCTGATGGAGCACATCCTCCGATTCCTACATGTGCGCCTCCAAAGAGGGCTGAAGCCCCTCGTCCTCTCAGGGACTGGCGGCCTGGGTTGCAGGCGCCATCGCCCCAGCCACACTTGGCCCACCTAGAGCACACTCCACGCAAGGGGTGGCCGTGCCCACAGCCCTCCTCCTGGGAGCCCCTGTGCTGGGCAGCCACACAGGCCGCCCCCCCCCCGAGCCTGTCACGCCCCTCGGGCAAGGTGTCCAGGCAAGGGCAGCCCTCCAGCCTCCAGGGCAAGCCAGCGAGCTGCCCGCATGCATGAGCACAGGGACTACGGAGAAGGCAGTCAGGTTGCTGGTCTGTCACTGTCCCTCAAGCGGTCGCCTGGGCATTCACACAACCCACCCACTAGCCTCACTGGGTGTCAAATGGAAGATGGCTGCCACCCTCGGCAGGGGCCCTGCCGCAGTCCTGGGGCCCATAGATGGTTTCACTGGAACTGAGGGAAGGTGGCAGGGCTCCCACAAGCTGGGAACAGGAAGGGGCTAACTAGCACTTAGTGGCAGCACCTCCCTGCCAGCAAGCTGCACGCAGGCTCAAAGAAGGCCATTTTCAGAGCAGCAGCTGCAAGCCAGCAGCCTGCCTTTTCCGAAACACGCATCCCCAGGCAGCCACCAGCCTGTTTGCTTCAGTCAGCAGATGGCCCGATGACACAGCCCCTGGACTGAGACTCAGAGTTCATATGCCCAGTATTGGTTTGATTGCGTGCCTGACACCGAGGTCTGCCGAGGTTGCCTGCTGGTGAAGCAGGTCTGGGAAGCCCTGGTCCCTCCAGGTTCCCCCCCACCCCCCCGGGAAGGACAGGGACTATCCTTGGCCCAGCTGGGCTCCAGGATGACGTGGCTGTGGCCAGCTCTGGGCTGGGCAGACCTTTTGAGAGCACCCAGGCAGAGGCAGCAGGTCTGAGATTCACGAGCAGGCCAAATGCTTGGGGAAGGCGGCAGCCCAAAGAGCTGCGGGGCGGGGGGTGCTGGCGGCCCCACTGGTCTTGCCCTTGGGATGCAGGAGGCCGGCACAGAAGGGGCAGTGGGTCGCTTGGAAATGCCTCTGCAGTCCCTTACCTCATCCTCCCGCCTGGCCAACGGAAACGGTGCAGGGGGTTGAGGTGACCCGGTCAGGTGCGCATGAGCCCTGCCTTAGAAACATAGAAACATAGAAACATAGAAACAGAGCGAGTCAGAAGGGGCCTCCCGGGCCATCTAGTCTGACCTCCGGCACCAGCCGGCTCCGCTCATGACATGCCCACCATGTGCATGTCCAGCCTATCTTTGAACACCCTCACCGATGGGGCCTCAACGACCTCCCGTGGAAGCCTTCAAGGCCCCTTCACGTCTCTGTTTCCGCCTTTGCAGGAGAGAGGAGCCCCTGCCCGGCGTTGAAGCCACCCTGAACGGCCCAGCTTGACGGCGGAGGAGGGCCCTGGCTGACCCAGCTGGACTGGCTGGGCCGGGTGACACGGCCCTGCCCTCTGGGCCGTTTAACTGTCCTCTGAGAAAAGCCGCGTGATGAGAGAGGGCACTGGAGAGCCGTGATGCCACTTGGATGTTGCTGCTGTGTTCTGACATGTGGCATGGGCCAGTTGCCCCCTGGGGTCATCGCCCTCGCCCTGCTTCCCTGCCCCGGTGGAAGCCTCTGGCCAGCCCTGCCGTGTGGGCTCTGCCCCTCCTGGCCTTCCTGGGGTGGGGCCAGGCCCCGTGCCCCCGTCCGCTTGCTTCTGCTCAGGGAGGCAGGAGGCACCCCATGGGCAGTGCCCCACGGGGGAGAGCCCCGGACGGAGCTGGCGCAGACAGCCGCCGGTATAGCAATAACGCCTCCTCAGAAATGCTTGCTGATGAATGGGGCCAGGGGGCACGGCAGGGTGGGGCGGGGCAGGGAGGCCCCTGGAGCCCCAGCCCAAAGGCAGGGGATGCTGGCGGCCTCGCTCTTTCAGGGAAAGAGGCCCCGGCGGGTGTCTCCGCACTGGCTCTCCCCCTCCCCCTCCCCCTCCCCCTCCCCCTCCTTCCAAAGCGATCACTGCCAGTCCATATTTGGAGCAGTAAAGAAGAGAGGAACGTGGACTCCGCAGAGCGCTCCGGATCAGTGGCTGGCCATCCCATGGGATCCGACGGGTTCCTGGGCGCCCAGGCACTTTTCGGGCGGAGAAGGGTTTTGCTGGACCCGGATGGCAGCGGTTAGCGCTTTGGAGCTGATGCCAGCCCTGGCGGAGGAGTCGCTGGGCAGGACCTGTGCTGCAGAGCGGGGAGCCGCTTGTGGACACGGTGACCACCACGGACAGATCTCCTGCCAAGCAGGACGGTGGAAGCCAGCTGTGTCTCTGGCCTGACCAGGCTCCCGCCGGAGGAGCACGTGGGCCCGGAGGCTTGGGGAGATCGGCTCCGGGACACGGGCTGGCTTCCCCCAGCCACGCGGTGCCAAACAGAGACTGCAGACGAAGATGGCCGCTGCTGCAGTGCCTGGTCAGTTTGGGCAGAGAAGGAACTGTAGCAGATGTTGCCCGGAGCACAAGAGACTTTCGCCGCCTCGGTTTGCTTCTAGAAATCCTTCCGATTCTGATGTCCCTTGTTTTTCTGCACATTAAATGTTTCCTGCAAAGCTGGAAAGGGGAGAAGCCAAAGCACTTTTTCCCTGAGGCTCGCCTGGTTTGTTGCCACTGCCCTTTCAGGCTGGCTGTGGGTCATGAGGGGACAGCACTGCCTTGCTCCGTGAGTGGTGAGAGCGTCAGTCTCCTGTCACATGGCTGCAGTGGGGGCTCTCACTGGCCACTGGGGGCAGAATCAGCTCAGCCCCGGCTTGGTAGAGAGCCTGGCTGCCGCTGCGTTGCCGGTACGGAGCCCTTTCTGGTCTCCTCAGAGACTGCCGCCTCGGGCAGCCAAAAGGCTCTGGCCCTCAGGCCAGCTTTTATGTAGAAAAAAGAGCCAGGGTGGTGTGCCCTTCTCCAGCTCCCTCCTCCTGCCTTTCGGGGCAGCTCAGCCACTCACACGTGGCATGACGGGAGGAGGTGGCCCCCGACTCGGGCTTCCCAGAGAACTCTGCCTGCCTGGCCACTTTCAGAGGGCTGAGCCCGGTGGGTGCTCCCCATCCCCGCCTGTCCCGGCCTGGCCCAGCAAGGCCCTTCCTGCCTGCCCGTCTTGGCCCTGCCTCTGCTGCAGGAAGGAGCTGCCGCCCTGTGGGGCCCAGGGCTGCCCTTCAGAAAGTGGGATGCGGCAGGAAAGCACAGCTCTTCGTGGGCAACCGGCAGCCTGGAAGCTGCAGCGGGAGGCTCCCTCAGCCAGTGCCGGTCCCTTGCCTGCTAGCCAGCTCCCCATGTGGAGTGGGCTTTGGCAGAGGCAGGCAGGCAGGCCAGCTGGCTGGCTGGCTGGCCAGTTTCTGCAAGAGCGCTTCCTCATGGAAGGGGGTTGCCCTGTTGTGCATTGTGAGTTTTCTTTGCTGTTCTGGCGAGCTGGGCCGTGAGCCACAGGAGCCCCTGGAGTAGAATGCGCACGCCTCCCCGAGCACACTTGGCAGCTTTTCCACATCACAACACTGCTTTTTCTCTGCAGTGCTAGGCTGGGGGGAGGGGACAGGGACCGCAATGCCAGGAGCAGGTCTGTGGGGCTCCATGTGGCATCCTTCGGAGCAGTAGGAAGCGGAGGTGCCAGCATTCTGCTCACTGCTGTGCCAGGGACAGAGGCACCAATACATCCCAGCTAATTACGCCATTGAAGGACTTGCTGGTGGCCTTCCTCAGTCTGGGCCGCCAGATGCTTGGACTGCATGACCGCTGGGCAGGGATGACAGAAGCTGTAGTCCTCTGCTTCCGAGGGGATATGGGTGGCTGGCATGGTAAGCAACTCGTTCTTCCCTGCCTGGGGGGAGTGTGGCTTGGGACCCCAGAAGGTCCGGCTGCCCAGCCTGGTCTTCATTCCAAGCCTCCAGGTGGTCCGAAGGCCAAATAACGCCAGTCACCAGCTTCCGCTGAGCAGTGTGTGGAGCTGCGTGTGCCGTGGCACATCTCATGGGGAAGAGTGGCTGCTCCTTGAGGCTCAGTCCTTGCTCTGGGGCACAGCCCCAGTGTGGAAGGCCTGGTGCTCAGTCACGGTGGCGTCAGGGCATTTCTCCCAAAGTCCCCTCGCATCCTCGGCTGCCCAGAAGAGTTGATGTCTTACTCAAGAGGCTCCACTCCATGTACAGGATCATTATCTATTTGAGACCAGAACAGCTCCCTGCTGCACCTGCACACGCACGACCACTTCGTGCTTCATGGCTTCTATAGATGCCTCTTCCCACAGAAGCAGATCTCTCAAAGAAACATCCAGCACCATGTTTCCCCTTCCCCTCACAGAAACAGGTACAAGAAATTAGCCATCAGAGTAAGTTCCCACACAACCATCACGTAACAATCTTTTGTCCAAACAGGCAGTCATATAAGCCTGGTTTTTCCCTTCTCTGCAGCCACGGGTTGAGAGCCTGTGTCTTAAGGTGACACGGGCAGTAACATATCTTGTGTCATCAACTGAATACCTGAAGTTGCCTCATGATGCGTAACGGATCCTAAAACAGGATACTTAGGTCCAGCCCCCACTTGAGTGACAAAAAGGGCCATCTAACTGGTGCCACTTTTATTCTTCCTTGGATAGGCGGATACCAACTGTGATGCGTTGCATGTATGCACAGCAGACAATTTATAAAGTGTAAGGTCCCTTTTTCGCCAAAATTTTAAGTAAGGTGAATTTACCTTCTCCTTTCCACCAAATTCCAGGTCTTCTCACCCTGACAAAAGAACCACATTCAAATTTAATATCTTTAGCACCTCTGAGCTTATCTGTATAAGCCATGTTGTGTGCGTGTGCATGTGACACTCTCTTAAATCAGAATCTAGCACAGCAGAGCTTGTCTTCAAAAGTCCACCAACATTTAACTTAACACGCTTCTCTCTCTTGTGACAATTCTGCTCGTGGCCTTTGTGTTACAGCAGGCCATGTTGCTGTGTGTGCTTGCAGAAAGACAGTGGTAAAAGATTGCTTTTCCCTTCCAGTTTAGCTGTCTGTAAACTGGCTTTTAGACTTGTATTAAATTGTTCAATTTCGCTATTTGCTTGTGGAGAGTACATAGATGACCATCCATGTATGATATTTTGTTCCACAAGAAAGGTTTCAGACTCCAGGGAAGTAAACTGGGGATCATTATCAGAAATTAATACATTAGAGTTGCTTTCTCTACTAAAAACTACAGATAGAAACTTAACCATAGCAGCAGAAGTACCTTGTGATTTCCAGACTAAAATAGTCCATTGATGTCATAGCATGATGACAACCCGCAGGAGCCCCCCCCCCACCCCAAAATCTATCGGGGGCCTTTTCCATGCCACCTGTGGAAATGGGATTGGCTGCAAGGATCATGCAACTGATGGAGCACGAGCATCAATAGCTGCTTCCACTAGAGAATCCATCCCTGGCCACCAGCACAGATCTCAGAACCATCACTTGGTTTCTTGAGGTGCACCATGAGCAGGATGTATACATGTAGGCTGCAGGTCTTCTGGAACAAGAAAGCAGTGTGTTCCTCATAAAATGCAGCCATTTGGTCATGAAAGGCTGCCATGCATCCTGAGGCAAGGCAGCCACCCTGGCTCAGACCTCTGCATTGCTAGGCCATTTGTTCATCAAAAATTCCCTTCGCTTTTGCTGAGCTGGACATTTTAGACATGCAGTTTGGCATTTCTCTGTCCCTGCAACAGCAGTCCCCTACTGCTGCCTCCTCTTCAGGCAAATTTTGTAGCACTGGCAGAGGCAACCGTGACAAACAGGCAGCTGTCACATTCAGTACTCCAGGCTTGGACTCCATAAATACAGGAAAGCAACTGTGCTCACCATCTAAGCATTCAATTTCTAGCCCTTCCTAACCCTTTTAATGTCAGTAATGCCATCAACAAACTGTGGTCAGTACCTAATTTAATGGGTGGACCCACAACTAAGTTCTCCATCTTTTGGTCACCCAAACACAACCACCACCACCAGATACTTCCTCCCGGCCTGGGTGAATGCTCTTGAGGCTAATGCAACAGTCTTTTCAGTCTTATCCTCCTAAAGCTGAGTCAACTCACCTCCCAGTCCAGAAGCTTACAGTTGTAGGCAATGCTTGATCAAATAATGCCAAAACTGGACTATGGATAAGCAAGGCTATTACAGTATCAAAACTGGCTTGTACTGCTGTTGTCCACACCAGACTTGAATTTCCACACACTAGTTCCCTAACTGGTTCAATAATCAAAGCACCATTTGGAACTAATTTTGCATTATCATGAGTTGGGGGCTGGGGGTGCATGTTCTGCAATTGTCTCCGATCCAGCTCTTCCCCCTTGCCAGTGCTTGATCTAAGTAGCTGAAAAGGGCAGCTAAAATACCCAGTGCAAAGCAGTCGTTGCCACCACACCATCGCAGGCACAGGCTGCAGCTAAGCTTCAGAGTTCAAAGGCTGGTGTGCGTCAAGCTGCAGGGTGTAGGCTTGCACCCTGTGGTTTAAATGAGAAAATCTTATCAAGTACTTCTTCGATAAGTCCATTATGACATTGCAGATCTTACAGCAAAAGTAAATGCAGCCTAGATTTGTCTTTGATTTCAAAAGGTGCTCAGTACAGTGCTTATTTAAAAGCTAATCTAGTCATGACCAGGCAATTAGCTTCATTTATGTCAAGGAATATATATGAGAAGCATTGAAACCAGAGATTTAAGTTGTTCAATTTGAGGAGAAAACGGATGCAAAAAAACTAAAGCTTGCAGTCACCCTAAGAAATTAACTGGAAGTAGATGGAGGAAAAACCTAGAATTAATTTGTGGGAACCAGTGGTTTATCACCAATAAACGTGGAAACCTGGGCTCTAACCATGGAGGAAGAGGCAATTGACCTCCTGTGGCAGTACCATTCTAAGGGACACCCTCTCAAACTCACAACATTTTTGGTCAGAGAAGCAAGCTCATGGTTCAATCAAGGTGTCTCCCCCTCCACCCCTAGATCCTAGAGGAGGAGAAACAGCCAGATCTTCCTAGCAAACCTGTCCAGAAACCTCAGAGTGGTGGTGGTGGGGAGGGGGGTTAAAACAGAGCTACCTGCCTCACAAGCATATAAGGACATAAACAAAGCCCTGCTGGATCAGAGCAAAGGGCCATCTAGTTCAACACTCTGTACTCATGGTGTGAGCCAGCTGCTTCCAGGATCCCTCATGCAAGAGGCATGCAAGACTTCAACCCACCCAAGCTCTTCAGGAACTGGTGTACGCAAGCAAGCCACCTCTTGTAAAAAGGTAGCACATAGCCTGCAAGGCTAGTAGCTGCTGAGAGCTTTCTGCTCCTCCCAGACTGTTCAATCCCTTTCCACCCAGATTGGTGTTCAGCACCACTTCCTGTGGCAGTGAATGCCATGGTTTTAAGTATATGCTGTGTGAAGCAGTGCTTCCTTTTAGCTGTCCTGAACATCCCTCTGCAATCAGCATCATGGGATTATTCTGGGTTTGAGGATTACAGGTGAGGAGGGGAAAAGGCTTCTATCCACAGGATTATTTTAAACACCTCTATTGTGCCTCCCCTTATGCACCTTGTTCCTAAACTGGACAATCATGATGATTGTAGCCGCTCCTCACAAGGGGGCTACTCCAGCCCCCTGGTCATTGTCATTGCCCTCCATCTGCAGAATCTTCCCCTTCTCCAGTGACCATCCTTTGGCATCTGCATGGCCCTCCCACTTCAGTTTTCATGGCAGTATCTCCAGGCAGTGGCCATCAGTCTTGAAGAGCAGCAACTGTAGAGGCAGGATTACCTTGTGACCAGGGAATTCTGTAGATGGCTGCCTACTCTTTCCAGGGGACACTGGATCAGCTGGTCCCACCCATTTCATGCCTGGCAAGAAAGCTCCCCTCTCTCTACCCAAGCCACCCAAAGTGAAGGATCAAGCCTGCTGCCTTGATAAGCCAGACTCAGGGTAACCATGAACAGTCTGGACTACTTTTTTACTCAAGTCAAGATAGATCATGTCCACAACATTCCTGCAGTCCATTTGGGAGGTTACCCAATGAAAAAATCGAACTAGATTGGTCTGACAGGATTTGTTCTTGAGAAATCCATGTTGGCTTCTAGTAATTACTGCATTGTTTCCAAGGTGTTTTGGCAGACTGTTTCTTTTAAATTTAATCTATGTTTGCTTCTCTCTCTCTGGCTGCCAGGGATTTTGTCCCAGTCGTTTCTTCTTTTTGCTGTTAAGTCGGTTCCCTGCTGAGCATCACTGATCCATGCAGAAGAAACATCCTGCACTCACATAAGTCCTCCATACACACACTCGCACTCTGGGCCCTCCTCTCCCATTACCCTCCCCTTCCCTGCCTGTATGCAACCAAAGCGCAGCAAAATGGGCAGGTCCAATCCAGTTCCTGGATACACTGATGCATCCTAGTACTGAGGAAACCGCGGCATGTGGGGTAGGGCTCACGAGATTTCTGATGAGCCCCTGGCAGTGCAGTAACCTGTGCCTGAGAGAAGTCAGATCCAACCAAACACACATGTTGCTGTTTTTTTATTAAATTCCATTAGTTTTTCTCCATATATTTTTTCCTCTAGGCACAATACAATACAAGGACTCTGCAGGTTTGACACAATGTACAGAAACTTCAATAATCTACAACTGCTCAAGGAAGTTACAAAATCTTCCAACTCACACCAGCCACGGCCGTTATTGTACAAATAAAAAAGGGGGGGCAATGTGCTCCAGGCTATGTACAATGTCTCAGGGCTTCAAATAACACTTCTATGCCTTTTAAAGAGAGCTGGGGAGGCTGTCAGGCTCTGGGGAAGGTGGCTGCTGTCTGACCTGTGAAGAAAGCAGGCTACAGGACTTACTTCAGGATTAAAGCCTATGATTGGGGCGAGAGGGCTCAGTCACAGGGTCGTTAGCTGCATCCAAGAATTCTCTCCCATGCCCATAAACACCTCCAACAATGCCAGATAATCTGGGAGCCTGGGAAGAAGCCCTTCCCTCCCCACCCTGGGCTTCCTCACTAGGCCAGTGCGAGTCCCAGCCAGCCCTCCACTGCATCAAACCACCAAATGAGCAGAGGGCAGGGCAAGCTGTGCCAGAGGTGACGCCTGCTCCCTCTCCCCACATCCCAGAACTGGGGGCCACGGGCTGCAGACCCACACAGGCCCCGGCATCCATGCCTGCTAGACTCGTGCGCTTGAGGCCTGTAATACTGTTCTACCCCAGCGGTGCCCCCTGAGCATGCAGCTGGCTTCTGGCCCTTTCCCTGGCGCAGCTCATGGCACACTTGTTCAGAAAAGGAACGACATCGAGGCCTTCTGGATCGGCCACTGCTCGGGAAAAGCAGGGGTCCTCCCACCTCGTGACTCCCACTAACCACTTGCTCCCGCAAGCAGGCCTGAGCTGTTCCAGCAAGACGCAGCCACTGGTAGGCTGTGACACAGGTTGCAGAACAGCCCGGAGAGTCAGGCTGAGGGCCGTGGGAAGGGCATTCTCCCCGCAACCTGCGCCTCCTTCGGTCCCAGCGCACCACCAGTCCGGCCCTGCTCTGCTTGTGGCAGCCCAGCGGGCTGCGCGAGGGCGACTTCAGGCATCAGACAGGCAGCTCTGGATACGGTCGATCCACTGCTGGGACAGCTGCACATCCTGGGCGCAGAAATTGTAAACACGCTTTGTCGTCTTCACCTGCAAGGGGAGAGGAGCGAAGCAGAGCGATGCAGGCATGCAGAGAAGGCAGGCTCCCTCCCTCCCTCCCTGAGAGCTCCACATGGGCAGACCAGGCTTCCTGATGGCAGCCAAGAAAAGGAGAAACGGGCTCCACCTCAGGCAAGGGTGGCTTACATCAAAGAAGGCCTTTTCATCCACCATCTTGGGAGCGCCCATGGTGGGGGTGCCTGGAGTGATGGACTCAACCTCAGCCAAGTCAATGACGCCTTTGCACTCGGAGTCCTGCCGGCTGTCATAGTACCGCAACTGAAGGAAGAGATGGCAAGAGTCATAGTCCCAGGGCAGGCAGGCCAGGAGACACTCTCAGCAGTGGTCCCTCCCACCGCCACTCTATATCCACCCCCTCAACCAACCTACCTGGTGTTTGGTTTTATCCAGCACAAACCAGCGGGGCTTCCATGGCTTCATGAAGGCTCCTTTCTTATAAAGGAATCCCTCATATGAGCTGCAGGGGACAAAAGTACCATCGTTAGCAGAGGAAAAGAAGTGGGGGGAGGCAAGAGAGAGCGATGCCAAGGAGCGTTTTTCTCTGAGCAGTACTTCCCCTCCTGCTAGCCTCTGCTGCGAGGCTGGTGAGCCTCGTGCACCCACCGGTTCTCGCTTTCTGCTGGCTGGAACTGGCTGTAGAGGGTGCTGGTGCTTCGGCGGCCCCCCTGTTTCCCTCCAGAGGGCGTGGAGGTGCTGCTGGCATCGCTGTCCAGGCTGAGGTTGATTGTGGAGCTACCGCCAGTGCTCTCCTGCAGGTAGACACCAAGCGAGCGCCGATGGTGCGACAGGCCGGATGCCATCAGCAGATTGCTGGCTGCTAGCTGGTAATGAAAGACCACATGCATTGAAAGGAAGCTTCTGGCAGCAGCTTGCGGAGCTGCCCCCGAGCCTCTGCCCCCAGCTCAAGAGCCCTTACTCTGCTGCCGGTGTCTGCCTGGGTCTCTGATCGCTGGAAAGCCTTTACTTTGTCCCATGTCTCCTTCCAGCGCCCTGGAACTTGCCCCAGTTCCATCTCCAGGTTTTGCAGCTCCTGCAAGGCAGTGGCTGTAGTCAAAGTGAGTAGTGAAGAAACTCATGGGCAGCCAACCCTATTCAGGGCGACAGCAGCTCTGAAAGATGCCTCTCAAAGAACATACATTAACATCTGTTCTGGGTAAACTGCTTGAAATAAGCAATAAAGACAGAATCAGCGAGCGCACAGAGGGACAAGCCCTGCTGAAAAAAATCAGCATTGTTTCTACGAGAAGTCTTGCCTCACTAACCTACTGGAGGTCTGGTATTAATAAGCATGTAAAGGTAACGGTAAAGGTTTCCCCATGGCATTAAGTCCAGTCGTGTCTGGTTCTAGGGGGCAGTGCTCATCTCTGCTTCTTAGCCAAGGGAGCCAGTGTTTGTCGCAGAAACGGGAACAAAGCAACAGACACTCACCCTGTCATGGATTTGAACTGCTGACCTTTTGATCGGCAAGCCCAGCAGCTCGGCGGTTTAAACCACTGCGCCACCTGCATCCCTAATGAGCATCTAGAGCGGAGGGGCAATCCAGGAGGCACGGCTGGTTTGAATCTCAAGAAGGCCTTTGACAAAGTCCCTCCCCAAAGGCTCCTGAGCGAACTAAGCAGTCGGGGCACAAAAGAGGGGTCCTCTCTTGGATCGCTCACTGGTTGAAGAACAGAAGACTTGGGGTGGGAATAAATGGCAATTTCTCCCAGAGGAGAGATGTCGCCAGCAGAGTCCCACAGCATTCTGTACTGGGACCAATACTTTTCAAACTATTCATAAATGATCTGGAATTACAGGTAGGTAGTGAAGTGGCCAACTACCAGAAGTACAGGCAGGATTTCGAAGAGGGAGAGGAACTAGAGATCAAATTGCCAACATACGCTGGATCATGGAGAAAGCTAGGGAGTTCCAGAAAAACATCTACTTCTGCTTCATTGACTATGCTAAAGCCTTTGATTGTGTGGATCACAACAAATTGTGGCAAGTTCTTAAAGAGATGGGAGTACCAGACCATCTTATTTGTCTCTTGAGAAACCTATATGCAGGTCAAGAAGCAACAGTGAGAACTGGACATGGAACCACTGATTGGTTCAAAATTGAGAAAGGAGTTCGGCAAGGTTGTATACTGTCACCCTGCCTATTTAACTTATATGCAGAGCACATCATGAGAAAGGCAGGGCTAGATGAATCACCAGTTGGAATCAAGATTGCTGGGAGAAATATCAACAACCTCAGATATGCAGATGATACCACTCTCATGGCAGAAAGTGAAGAGGAACTAAAGAGCCTCTTGATGCAGGTGAAGGAGGAGAGCGCAAAAGTTGGCTTGAAACTCAACATTAAGAAAACTAAGATCATGGCATCCAGTCCTCTCACTTCCTGGCAAATAGATGGGGAAGAAATGGAGGTAGTGACAGATTTTATTTTCCTGGGCTCCAAGATCACCGCAGACAGGGACTGCAGCCAAGAAATTAAAAGACGCTTGCTCCTGGGGAGGAAAGCTATGGCAAATCTAGACAGCATACTAAAAAGCAGAGACATCACCCTGCCAACAAAAGTGCGTATAGTCAAGGCTATGGTTTTCCCAGTTGCAATGTATGGCTGTGAAAGCTGGACCATAAGGAAGGCCGAGCGCAAAAGGATTGAGGCCTTTGAGTTGTGGTGAAGACTCCTGCGAGTCCCTTGGACCGCAAGACGATCAAACCGGTCAGTCCTAGAGGAGATCAACCCTGACTGCTCTTTAGAAGGCCAGATAGTGAAGATGAAACTCAAATACTTTGGCCACCTAATGAGAAGGAAGGACTCCCTGGAGAAGAGCCTGATGCTGGGAACAATAGATGGCAAAAGAAGAAGGGGACGGCAGAGGATGAGGTGGCTGGATGGAGTCACAGAGGCAGTTGGTGTGAGCTTGAGTGGACTCCGGGGGATGGTGGAGGACAGGAAGGCCTGGAGGAATGTTGTCCATGGGGTCACGATGGGTCGGATGCGACTTTGCGACTAACAACAACAACAACAGTGAAGTGGCCAAGTTTGCCGGTCACATTAAACCTTTTAATGTGGTCAAAAGGAAAAGGAATTATGAGGATCTCCAAAGGGACTTCTCCAAGCTGGAAGAATGAGCATCAATGGCAAATGTAGTTCAATGTAAGCAAGTGTAGAGTACGGCATGCTGAGGCAAAAAACCCCCCAACTTTGTGTATACACTGATAAGACCTGAGCTAGCAGTGAGTTAGCAAAACAAAGGACCTTGGGGGAGTGGTGGATGGCTTGATGAAAAATTCGGTCTAGTACTCAGCTGTTGCGAAGAATGCAAACTCAATCCCAGGCATAGTTGGGAATGGAATAGAAAACGGAACTGCCAAAATCTGCTTCTCTTAGGCACGTCTTTGGTGCAACTGCCCTTGGAATATTGTGTTAAGTTCTGGTTGGCTTACCTGAAAAGAGACACCAAGTTTGAAAAAGTACAGAGAAGACTGGGGGTAAAAAGGGCAGGGGGCTGGAGCAGATCCCTTATGTAGAGTGACTACGACAACTAGGACTGTTCAGCTCAGAAAAAAGGACAGAGGAGCATGATAGAGGTGTTCAGAATCATGCATGGAGTGCAGGAAGAGGAGAGAGAGAGATTTTTCTTCCTCTCCCATAAAACTTGAACCCATGATCATCCCATGAAGCTGACTGGTGGGGGGCTTAGGACAGGTAACAGCATATAGCTAAAGTATGGAATTTGCTGCCACAGGAAGTGGTGGCGGCTGCCAATCTGGGTGGCTTTAAAAGAGGACTGGACAGATTCATGAGGGCGGGGCCGTCAGTGGATCCTAGCCTTGCTAGCTGTGTGCTACCCTGTGATGGGTCGGGCACGACTTTGCAACTAAACACAATGGCATGCCTGCATACAACGGCTGCTAAGGAGCTTGGGCGAAGCCGAGGTTTCACACCCCTCCTGCATGAGGGACCCTGCGGCAGCTGCTTGCCAACATGTGTATGGACTGCTGGGCCAGGTGGACCTTTGGTAATGCAACAACTGAATCCTGCATGAGCTCATAATATTCCCTGGGAGGCTTCAGGAAGGTTGCCCCATTGTTTTCTCACTCGCTGAGCCAGAAAAGTGGGGCAGTTGCAATTACATCCCACCCAAAAGAAAGCCCCAGGGCCAGTGGTGGGGTTACACAGAGAGCAATCAACTACAGCCCTGCAGGGTAGCCTGCTGCTGTCACAACCGCACGGCAGATGGCATGTGTATGGCTGAGTTGCTCCCATCATTTTGCTGTCCAGAGAACAGAAAGCTTTCAGAACGGTGCTTTTTGCAGTTTACCAGGTCACTGTTGGAAAAGCAGGTCTTCTGCAAACTGGGGAAGAGGGATCAAACCCTAACCCTAACCCTAAGGGGAAAGCTGTCAAAAATAAGCTCGAAGGAAGAAAACCATCAAGTCAAGGCATGCATTTATGAATTGACAAAGCCAAAGCCCCTTGCGAAAGACTCCTGCACACACTTGGCAGGCATCGCATGAAAGGAGCGGGGAACCTTCCTCTGGAACGACGACCAGAAAATAGAGAGAGGAAATTTCACCCAGTGGAGGGATGGAAACAGGATTCTGGACTGGGACCAAGGCTTTTCAGGCTAAGTTTGCTGATACTACTGAACGTTTTTGTTGTTATTGTTTAGTCGCAAAGTCATGTCCGACCCATTGTGACCCCATGGACAACATTCCTCCAGGCCTTCCTGTCCTCCACCGTCCCCCGAAGCCCACTTAAGCTCACACCCACTGCCCCAGTGACTCCATCCAGCCACCTCATCCTCTGCCATCCCTTTCTTCTTTTACCATCTATTGCTCCCAGCATTAGGCTCTTCTCCAATGAATCCTTCCTTCTCATTAGGTGGCCAAAGTATTTGAGTTTCCGCTTCAGTCTCTGGCCTTCTAAAGAGCAGTCAGGGTTGAGTTCCTTTAAGACTGACTGGTTTGATCTCTGTGCACGTGAACTGTGTAGGGTGATTAAAACCAGAAGGGAGGGTGCCAGGGGGATCTCTCTAAGCTGGGAGAATGGGTATCAAAACAGCAAATGCAATTCAGTGTGTCAAATAACACATGTTGGAGCAGAAAAATCCTAACTTTAAGTAAGGACAGATGGCATCTGGAGTAGCAGTGAACAAGCAAAAGCCAAACTCCAGGTTAAGTTTAATTAGGAAAGGAATTGAAAATAAAATTGCCAAGAGCCAACTCCTCTATATAACTCGTTGGTGTGACCATACTTGGTGACTGCATCTAAAAAGGGCATATTTTGAGTTGGAAAAACATAGAAATATAGAAACAGAGAGAGTCAGAAGGGGCCTCCTGGGCACCCCTAACTCCAGCTGGCTCTGCTCACGACATGCCCACCATGTGCATGTCCAGCCTATCTTTGAAAAAGTACATGGAAGGGCAAGAAAAATGATGAGGGATGGCTATGGGTTAGAGTTAGGTTTTAAAATAATGCCTGGTGTGGAGAAGGTGGAAAAGGAGGCATTTTTCTTCCTTTCCCATAATACTAGAACTGAGGGGTATCCCACGAAGTGGGAGCTTTTGGAAGTACATTGTTAAACTATAGAATTCACAGCCACAGGAAGCGCTGCTGGTCACCAAACAGGACTGGAAAAATACTTGGAGGAGGTGGCTCTCAGTGGCTACTAGCCTTGCTGGCTAAGTGCCGCCTTCATTATGAGGGGCTGCAGCTCTGCATGCACCAGCTGCTCAGGAACTTGGGTGGGGGAACTCTTGCTCATCCTGTTTTTGGGCTCCTGTGGACAACTGCCTGGCTATCGTAGTGCTGAACTGGACAGAGAGGCACATGGATCCAGCATGGCCCCTCTTCTCTTCTGAGGGCCTTCTCCAGCTGGAGCTGCTCAGGGTTCTGCAATATGGGACTGATCTTCCCTGTGTTCAAGCAAGGTTTTTCTTTCCAGTAACAGACAGGCTCTGTGTCTTTTTAATCTCTAATTTTAAGAATAATCATGGAAAACACCAATTCACGATCGCTGGCATAATATTCTGAGAAATGCAATGCTGCAGGACTTGCGCTTCCCCCTTCTCTCACCCTCCCCTCCACTTTGATGTTGTTTCGGGGATAGTGGAGACCTGCCTTGCCTGGGGCTGACCAGACGTAAATGAGCTGCTGAGGGGAGGAAACGGAGCGCCCTTCCTATAGATTCCTCACAGCAGCATTGTTCCTTGAGGACTGATGCACCTGGGGCAAGGGAAGGTAGAATGGGACTGCAGAAGAGTTTCAGCATCCCATGGATTTCAAGAGATAATCATTCTTGCAGTCAAGCCTGTGCCCCACACCGTTTAAGGACCTAGCAATGACCCTGTAGCCTGTGCCTGACCCACGGACCAGTGCATAGCGCCCAAACCTCCTGCATTTGTAACCCCAAAACTGAAGACTCCAAACTAACCTAAGGGCCTGGAATCCACCTAAACACCATGTTCAGCACAGTTCTGTCCTCAACACCCCACCCCCGAAGGGGTGTGCTTGCTTCCCACATGGTCCCTCCACATCCCCTCACATCAGGAGGGCTGGACCCCCACTGACCTCCAGCAGCCGAGAGATGGCATCCGGCTCCGTGCGACTGCGGTTATCGTAGCAGGGCCAGACGATCTTCCGCTGGCTCTGGGGTGTGCTCGTGTCCTGTTGACAAGCCTCTTCCAGGGGCTCCGCCTGGCCCTGCACCAACTCCCAGTCATAGGAGGGGCCCTCGGACAGGGTCTCTTGGGTGTAGTAATCCCACACCTTCAGGTTGGAGATGTTGCTGTAAGGACGCAGCACCTGGAGACGAGGCAGGGCCCAGACAAGTCACACACAGCAGGACTGGTCACCACAGCCTGCGCTGCAGGGACAGCGGGGCTCTGGCTGGCCTGGAGGCTCGCGGCTGTCCCCCTGGGTGACCAGCGGCTGCCAGGGAGGTGCACCCGACCCCCAAGCAGGCAGGCCCTGCTGACGTGCCAGCCTCACCTCGCCGTCTTCAGGGGCATACATGTAGTTGAAGAACGCAGGCGTCTTCTTGTTCAGTCGGTCCATGTAGTCCCAAATGGAGCGGAACAGTGGGAGGCTCTTCCGCTCCCCTTTTTCCTCATAGAGGAGGCCTGGCGTGAAAAAGCATGTGCTGCAGCTTGCGCCATGGCCTTGGCAACTGCCCGGCTGCCCCACCACAGACCCCATGCGGGCCCTTACCCAGCTCCAGTCTCTCATAGTCAGAGTCCAGCAGGAAAGTACGGAAGCGATTGGACACATAGTGGTAGCTGAGAAACTTCAGGTAGTACTGGCTGAACTCAAACTCCATGGGGAACTGCAAGTGGATCTGCGGAGGAGAGAGGGAGGGAGGGAGGGAGGGAGATGCCAGGGCCCGAGGGAAGTGGCCAGGGCCTGCAGGCCACGGCTTCTCCCCTTCCCACCACCGCAGGCAGAGCAGTGACCGGCTCTTACCTGATGGACGCAGTCCAGGAATTGCAAGAAGACAGGCGTGAAGCCGCTGCCCTGGCTAGCAAAGGTCTGGGCCCCGCGATGGCCAAAGCGGTGCCCGAAGGAGAGCCACTCCTTCTCGACGAGGAGGCGGAAGCCCTCCATGGTGCGGTAGTAGGGATCCGACAGCAGCTGCACCAGGGACACGACCTGTGTGGGGGGAGCGGCGTCAGCACCCCTGGGTGGGCTGGGGGGGGGGCTGGGGCAGGGTCCCGAGCCTTACCTGGGTGGTGATATCCCAGCCTTCCTCCAGGCTGACCAGCACAGAGGAGCCCGTGTCAAGCAACTCCACCACCAGCACAGAGATCTGCAGGATCTTGTGGATCTGCCAGGAGGTAGAGGGCACAGAGCACAGGGGTCACGACTGCTGGCACTGCCCATCCAGGCAGCATTCTTTGCCCAAGTGCCTGCAAGAGGCCTTGGTTTCCCCTTGCCCCGGTCCTGTGGGTCTGTGTTGGACTTCAACAGCGAGCATCACCTCGGCATGCACAGAAGCGAATGTAGTGCTACTGGGCCACTTCAGACACTGGGAGATAAGGTCCTGCGCAGAACTGAAAGGTGGCCAGTGCCTCCCTGGCCTCGTTGCGTCACTGCTAGCTCCTTGCCAACCACTAGTGGACGGGCAGCCAGAGGATGTCTCCCTGATCCATTCTGTCCAGTGTGGTCCAATCCCGCACCTGCTCCATTGTGTGGCTCGCTCCTTCTTGGCCTCCCCGCCAAATTCGATGCCCGACACTCTACATGCCTCTATGAGCTGGCCCTCAGCCGGCTTTTGCCTCCCTGCCTGGCTGCTCACCATGTCTCCACAGCCCTTCCCTGGTCTGGGTGCAGTGCCTCAGGGCCCCATTCTTGCCTGCCTGCTACTCACATGGACTGCTCCTGGGCAACAGCTTCACAAGCCACAGCATTCAGTCCCTGCTTGGCAATGTCCTCTTCTTGCAGACTGCCACTTCGAGGCCACACAACGGGCCCGTGCTGGTGCATCCAGGCCAAGCACTGCCTGTCCTCCCAACCCTGCTCTCCTCATATGCTCACCCGGCCGGCTGGTGGCCCTGCTCCCCACCATGCCAACTGGGCAGCGAGCACTGGCTTCCTCTTGGGTTCCCCATCCTTTGTTCTCCATATTCAGCAGAAGCGTGACTCTCTTCACGGACGGCCTTGCACAAGGCAGCAGCCCTCACCCTCGCCAGCCCTTGCTCAGGCCACTGGTGCCAATTTTGCTGAGGCTGGAGTGCAGGACACGGAATAAGCAATTCAAGTTGTGGGCACCCACATGCAGGCTAGAGATCAGGAAACGTCTCCTCACTGTCAGAGCAAGACAACAGCAAAGCCAGTTGCCTAGAGGTTGTGAGACACTCAAGGCAAAACTAGACAGTCCCCTGAACGGGACGGTGTGAGCTGGTGTCCTGCAGCAGCAGGGGTGGATGCGACGGCCATCTTGGCCCCTTCCAGTCCTACTCTTCCATGCTTCTCCACTGCTCTGTCCGCTCTGCTCTTGCTGCTGCCTCCCCTTGTTACACTCACTTCTGCTCAGCCTGTGCGGCCAGCAAAGCTGAGAGCTCCCATCTCCCCAGCTGGGATGCCCCCTGTGCACCCTGCAATGCCCCCCCCGCCCCACAGGCCCCCTTCTCACAAGCTCTCTGCCACCCCGTCCCCACCACAGAGTCCCTCCACTCTGGCTACCAAATGGCTCTGCCTTAGTGTCCTGCCAAGTATTTCTTTAACACTTGGCTCCGTAGCTTGGGGAGGGGGACTAATTTAGGGCAGGCATTCAGGCTAGTAGCTTCAGCTGGGACGTGATCCACTGGGTGCAGCCCAGCCTCCTGCAGCCCCCAGGTGTACGAAGAAGGGGACAGGAAATGGACCTCCTCCTTGCTGGCAGACCTTGGCATGGCCCAGCCTCTACCCTTGGCCTCCCTGGCCAGCGTCCTCTGGCTGCACCCATGACAACTGCAGAGTCTGGAGGGGGTTACGCTCAGCCAAGCCTCTGTCACAGTCAGGCGATTCAGCAACACCCTTTGGCTGGTTTCCTTAGAGCCCTGCATGGGACTCCTGCAAGCCCTTCGACCAAAGTTCCTATGGACCCACACCCAGAACAAGCACACAACCCACCAGCTGGCTCTTGCACTCTGCTTCTGCACCAGAAACCCTTCATTCTACCAGTATTTTTACAGTTAACTTCTTTAGTTTTAATATTGCATTTTATCCTGCACCACTGCTATGTGCTAATTTCTTCCAATTATTGTGGTTTTATGTTTTTTTCCCTTTCTTGCCTGTGTGCTTTTAACTTTTGTTAACTGCCCAGGGAGCCTTGGCTATAGGAGGGTATAAAAAGGGAAATTTCTGGATGCTGAGCTGGCTTTGCTGTGGACCCCGTGAACCACGTCTGTCATCCAATACACTGCCTCTTGCTTGACTCCAGCCCTCCATGCAGAACTGGCCAGAGAACGTCCACCCATGCCTGTGCACTACTGAAGAACAGGCCTGTCCTCCTTTTGTAGCAAACCACCTCCTTCCTACTGGGCTGAGAAAGATCCTTCCTGTTTACTGCTTCCTCTGTTTCCTTCTGCCTCTGCTGCAGTCTTCCTTATGGCTACCTTTGGATGGCAAGTCCCTTGGAACAGCGACTGCCTTCCTGCCCTCTACGAAGTGTCATGCTGGGAGGAAAGAGGCTGCAGGTCCTCATCCCACTCAAGACCTGACCAACGGGGCTGTCAGTGGAGTACGCAGGGAAAGGACGATGCCATGGCTACACAGCGGGCTCGCCTGCGAAGGAGTCATGCTCTCCACAGCAGGCCCCCTCCCCATGAGCCAGTGGAGCGCCAGACCCTGCCCAACAGGCATCCAGAGGAGAGGAGAGCCTTGCGCCAGCCCCTTCCTTGCCACTGACCTGCACCAGCCATTCCGACTCCTCCAGGGAGCGCAGGTAGGTCAAGCCAGGCTCCATGGAGGGGCTGCTGGGCACACAGGCCTTCATCAGCTTCTTGAAGCTGGCCTTGACCTGTCGTGCGTCAAACACCTCGATGGGCACCAGTTCCCAGTGCTGCAGAGGGTCAGGCTTCACACCCTGACGAGAAGGAAGAAGTCATTCAAGGAGCAGCCGAGGGTACGCAGCACCCCTCCGCTGAGCACAGGATGGGCAGGGGGAGGGCACCCCCAGCCCCCGAGCACCATACCCGCAGCTGAGATTTGTCGCCAATGATGTAGAGTGATGCCCGGTGCTGGCGCAAGAAGCTGGCCTCAGAGGGGGACCCGTTGGGCTGCGTGCCGAGCAGCTCTTTCCCAGCCAAGCGAGATCCAATCTCCGCATTGAGAGCATAGCTGCTCAGGCGCCCGCTGGCTCGGATGCTTCCCCATTTGCCTGCAAGGGAGATGTGCTCAGATGGTGGGGCACAAGTCCTGACACCCACTTCTGGGCTGGCCTCTGGCCGGGGGACTGCTGCCTCCCACTCGAGCTAAGCCCTCCCTCTGGCTCCGGGCCACAGGCTGGATCAACAGCCCCAGGTTGACTCACACCGAGGTGGACACCCAGGCCAGCCAATCTTACCAAGGAGGGACTGGCAGGCACTCCAAGCCAGGCGGAGCATGCAGTAAGGCTGCTTAGTGGTTAGCGCAGAGTGGCATGCTAGCCAGGCTGCCTGACTGCTCGGGCAACCATAAGGGAGTTAGTGTGTGAATGTCACGTCATGGGAATTAATGTCCTACAGAGTACCTCGGGGGGAGCCACGTCCCTTTGCTGCCATGCTCTTGGGGCTGGAGAGGGTGACTACCCTAGCTCTGTGACCTGGGGCTGAGAGAGGACAGGATGAAAGGCAACTCAGCAAGTGATGGGAGAGAAGAGGGGTGGAGATGGTATGGCAGATGGTCGCTTCCTGTCATGGGGAGGGGTGGGCTGACGATGGGCAGACAAGATGGGTGGACAAAGCCATAAGGATCCCTGGGAGTCCCACTTCCACCTGGTTCCTCCATGGAAGCCCTGCCCTGCCCAGCTGATCCCCTGGGAAGCAGAGACTAAGCGGCTGCTCTGCTCTACAAGCTGCTCACACGTCTCACCTGCACGGCTCATCGGGCCGGCCCCTTCGTCCTTCCCTCCCATCACCTGCTTCATAAGAGATCCCAGCTTGGGTTGCCGCTTCTCAGAAGAATCTGCAGCACCAACAGAAGGTGGACACGTGCCAGAAGGCAGGAACCCAAACACTCCCACTGGCTCCGACTGTGTCCAGCAGGGACAAGCCATGTGCTACTCTCCCCCCAGTCTTGATGGGAGAGCAGAGACCCATGATCTGAACCCCACCCCACCCAAACAGGGCAGCC
The DNA here is from genome assembly GCA_023646645.1 of Varanus salvator macromaculatus. NCBI lineage: Eukaryota > Metazoa > Chordata > Lepidosauria > Squamata > Varanidae > Varanus > Varanus salvator. The sequence continues at coordinate 86,729,109 of JAIXND010000754.1, forward strand.
CTGGGTCGCCAGCCAGTCCCAGAAGTCCGCCCACTGCCCTGGCCAGGCCTACTTCTCTAGAATGGCTCTTCACACAGACAATGAATGGAGGTGGAGACACGCTGAGCAAATGGCAAAGGACAACTGGAGCAGTTCTGCAAGCCGGGTGGGAACAGCACGCGACTCACCTCCTCCTGGGCCCAGGTGGCCCAACCAGGCACCACTCCGCAGTGCCGTAGGGCCAGCCCCACCCCCCAGGCTGGACCCCAGTGGCCCCGTACCTGAGCTGCTCATGTGGGCAGAGGTGAAGCCGCTGAGGGTGTTACGGCCGCTGGCGTCAGCGTGGTGGGGCATGGCGTTAACCACTGCCTGCAGGTACTTCTCCTGCTCCAGGCTGGCAGAATCTGCCTGCGAGGGACCTGCGGGGAGAGGCACAGGGGCGCTCACATGCCACGCTGGGGTGGCAGGCTGTGGGGCAGGGGTGGCCCAGGGCAGCCCAAAGGGATCCTACCTCCAGTGGCAGGAGTGTTCTGAGACTTGAATAGGCCCACCACACCCTTGCCATGCAGGCCGCCTGATCTCAGCAGCACTGCCTTGGTGCGTGAGTTCCGCCAGCAGACGACGGGGAAGCGGTTCTGGCGGTAGCAGCGAGAGATTCGCTGGATGGTGTTGTCGGGAATGCTCTGCGGGACGATAAGCAGCCCTGGGTAGCTGTGGGGAGGCAAAGCAGGGGCTGTAGCCACAGAGCAGGCATGTGGGAAAGCAGTGGGAAGACACACAGGCCCCCAGTGAAATTCTCCAGGAGAGGAGAAGCCCTGGACCTTCTCCTGGGAGGCACAAGGAAGCTGTCTCAGCCACAACTCTTTCCTTACAGAAAACAAGGCAACTTTACGATTAACCCACAGAAAGCAACTACATGCTTGGCTTCAGCACCAAAGTGGCTGGCGATCCACAATGACCAATGTAAAAATATCATCTACAACAAAACAAAGTTAAACTGGAGAGACAAGCAGCAGCTGCTGCCACCACCAACTGTTTTCCTTGGCTCCTGAAAGGACAGAAACATCAAGAGCACCATGTGAACGTCTCTGGTGAAGGTGCCATCAGGGAGCATTCCATTCAAGAGGCTGCAAGCGAGGACCTGGCCAGCAGCAGGGACCAGATGCTCCACAGAGGCCGCTCCACGCGCAAGGCCCTGCAGGAATCCCACTGGGAGGCGTCCAGAGCATGGGTCACAGTGGCTGGGCTGTCCCTACCAGAACAAAGGGTGCAGCCAGCACACCAGCAAGTGGAGGTGGGAGGTGTGGGGAGCCTTTTGGACGGAACGGTGTGCAAAGAAGTGGCATGGCTGTTGTATCCTGTGTTTTTTCCTTCCAAGAAACTCAAACAACAGAGGAAGCCCACGTGGCTCCACAAAAAGTGACAGCCTGAAAGAAAAAGGACATATACAGGAAGTGGAAGTAGGGCAATGTCACGAAGGAAGAATATGAACAAATAGCAAGGAATTGCAGGAATAGCATCGGGAAGGCTAAAGCAGGAAATGAACTGATGCTAAGCACAACAAGAAAGCCTTCTTCAGACACATCCAGAACAAAAGACATGAGAAAGAGAAGGGTGTCCAGCTGCTTAAAGTGGATGGAAGAGTGATAACAGATGACAAGGAAAGGGCAGAGGTGGGCAATTCCTACTTTGCCTCAGTCTTCTCCCACAAGGAAATCTACAACCAAGTGGAAGTACAAGCTGAATGTGAGGGATAGCAGCCCAAGAATGATAGACAAACGCTCAAGGAATACCAAATGGAATAAACACGTTCAAACCTCTAGGGGCCAATGAACTCCATCCCTGAGTAATAAGAGAGCTAGTGGAGGAACTCTCAGTACCACTGGCTATTATCTTTGATAAAACTTGGAAAATAGGAGAAGTGACAGACAACTGGAGAAGAGCTAACATTGTCCCTATCTTCAAAAAGAGGAAAAAAGATAAACCTGGGAACTACAATTTTTTACAGTCTGACATCAATCCCTGTAAAAAATTGGCAGCATCTGGAAGAAAATGCAGTGTTTAATAGAAGCCAGCATGGCTTTATCAAAAATAAATCCTGTCAGACTTATTTAATCTCATTTTTTTACTGGGTAACCTCCCAAACGGATAGAAGGAACATAATCTACCTCAACTTCAGTAAAGCTTTGGGCATAGTGCCCCACAACATTCTGAAAAGCAAATTAGCAAAAACTGGACTACACAGAAAGCTGTTGGGTAGATCCAAAATTGGCTGCTAAATTGGACCCAAAGATTGCTTATCAGTGGCACCTTCTCAAACTGGTGGGAGGTAACGAGTGGGGGGGGGGGCGCAGGGCTCAGTCCCAGGCCCGGTGCTCTTCAGCACTTTTATTAATGATTTAGAGGAGGAAGTACAAGGAAAGAGAATCAGATTAGAGGACGATACAAAACTGGGTGGAATAGCAAACTCCCTAGAAGTCAGAATGAAGAGCCAGGGTGACCTTGATGAACTTGAATGCTGGGCTGAAAGCAACAGAATGAGATTCAATAAGGACAAGTGCCAAGTCCTCCACCTGGGAAAGAGAAACCAAAGGCGTCGATACAGGATGGGGAACACGTGGCTCAACAGAACTGATAAAGAAAAAGACCTTGGAGTAATGGTTGACAATTACTAAATATGGGCCAATAATGCAATGTAGCTGTAATAAAGGGCAAAATGCTATTTTGGGATGCATTAGTAGAAGCATTACTTCCAAATCACAAAGTAGTTCCTTTGTACTCCTCACTAGTCAGACCACATCTAGAATACCATGTCCAGTTCTGGGCAGCAAGATTTCAGAAAGATGTCAGAAAAGTAGAAAGAGTCAAGAGGAAGGCAACAAAAATGATCCAGTGTGTGGAAACTTTGCCCTCTGAGAAATGGGCATGTTCAGGCTTGACAAGAGAAGAAACAGAGTGAATCAGAAGGGCCCTCCTGGGCCATCTAGGCTCCAGACGGCTCTGCTCATGACATGCCTACTATGTGCATGTCTAGCCTATCCTTGAACACCCTCACTGATAGGGCTTCAACCACCTCCCATGGAGGCCCATTCCATACCCTTGGGGTCCTAACTGTCAGAAAGCATGGGCCCGGCGGCCAGAGGGAGGGGGCTCCTGCCCGGCGCCACACCCACCTCCTGCAGATGGCATACATCCGGTTGACGGTCGAGATGCGGAAAGGCTCGTTCTTGGAGCGGGTGAGGCTGTTGCTCAGTGTGCCCAGCCCCAGGCGCTGGTAATCCCGACAGCAGGCTCGCTCCACCAAGTGGCTCATGGTCATCTTGTCTGAGGGCTTGATGGTGGTGGACGGAGTCAAGGTGCTTCTGTCCACTTCTTCAGACACTGCAGAGGCCAAGGCAGGGTTGGGCAAGGCGTTGGAAGCCCCTCACAGCCCTCCCCTCCAGGCAGGGGCGTTCCAGCTAGCCCACAGCCATAGCGGCACGAAGGGTGGCTCTACCTGAGATCTCATCCTCATCCTCTGGGAAGTGCTGCTGGCTTCCCCGGTGTTCCCAGGGAGGGGGAGTGTACTTTCTGCGTGTCACATACTGGCGGCCAATGGTCTTCTTGGCATTCTTCACCAGGTTCCTGGAGATGGTCCTAAAAGGAGAAGAGGAGCACTGATAGGTCAGTTCAACCACAGGGCTGAAGAGAGAACACCAGGTACTCTCCCTCTACGGACAGTGAAGGACCCTGACTGGTCCATCAGCACCTGGGCTCGTTGAGAGCAAACAGCACAAGAAAGGGGGCCTCTGGCACAAGGACCCGGTCCATGCGGTCCTGAGGTGCGAGACCAAGGCCCAGGTGAGGGGAAAGCACAGCTGTGAGAAGAGGAGGGGGAGGAGAAACTGTCTTCTTGGGGGGCAAGGTGAGGGCTAGGACAGTGGTCAGCAGGTGCAGCAGCCACCAAATGAGAGGCCCGCCTAGTTGCCCATCCTGCCCCGGGAGACACGGGCAACAACTAATGGCAGGTGAAGGAGCCACAAGGGTCAGCCCTCGGCTGCCACTCCCTGCCTCAAGGGCTCCCCTGGCCGGGGCAGCAGTGGGGTGCGGTGCACCCTGCTTCCCTCTGCGCCACAGGAGGATCATGGCGTGGCCAGGGAGGCCCAAAGGGGCCGTGGAGGCAGGGGGGCTGGCAGCCCAGCAGCCACCCACCGCAGGGGAGAAGCCCCTCGAGTGCTGCCTGGACACTGGCCACCCCTGCCCAGAACTGCCTCGTGTGCCTGCTCAAGAGGGCTCTGCGAGGCCTTCCTGGCCCAGTGCAAGCAGTGCTCCAGGGGCAGGGGGCATGTCTGCCCTCACCTGAGCGACGGGTTCTTCTCCTTGGCTTTGGGCTGCAGTGCGGGCTTGTTTGACTGGCCCACCGTGAAAGCGAAGGTGTCCGAGATGTGCTGTGGGTAGCGGAGCTTGCTGAGCTGCTTCCGGAAGGTCTCCACACTCTCAGAGGCAACCTCCTCATCAAAGGCAATGCGCAGCAACTGCAGAGCAGAGCAAGCTGTACTCAGGCCTTGCACCAGGCACCCAAGGCAGGCCCTGGCCACTGGCGGGCCAGCTGTGCCCCCCGCCCCAGAGCACCCGCTCTCAAAGCGGGGCACGGGGCAAGACACCCTCCTCTGGGGAGGCACAAGCCACGTGCGCGCACTCAACAGGCCTGCCACACCCCCACCAAAGCTCACCTGGAACGTGCAGGAGCGCAGCTGGAGCTGAGCACAGCCCTCCTGGATGAACTGGTCTACTTGTGCCAGCACTGGGATTTTCTCCTCTTTGGTCAGGGAGGCAACAGGAAAGGAACGGACCACCACTTGCTCGCCAACTGCAGAGGAAAGCAAAAGGGGTGCTCTGCTGCAGCCTAGACAGCAGCACAGCTGATGCGCAGCAGGGCCAGCCAGCCTCCTGCTGGAAAGCAGACTCTCCATGGAGACCCTGCAGCAAGGAGCTGCTCTGGAGAAGAACACTCTCTCCCAGAAGCTCTGAAGAGCTCTGCAGCCAAAGGGGCTCATCTCCTCCAGCGCTGGTTCCAGAAGGTCCATCAAGCAGAACAGGAGGACGAATCCCACACCCCCCTCCTGTGCCCAGCAGCTGCTACAGAGAAGTCTCTGGTGCGGAGGTGGCCCAGAGCCATGTGGGCTTGCAGCTGCTTCTCAGCCCCATAATCTGTCTAGTTTTCTTAGCGGAACTGTGTGCCACATGCCAGCCTGTACTTTGGCTTGTTCTGAAGAGCACTGGTCTTGTAAACCAGGGGTCGCGAGTTCATATCTCGCTGGGTATTGGGGAAGAAACTCAGGGAGCTGAAGGCCCAAGTGGCCTTCTCGTCAATCTTACCCGTCCGGGGATTTGGGACAGGAAGGGACAGGAGGGTCTCCGAGGTGAACGACTGGCTTAGGGTGTGGTGCCAGAAGGAACGCTTCGGATTCCTCGACCACGGCACTCGTTTTCTTGCCAATGGACTTCTGGCAAGGGATGGGTTACACCTCACGAGGATGGGGAAAAGGTCCTTTGGAGATGCTCTAGCGAGCTTCATCCGGAAGACTTTAAACTGAGCCAGTGGGGGGTGGGTTCAGGCCCCCCAGTAACATGTCTGCACTGGACAAGTGTGCAGGGAGGATCGGGGCTCTGGGAGCAGGGTTTTAGAGATACTGCAGGGACTGACAGGACTTCTACAGAGAGGGGCCAGGTACCAGGGAGGATGGGAGGAAGGAGGATGCTGGGCACTCCAAGGAAAGGAAGCAGTGGGAAGGAGTTGAGGTGCATGTACACCAATGCTAGGAGCATGGGTAATAAGCAGGAAGAGCTTGAAGCTCTCCTGGGAATAGGAGGATACGATCTGGTGGGAATCACAGAAACTTGGTGGGATGAAAGGCAAGTCTGGAATGTGAACATAGAAGGGTATCACCTTTTTAGAAAGGACAGGAAGGGAAAGAGAGGTGGGGGTGTGGCTTTATATGTCAGGGAAGGGATAGGATGCAGTGAGATAGAGTGCAGCACAGATGGGGATTCGGTAGAGGCAGTCTGGGTGAAACTTAGGGGTTTTGACAGAGAAAGAGACCTGACAGTGGGGGTATGTTATCGCCCTCCAGGTCAACTTGAGACCCTGGATGATGTCCTGACAGGCCAGATTCTAAGGATATCTCGGGGGAGAGACACAGTAATTATGGGAGATTTCAATCTCCCGGATATTACTTGGGAGACTCACTCGGCGGTGACAGCCAGGTCACGTCGCTTCCTAGAAGCTCTAGAGGGTGGGTTTTTCACACAGAGGGTCCGAGAGGCGACGAGGGGGGGAAACATCCTGGACTTGGTCTTGACCAATAGGGAGGAGCTGATAGATGAAGTACAGATTAGGGGAGCTCTGGATGCGAGTGATCACTCCATCCTTTGCTTTGAGATCAGAGGACTGGGGCCGTGCAGCAGGGCGAGCACTAGAAGCTGGGACTTCAAGAGGGCCAACTTTGGCCAACTGAAGGCCAGGCTGGGGAAAGTCTCCTGGGATAGGTTACTGGAAGGTAAGCGAGTTGAGGAGGGGTGGATGGCACTCAAAAGGGAGGTTTTGCAGGCGCAAGCCCTGACAATACCTCTAGTCAGTAAGGTGGGGAGGCGGAGGAGAGTGCCGCCATGGATGCGAAAGGAGGTGGTTAGGGGGATCAGACGAAAGAGGAACCTCCATAGGAAATGGGTACTGGGGGAAATAGACAAAAGGGTATACCGGGAGGAGGAGGCCCGTTGCAGAAGGATTCTTCGCAAGGCTAAGGCTGATTATGAGCTGAGACTTGCCAAGAATATCAAGAGCAACAAAAAGGGCTTCTTCCAGCATGTAAATAGGAAAAGGAAGGGGAGACAAGTGGTGGGACCACTAAATAAGGAGGAAGGAGATCCAGTGACTGACATGAGGGAACAGGCACAGATGCTAAATGACTATTTTGCCTCTGTGTTCTCCCCAAAGCAGGACGGGGGATATCCGTATAGGAGATTGGATGAGGCTGGGGACTTAGGGGCAGAGATTAGAGTCACCCCCCTTGAAGTCGAGGGGCTCCTCAGGGCATTGGACATTACAAAGGCGCCAGGCCCTGACGGGTTACACCCGAGAGTACTTAGAGAGTTGGCAGGGGTTCTCTCACGCCCGCTGGCCTCCATTTTTGAGGCCTCGTGGAGAACGGGTGAAGTTCCAGAGGACTGGAGGGTGGCATCGGTGGTCCCAATTTTCAAAAAGGGTAGTAGGAAGGACATGGGGAATTATAGACCGGTTAGCCTTACGTCCATTGTAGGAAAAACAATGGAAAGGCTCATAATAGAGAGAGATCTAGTGATGCTAGATAGGGAAGGGAGGCTGACAGCCACACAACATGGCTTCCGCAGAAACAGGTCCTGCCAGACAAACCTTGTGGAATTCTATGACAAGGTTTCGAGATGGCTGGATGGAGGGGACGCAGTGGATGTGGTATACCTGGATTTCAGCAAGGCCTTTGACAAAGTGCCCCATGATATCCTGGTGGAGAAACTGAGGAGTTTTGGGATACACCAAAGCACTGTCCGGTGGATTAGGGCATGGCTGACTGACCGAAAGCAGAAGGTAACCATTAGCGGGGAATCGTCGGGATGGCAGCCAGTGACAAGCGGGGTCCCCCAGGGCTCTGTCCTGGGGCCGATCCTGTTTAATCTTTTCATTAACGACATGGAAGAAGGGGTGAACAGTCTGCTTATCAAATTCGCAGACGACACTAAAACTGGAGCAGTGGCCACAACTGAGAAGCAGGTACTCCAGATCCAAAAGGATCTGGACAGACTATGGAAGTGGGCAGGAGACAACAGGATGGCGTTCAATGTGGAGAAGTGCAAGGTCTTGCACTTGGGGCATAGGAATAGCTGTCATAAGTACAGGTTAGGGGACAAGTGGCTGGAGAGCAGCACTTGTGAAAGGGACCTCGGGGTACTGGTTGACCGCAGGCTAAACATGAGTCAGCAGTGTGATGCGGTGGTCAAGAGGGCGAATGCCACCCTTGGTTGCATAGCCAGAAGTGTGGCTTCTAGATCAAGAGAGGTACTACTACCACTCTACATGACTCTGGTGCGCCCGCAACTGGAGTATTGTGTTCAGTTTTGGGCCCCTCATTACAGAAAGGATATAGCCAGGTTGGAGTCAGTGCAGCGTAGGGCCACAAGGATGGTGGCTGGTTTGCAGGGGATGGGGTATGAGGCGAGACTGAGGGAACTGGGTCTCTTCAGCCTGGAGAAGAGGAGACTCAGAGGGGATATGTTGGCAACATACAGGTATGTGAGGGGGTGTCACATGGAGATGGGGAGAGGCCTGTTCTCCCCTGCAGAGGAAGGCAGGACGCGCTCCAATGGAGCAAAGCTCAGGGAGCCAAGGTTCAATTTGGATGCCAGGAAGCACTTCCTGACAGTTAGGACCCCGAGGGCGTGGAATGGGCTTCCACGGGAGGTCGTTGAGGCCCCATCGGTGAGGGTGTTCAAAGATAGGCTGGACATGCACATGGTGGGCATGTCATGAGCGGAGCCGGCTGGTGCCGGAGGTCAGAATAGATGGCCCAGGAGGCCCCTTCTGACTCGCTCTGTTTCTATGTTTCTATGTTTCTATGAATCTCCCCCTCCTCAGCATCACGGAGACCCCAGTGAGTTCCAGCTTTACCTGCCTTGTCTCATACATTTCCTACGTGCCAGTCTGTTTCTGAAGCTAACCCCCCGCCCCCCCCCATCGTAGCCTATCCTCGCCAGAAAGTTACACCCTGCTCTTGGGACACCCTGCTGCACTTCCCCCCACAAAGCTGGTGCCCTTACCCAATGGGTCTGTGGGGGTGCCTTTGAAGATGATGCGGTAGGTGGTGAGGAAGATGGCCCCTTCAGCAGGAAGCAGGGGAGGCCCGCCGACATTCCCACCAGCAGCTTCCTGCCTGCCATCAGGCATCAGGTACACCCGCAGGCCGTCCATCACGCTTTCTTCTCCCAGCAGCAGGGCGGGCTGGAGAAGCTTGGGCTGCAAGCAGCAACATGGTGGCGCCTCTTAGGAGCACCTGGGGCAGCCCCAGCCCGGGTGGGCCACTCCGGACACCTCCGACCAGGGTAAGAGGCTGCCGCTGCCAATGCCCACCTCCCGCTTCAGGGCTCCCAGCCCTGCATACACCTAACAAAGGGGAAGGGGCTCTCACCTTCTGTATGGGAGGGAGCCTCTTGCTCTCCCTGTGCACGGCATCCAAGGTCTCAATGTGCATCTGGACAATGTCTGGGAAGAGGGGGAGGCAGTGTCAGCAGCCCCGCATGCCCCTCCAGAGTAAGCCCCTCCCGCCAAGCACGCTCCCTGAGCATCCTGCACGGATAAGCACACACACCTGGGATCATGACATGCAGCCCCTTGAGGTGTTCGTTGGTGACCCCACTCTCTGTGCAGACTTTGTCCACAAAGCGGTTGATGAACCGGACTACGTAGTTCGCCACGTCAGAGCTTTCGGCATCCTCAAAGCCACTCTCAGTGTCATAACTGTCAGCCACACTGCCGGCGATACTGGCAAAGGTGCAAGAGGCCTGAGCGCCCCTCAGGTTTGAAGCACCCCCACAAAACACCTGTTCCCCCAGCTGGGAAGCAGCAGCTGCTGCCGCTGGCCGTGCATGCAGCTGGGGCCTGGCCCTTCTCTCCTGCAGCAGGCAGGCAGCAGTGGCTCCAGCACAGGCACTGAAGCGGGAGACCCACACCCTCCGCAGTTCGGCCCCAGTCCAGCTACCTGTTTGTGATGAAGCTATTGCTGACACTCTCCGCATCTCCGAGGCCCGAGCCTCGCAGGAGACGGTTCTTGCTGGTGTCCAGGGGCAGCAAGAGGTAGCTCATGCGGTTGGCGTAGTGAATCGCCTGGCTGAAGACGGTGCTCTCTTCCTTCTGGATCAATTCCTGCTGCTTCTCACAACTCATGGTGGGCCAGAGGCGGCACTGCCCGGCTGCAATCTCCAGGGCCGACTCCTCCTCCTCCCCCTCCTCCAGCGGTGCACGCTCAGCCACCTGGTGGGCCAGAGGAGGATCAGCCTTCCACAGAAAAGGCCCGGAAGCCCTGGGCCACTCCTCCCCAGGCAGGAGGGCCAAGCGCCTGCCTTTCTGCTCATGGCTGACAGGCGCCTGCCTCGTCTTACCTGGTCCACATGGTTCTCCTCACCGGACTCCAAGTAAAGGGCCCGGATGTGGTTCTGCACATCACAGTAGAACATGGCCTCCCAGAACTGGAGGTTGGTCCAGACCAGGTGCTCCTGCACGCAGCTATAGGCAAACTGGGTGACGCCAGGACTGAGTTTCTGGTGCAGGAAAAAGAGCAAGTGGAGGGAAGTCCCCCGCTTCGTTTTTGTTTTGGGACCTGTCATCACAGCCCCACAGCCTCCCATCCCGGAGCAGCTGGGCTCCTCAGCAACTCCCAAGGTGCAAACAGGGCTGGCAAGATGATCCTCAGACACCTGGGCAGCAGGCGGAGTGCTGTGAGCTACTTACACGGCAGAATGCGGTGACCAGTGGCAAAAGTGCGGCCGCAACTCCATGCTCATCCGTAGCACTGCAGTCCTGCGGGCGAGTGAGGAGGTGGCCAGTGAGGATGGCAGAGGCTGGCGGCGAGCCACCCCAAAGAGCCCCGAGATGCCGCTCCCACTCCCACCCCCGCCCACGCCCCCGGCCTCAAACCTGCAAACAGCAGTTCATCATGCGGACAATGAAGTCGAACTGCTGGTGGTCCAGCATGGCTCTGTTCTGCTGCACGTGCAGATTCAGCTCCTGTGTCAGGCAGTGCCGAGCAGCCCGACTCTTCATGGCTCGGAGTACCGCAGGGAGTAGCTGCAAGAGGTTAGGTACGAAGCTCAGCAGTGGGAGAGCGGCATGTGGGCCACCGAAGAACCACCACAAGCTGGGGGTTACATGAGCAGAGCCGGAGACTAGATGGCCTGGGAGGCCCCTTCTGACTCGCCTGTTTCTAAGTCTCGAGTTAAAAGGATGGGACGGAAGGGAGTTCCTTCCCTGCAAGATCAAGGGCAGGCCAAAGAGGCACCACGTGTGGCCTTCCCTCAGGACATAGAAACAGAGCGAGTCAGAAGGGGCCTCCCGGGCCATCTAGTCTGACCTCGGGCACCAGCCGGCTCCACTCACGACATGCCCACCATGTGGACGTCCAGCCTATCCTTGAACACCCGCACCGATGGGGTCTCAACTACCTCCCGTGAAAGCCCATTCAACGCCCTCGGGGTCCTAACTCTCAGAAAGTGCTTCCTGGCATCTAAATGGAACCTGGGTTCCCTGAGCTTTGCTCTGTTGGGAGCGTGTCCTGCCTTCCTCTGCAGGGGAGAACAGGTCTCTACCCATCTCCGTGTGACATCCCCTCACATACCTGTATGTCACCAACATATCCCCTCTGAGTCTCCTCTTCTCCAGGCTGAAGAGACCCAGTTTCCTCAGTCTCGCCTCATATCCCATCCCCTGCAAACCAGCCACCAACCTTGTGGCCCTACGCTGCACTGACTCTGACCTGGCTATATCCTTTCTGTAATGAGGGGCCCAAAACTGAGCACAATGCTCCAGTTGCAGGCGCACCAGAGTTGTGTAGAGTTGCAGTAATACCTCTCTCGATCCAGAAGCCACACTACTGGCTATGCAACCAAGGGTGGCGTTCGCCCTCTTGACCACTGCATCACACTGCTGACTCATGTTTAGCCTGCAGTCAACCAGTACTCCGAGGTCCCTTTCACAAGTGCTGCTCTCCAGCCACTTGTCACCTAACCTGTACTTATGTCACCTATTCCGATGCCCCAAGTGCAAGATCTTGCACTTATCCACATTGAACGCCATTCTGTTGTCTCCTGCCCACTTCCATAGTCTGTCCAGATCCTTTTGGATCTGGAGTACCTGCTCCTCAGTTGTGGCCACTGCTCCAGTTTTAGTGTCATCTGCGAATTTGATCAGCAGACTGTTCACCCCTTCTTCCATGTCATTTATGAAAAGATTAAACAGGATCAGCCCCAGGACAGAGCCCTGGGGGATCCCGCTTGTCACTGGCCGCCATCCCGATGATTCCCCGCTAATGGTTACCTTCTGCTTTCGGTCAGTCAACCATGCCCTAATCCACCGGACAGTGCTTTGGTCTATCCCAAAACTCCTCAGTTTCTCCACCAGGATATCATGGGGCACTTTGTCAAAGGCCTTGCTGAAATCCAGGTATACCACATCCACTGCATCCCCTCCATCTAGCCATCTCGAAACCTTGTCATAGAATTCCACAAGGTTTGTCTGGCAGGACCTGTTTTTGTGGAAGCCGTGTTGTGCGGCTGTCAGCCTCCCTTCCCTATCTAGCATCACTAGAACTCTCTCTATTATGAGCCTTTCCATTGTTTTTCCTACAATGGACAGAAGGCTAACCGGTCTATAATTCCCCATGTCCTTCCTACTACCCTTTTTGAAAATTGGGACCACTGATGCCACCCTCCACCTCTGGAACTTCACCTGTTCTCCACAAGGCCTCAAAAATGGAGACCAGCGGGCGTGAGAGAACCCCTGCCAACTCTCTAAGTACTCTCGGGTATAACTTGTCAGGGCCTGGCGACTTTGTAATGTCCAATGCCCTGAGGAGCCCCTCGACTTCAAGGGGGGTGCCTCTAATCTGTGCCCCTAAGTCCCCAGCCTCATCTAATCTCCTATGCGGATATTCCCCGTCCTGCTTTGGGGAGAGCACAGAGGCAAAATAGTCATTTAGCAAAATAGTCATTTAGTACTATTTTAGGACATCCAATGAGATCCATGCAAAGTGACAGGACAAGTCCATGCACTAAGCACAGACCTTTGCATTAAGCATACAGTAGAGAGAGACTTGCTTTTTAATTTCCTAAACCGCAGCTTGGCTACAACTCTCATGGTCATAAAGGAAGTCTGGGAGGGGCTCAGGCATGCCTGGTGCAGCCAGCCAGCAGACCGGGGCAGAGGGAGGCCTCTCTGGAGGTGCTCCAAACAAAATTCAGAGAGATGTTATGTAAAATAAGCTGAAGTAATAAGATCTGTTTAGCTTTGATACTTTCCACAGGCTGCCATCCTCATGCTTCCTGATACTCTCCCTCTTTAATTAGTCAGGCAGGCAAGACTCACCGGAGAAACACTCATGATAGGGAAAGCCAAAGGCAGAAGGGAAGCCTCAAAATGAGCAGCATGGCCTCTCTAAAGAAAGCCACAGCCCCCAGCATGGAAGAGTTGAACAGAGCTGTCATGGGCAGGACATTCAGAGAGGTGCCATAAGTGGAGACAACTTGATGGCACATCACAACAGACAAATTAGTGAGCGGTTAGTAAAGGAGCCTGACAGAGGCAGGGAAATGCTAACTCTCAACATAACAAAGACATTTTGTCTGCAACTGCTGCCCCTCCAGGGAGGGTATTCAAGGCTCATGCATGTTTTCAGAACCAGCAGGCCCTATGAAGGGTTGCCCTGACAGAAAGTCTGGGAACTTCAGACACTGCCATCACCGCTGTGCTTCTCTGGTGGATACAAGGAGCCGATATTTTTAGCCAGTTTTGTTTCCAAAACCTCAGTTCAAGTGCTTCTCTATAAAACCCAGCACAACCTGGGCCTACATGCCTTCTGATACCAGGCATGGGAAACCTCAGCCAGGTGGCTTCTTCTCCAGGCAGGGAGCGTCTCTCACCATGTAACAAGGAAACACTCTTATTTCCTGTCAGCTCCTGTTCTGAAATGAGTTTGCATCTGTTGGATACCAACAAAAAGAAATACCCCCTTCTCAGCTAATCTGCGCAGATCATTTGAAAAGGGAAGAGGTGGAAATGGGGGCTAGGTGGGAGGAGAGCTGGACACACCACCTGACGGCATGTGACCTACGTGAGTCTCTTGGGTGCAATTCAGCCCTCTGCCTCAAACAGATTCTCCACCTTGCTTTGCAGCATCTCCACATACTAGACTTAGAACATAGAAACAGAGTAAGTTGGAAGGGGCCTCCCAGGCCATCTAGTCTGATCCCTGGCTCCAGCCAGCTCCACTCATGACATGCCTACCATGTACATGCCCACTTAATTTTAATCATCTTCTCACACCTCCTCCAATTTTTTTCTGCTATTGCCCTGAGCACCGACACAGCATCTAGTAGTGGGTTTTGTAGAGAAATGACAAATATACAGCACTTTCTTGAATTCTATTTCCAGTTTTGCATGATTAAATACCACCTCTATTTTATGAGTTATGGGAAAAGGGTTAGTGACAGAGTCTTAATACATGTGCATGTTTTATATCATCATCATATTATAGTCTTCTGTTCTAAATAATATTTTCCTGTTTTGGTCAACTTGAAAATGTAACTCAGCTTTCAACAATGAAGACTTTTGAGATCTTTTGCCTCCCCACCAGCCAAATGGCTGAAAAGCACCTGGGGTCTCACCTTTTTGGCCTCCAGCATCTTGCCCTCAAAGACGTAGGAGATGCAGTTCCTGACCACCTCCAGTCGGCGGGCACTGTTGGCTAGCACAACTCCATTGCGCTCCATAAGAACCCCTGCAGCGGGGCGGGGGAGGGGAGGAGAAATGCCCATCACGACCTGACCCGTGGAAGGCTAACCTTCGCCCAACCACTCCTCCTGGGCAGGCCCTCAGTGAACCACACTGGAACAAAACAGAACGCACTGCCTGCCAGCCTAGATGGGAGAGCCAAGGAGATACGATGTGCTGGGGGTATCAGCAGGGCAACGGCCAACACCCCGGTGGAAGCAGGCTGCCAGGGTGCAGCACCCATGGGCATCCCTGCCTCACTGGCCACTGGATTCGGCAAGCCAACTGGGCAAGCAGGAGTACGGCACACCAAAGCAGAGAGAGCCCCCCACCCTGGGCTTGTGCCAGCTACTCCCTTCCTGAGCCAAGAGTCCTCGCCTCAAGGTCTTCCAGGTCAAGCAAGGCAGGAAGAGTGCGGCGTCCCTGCATCCAACTCAAGAGCACCCTGAGGTGGGGAAGTTGTTCTTTCATACTCAAGAGACCAGCTGCCTCCAGGAGGTCCGCCAGTGGAACAGACAAAACCAGTTGGAGACCAAAGCGAGATTAAGGCAATGGTACCCACAGTAGGAGCAGCACCACCAGCAGAGGTAAGAGACACACAGAGCGTACCCAGCAGAGGCCCCGAAGGAACCATGCACTTCTTCTCCACCTTCACAGCAGGAGGGGCTGTCTGCAGCTTGGCTGTGGCCTGGTCGATGATCCATTGGATGGTCCCCTCATCCAAATGGGGGAAAGGCCTCTGGTGCAAGCGCAGGTGGCAGCCTTCCGTGGGCTTCTGAACTTTGTGCATGGTCACAGCAGGGTAGGGGTTCTCCTGCTCCAACAAAGCCAAGCACAGAATCACAGAGCTGGAAGGACCTGGGAGGTCATTGAGTCCAACCCCAACACCAAGATCTGCAGCACAGGATGCAACCACAGCATTCCTAACAAACAGCACCCAGCGATCATGGAAATGTTTCAAATCAAGGAGGACCCACCTCCTCACAAGGCAGACTGTCCCACTGTCAAACTGCTCTTACCACTCGGAAGTGCCCCTTCCCCTGAAACTTCTACCCATTGGCTCTAGTCCTGACTTCTGGAGCATCAGAGAGCAGCTCTGCGCTATCTTCTGCAAGGCAGTCCTTCAGAAAGCTGAAGCTATCAGAAAGCTATTGTCCCCTGAACCTCATTTTCTTTAGCTGAAATGGACCCCAGCTGTTCAGCCATTTGGCAGAAGATCTTGGTTCCAGATCCCTCACATTCCTGGTTGCTCTTTTCTGTCCTTCCTAAAATGGGGTATCCAGTAGTGGACAGTGTACTCCAGATGTGGCCGGACTAATACAAAATATAGTGGAACTATTCATTTCTGTGATCTGGACACTCCGCTTCTGCTAATGGAAACCTAGCAGAACTTTCTCAGCTGCCATATGTCTTTGTTACTTCATTGACGTGCAGCCAATAAGGAGCACTAGTTGTTCACCTATGAAGAATTTACATTTTTCCTGATGACCAAACAACAAGGCTTAGTTACTTAGCATTTTATCAGAGAGATCTAAGAGGGTCACAAATATAAATAGTTTCAAGAAGGTCAGAATTTGTAAAGATAAGCCTGGAGCCACAGAATCATAGAATAGCAGAGATGGAAGGGGCCATTGGGTCCAACCCCTGCTGCTGCAGGACATCAATTTACACCAATCCACTCAGATGGCTGTTCAGTTGCTTTCTGAATGTCTCTAGTGTGGGAGAGCCCCCACCTCTCTGGGCAGCTGGTTCCACTGTCTTATTGCTCTGACAGTGAGGAAGCTTTTCCTGATGTCCAACCTGAATCTGGGTTGTCGAAACTTGACTTGATCATTCCATGCCCTACACTCTGGCATCAGCAAGAAGAGATCTTGACCTCCTTCTTTGTGACAACCTTTGAGGCACTTATAGAGGGATATCATGTCCCCCCTCAGCCTTCTCTTCCCAAGGCTGAACATGCCCAGTTCTCTCAATCTCTTCTCAGAGGGCAGCATTTCCAAGTCCTGGATCATTTTTGTTGCCCTCCTCTAGAACCTTTCTAATTTTCCTGCATCTTTCTTAAATCTTAAAGGCAGGTATTTTCACACCAGATGTCCTAAAAAGAAGTGTACATATTCAAAAATAACTGGATGTTTTCTGTTGTGATGCTTTCTGTCACTAAACAGAGAGCCAGTGTGGTGTAGTGGTTAAGAGCATGGGACTGGAACTCAGAGGATCTGGGTTCTAGTCCCCGCTCGGCCATGGAGCCAACTGGGTGACTTTGGGCCAGTCACAGACTCTCAGCCCAACCTACCTCACAGGGTTGTTGTTGTGGGGATAAGATGGAGGAGGAGATGTAAGCTGCCTTGAGCCCTTTGTAGGAAAAAGGCAGGATATAAATCCAAAAATAAATAAAATAAATAAAAATAAACAGTGCAAAAAGCTAAGCATGTAAATTCAGTCTGTATGATGACTGTAGCAGCTGGTCCCAACAGGAAATGGGCTCACTCTCTATTGTTAGTGTGCACTTACAATAAAGGGTCCTTTTTTATATACTATTACTTGGTGTTGCCTGTCTCTCTCATGGTTAGGCAATGAGCAAGATGGCCTTCTTTTTTTGTCCACAATAGCACCCCAGATGGGACTGATCTGAATCTCTGAATCAGGGCCATCAAGTTGGCTCTGCAGCAATACAGCACGCAATCTTTGTTCAAGGCAGCCAGGACCGTGTGCTGGCAGTAACATGTTGCCCATGTGACCAGCTCTTGCCCCAAAAAAACTCTTGTATGAATAATGTCACATACCCCTCAAGTAGGTTGGTAAGATGTCTCCGTGTTTATTTGTCTGTTCTATGTATGTGTGTATGCGTCACCTACAGTAGCCTAAACATTTCCATCCTGGGGTGAGCTTGCCTCCCACTGCTGAGCAGGCCGGGCTCTGGCATGTGCAGGACCCTCCCAAGAAGCACACTCCCACGCTGGCAGTGGACTGAGGAGCACCGTGCCGAGACGGAGGAAGAACGGTCTGTCCTCCCTGTGTAGGACAGGAGGTCCCCGCTGCTGGCGAGGGGTCCGAGTACTCCCCGCCCTGGGAACCCAGAGGGGCTCAGGTGGCCACCCCAGCACAAACATACATTTTTGTACAGCTGCTCTGCTAGTTCCTTGATGTGCCAAAGCACCCTGGCCTTGTTGCCTTCATCTGCTTGCATCCGGGTCGCTTCATTGGCCACCAGCTAAGAGAAAGGAGGCGAAGAGGGTGAAAAGGCAGAGTCAGGCTTTCCTCCCACGCACAGAATGCTGGGACCGAGCAGATCTCCTCAAGGAGCACCTCACCTCATCAAATAGGTCTGTATCCCGGTATGGGGGTCCCCTCTCTGTCACAAACCCAGCAAAGGCCATGCCCTCCAGCACCTTTGGAAGGAAGTCATCTTCCACCAGGCCCCTCTGCCCAAGAAAGGCTGCCTAAATCAAAATAGGAGACCACAGTCAGCAAAACAAGCTCCCCGTGCAAGGATACACGCCCCACACTGTCTCTGTATTGAAGTGTGTGTGTCAGTGGGCAAATCCCTTTGGGATGGGCTGTAAGCGGGGTTTCCCCAGAGTCCAGAGGCAACCGAGCAAAGATGCTGGAAGAAAGGCTAAAAACCATCAAACCACGGCACTCCTCCAAGCTGCAGACAGACACAGGGTGCTTATCTGCAACAACGGCATATGCCACAACTACCCCCGCTGTGCTATCCATACTCCTGGAAGAGAAGCAGTTCCATCTAACTAAAGGTCTTTGCGAAGTGGCCAAGTGATCAAGCAGCCCAAAGACGAAGAGGACCTCTGAGCAGCCCCATTCCCTAAGCCCAGGAGAGGGCAGAAGAGCCCAGGGAGGAAACCGTCCAGGCAGCTCATGCATTCCCCACCCCTCCTGCTGTAGGTCCAACAGCAAAGGCCTCCCTGGCCTGGCAAGATCCCATCTTGCCACAGACATGGACTGGGACACGGGGAGCCTGAGTCAGATTTCCTACCTCCCGAGCCTGTCTTCATGGGCATGTTATTTTTGTATCAGTGCAGGCACGTGCGCGCGCACGCGCGCGCACACACACACACAGAGTTTAGGATGTGATTGTGGTATCTTAACCGTTGCAAGCAGCTTATCAGTTCTTGTTGGAAAAGTAGGATATAACTCTTTTAAATAATATTTATGTTTCAAAAAGGGAACATCCAAGACCGTTAAAAGCCCCCCCCCCCCGGGTGATGAGCCCACAGCAGCTGGGCCTGCATCGTTCTGCCACCTCATCCCAGCCTCACCTTGTGAAAGCGAATGACTGGCTCTGGGTGGATCCGGATGATATGCAAGCACCATCGGTAGCCCTGGAGCAACTGTGCAAATAGGCGGAGGAAGACGGCACGGATCTCCTTGTCCTGCAGCCAAGAAGGAAGCATCAAGCACCAGCAGGTGGCTGAGGACAAACCTGAGCTCTGGGGCACCAGCTACAGTCTCTGTGACGCCTCCCTCCTCTCCAGGGAGGATGCGGGCTTTCTCTGCAGCCTCTGCCAGCATTTCTAGCTACAGGAGCACTGTGTGCACTTCTCTGCTGGGAATCAGGGGAAGAAACTCCACCGAGCCGAAAGGTTAAGTTCCTTTGTCTAAAGACAACCTGGTCTCTCTCAACAGCACAAGGCATCTACCCAAGTGTGTTCCTTAGGGAAATCAGAGCATTGCTGGCTAGTGAGAAATTCTATTGTCTCTAAGCCATTAATAATTTCACAAACCACTCTTTTCTCTTTCCTCTGAACTGAGAAGCTCCACTGTGTTCCCAGAAGCTTGGCAGGGCCACACTCAAAAGAAGGTCCTCTGTGCCAAGCATCCAAAAAGGCCGCATCCTCCTGAGGCCTGCACCTGAGATTCTCTTTACATTGCCACAGCTGAACTGGCCATTGGTCGTCTCCTTTGCTTCATTTACTACAGGCCGATCTTTTTTCCTTGATATTGCTTCTTCTAAAAGCTGAGGCGTGCCCCAGATGCCTAGCAAGGAATTCATTCAACCTTCTTTCTTCTTCGGCCACCTGGGCAAACCTTACTAGAAAGTCACAGGGGGCATTGGATGAGAACAGATGACGATTCATGCTGGATCAGACTCCAGGTCCATCTAGTTCAACATTCTGTTCCCACAGTGGTCAGTCAGCGAACTTTAGGGTGCTTACAAGTAAGGGGAGTACAACAGCACCCTCCTGCTCATGGGCCAATCATCTCTGATACTGGAGGGAGCACAGAGCAGCCTTGGATAGCCTTCTCCTCCAGGAATCTGCCCAATATTCCTATAAATTGGAAGCCCTCACTCCATCTTGTGAAAGTGAATTCTGTGTGGAGAAGTCTTCCCTTTCTGGAATCTCCCACCCATAAGCTTCTTGGGACTATCCCTGTGGGTCCTGCTCTTCTGGGAGAGGGGAAAGCTTCTCATCTGCTTCCTTCACACCAGGCATGACTCTCTCCCTCTCCATCATGTCCCTTCTTACTCCCCATTTTTCAAGGCTAAAAAGTCCTGGTTAGCCACTAGAGGCTCAGGTCCCATTGCTCTGTGCGTGAAATTCGGACCCCCCCTTCCCATCCCCCAGCTAATTCTTAAGGTAAGTTCTTCATGTGTGGTTGCTTATTTATGGCTTTTGTCTCTTAAATGTTTGTAAAGGACTTTGGTCAGTTCCACAAAGGCAGCACAGAAAGGCAATGAAAGGAAGCAAAAAAGACATTCCGCGTGAAGGCCCTTTCTCCCTCTTTGGAGATTTTGCATATACCGCCCGGAGGAATTTGGGCTTCCACAAATTTTGTTCCCTGGCCTGCTGGGCAAGATTGTTTACAACTATATTAGAAGGCTCCTGCCCAACAGAGATTCTCTGGGAGCCCCGTAAGTCTGCTTTGGTGACTTTAGTGAAGGGCTTCCTTTTGTGGAAGTAAATTGCACAGCTTAGCTAAGTTCTATGTGAAGAAGTCCTTCCTTTCATCTGGACTGAATCTTCCACCAATCAGCTTGGTGGGATGGAATGACTCCTTCCATTAGAGTATGAAAAGGGGGGGAAATGGCATATCTGTATACACTTGCACTGTGTCCCTCTTTATTCACCTTTTTCCTAAGCTTGCTGATCACAGATGTGACTCTCTTTTCTCCAGCCCTTGATCAGTTTTGTTGCTCTCTCTTGCACTTTTTCCTACTCTACAATGTCTTTTTACATGCATTGACCAGAACTGTACACAGTAATTTAAATACAGTCACACAGTACATTTTTAAGGGCTGTAGGATATTGCCAGGTTCAGTTTTCATTCCTTCAGCTACAGCTGCCAACTTTTAAACTCATTTTATATTTAAGATCTAACTGAAGACAGTCCCATCGTCTTTACTGGTTCCTTTCTGCAGGTGATGTGCATAAGATTAGCTCTACCACACTGAATTTTACTCCACCAGATCCACACTCTCTTAGTACGAGGCCCTCTAATCCCCACTTCCTCCACACAAATTCATACCCCTTGGATTTCTGGCTTCTGCCATTAGCACTTCAGCACCTATGAACTACGTCCTTTTCTCTTCTATGTCCTTTTGCCTACAACACTTCAGCCTTGACTGGAAGCCACGAATTTCCTGAGTGGCCACTGCTCACTGCAATCCTAACCTTGAGGACACAGAAAATTTAGAACTTCTCTAAGGCAGGAGAAACCGGCCATGCCAGATGCTCTTCAGAACTTGCCAGCTTTTCTACAGCTTACCTGCATCTTGAGAGAAGATGCCGAGATGGTGGATGGGGGGAAGGCCAGGTCTGCAATCTCCAGCTCTGGGTCCAAGACCTGCACAGACAAAGACCAGCTGCCTACTTGATTGAGAAAGGGCCCCAACCACACCTCCCCTGGATGAGGCAACAGGGAAGTGCTCCTTTTTCTTGTCATTTCTTTCTTGAAGAATCAAACTTCAGTTGAAATGGAAAAGTACAGGGAACGCAGCCCACTTTGTAAATCGTGGTGGTGAGCTTGTATCTTGACTGTGCTTTTGAGATAACAGGAAAAGGCTACATGGTCAAATGCTGCTGCCCACAAAAATGAACCAAACTTGATGTATAATACACCAAAACAAACATAAGGAGTTGTGCTATGAAAAATGTAACAGCAGTGGAACTCTGTCTTTGATAGATCAATTCTGTTTGAGTAACAAACACATCCAAATTATCACAAATATGTGTCTTTGGGCTACAGTACCATTTTGGCCCTCCCACACAGCTATTTCAGGGCTGTTACATATTTAGAAGCCAACATATTTCCTACCTTTTTATACATGGAATAGTCAGAGCAGACTGATTTTTGAGACGTTACAATGGGGGAAAATTAGAGGAGGAAGATGACAGTTTAATAAGCAAGTTTCAGAATTATGCCATTAGATTTGCATCATGCACATACTGTTGACAATTATGAAGAAAGAAAATCTGTCGAAGTTATATTATACTGCATTAATGTAATGCATCTGTTTGTCACAGTTCCTCCTCATTGCAGACAGAGGCTGTAGACATAATACCGTGAACATGAAGCCTGCATCCATCAAGCAACAAAGAAATCCTGATCCCAACTGAACGTGCTGGTTATGATGCTCAGTGCAGCAGCGCACACCAAGAATGGAATTGTGTAAGAAAAGGAATACTGTGGCATGGAGTCAGCAACAGAGAGCAGCCATGAGGCGTGAGGCTGCAGGATCGTATTGAAGCACAGACTGGCAGCAGCATGAAAGAAGGGGTCGCAGCCTGCTCTGATGCAGCTGCAAACTGTCGAACAGACCCAGTTCATAGCCTGAAAACTCCCTGTCCTGGTGTTCCTGTCAGGTGCAACATCCATAGGAAGGGCTGCCTCTTCCTATGTAGCTTTGGCTTGCATACGAACGGCGACACTCTTCTTGCTGAAGGCAGGCTCTGCTGTGCTTGTTTCTGGCCTGCTTACCTCGCCCTGGCCTACTGCAACGCAACCACTGAAAACCATTTGGAAACTGAAACTGCTGGGATGCTGACTAGATTTAAGCATTATGAGCACATTATGCCCACATCCTACATGCATGGGGAAGGGGAAGGGACACTTGGTATGACTTTGCTGTACCTACTACCCAAGTTGTTTTGAATGCATAACTTTGACGGCGTTGTATGTCACTTAAATTGAAGGATTTACCGGTTTTGTAGCCACTGTGTTGCTACCCATTCCATGCTGCTACCATGAAGCTTTCAAAGACCCGTAAGAACCACCTGGTATGCTTTCCATGACGATGTGATCATGGCGTACACTCCTTCAGGGGTCACGAAAAACACAAAGGTCTGCTGCTGGAAGGCATTGTGAAACACCACATCATCAGTGCTATGGTGCAATATGAGCATTTTTCCGATCCAAGAAGTTTGCAGGCTCCAATGCCCAAAACCACTGACTGTGCCAACTACAAGAGCAAGAGGGGTTGCCCGTGTCACCTGCAACCGGAGATGCTGTTCAGCACCCTGCTACACATGGTAATCTGCTACAGTGTTGCAGAATGGATCCCTATCAAAGATACTTCTGCCTGAAAGGATGTCTTCCCCGTTGTCAGGAAAGTCCCTTCCTGTGTCCACTGCCTGCACGGAACCAGTGGTGTGTACAAAGCACAACACAATAAAATGCATTGGCTCAAAACCTGGTGCATCTTGTTCCACACTGAGGGGCATGTCTGCTTATGCCCTGTGCTGTCTGCTTTTGCAAAATGGGCATAACTTTTTCATTATCAATCCAAACTGGATATTCTATGTAGCAAATTGCAGGAAAAACTTGGCAACCGGATATGAAACAGGATTAAAAGAGCTGTGTGGGATGGTGAGAACAGCACCACAGTGGGAATGTCATAGCTTTTGGTGCTTCTGCAGCTCTAGCCCTTGTGATAATTTGCCCCCGCAAGAGAGTTCCACTGCTATTAGACATTTGGGACCATGCACCATTCCAGCATCTTTGTCCAAATCAGTCATTTAGTTTGAACCTTCAGAAGTTTTTCAAAACGCAACTTAACGTAGCCGATAAAGTCATGCACCACGTGGCACTGTGCTTTCGTCTCCTGCTTCACTAGGGAACAGTGTTCTCAGAGCAACGAGCACTTTGTGCCATATGTAACATTTTGCTGTAAGGCTGAAAAGTTCAGCTTTGGTCTCATCAGGCCAGAGAACCCCTTTCCACATGTTTGCTGTGACTCCCACCTGCCTTCCCACAAACTCCATAATGGTTTTGGTAACAGGTTGATTTCGGCAATGGCTTTCTTCTCACCACTTATCCACAAAACCCAGCTTTGTGGAGTGCCTGGTTGATAGCCAGCCTTGGACAATGTCTCCTATCTCAGCTGCAGATCTCTCCACCTCCTTCAGAGTTACTGGGAAGTTGGATGCATCCCAGTCACTGAATTTTGGAGAATGGTCTTCTCTGGGCAGAGTCATGGTTGAGCCACACTTTCCCCCCTTTGTAAGAATGTTCAGTTTGTAGTATTTTTATAACCCAATTCTAACTGGTAGTTCTGCACAACTTTATCTAGGAGTTGTTTTGACAGCTCCTTGGTCTTCCCTATTGCTGTTGTTTAGATTTCCTCTCCATCAAACTCTGGGGCCTTCCAGAAACGGCTGTATATAATCTGAGATCATGTGGTCTCAAACTGCACCCAGATACATAGAAACATAGAAACAGAGCGAGTCAGAAGGGGCCTCCTGGGCCATCTAGTCTGACCTCCGGCACCAGCCGGCTCCGCTCATGACATGCCCACCATGTGCATGTCCATCTGCTCATCTGTTGAGCAGATGAACTCTGCTCAACTCCTGAGGGATGTAATTTCTGGAGGCAAAGAGATGCACCACGGCATATTTAAGAAGGTCCCAGTAAAGGGACAAAGTTGGCTTTTGTTTACTTCAGTTTTGTGCCCTAAGAAAGTATTTTGCATCTTCACAATCCTGCATGTCTTGTGTATATCAAGTGGCAACAATGTCAATTAAATCCATTTCAGTTCCAGCTTGTGATGCAAGAAGTGAAGTCAAAAAGGAATTGTGCAAATCTAAAACAGCCTAAACAACTAAAACAATTCTGGTTTCAAAAAATCACAACAGTTAGAACTGCTGACTTGTCCCAACACATGCCACTATGTGCCTGGGAGCAGAGGGCCATCTCAACCAGCACCAGAAAGGATGCACTGGGACAATCATTCCATGAGGGGGACCACCCCAGAGAAGGCCTGGAATGCAAAGTGTAGCACATGGATAGATACAATTTAGAATGATTTAAATGTCGAATATCATCAGTCTTGCTGATACATTCTGACTCTGCAATCTCACCCTGGGGTCTGCTGCTATGCCTCCAAAGGGCCATCTTTCGGTCCCCCTGCCCCACCAAGTGTAGCTGTGCCTGCCTACGGTAGCACACAGTATGGAGGGTTTCAGTGTTTCAGGTTTTAGATACAGTACATGGGGGTGGAGGGGAAGAGGTTCAATTTGTAAACAATGAGGTCGGAAGAGGTTCAATTTGTAAACAATGAGGTCAGAAGAAGTCAAACACAGAAAGTAAAATAATAACTACCACTTTGTAAACAGTGGTCGTTCATAATACAGTTGCTGCTAACATTATGTGTCTTGCTAGCAACTGACCATTAACAGTGTGGTTTAAATTCTTTCTTACCTCACTGTTTACAATTCCCACCTCCACCACACACATCTATGCAATATCCTTAACCTGGTCCTAGCCCACAGGGAAGGACTCGTGCATGGGTCCTCAAACTAAGGCCCGCAGGCCACATCTGGCCCCCCATGCCCATTTAACTGGCCCGCTCCACAGGTTTTGCACTCCCCGGGGCGGGCACACGGCTTGCTCATGAGGTCATTTTGGACTAGCTCAGAGAACACGGTCTCCTCATGAGCAAGCAGACACCTCGCCATGCATGCCCGGTGGCAGCTTGCTCGCGGGAGATCGTTTTGGACTCCATCAGAGAAAATGCTCTTCTCACGAGCAAGCCAGCACCTCACCCTACAGGCCCCCCATCCCTGCCTTGCCTCGCGTGCATGTGTGTGCATGCGCCCTGCCCCCCCCCCCCGGCACCGCCTTGGCAGCCTGTCCCCACCGCCAGCACCTGTCAACTGGCCCCCTGTAGAAAAAGTTTGGGGACCCCTGGCCAAGTGGACAGAGTGGCAGCAACAGGAACTCCGGGGGGGAGGGGGCAGTGACTACACCTTACTTGAATCCTTGATCCTAAAGGAAGTAAAAGCCCAGGGCAGCCAAACATGGTACCCTGGATTTTAGGAAAGCCAATTTTAATAAACTCAGGACAATGACAAACAAAGTCCCATAGCAAGTGACTCTAATGAGAAAAGGAGTCCTTTAAAGCAGGGGTTTTCAGTCTTTTACAGTTGGGGACCAGCAAAAATAGGAAAAGTATTTTGGGGACCACTGAGGCAGACATAAAAGTATTATATACATAATGTAGTATTTTGTGTATTAGTTTGTAAATATAGTACCAAAAAATTCTCTAAAATAACCAGAAACTGAGCAGTAAAAATACTAATAAAAATATTAAAATTAAATGTAATCAAATATAGCTGAAATTTTTAGAGCAATATGTAATTCAAATAAGGCTACTGGGAAATCTGTTGTTGCTTCTTTTCAAGAATACTAAAATTTACACTAGCAAAATACAAAATCAATATAAATGCATTACTATGCTCAAAGCAAATACAAATTCAAATGCAATATTAACAGCAGAGCAATACAAAATAAAATGAAGTTACTTAATACAGTAATATTTATGATGCTAAATAATGAAATACAATGACTCCCCCCTTCCCCCCAAATTCCCATACACACCAGCACAGACTGGCTGAGAAAACATACCTAGCCCAAGCCCATTCTCAGCATTTCCCATCCCAGCGGAAAACACCGCACAGAAAGGAAAAGGCCTCGCCAAGGGCAGATGTGCCGTGGCTCTGTCAAACTGCCTCTCCCCTTCCTGGCCTCCTGGGCTGAAGAAGAGGTGAGGCGAAGAATCAGCAGTGTGAGCACAGCTAGCCCCGCGCGGGACCAGGCAAGCAAGACACAGCGGTGGGGCGCATGCATGGCAGTGGCTCTTCACAGACCAGCAGGAAATGCTGGTGGACCGGTGCTGGTCCACAGACCGGTGGTTGAAAACCACTGCTTTAACGGAAAGCAAACACTAAAGACATCGTTACAAACCAGTCTAGCCAGGAGAAACATAGAAACAGAGCGAGTCAGAAGGGGCCTCCCGGGCCATCTAGTCTGACCTCTGGCACCAGCTGGCTCCGCTCACGACATGCCCACCATGTGGACGTCCAGCCTATCCTGGAACACCCTCACTGATGGGGCCTCAACAACCTCCAGTGGAAGCCCATTCCACACCCTTGGGCCTAACTGTCAGGAAGTGCTTCCTGGCATCCAAATGGAACCTTGGCTCCCTGAGCTTTGCTCTGTTGGAGCACATCCTGCCTTCCTCTGCAGGGGAGGTCTCTACCCACCTCTGTGTGACACCCCCTCACATACCTGTATGTCACCAACATATCCCCTCTGAGTCTCCTCTCCTCCAAGCTGAAGAGACCCAGTTCCCTCACTCTCGCCTCATACCCCATACCCTGCAAACCGGCCACCAACCTTGTGGCCCTATGCTGCACTGACTCTGACCTGGCTATATCCTTTCTGTAATGAGGGGCCCAAAACTGAGCACAATACTCCAGTTGTGGGCGCACCAGAGTTGTGTAGAGTGGCAATAATACCTCTCTCGATCTAGAAGCCACACTTCTGGCTATGCAACCAAGGGTGGCGTTTGCCCTCTTGACCGCCACATCACACTGCTGACTCATGTTTAGCCTGCAGTCAACCAGCACTCCGAGGTCCCTTTCACAAGTGCTGCTCTCCAGCCACTTGTCACCTAACCTGTACTTATGTCACCTATTCCTATGCCCCAAGTGCAAGACCTTGCACTTCTCCACATTGAACACCATCCTGTTGTCTCCTGCCCATTTCCATAGTCTGTCCAGATCCTTTTGGATCTGGAGTACCTGCTCCTCAGTTGTGGCCACTGCTCCAGTTTTAGTGTCGTCTGTGAATTTGATCAGCAGACTGTTCACCCCTTCTTCCATGTCATTTACAAAAAGATTAAACAGGATCGGCCCCAGGACAGAGCCCTGGGGGACCCCGCTTGTCACTGGCCGCCATCCCAATGATTCCCCGCTAATGGTTACCTTCTGCTTTCGGTCAGTCAACCATGCCCTAATCCACCGGACAGTGCTTTGGTCTATCCCAAAACTCCTCAGTTTCTCCACCAGGATATCATGGGGCACTTTGTCAAAGGCCTTGCTGAAATCCAGGTTGTGTGGCTGTCAGCCTCCCTTCCCTATCTAGCATCACTAGAACTCTATTATGAGCCTTTCCATTGTTTTTCCTACAATGGACGTAAGGCTAACCGGTCTATAATTCCCCATGTCCCTTCTACTACCCTTTTTGAAAATTGGGACCACTGATGCCACCCTCCAGTCCTCTGGAACTTCACCCGTTCTCCATGAAGCCTCAAAAATGGAGGCCAGCGGGCGTGAGAGAACCCCTGCCAACTCTCTAAGTACTCTCGGGTGTAACCCGTCAGGGCCTGGCGCATTTGTAATGTCCAATGTCCTGAAGAGCCCCTCGACTTCAAGGGGGGTGATTCTACGCTGCGCCCCTAAGTCCCCAGCCTCATCTAATCTCCTATGTCGATATCCCCCGTCCTGCTTTGGGGAGAACACAGAGGCAAAATAGTCATTTAGCTTCTGTGCCTGTTCTCTCATATCAGTCACTGGATCTCATTCCTCCTTTATTTATTTATTTATTTATTCCTCCTTACATGCCCTCCCGCCCCTTGAGATCAGCAACAGAGGCCCTCCTCCGGGAACCCTCAGTGAATGAGATTAAGAGGGTGAGTACCTGGAGGAGGGCTTTCTCTGCGTTGGCGCCCCGTCTATGGAATGCACTCCCCAGAGAGCTCCTCCTGGCGCCATCGGTATTTGTTTTTCGGCACCAGGCGAAGACCTTTTTATTTAAATCATATTTTAATTGTTAATTTGTTTAATATTTATATTTGTTAATTTAGATTGCATTTTTAAGAGGTTTTGCCGAGATGCACTGGGGGGGTGGGGGGGGTTTAATTGAAGTTTTTTGTTTCAAATTTTTACTGTTGTAAGCCGCCTTGAGGCTTTATTGAAATGTTTTAATTAATTAATAAATAAATAAATAAATAAATAAATAAATAAATAAATTTAGTGGCCCCACCACTTGTCTCGCCTTAATCTTCCTATTTACATGCTGAAAGAAGCCCTTTTTGTTGCTCTTGATATTCTTGGCAAGTCTCAGCTCGTAATCAGCCTTAGCCTTGCGAAGAATCCTTCTGCAACGGGCCTCCTCCTCCTGGTATAGAGTAGAAGTTGCTCCTACAGAGCATAGAGATGATCGGAAAACAAAAAAGGGCACGCACAGGAAGTGGAACGAAGGCCAGGTTATAAAGGGAGAATACAGGCAGATAGGATGAAATTGCAGGGAAGGTGTCAGGAAGGCTAAAGCTAGGAATGAACTGAGGCTAGTGAGGGATGCTAAAAGCAACAGAAAAGCCTTCCTCAGAAATGTCCAAAGACAGAAAGACAGAGACAGACAGAAAGAAAGAAAGGGGGGCTCAACTACAATGTGGGTGGCATAATGAGAGCAGATGACAGAGAAAAGGCAGATGTGCTCAATTCCTACTTTGACTCGGTCTTCTCTCAAAAGAAGATCTATGACCTTCCTGATGAAGGGGAAGTACAAGCGAAGGAGCAGAATGGCAGCTTGAGAGGGGCAAGCAAATGGTCAAGCATCAACTGATTGGGTTGACTGAGTTCAAATCTCCAGGGTACAATGAACCCCATTCTAAAGTCAGAGAGATGCTGGAGGAAGCACTCTCAGAACCACTGTCTACTATCTTTGTGAAATCATGGAGGACAGGAGAAGTCCCAGATGAATGGAGAAGGACTAATGTCCCTATCTTCAAGAAAGTTAAAAAAAACCAACCCAGAGAACTACGGAGCACTCAGTCTGACATCAATCCTTAGGAAATTGCAGGTTATAAAGCTGTCAGTTTGCAAACACCTTGAAAATAATGCAGTGATGGATGAAGCCACTGTGGATTTCTCAAGAATGAAACCTACCAGAATGATCTGCTTTCATTTTCTGATTGGGTAGCCTTCCTGATAGACTATGGGAATGCTGTGGACGTAATCTAACTTGACTTCAGCTTTTGATAAAGTGCTCAATGATACCCTGATTAGCAAACTAGCTCAAAGTGGGCTAGATGGAACAAGGATCAGGTGGATCCACAGTTGGCTACAGAATTGGACTCAAAGAGTGCTCATCAGAGGCGCCATCCCAAACTGGGGAGAGGTAACAAGCGGGGTCCTGCAGGGTTCAGTCATGGACCTAGTGCTCTTCAACATTTTCATCAATAACTTGAATGAGGAAACACAGGGAACAAATATCAAATGTACAGATGACACAAAACTAGGTTTGTTAGCTAATACCCTGGACGAAAGAATATTCACAGTGATCTTGACAGATTGGAGCACTGGCCTGAAAACAACAGAATGAAATTCAGTAGGGACAATACCACGTTCTGCACTGAGGAAAAAGAAAAAGAAACCAATTGCATTGTTACAAGATGGGGAGTGCATGGCTCAACAATGCTGCCAGTGAAAAGGAACATGGGATTTTTGTAGAAAACAAGCTGAGTATGAGTCAACAATGTGATGTGACTGCAGAAAAGGGCAAGTGCTATTTTAGGCTGCATTTCACTTTAGGCATGGAAATTTCACTTCCAAATCACATGAAGTACTAGTTCTACGTTACTCAGTACTGGTTAGGCCTCATCTGGAGTCCTGCATCCAGTTCTGGGCACCAAAGGCTCAAAAAGATGTAGACAAACTGGAAAGGTTTCAAAGGAGGGCAACAATGATGATCTGGGGACTGGAAACGAAGCTTTGTGGAGAGAGACTGAAATAACTGGGCATGTTAATCTTTGAGAAGACTGAGGGGAGATAGGATAGTGCTCTACAAGTATTTGAAAGGCTGTCACAAAGGACAGGATCTCTTCCCAATTATCCCTGAGTTCAGGACACAAAATAATAAGCTCAAGTTACAGGAAGCCAGATTCCAGCTAGATATTGGGAAAAATTTCCTGACTGTTAGAGCAGTATGACAATGAAACCAACTAGCTAGGGCCGTTGTGGGCCCTCCCCACTAGAGGCAGTCTAGCTGCAACTGGACAGCCATCTGAGAGGGATGGTTTAACTCAGTGCCCTGCACTGAGCAAGAGACTGGACCTAACGGCCTTTTGACCCCTTCTACTATTCTATGATTCTATATACTCAATTCATCTGACAAAGCAGGCTGTAGTCTGTAACAACTTATGCCAGAATAAATTTGTTAGTCCTCAAGGTCCACAAGACTTTGCTCTTTATGCTTTTGCTGTGATACACTAACCTCTTCTGGAATGTAAAAGTTTTCTTAAATATTTCAAGAGGATACGGCAAAAACAAGACTGCATAATTGTGGCTCATACATATTAGCTTAGCTGGGTAACCATTTCCCCAATTCTGCAGCTCCCAAGGGCTTGCAGGCCCTCCCGGGCTCTCCCTTCTTCATGTGCAACTCTCCTGACAGAGATGGTTCATGTCCTACCCTACCATTGCCCCCTTCCCTCACATGCTTAAATCTGCAACCACTCTAGCATTTTGTGCAGTCCCTGCGCCTCCTGAGGGAGTCGTGTCTGTCCAATTCAGGATCTGCCTCTCTGATGGACCACACTATGGAGTACAGAGCGCCCTCCCAGGGATGGCGTCTCTGTGTGGCAGGCTGCCACGGTGCTCTGCTGGGCACACCGTGCCGGTCACTGGCTGTAACAGGCATGCCAGAGCTCGCCAAGCTTCTTCCATGGGGAGTCACTTACCATGGAGAGCGCCTCGTGTGTCTGATGCAGCAGCGGTTCAGGCAGCAGAGAGATGTGGATGCACTCAGGGACAGTTACAGTTCCACCATCCAGGTCTGCTATGATCACATCCAACTGCAAGAAGCAATGTTGCCATGGCAAAGTCCACAAATCCAAATGCCAACCATTTGCCCCTCAGTCCAACCAAACTTTGGTACGCGGGTGCCCCCCACGATCCATTAACTGAGCACAGCATGAAAAGCTGCCCCTCCCTCTCCCTCAGTGGAGAGGACCAGAAGTGGGAAGAGACGGCTCCCTTGGCATCCGTCACTTTGGGGAGCCTGGGGTGCCTCGAAGTGGCGGTTTCTACAGAAAGCAACTCTGGAGTCCCTTTCACAATCCTGACTTCCTGCCCTGGGAAAGAGGAGGAACAGAGAGCTAGTTCTATGCATGCATACCACAGCATGCACGTGCACATGAGGTGCGGCTGTGAGGAAGAACATGTGGCTGGATGCCCCCCAGCAACTGGCACAGAGAGGCATGCCGCCACCCTGACCAGTAGCCACTAATCACTTTCTTCCCAATTGAGCTAATTCCCTAGTAAAGCCCTTCCAGTTGGCAGTCAGCAGCACGTCTTCTGGTAGTGCTATCCATAGGTAAGCCCCATGCTTTTCTTTGTCTGTTCTGAATTTCCAGGTGCTTTTTTTCATGCAATGACCCCTCGCCCATGCTCTAATATTATGAGGGAAGGAGAAGAATGCACCTGTATCTACTTCCTCTGCACCCGACATAATTGGATATACTCCTTCATGTCAGAAACATAGAAGCAAAGCCTGGCAACAGTGACATGCGTTGGTGACTTCCCGTTTAGACTTCTGTAACACGCTCTACGTGGGGCTACCCTTGAAGATGGTCCGGATACTTCAATTGGTACAAAACAGAGCTGCCAGGCTGCTGACGGGGACTGGGCGTGGTTCTCATTTCACCCCAGTTCTCTGTCAGCTACACTGGCTTCCTATTGAATTCCGGGCCCAATTCAAGGTGCTGGTTCTTACCTATAAAGCCCTTAACGGCTTGGGTCCTGGCTACCTAAAGGAGTGCCTGCGACCATATATGCCCTCCCGCCCCCTACGATCTGCAGCTGATGCCCTCCTTCGGGAGCCCTCTGTGAGAGATATAAGGAGGGTGAGTACCCGGAGGAGGGCTTTCTCTGCGGTGCCACCCCACCTATGGAATGTGCTCCCCAGAGAGGCTCGCCTGGCGCCGTCTTTATTTGCTTTTCGGCGTCAGGCGAAGACCTTTTTATTTAAGAGCTATTTTAATTGTTAATTTATTAATTAATTTTTGTTATATGTATAAATTTGTATGTTTTTATAGTTTGACTTTGAGATGGGCCAGTTTTTAAATTATGTACTATTTTAATTGTAATTGTATTTATTGTTGTTAGCCGCCCCAAGGCTTTTTGCGAGGGGGCGGCATACAAATGTGTAAAATAAATAAATAAAAATAAAAAGCAAGTCAGAAGGGGTCTCTTAGGCTATTTAGTCTGACCCCCAGCCCGCTTCACTCATGTAATCCCCAACATGCAGTTGTTCAATCTTTCCTTGAACACCCTCACTGATGTGCCATCCATCACCTGCCTTGAAAGCCCATTCCATATCCTAAGGGTCCAAACCATCAGGAAGCTTTGCCCCACTGGAACACGTCCTGCCCTCCACTGCAGGAAAGAACAGGTCCCGGCCCTCCACCACATGACATCCCCTCACGTACCTACCCATTGCTAAAAGATCCCCTCCAATAGCAGAGCAATGGGGAAGGATCAACACTCCTCATTCCATCAGGCTGCAAGCACAGCTGTGTTACCAATTTTCATGGCCGGCTTCCACCACTCAGTTCCTATTTGAAGGCCCAGCTTGTATCAGGCTGCTAATGTTAAACTTGCCCTGGGACTCACCAGCTCCTGGGTCTCTGATTGGAATGCAGAGCTGACACCAATGATGAAAGGTGTAGGTGTGCTGAGGACTTCCAGGAGTTGAGCGGGCAAGATGGGCACATATGTAAAGCTGTAACCAAGAAACCAACAATGCAGATGTCTTAAAGAGCTCTCCCACTGCTCAGCACAGAGGATGCCTCCCTGCCTGCCTTCTTCAGCCCAGGGGACTCCCTTTGGACAAGCAACAGGAGGCCAGGGCAGAGCTCCAACAGAGACTGTCCCAACACCTGCTGCTCATGACATCTCTCACTCACCTGTACTTCAAGGGGAACATGAGGGAAAGTAGACCCCGACAAGCATCAGTCAGTCTCTGATAGCTGCTGGACAGAAACAGGATCTTGTGCTCCGTGAGGGCCGCACAAAAGAGACACAGCACATTTGTAATCCCTGGAGAAAGGGAGGGGGAGAATTTTAGAAGGCCAAACAATGCACCTCTTCACTACTCACAGCTGGCTGGCCATTTCCACAGCCAATGCCCAGTGAGAAGCCTTCTTCTCTCTTACTAGAGCTGTCTGCTCTTTTTACCCACAGAGGCTGAAACATCAGCTTTATGACTGCCAAGGTCTTCTAGCCTCACTCTTCTTCAACTAGACGAGGGACTTTTCTGGGAGCTTCTAGATTTCAGAGGAAGAAAGGCAAAGAGCAAGGACAGGTCTGAGCCAGGGCTCTCACCAAGCTGCCGGAAGAGGAGTGCCACGCTGCAGTTGCTGATGGGAAGGGAGTCATTAATGGGTGTTTGGATCACCTGCCTGTCGCCTGCGCCCAGAGAGATTGTCCTCTGAAAGAGACAAGTGACAAGCCCAACAGGTAGGAGTCAATCATGGATGCCCACCTAAAGCAGAGAAAGCAGATGCTCTGGAGCTGACTCCCAGAGAAGAAGCCCTTTTCCTTCCCTGGGAAGACAGTCTAGTAGAACTCAAGCAGAACTTTCAAGCTGCAGCAGGGAGCGTCTTTTGCCAGCTGGAGGCACAATGGGAAATTTCTGCCTCTTATGACAACCGTCTGCTGCATGACCCCGCTGCATGATAAAGCCCCCCACTGTTTGGCCAACAGAGCCCTTACACCGAGGGAACAGACAGACGGACAGACAGACGCACGCACACATCCGCACACACGCACATCTCACACAGTCATTGGGTGTCTCTGGACACTGCGGCAGCAGCCGTTTCTGCCTTCTTTGTCTGACGGCTGAAGCACTCTTTGCCGGGCAGGCTGGTCAGGAAGCCAGCGCAGGCTTTGCCGTGGCCTCTCCCAGGCCTCAAGCACACGGTGGCCCAGCCCTCCTTGCCTTTATTTCTTTCACTCACTCGCTCACTCCCTGCCTAACTCATGGGCATCACCGCACACACAGTCAGGTGTGGAGCTGCACATGTGGTGCCTCTGAGAATGACACCACAGAAGACTCTCAAGCCCCCAACAGCCTCCTCCCACAGAAGGAGGCAGCCCCGAGGAGAGAAAAGTTGTGCATACCGCTCCTTCGTCCTCCATGTCAGGCTGAGATAGAGACAGACAGAAATAGCACAATCAATTAGAAACACAATGCAGCACAGACAGGCAGCCGGGCAGGAGAGAAGCAAGCACACACGGCGGGACAGAGCAAGGCAACAGGACAAACGGGAGGCCTTCGGAGGTACCACAGAGAAACAAGTGGAGGCAGCTAGCTTGCCAGCCTGCACCCCCTGCCCCAAGCATGGGAGATCCACAGAGCTCAGACAATTCCACCAGTGTGTTCCCAGCATGACTCCATCTCCCCACTCACATGGGGTGGCCAAAAAGGGGCCCAGATCCTTGCCAGACTGCTTCACGCCCCAGAAAAGGCAAAGAGGACATGGACAAGCTAGCGAGTCAAGCCCACCTGTTCCAGAGACCATCTGATGAAGCTGCTGGAAAAGCACCACCATTCATGCCCAGGGATCCTTTGCCTGAAACCTCACATCAGACACCTGGGCAGCACAACACCCAGCCAAGCGGAGGAAGGCTGCTTGTTCCTGGGCAGACCCAGCCTGCAAAAAGCCAGCCAGCCAGCTCCACTGCCTTCTGCTCTTAGCTGCAGCTCTCCACTTAGCACTCAATACTTTCGCATTCAAGTAATGCCAGCCACAGGGACTGCAGGGAGGGGCATGCTTGGGGGAAGGAGAATGGAAGACTTCCTCACCTCCTCCCACCTGTAAGCCCTGCAAGACGCCACCTCCTCCACAGGCAGCCCGACTGAAATGCAGGGTAGAAGCTGAACCTACCTGAGCACCCCCAGTGATGGGGATGGTACAAGTGAGGAGGTTCCCAATGACGGTTTCCAGGGAGGTGCTCAGTCCATCTACATAAATAGTATAGATCAATCCCAGGCAGTTCTGTGAGAGAAACAAGAGCAGTTGTGGTGATTCAGGTGGGGCCATTTGCTAGACTCCAGGCAGAAAGCAGCAGCAGCAGCACCCTGAGAGCAGAAGACGCAAGCTGAAAAAGGGGCTGGTCCCACTGGGAGCTCCGTGTCCGTGGCTTGGGACACCAGTTTCTTCCCACCATGAGCTGGGAAGATATGGAATCATGGAACAGTAGAGCTGCAAGGGGCCCATACAGGCAATCAAGTCCAGCTCCCTGCTCAGTGCAGGACTCCAAGTTAAAATACACCTGACTGTCCAGGTTGTCCAGCTCCCTTTGGAATGACTACAGCATGAGAGAGTCCACAGCCTCCCTAGGCCATTGGTTCCAGCACCATCCCACTCTAGCAGTCAGGAAGACTTGCCTGAAAGTGGCTTCCAGTAACTTGAGACCATTATTCCATGTCCTGCACTCCGGGATGATCAAGAAAGGGCCCTCCCTCCTGGTCTTCCTCTGTGTAACAAGCACTTGAACAGTGCTAGCATATATCCTTTCCCTGAGGTTAAACATCTCCAGCTCTTTCCATTTCTTTTAATGCGGCTTTGTTTCTGGTCCCCTGATCAATTTTGTTGCCCACCTCTAAACTTTTTCCAGCTTCTCTCATCTTTCTTAAACCCTGGTGTCCACAAGTGGATGCAATACTTGAGATGTGGCCCAACTAGTGTCAAATAGACCAGTACCTCACACGATTTGGAAGCTATATTCTGTTTAACACACCCCAATGTAGCATTAGTGGGGTTTGCTTTGTTTTTTTGCTGCCACAACACATTGTTGACTCATATTCAACCTTTGATCCACGATCCTGTGATCCAAGATTTTTCTCACTGGTAGTATCTCCCATTTTGAAACTGGGCCTTTGGTTCCCTTTTCCTAGGTACTGATCTTGGTATTTGTCCCTACTGAATTTCATTCCGCTGCCTTCAGGCCAGTGCTGCAGCTTTTCAAGATCACTTGAATTCTGTTCCTGTCTTCCAGGGTATTAGCTATCCCACCCAATTTTGTGTAAGCATGCCTCGCACTTCTTTGCCCAAGTCGTTAATAAAAACATGGAAGAGCACTGGTTGCAGGATTGAACCTTGCAATACCCCACACATTACCTTTCCCCAGTCTGAGAAGATGCCAGTGAGAAGCACTTTCTCTGTCTGATTCTGCAGCCAACTGTGAATCCACCTGGTAGCTGTTCCATCTAGCCCGCTTTTAACTAGTCTGCCCAAACCCTTACTCTTCAATGCAGTTCATCAGGCCCTGGAGAGCTGAACTAATTCAAAGAAATTAGGTGATCCTTTCAAGCTTTCAGTTTGGACCCTTTGGTTCATACTTCGTTTCTCCCAGTGGGGTCATAGATCTGCTTTTGCAAAAAGGCTGAGCCAAAGCAGAAATTGAGCTCTGGGAGTCATCTGTCACCAATTTGCCCTCCTCACTGAGAAGCTGCACCATCATTTCTTTTCCCTGTTGTTTACTGTGAACACACTTGAAAAAGCATTTTTGCCTTTTGGTGTCTCTTGCAAGCCTCAGCTTGCTCCCAGCTTTAGCCTTCTTATGCCATTCCTGTACTTCTGTGCCAACTGTCTGTACACTTCTTTTGTAATGTGCCCTTCCTTCCACTTCCTGTGCAAGTCCTGTTTTGTTTTACCTCGACTCGAAGGTTTCTGTAGAGCCCCATTGGTTTCTTCTGTCTGTTATCTTGTTTCTGTTGCAATTGTCTGTAACTGTGCCTTTAAAATTTCCTTTTCAAAAAAAACTTCCACCCATCTTGAACTCCTTTTTTCCTCAGGGTCCCTTGTCATGGGACCTTACTTATCATTGTCCTGCATTCATTCAAATCAGGTATTCAAAGATAATAATGGTGGGCATGTTGTGAGCGGAGCCGGCTGGTGCCGGAGATCAGACTAGACGGCCCAGGAGGCCCCTTCTGACTCGCTCTGTTTCTATGTTTCTATATTTCCCAAAATGCAGAGTATGTGTATGACTATGCTCCACTGAAGGGAGCATGGCATATATTTACACTGGCAAGATAAAACGGGGAACCACAGGAGGGCCTTAGAAAAAGGGGGCGGGGGTGCAGGAAAGCTTGTGCTTCCTTGCCCTGCTAGATGGAGATTCGGGCCAGGCGAGGGGAATGGAATGAGGTGCCTGAGCAGGAAATTGTCCAGCAATCAGGCAGCGTTTCATCACACAGATGCAGGCATCTAAGTTCAAGCCAGATACCCCTTTCCTGTCACCAGTAGTTGTAGGGGCTCCTGCAGCACCAAGCAGCCAACAAAAAAGCACTAAAGTTGTTTCCAGTCTTATAACCCAGAAAAGCAAGTTAGGCAAAAGCGGGCAGATATTCCTTCTTTTGGCCCATAATGCAGGTTCTGTTGCTGCAGAACAAAGACAAAATAAGAAGCCTCAGGTGGGTGGTAATTTAGGGTTCCTTTCAGCTCTCATTTAAGGGGTGGGGGAATGTTTAGAAAATCAGCAGGGGAAATGTGTCCTTAACAAAAGAAAAGGACAGTTTGCTTGGGGCTGCTTGTGTCCTACAGGCCTCTTCCTGCTCTGATCCTACAATCAGGGCAGCTGGCCAGTGCCATCACTCTGATTCAGAGCGCAACCTGGGGATGGCAGGAAGCAAGACTGGTGTTTATCAGGCAGCTGAAGACCTAAAAACAGATGAACCAAACAAAAATGGGCAGGGGGGACACCAACATAACAACATCACACATGATAGTGCAAATGTTTCAAGAATTTAAGTGCCCTAAGCGTATGAAATGTGATAACCCAAGAAGGATTCCCATTGGGAGAAATGCCTGCATCACTCACAGGAGGCTGACATCCTGAGCACTTTAGATTCAAAGGTAAAGTGGTCTATCCTGCCAGAAACCATCACTGACACTTCACGTAGGAAAAAGAAGCACCCTGATGTTTTCTCTGTTCTCCCAAAGGTACGGTATGGTATGGAAATGAATAATGCACAACAGGTAGAGCGGTGTCTTCCCAGTGTCCAAATGGCCGAATAGCACTTTGGAGTCATGCCACGGCCTTCAGGCTGCCAGCTGGATAGAGAGAACACCGGGGAGAATTGCCCTGCAGCTGCCTTCTGCAAACATCCTGCAGAAAAGAGCTGCCTTTGGGGTGCAAACAGAACTGCCTGATTTGCTGAAGCAATTTTATCCCCTTCTCCCAGGAAAGGCAGTCACAGCCCTGTGTGTGCACTGGCAGACCACAAGGTTGGGGAACCTATCGGGATGGATATTGATGGTTTCCAGAAAACTGCCTCCTAAAGAGGGGCGGGTGGAAGCAAACAGGAGAAGAACCTTCTCAATGATTGAACTCCATTTATGGAATATGCTTCCCAGAAAAGTATCCCCAGCACCCCCGTTATCTTTCTGGCACCAGGCAAAGATGCTTTTATTTACCAAACATTTTAAGAACTGTTGAATGAATATTGTATATTTTTTAGAATTTTAATGATTGTTTTTATCACTGCTATACCTGAGGTAATTTTACTGACCGTTGTAGTTGTCTGCTAGATGGTATTGTATTTGTATAGCATTTTATTGTATAGTTTTATCGTATGAATTGTATGGTTGTTTTTATTCATTTTGGATTGTATGCCACCCCAAAAGCCCTGAAGGGCTATGAGGGCAGCACAGAAATGTAAAAAATAGAGTATGTAAATTACTGGGAGGCAGGAGCTTTGCAGCATCCACGGTGAGAGGTGCTGTTGTCGGTCCTCAGCCTGGGCAGAGGTACTGATGTCCTGCTGACCCAGACAACTTTGGGTGCCTACAGAGCATCTCCGGCCTGCCCAGAGAACCAACGCAGCCATGGGTAAGGGGAGTGCATCCATTTCTGGCTTGCTTCTATTCCGCATCCATATTCCATCACTGTATTCAATAGGCGGCATCTCATCCATGAAGCAGGTGGCTTTGCTTCATCTTGGTGTGTCTCTCCAAGCTAAGGTGAGGTGCCGTGGCCCATGCTGGACCGAGCACCTGGAATTTAGGCATGGTGTAGCCAAGAATTGTATTCAGCCTCTGGGCAAACCTGCTGTATAAATTAATGGTGCACTTAAGAAGCTGTTTCAGGCAGGGCTTTTCAGCTGTCCACAACTGGGGGGCTGGTGGCACCAGACTCGCCCTTCATAATGACCCGACTCACGGAGTGGCCACTTCAAGTGCAGCCAGGACAGCCACTCCGAAGGCATGCTCAGCAAGCTTCAGCAGTCCTAGAGAAGCTTGACCTTCTGCTCACTGAACAGCACAGCTGAAAGCAAGCAAGGTTGAGGTGGCGGTGGCCACGGCCGCCTCCAGGAGGACATATTTGTGCCAGCAAGGCAGAGTGGCCAACTTCTAGCCGCCTGCAGACCGGGGCTTCAGCAGAAACTGTCCTTCCTTCCTTCCCACCCTCCCTTGC
This sequence comes from Varanus salvator macromaculatus, assembly GCA_023646645.1. Taxonomy (NCBI): domain Eukaryota; kingdom Metazoa; phylum Chordata; class Lepidosauria; order Squamata; family Varanidae; genus Varanus; species Varanus salvator. Next base: position 86,769,363 of record JAIXND010000754.1, read on the forward strand.
CTGCAGCTCACCCGGAAAACCTCTGCATGGTCCAGGCGAGACACAAGCACCAAGCTCTTCGGGGCAAAGAACTGCGCTGGCTGGATGGGCGCTGTCACCTCCTCCGCCGCCGCCTCCTCCTTCCTCAGATGATTCTGAAGCTGCAGCAAGAGAAAGGATTCTGGTGTTCATGGCACAGTTATGCAGCCCAGGCTGACGCCAGGAAGGGGCCCATGGGAAAGGATCAGGGGGTGGGCTTGGAGGGGCCCTTCCCTGGAGGGTGCAGTTTGTCATTGTGCACCACTCTGCAGCCAGTACCTGAGCAGGGCTGGCAAAAGATGCAGGAGAGAACGCCTGCTGTCTCCCTTACCTGGGTGCTTTCCAGGGCCTCCCAGAAAGTAAAGCAGGCACAGTAATGCCGCTCTGAGTTGATATCGGTCAGGACAGCGATGAAGAAGGTGGGAGGGTTTCTCTCGCTGAAGAGCTGCCATCCACTTGGCTGGCAAAACTGCAAAACAACAGGCAGAAAGGTGGCTGTCACGCGGCACAGGGTACCTTGCCTCTCAGTTTCTGTTGGAGTTCCAAACCTGCTGTCAGGGAGAGCAGAGCCCTTGGAACTACCATCTACCTCCAACCCAAGGGTGGCGGGGCACCAGGCTTCCTCACTTAGCCCGCAGCAAGGAGGAAGGTAGGTGAGCTGGAAAAGTCTCCTGGGTGTTCTCAACAGCCAATGGCCCTGCCACTCACTCCACTGAGAAGAGATCCACCCACCAGAGCCCCACCCAGGCCATCAGGCAAGAGAAACTGGGACCATGCACTGGAGGTCTGCCCTCTTCCTGCAAAACGCCCAAAAGTCACTGGACCCAGTTCACAGCCAAATGTTCCAGTCTCACTGCACTATATTGGTGTCCTGCTGCCCTGGCCAAGGACTCTCCTTCATGTCCTGTCCCAGGTGTCTTGACTGACTGAAGGGGCCCAGGACCTCAAGGAAATGGCCCAGGCTGTGAGGAAGGAAGAGATGGACGAGGGACAAATCCTGATGTCCATCTACTGTGCACAGCTGGCTGGAGACCCAAAATGACGCCCTTCCTTTAAAACAATCGAACCCCTGCTTCCCTTCCCCCCACCAATAAAAAAAGGTGGGTGGCACTGAACTTTGGTGGCAAACCAACAGAGAGGCTTACAGCAAACAAACATAGCTTTAAAATGAGCTGACTGTGTAAGTTCTAAGCCTTGGTAGCAGCTGCGGTGACATCAGAGACATGCAGCTGTTTTCAAGCTAAACGTTTCTTTCTAAGCCTCTGTTGTGGTTTGCCACAGAATTTCTGGGGCAAACGACTGGTTCCCATACCCCCTTTGCCAGTGGTGGCAGAAGCGTGGTCCTCAGCAAGTTAGAGAAGGGGGTCTGGCTCCTGAAAGGCTTGAAGCTGTCTTCTCTGCTGTAGGTTATCTAACTCTGGCCTCCTTAGCTGGCCACAAATCCTGGGAACCCTCCAGCTAAGAGGAGCAAGAGGGGATGCAGCGGAGTCAACCAACCCTGGCCAAGACCCAGGGTCCAACCCATGCCTCCAGCTAGCCAAGGAAGAAGGGAGACTGAGAGGGCCAGAAGTCTGCAGCTTCCCCCACACATAAAGGCCCCCTCCTTTTAAAAACTTCCCTGTCTGAATGGATGTAGGGCATGAATGGGATGCTGCACCTTCCCAGCTCTCCACTTTCACCCAGAAGTTGAGGGGCATCTCCTTCCAAATTTGACCAGTATGCTAACTCTTCAGGCAGCATAAGAACATGCCAACTCAGCCTGAATGAACACGGCCTCTAAAAGGCAATGCCCAAAATTCCACTGTTCCAAATGCATTACCAAGTCCCTGTTTACTATTTATTCATGTAGCTATGTATTGATTTAAACAAATGTTACAGCATTAGTAATCTCTTTTGGATTTCAGGGTGATGCACAATAACTCAATGTAACAAAATACAATGTAAATACTGAATAAAATCCCTGAAAATCAACTTCCAATAGATTAAAAGACATTGGTGAACAAAAATGTTTTTTCTGGGACTTAAAAGATTCAAATGTTTGACCTTCTTTGAGTAGGATGTTCCGGAACCTGAGCTGGATGTTCCATTCCACCACTGAAAAACATCCCCCTATTGTGGCTGAATATTATGAAGACGACACCTGAAGGAGGGCTTCCCCAGAGGATCTCAACACAAAGGCATCTTGACATGTGAAGAGGAGCATATTTAGAACCCAAGCCCTTGAAGACTTTAAAATAGCAACACCTTGAACTAGGCCCAAAAACAAGGAGGAAGCCAGTGGAGTTGTCCAAAAGTGGGTGATCTAAACATGGACCTACCCATACCAGCCAACAATCCAGTAGCTATGCTCCATTCTTCAAGGGAAGTTACCAAAGCATAAATTGGTGTAGCCTGATTATCCCTGCCCAAAAACAGCAGCAGCTGACAAATCATGCTACTAAAGCCATCTGGCCTCTAGTGACAAAGCTGCATCTTGGGGTACACCCCAAGTACCCTTTTCAAGGAAATGCAGTCCTATCCAAAACAGAGCAGCCATCCCTTTCCTGGACCCATCCCTCCCAGAATCAGGATTCAGCCTCAGTTCATTAGCTCTCATTCAGTCGGTTAGTACATCCTGACACTAGTTTAGCAGTTTTATGTGCAATCTCATCTGAGACGAGGAGGACAGGCAGAGCTGAGCATCTTCAGAGTAGCAATGGTACTTCATTCCAAATCCCCAAAGAATTTCTTCCAGGTGCTTTATGAAGCAGTGAGACAAGAACAAGATGGAGCCACTGGATCAAGGACCAGTCACCACAGTATAACCACCTGGAATCAGCCTTGCAGGCCAGAGTAGACCCACCATATTCCTGCCACAGTCTGCACTCTTCGGACAAAGGCCATCCATCAGGGTAGCCAAGGGTGTTGTAGTGTCAAACCCAGGCCTCATGCCAGTCTGAAATCAACCTAGATAATCCATTTCATCCTAGAGTGTCTCAAATTAAGCTCCCTCTTTGCACAAAAGCAGAGTATATGGAGTGTGCTCTCAGGCCCTGATCCTGGCAGCTGGCATGCATGGCTACTACAAATGGTCAGCAGTGGGGAGAGGAGATGAACCCCAACCTCAAGCATGGATTGTAACCAACAAAGAAAGCCGTCCAGATGCAGGTGAAAAAGAACCAGGGAAAGGTGGAACTCATCCTGTTATCAGTGAAATATGCTTTGACTGAAAGCTCTAACAATCTGCTTATGAATCAAAGCCTATGAATGCAATGGAGCCCTAGATCCAAAGTGCAGAATGCAACCAGGCTGCAGCCTAAACCAGTCCTCATTTCACTTTCTCCTCCAGGTGGAATCCTTGCTGCAGACTTCAGCTAAAGCACCACCACAGAAACAGGAAAGGGGGGTTATGCTGAGCATGAGATCTGAAAACAGAGTGGTTGCCTTCTTTGTGAACAAACTGAGTTGATCGTGGAATTCATCCTTTAGGTCAGTTGCTTACTTGTTACAATTTTCAGTGTTGCAGCTTAGATCTCACTTACCATCAGTGACAACCTTTCAAATACTTGGACACACCTATCATATCTACCCTCCATTTTCTTTTCTCCAGGATAAACACGCCTGGTCCTGCCAATCTCTCTTCACAGAGCTTTGTTTCCAGTCCCCTGACCACCTTTGTTGCCCTTCGTTGAACCCTTTCCAGCTTCTCTGCGTCTTTCTTAAACTGTGGTGCCCACAACTGGATGCAATTAAGCCTCCAGATGAGGCTTAACTAGTGCAGAGTAGCAGGGAACTAGTACTTCACATGATTTTGAAGTGATAGTTATGTTAACACAGCTCAAAACAGAATTTGCATTTTTTGCAGTCACATCACATTGCTGACTCATATTCAGCTTGTCATCTGCAGTTTCAAGATCCCTCTCACTTGCAGTATTGTAAAGCCAACTCTTCCCCATCTTGCACTGATGCATTTATTCCACCCACCACCCCACCCCACCCCACCCCACCCTTACATGGCATGTGTCCCTACTGAATTCTGTTGTTTTTAGCCCAGTGCTCCAACCTATCCAGATTACCTTGAATCTCCTTTCTGTCTTTCAGGGTATTAGCTATCCCACCCAGTCTGTGTCATCTGCAAATCTGATAACTGTTCCCTCTACTTCCTCATCCAAGTCAATAAGGAAAATGTTGAAGACCACTGGGCCTAAGACTGAACTCCCCAGTACTCCACTTGCTACCTTTCCGCAGTCTGAGAAGGTGCCATTGATGAGCACTCTGAATATGATTTTGTAGCCAACTCTTGACCCACTTGATAGTTGCTAAACAGGATATCATGGGGCACTTTGTCAAAAGCTTTGCTAAAGTCAAGATTTTTTACATCCACAGCATTTCCACAGTCCACCAAGAAAAATGATTACCCAATCAAAAATGGACATACTTCTAGCTTGGAAAAACAAAACACACACTATTACTTCTCTTCCTGCATTTGAACATATTTCCTACAGTTGTCAGTTTTATGAGGGTGCTTTAAATACATGATCCACATATCAATGTATATATTTGAAACAGACATTTTGATTTGCTTTCCTTTTCTTTTTATTCATTGAGTTGTAAATTATAATTGTGTCTGGTTATGCTGTAGTTCACATTTTTTATCTTTTCTTCTCTGCTGCTGATTTTGTTTTTCATCCTTTTTCTCCTTTATTTCTGCTATAATTGCAAGTTCAAAAATTAAATAGGAAATCATTAAAGATGCCAAGAACCAGAGCCTCCCCCCGCCCGGCAATTGGCAAGATGGCCTTGTTGGATATTCTGTACTCACACATCTTCTTTTGATGGATGGCTCAGCAAGGCAACTGGCTTGCTAAAGTCACCATCCTGCATCGCTTGGGGAGGGCCCTTAAAACAAGATCTCAGCAAGCAATGAGAGAGCAGTTCTGACAGAGAAGTTAAAATTCTCAGTGTCATAAATGACTGCCCTGGAGCAGTTAGTCATGGAACCAATCAGAGGAGAGGCAATCCTGGATTTAGGCCTAGATGGAGTAGACCAGGACAAAGTACAGGATGGAAATGTTGTTGAGCCGTTAGTGGCCATGCTGGTATCAGGTTTAAAATACAGTTAGGCGGAAGACTGCCAAAGAGGTAGAATACAGTTGTGTTTGACTTCAGTAGAGGAAATTTCTCAAAAATGAGGAAACTGGTAAAGAAGAAGCTGAAGAGGAGAATCAAGAAGTTAAATTGCTTCAAAGCACTTAGAGATTACTCAAAAACATTATAATAGAGGCACATATAATGGGCATACCACAAGTGAGGAAAGGTAGCACCAAATCCAGGAAATCACCAGCATGGTTCACACACAGAGTCAAGGAATTTTTAAAAAATCATGAGTGGAAGACAGCTAAAAGGGGAGCACCCACATACCTTCGGGAGCAGGCAAGGTATTCCGCAGCTTATGCCACAGCTAGCCATGGTTCCCGCTTGGGCAGAACACAGAGCGTGGATACTTTCCTGGGTCTTAGGCTGTGGCCATGCCAGTCCCACTGCTCAAATGCCTGTCCTCAATTTCCTCCTGCAAAGCAGAGGAAGTAAGTGGGCCCAGCGAGATGCTACACAAGGGAACAGTCCCTCACTGCTGCCTGACTGCAGACTGGCTGCAGCAGCAGTCCTAGTTGTGCAAAGGAGCCAAGCGGCACTGCATGCATTTCTTCTCATCAAGGCAATGCAGGGGAAGGAAAGGCAGTCAAAAACAGAGTTGTAACTAAATGGTCTTATGGGAAGAAACTGGTAAATATGGAAAGCTTTGATCAGCCAGGAAGATCACAGACATGCCAACTTCCAGCTGGCAGTGTATAATCAAGGACTTTGGAATTAGGTCTTTCATGTATCAGGCATCTCATAAGGAATTCAGCAACACCCCCCCCCACCCCAGAAAAATGCTAGCAAACTCAACTGTCTGCAAGATACTGATTTAAGTACATATGGGCCATCTTTTGGAGTCATGTCTTTCAAGACAGTTTGCAACACACTAAAATAATCTATAATATATTACAAACAAAATCTTAAGCTAGAAGACAATTATGCAGCTAAAATAAATATATCAGCAGCAGAGGGAAAAGGTTGCAGCTGATGGGAAAGTCTCTTTTCTGGAGGGGTTTGTCGCTCAGTGGAAGAGCACCTGCTTTGCAAGCCAAAAGTTCCAGGTTCAATTTCAGGCATCTTACAGGCAAAACTGGAAAATAGTGTGGCTCAAATCCTGGGGAGCAGCTGCCAGTGTGTGAATAGGCAACACTGGTTTAGATGGGCTAAGGGTATAAGGGACTTAGAAGAAGGCAGCTTCTTGCATTCCTCTGCCTGAAACAACATGGAAAGTTCTATTTCCAAAGTATGTGCTATCCTCAAAAGACTAGCCCTTGATTAGGAGGCACAAGGCCCAAATCCTTGCTCAGCTATGTGCTGCAGGGTGGAGTTCTCTGCATTCTTCAGCTCATGCCTTGCTCCTGCCTCTCTTTTAGAAGGAAACTGGACCCTTATTTTATATTTAGGACTCCACAACTACAGTGAAAAAGAAAGTGTGTGTGTGTTTCTTTGCTTAACACTGGCCAATAGCCAAGGCTTTCTGAGCAGTTAACAAAAGTGCTCTGACCAGCTATCCTCCAGGGCCAGGAAAAAGACAAGAGAGCACCTATCTAAGAAATCTGGCATACAGGAAATCTCTGGATCTTTAGTTTAACATCTGTTTCAGGTGAATTGATGGAAAACATGATTAAAGGCAAAATCATCATGCTACAGAAGGACAAGTCCTGCTAAAAAGGATTCAACTCGGTTTCCACAAAGTTAAGTCCTACCTCACTAACCTGTTTGAAAGTGTCAATAAACATGCAGACAGAGGTGATTGCATAGATACAGTTTATTTGGACTTGACAAAGCCTCACCAAATACCCCTGAGCACAAATGCAGCAGTCATAGAATTAGTCCACTTCCAGAGCAGTAATCAGTTAAAGAACTGAATGAAGAGAGTAGAAATAAAAATGCTTTTTTCCTAATGCAGGGATGCAAGCAGTGGGGCCACACAAAGATCTATATTGGAATCAGTGTTTTTCGACTTGTTCATAAATTATCTAGAATTAAGAGTGAACAGAGAGGTGGCCAAATCTGCCAATGACACCAAATGATGTGGGGCGATTTAAAGAACAAGGCACCACAAAGAGCTTCAAAATGGTTTCTCAAAGCTTGGAGAATGGGTATGAAGATGGCAAATTATTGTCTAATAGCAAGTGCAAAGTGCAGCACATTGAGGCAAAAAAAATCTCAAAGTCATGAACATGCTTCAAGAATCTGCCCTAGCAAAGACTAACAAAGGGATATCAGCGTTATCGTTGACAGCTCAATTAAAATGTTGATACAGTGCACAGCTGCTGTCAAAAAAGACAAATTCCATGTTAAGTATAATTAGGAAAGAGATCAAAACTAAAACTACCAATATCATACTACCCTTATATAAATCCATGGTGGAATCACACCTGGAATAGCGTGCAGCATTCTGGTTACCACAAATACAAGAGGATACTGTAGAGCTGGAAGTATGCAGAAGAGAACAATTCAAATGATCAAGGAATTATGCTGAAGAATTATAGCATCTGGGGATGTTCAACTTAGAGAAAAGGCTAGTGAAGGGAGCTATGATGGAGCAATACAGAATTAAGCATGGTGAGGAGACATTCTTACCATCTCTCTTTATACTAGAACTATACTTTACAGTATCACATGAAGATAACTGGTGGGAGATTCAGGACAGATAAAAGGATGTACTACTTCACATAGCACATAGTCAAAACATGGAATTTGCTAAAAGATGTAATGAACTATTCACATGGCTTTAAAGAGGGATTGGACAAATTAATTAAGGATGCCAAAGCTTCTGTTAGTTCCTGGGTTGGAGTTCTATGGAAGAGAGATGTCACAAAACCGACACTCTACTACAGCCTGCCCTTCCCAAGCTGAAAAGTCTCCCAAGTTCCATCACCAAGGCAGGCCTTTCCATGTGGTCACTTCCATGAATGCAGGTTGTTTTCAGTGCCATGTGACTCTACATTGCCCCTTCCTTTTTCATCCAATATGAGGGGCGTTCAATGTATTCTCGGTATCAGCATGAAGAAAAAGGAATAATAAATTGAAATAATTTTTATTTTTCAATGTAATCCCCCATAACTTCAATACACTTATTACATCTAGAAATTAACTTTTCAATTCCCTGTAAAAAATACCCTTCCTCCTTATCTAAAAAATGTGTGTTAATTGCCGCCTTGAGCTCTTCATTGTCGGAAAATTGCTTTCCACAAAGATCTTTGTTTAAATTTGGGAATAGGTAGTAGTCACTGGGGGCCAGGTCCAGGATATATGGTGGGTGGTTTATTTCTTTGAAACCACAGTCTTGCACAGCAGCCTTCGAAACACGTGCCATGTGAACGGACACTTTGTCGTGAAGAAGCAACACACCTGCGGTCAGTTTTCCCCACCTTTTTTCTTTAATTGCTTCTCTTAAATTACACAGAGTAGTTGCGTAAGATGCTGCATTTATGGTTTCACCTTTTTTGTGTACTCAATCAATAAAATTTCCTTTGAGTCCCAAAACACTGTGGCCAAAACACTCTGGCCAATGGAGTGACTCTGAATTTCTTTGGAGGGTCAGCACCTTTTTTATGCCACTGCATGGACTCCTGCTTACTTTCAGGGTCATAATGATGAACCTAAGTTTCATCTCCAGTAACAATCCGGTTGAAAATACTCGATGGATCTTCACCACAGAGCTCTAAAAATTTCCCACAGCACTTGACTCACACTTGTTTCTGATGCCATGAGCATTTGCGGCACCCATCTTGCACAGACCTTTGAATGGTTAAGATTGTCATGAAAAATAGTAAATATGGTACCAATGGATAGGTTTGTCATCTCTGCTGACATTTTGATTTTTATTCAGGAATCTTCCAATAAAAGTTTCTCAATTTTTTTCACATTTTCTTTCATAGTGGCAGTAACCGGCCCACCCAAGCGAGGGTCATCTTCAGTGCTTTCTCTGCCCCTTTTAAATTCACTTGACCACTTTTGAACAGTAGATAATGAAGGTGCAGAGTCCTGGTAAACGGCCACCATCTCTTCGTGAATGATTTTTTGACTTTTTCCTTGTTCCTGCTTCAGTGACTCCATCTAGCCACCTCATTCTCTGCCATCCCCTTTAGACTCTTCTCCAGGGAGTCCTTCCTTCTCATTTGGTGGCCAATGTATTTGAGTTTCATCTTCAGGATCTGGCCTTCTAAAGAGCAGTCAGGGTTGATCTCCTCTAGGACTGACCGGTTTGATCACCTTGCTGTCCAAGGGACTCGCAGGAGTCTCCACCAGCACCACAATTCAAAGGCCTCAATTCTTCGGCGCTCAGCCTTCCTTATGGTCCAACTTTCACAGCCATACATTGCAACTGGGAAAACCATAGCCTTGATTATGCACACTTTTGTCAGCAGGGTAATGTCTCTGCTTTTTAGTATGCTATCTAGATTTGCCATAGCTTTCCTCTCCAGGAGCAAGCGTCTTTTATTTATTTTTTATTTTTTATTTATTAACAAATTTATATGCCGCCCCTTGCCACAAGCCTTTTAATTTCTTGGCAGCAGTCCCCGTCTGTGGTGATCTTGGAGCCCAGGAAAATGAAATCTGTCACTACTTCCATTTCTTCCCTATCTATTTGCCAGGAAGTGAGAGGACCGGATGTCATGATCTTAGTTTTCTTAATGTTGAGTTTCAAGCCAACTTTTGTGCTCTCCTCCTTCACCCGCATCAAGAGGCTCTTTAGTTCCTCTTCACTTTCTGCCATGAGAGTGGTATCAACTGCATATCTGAGGTTGTTGATATTTCTCCCAGAAATCATAATTCCAACTGGTGATTCATCTAAGCCTGCCTTTCTCATGATGTGCTCTGCATATAGGTTAAATAGGCAGGGCGACAGTATACAGCCTTGCCGAACTCCTTTCTCAATTTTGAACCAATCAGTGGTTCCGTGCCCAGTTCTCATTGTTGCTTCTTGACCTGCATATAGGTTTCTCAAGAGACAAATAAGATGGTCTGGTACTCCCATGTCTTTAAGAACTTGCCACAATTTGTTGTGATCCACACAATCAAAGGCTTTAGCATAGTCAATGAAGCAGTAGATGTTTTTCTGGAACTCCCTAGCTTTCTCCATGATCCAGCGTATGTTGGCAATTTGATCTCTAGTTCCTCTCCCTCTTCAAAATCCTGCCTGAACTTCTGGTAGTTCTCGGTCCACATACTGCTGGAGCCTAGCTTGTAGGAATTCGAGCATCACTTTGCTAGCATGTGAAATGTGTGCAATGCTGTGGTAGTTTGAACATTCTTTGGCATTGCCCTTCTTTGGGATGGGAATGTAAACTGACCTTTTCCAATCCTGTGGCCACTGTTGAGTTTTCCAAATTTGCTGGCATATTGAATGTAGCCCTTTTACTACATTGTCTTTTAAGATTTTGAATCACTGAGGATTACTAGGGAACTAATGATCACACATTTGAAATTCTGCATGTATATGCTCAGATAGTGTCATTAGCTAATGAAATAATTAAATTATCCACATCAATAGCACACCAACCCAATACCGAGAACACATTGAACGCCCCTTGTACCTAACTCTTGGTCTCATATTTCCTCCATTTCCACTTTTACCACCTCCTCATCTTAATTAGGAGCCTGTGTTCCCATAGATTCAGAGGGCCCAGCTTGGTGATGCTCTGACAAATTAGAAGACAGCTTTGCTTCTCCCTCTCTGTCCCTGCTCTTGTCACCAGCATCCTGCTCCCACAGCCTTGGTGCCTTGACAATACCTCCCACTCCCATCTGCCTCAAGAGCAATTGCCATGTCTTCTGACAGTGCATCTGCAGAGGTACTGAGTCCAATCTGTACAGTAAGGATAACACAGTCTACTTGTCTTGATGGCCATATGCTACCTCAAATGTCAGAAGTGACACATCTATGTATACCAGATGCTGAGAAAAATAAGCAGGAGAGTACTACTGCACTCACATTCTAAGTGTGGGCCTCCCATGTGCATGTGGCTGACCACTGTGCGAACAAAGAAGCAGAAGAATCCTTCAGACAACAAGTATAGCTTTCGTTATGTTCTTATGCCATTATAAGGATGAGAGCTGTCATCCAGAGATAAATCACTTGTCTTTATGTACAACAAAGAGGAAATACAAGCTGAAAGTGAAAGATGGCAGCCCAAGATTGACAGACAAATTGTCAAGGAATATCTAGATGGAATAAAGATGTTCAAATCTCCAGGGCCTGATGAACTCTATCCCACAGCCACAAAAGAGCTAAGAGAGGAATTCTCAGAATCACTGTCTATTCTCTATGATAAATCCTGGAAAACAGAAGACATGCCCGATGACTGGAGAAGGGCTAATAATGTCCCCATCTTCAAAAAAGAGGAAAAAGATGAACCTGGGAACTACATACTAGTTAGTCTGACATCAATCCCTCAAAAAATTCTGGAGCAAATTATTAAACAATCAGTCTGCAAGCTCCTCAAAGACAATGCAGGGATTAATAAATGCCAACATGGATATTATCAAAAATAAATACTATCAGACTAATTTAATCTCATTTTTTACAGGGCTACCTCCCTGTACAGCAGAAACCCCTAATCTACTCTGACTTTAGCATAATTTTCAATATAGTGCCCCATGACATCCTGACAATTAAATTAGCAAAAAGTGGATTAGATAGAAAACTATTAAGTGGATCCAAAATAGGCTGCTCAATTAGACACAAAGAGTGCTCATCAATGGCACTGTCTCAAATGGGAGGAAAGTACACCGGGCTGAAAGCAACATAATAAGATTCAATAGGGACAAATGCCAAGTGCTCTACCTAGAAAAAAAATAAACCAAACGTATCTATACAAGATGGGGAATACATGGCTCAGCAGAACTGAAAAAGATCTTGGAGTTATTGCAGGCAACAGGCTAAATATGAGTCAGCAGGGTGATGCAGCTGCAAAAAGGGCAAATGCTATTTTGAGATGCATTAATAGAAGCATTACTTCCAAATCAGGAGAAGTAGTCATTCCCCTATACTCCTCACTAGTCAGATCTCCCCTGGAATCCTCTGTCCAGTTCTGGCCACCAAGATTTGAGAAAGATGCAGGAGAATTAGAAAGGGTCCAGAGGAGGGCAACACAGATGATGCAGGGTTTGGAAACACTGCCCTGTGAGGAGAGACCGAGAGAACTGGGCATGTTCAGCCTTGAGAAGAGAAGATTGAGGGGGGACATGATATCCCTCTATAAGTACCTCAAAGGCTGTCACTTCCTGCTGATGCCAGAGTGTAGGACATGGAAATAATCAATTCAGGTTGCAACAACCCAGATCCAGGCTGGACATCAGGAAAAGCTTCCTCACTGCCATAGCAACACAATAGTGGAACCAGCTGCCTGGAGAGGTGGTGGGCTCTCCCACACTGGGGACATTCAGAAAGAAACCGGACAGCCCTTTGAGTTGGACTCGATGGCCTTCATGGCCCGTTCCAACTCTACTATTCTATGACTCAACGGGACCTTTTTGGAACAAGGAGGTAATATCTTCCAAACAGGCTGCAGAGACCATTGCTGATAGGAACCTTAAGGTGGGAAGTGGATGGTATTCAAACATGCAATCATGCAGTCAAATACCAAGAACACATAATACTTGGCTAAATGTGCACCAAAGATCAGTGAGTCAATACGATCTGATCCCTGTAGTCAAAGACCCTGCCTCTGTCATTAGCCCATTTCCAATGAAAATGTTGTTTGCACTGAATCAAAGGGAAAGATTGTTTGGATTTCTGGAATCCTGCCATTCTAAGAGAACAATCACCAGAAGAATAAGTCTATTGACACAGGCATTGAGCCCCCGTTCTGTTGCTGAGTTCAACGGACCTTGTTCATTGAATGGCTCATCTCCTATATGTGATCAAACTTCTTCAGTAAACCTTGCACTTTGTAACCATGCTTGACTTTTCCTCACAGTCCACAATATACAGAGCTTTGCTAGCTTGTTGCTTGGCTAAGGCAACAGAGTCATTCTTCAAGAGAGGCCCAATTTCCTTCTTGCCATCTGACCAGTACTCAGAGAGGCAGTCTTCTGCCACAGAAACAACTGGTATCAAGCCATACAGGTTCCAGCATTTAACAAGTACAGATTTTCACATGCCACTGTGTCTGGTTTGCGTCCTTCCTAGACAGAGGAGATTGAGAAAGTCTTTGAGGAAGCATGATTTTGGTCAGACTCAATGATAATGTTGGTGGATCAGTCATGGCTGGATGGACGGGTGCTGCTTAAGGAATGAGCTATGAGGCAGTAAAAGTTGTTGTCCAAACAGCAGTAATCAAAGAGTAGGGAGCACTGACTATCGTAAGTCTCTTGACAGATCCCCACCCCTTTCTTTTGAGAAGAATAGGCTAGAATGCTTTGAATAGTACTAGATGGGAAAGTCCCTTCGGGAATCTTCTGAATGACGATACCATGTTGATCATGCATTGGTTGCAACCCAAGGCAGTTCTGATGGGTGATGCTGGGAGGGAAAAAGCCTCTAATTTCCCTTTCAAATGTAGAACTAGCAACATGGAGCTTGTTTGGTGCCACTGGAGAGTCCCATGGTGGATCCTGCAATATCAGGATCAGTGAAACCAAGAGCGGAGGTGGCTGAAGCGGTTCCTGCTGAAGAACAGAAGTGTAACCCTGTGGAACAGAATAAGGTATGACCTTTGGAAAACACACATCCATTTGCCAGCTCTGCCTTTTTTTTTCTTTGGCTCAGCTGCCGAGTCCATTGCTAGCGATGGATCTCACACAGCAGGCACCCAATCTGACATGCTGGTTTGTACATTTCCACAGGAACACAGCAAAGGTGGGAACGGTGCTTCTTGTCAGTCCAGGGTATTTGCAAAGCTTTCCAGTACCATATTCTGAACACATGGATTTTCTTCCTGTTAGGTTTCTTCACTGTCCAGCTTTCACAGCTGCATACAGTGATCAGGAATGCAACAGTGTGGATGATCTTGGCCTTGGTCTCCAGTGAAATGTCCTTGTGGCTAATGATCTTTTCTTGTCCCTGCATTGCTCTCCTTCCAAACCACGGTCTTCTTCAACATTTTTTGCTGCTGTCTTCCTCTGACTTGATGTGACTGAGCCAAGGTATGCAAAATCTTTCACAATGTCAATCTCTTCACTGTTGACATTAAAGCTGCGCAATTCTTCAGTAGCCATGATTTCTGTTTACTTAATGCTTAGCTGCAACCCTGCTTTTCATCAGCAGTTGTTTCATTTCATTGCTGCTTTCTGCCAGTAATATTGTACCATCTGCGTGACATATTTCAATTTGCACTTCTTTCTTAATGCTAAGTTCTGCAAGCAAACTGAACAGAAAGGGAGAGAAAATATACCCATGTCTAACGCCTTTCCCTACAGATAATCATTCTGTTTCTCCATATTCTGTCCTGACAAGAGCTTCTTGTCCATGATACAAAACACAACAGGACATGCAAGAGCTGAGGCAGGCCCATTTCTACCAGAAGGTTCTCCCACACTTGAAGTAAATCCTTGGCAGTGGGTATGTAACTCTACCACATGCCCATCACCCAAAGAGAACAATCACAATCATTTACTGGCACAGCTTGCATGTTTAAAGAAAGGAGTCCAAAGGGCCACAGGCCACTGAAAGGGAAACCACAAAAGTGGCAGCATGTGACCAAAAAAAGTAGTAACATGTTGTAAAAAGGAGAAAATAACAAAAATAATATAGAAAGTAATAATAAAAAGAAAATCATACTTAAGTAAAATCAACTAAGCTCAATCATCAAAAGGTAACTGCTTTAGTAAACAAAGTCTGTCAAATGCTGGACTGTGGTTGAAGAAAAACTGAGGAGAAAAGTGGGAGAGCATATGAAGGGGTAGGGTGGGCCCCCTACCTGCACTGCCATCAGAAGGTTCTGATGGAAACTCTGCAGGTACAGAATCCTTCTCTGTGATCCATCTCACGAAGAAGAACGACAGATTCCTAATAAGTCAGCATTCTGAGTTGCCCAAGTGTCAACTTAAGAAGCATTCATTATAAATACTTTGAGTGACCTACTGCATTTTGCTTTTGTTTTATGGATGGCAGCTAATGCAGTGCCAGGTCTAATCTAAGTGGCTGCTTTTTGGCTGTTGGAAGGACTGCATATTTTCAGTGATTGCATATTGCAGGTATATTATCATTTGTACTGGCTACCAAATAAAGAATGCTGCAAACCCTGGCTTCCATGGTAAGAAGACCACTTACAAAGCTTTTTTTGTTACATTTCTAGACTGCTCTACAGTTGAAGCATGATGTGAACAATAGCAGCTGAAACAACAGAAGACGCAAAAGGTGAGGCTGAGTCCATTTCCGAGGTAGGCCAGCAGAGGCCTGAAGAGCTTTTTGTGTAGCCCCACAGCAATCAGAAGTAGGGCTATGCAAAAAGATGCAAAGAGCCTTAAATTGCTCAATCCTCAGAGGCTTCTGATAGACCTTTTCTTCCAATGAAGGCCCCTGCAATACTTTTTATAACTAGGGTAGACACATGCAGTCCCACAGCTATTTCTTGGAATCCACCTCCTGCAGGTCGCTGTTAACATGGCCAGTGGTTGGGGGTGATAGGAGTGGTATCCTAATGATTCCAGGGGTGCTCTGGCCCAGACTGTTCATGAGGCAAGGAGGCATCTACACTCTCTCAAGGCTCTTGACACAGAGGGACAGCCAACACTGCTCCACCCCTAAGCACCTGTAGGGCAAAGGTCTACCCAAATGGCCACAGTATCTCCTGATGTGCAACCACTCCCCCACCCCTACAGAAAAGCCTTCTAATAGCAGGGCAAGATCTCTTTTTGTTGCTTCCTCACCACAGCAGTTACTTAAATCCCTGGTGATTCAAGGAAGCTACCTGGTCTCCAGCTGGGCAGGGGCTGCTCCTAAGTCCTCCTACTGGTCGCTTACACAAGCCAGCCTCAGGGTCTGAGGCACTTGCATTCAGTAGGACTGAGAACATCTGGGTGAACTCTCCATAGCAAAAGATTTCTGGTTGGGCTTTCAAGGTGGGAATAAGGACCAGGGTTAAAAAGACTTTCAGTAGTGAGAGGAAGAGCACTTTACCAGTGTTTGGCCTCGGGGCTAGTGTGGGCAACCAAAGACATGGTGCAGCTAATCCTAACCCAATTCAGTCTTTTCTTCTTTAATTGATTTCCTGTAGGAAAAAAGCAGCAGGGAAACAGAGGAAGGTTGCAAGCGACAGACAACATTGTCTGGACACCCATACAATTCTGTGAATAAGGGACACAAGCTTCCTCTGGAAGTGGCCCAGAATCACACCTGATATGTTTCGTTTCGCACTGCCACTAATCCAGTTTCTCCTGCATGCAAGACCTTGGGAGGGGAAGAAAGAAACTAGGAATGCCACAACCTTTTGACATGTGCGTGTAAGCCCCCCCCGCCCCCGCTCATTCAGCAACCTACTCACCAGTTCAATGCCCTGGGGAAAAGGGTTATCCTCCCAGTCCTTCTCTGGAAAGCGTTGAAGTATTTGCCCCTGACCATCTCCGCTCCCTGCAGATGAAGAGGCAAGCAACAAGATTCAAATGAAAATCCTTTGGCCTTCTGTCTTCTCCTAGTCCCTCATACTCTCCAATTCCCATGAGTAGCACCAGAGGCCTGCGAATTCTATTAGTAGGGCACCTGGCCGGGGGCCCAAAAGGTGAAACACACTCAGACGGTTGAAACACTTCACCTTTATTTTTTATGTACTTATTGGGCACCTTTATATCCAAGCAGCTCAAGATATTGTATGTTTGCCTGGGTGGGCAAGAAGCAAATTCCTGGATATATTAGACTTTGGTTCCCAGAATTCCTGACCACTGACCCTTTCAATACAGCCTTTTGGGAGTTTAAGTCCAAAATATATGGAATTCCACCGCCCGACCCTAGTGTACATGATCTTATTCCTCTCAATTTATCTTCATGACAACCATATTTTATTTTTCAATTTATACCCTGCCTTTTTCCTACAAAGGGCTCAAGGCAGCTTACATCCGCTCCTCCATCTTACCCCCACAACAACAACCTTGTGAGGTAGGTTGGGCTGAGAGTCTGTGACTGGCCCAAAGTCACCCAGTTGGCTCCATGGCTGAGCAGGGACTAGAACCCAGGTCGTCTGAGTCCCAGTCCCATGCTCTTAACCACTACACCACACTGGCTCTCCAGTGTGGGGAGGTAGACTATGCTAAGAGATAGGCCCAAAGCCACCATATGAGGTTTTGTTTTGTTCTGTTTTTTTAAAACTTGAAGGAGGATGTGAAGCTGGGTCCCCCGATCCCAGTCTATCACTCGAACCATCACACCAGGCAGTTCTCTGAGCCTTTTTCTTCCCCTTGTACCCTCATGGAAGGCAAGCCTCACAAGCCGTCCTGAGGCAATTGGATTGCATACGACGGGATAAAAATATTCTAAATAAATAAATACGGTCTACGTGCAATGCAAAGTCCGTGTGCCCAAGAAGCGGCCAGAGAGCGAAGTTTCATCACCATTGCATTGAAGCAAGAGGGAAGACAGCTAGAAGCAGGTGGAGGAGTCCGACCGAACACAGTTAGGAGCTCACCACGGAGTCTATTCTGTGGCAGTGAGGGTGGCACAGAGGCAGTTCTTTTCCATCAGCATTGCATCTTCTCAGTGCTGATCAGCAGAGTTCTTCTGAGTGGTTTCTGGCCATTTACAATCTGGGCCAGTAAAAGAAACTATGCAACACTAGGTAATTCAATGTGATGAATTTGAACAGCACTTTGAAGATAAAGTTGCTTGGATTCATCATGAATTAGACATTCCAATTAATGCAGTTCCATTAACACCACCTGGTCCAATTTTGCTGGATGAGCTTCGGTTATTGAGGCCTGAGGAGTTTGGCCAACCATCTGTATGAGTGACCCTTGCCCACCATGGCTTACTGTTAGAACTAAGGAAAGGAATCACACCTGGGTACAGGAGGCTGAAAATGCATCCTTGAAAGAGGGAGTGGTGCCAGCCTCTCTTTAAAAAAAAGTCTGTGATTAAGCCATTCCTAAAAAAGTGCAATTTGGACCTAACTATACACCCTAAGTATAGGCTTATTGCCAACATTATCTTCCCAGGCAAGGTGCTTGAACAGGTGGTGGCTGAGCAGCTTCAAGCACTCCTGGGTGAAACTTATTATCTAGATTCATTTCAGTCAGGCTTCAGGACTGGTTTTGGAACAGAAACTACCTTGGTCATCCTCTGGGATGGCCTTTGGCAGGAGAGAGATGGGGGAGCATGACCCTGTTGATTCTCCTGAACTTCTCAGCAGCTTTCAATGCCATCAACCACAGTATCCTTCTAAACAGGTGGGTGGGTTAGGAGTAGGAGGTACTGCATTGCAGTGATTCTGCTCCAACCTGACCAACTAACTCCAGAAAGTGGTGCAGAAATGCTATTTCTCTGCACCATAGCATTTCTGCCATGGAGTACCCCAGGGCTCTTTTTATTGCCCATGCTTTTTAACATCTACATGACACCTCTGGTGGAGGTTATCTGGAGATACAGGCTGAGGTGCCATCAATATGCAGATGACACTCAGCTCTACCTCTCTTTTTCATCAAACCCAGGTAAGGCAGTGGCTGTTCAGCGTCTGGGCACGTTAAAGGATTGGATGAGAGCCAACAAACTGAGACTCAACCCAGACAAGGCGGAGGTGCTGTTGGTGGGTGGACTGTCCAGTTATGAGATATTCAACCTGTTTGGGTGGGGCTTCACTCCCCCAAAAGACAAGGTTCATAGTTTGAGAGTGCTCCTGGATCAGAACTGTTGCTTGAATCAAAAGTGGACTCAGTGGCACAGAGCACCTTCTATCAGCTTAGGTTGATGTACCAACTATGAGTCTATTTGAACAGACAGCACCTTGCTACAGTAATCCATGCTCTGGTAACCTCTAGGTAGGGCTGCCTTAGAAAATGGTCTGGAGACTTCAATTGACTCAAAAGAGGGCAGTGTGGCTGTTAACAGGGATTGGCCTATGAGATCGTATTATGCCAATCCTCTTTCAGCTGCACTGGTTACCAATTGAACTCTAGATCTGATTGTGGTTAGGGCTAATTTTAAAGCCCTTAATGGCTTGGGACCAGGTTTTCTGAAGGAATACCTCTTCCTGTATGTATCTACCCAGGCTCTAGGATAATCTTTTGGGGTCCTTCCCAGGGAGCCCTCTCCAAAGGAAGTAAGGAGGGTGGCAACCAGAAAAGGGGCCTTCTCAGTTGTGGCACCCCATCTATGGAATGAGCTCCCCAAAGAGGAATACCTGGCACCTACTCTTTTTTTAATTTTCAGAGCCAGGTGGAAACCTTTTTATTTTCAGGCATTTTAACAGTTAACTTTTTAGTTTTAATATTGTATTTTATTATACATTGCTGCTGTACCGAAGCACCAACTGGATTACATTAGTTGTGGGCTTATTGTTATTGCTGTTGTTTTATTGGTTTTATTGTCCTCATGAAATGGTGCTTCTGTTCTTTTGTTTATATGTTCTTAATTTGTTAACTGCCCAGTGAGCCTTTTGGCTATTGGATGGTATATAGACAGCTAGCTAGATACATAGACAGATAGATCCATCAGGTATACTTCAATTTGGAGTCTGACATTATGCAGGCAGTTGGACTCAAATAACAATTTAATACAAGCCTCTCTAACACAGCCTAAGCCAGGAATAGCTGCATCACATCACCAACTGCAACGTTAAATAACCAGCCTGCCTGTGTCAGAAAAATTAAAGTTCCTTATAATTATGTACCAGGCTCAGGAACCAGGACATGCATGAAAACAAAATCTATCCACCCATCAAGGGATGTTGCCTGTCTTCATCCTTCATACTGGTTGTGTTCACAATCCAGTGAAGAAAAATTAGGCTGCCACTTGGGTTTTGGATACTAGGGTCAGTAGTTAAATCTCAGATCCCCACGCCAGCAACAAATGAGCCAACAGGATGTGTAGAATGAGAAACTGAGTGTTTCATCCAGCAGGACTATTTTGAGTGGCAAGCCTGGCTTCCACCACTCCTCTTCTCACCAGCTACCCAAATATCTATTTTAAGGACCGAAGAAGCAAATATGCTACTTTTTGGATTTCCAAGCCCAAAAGGGAAAGCTACTAGCAGCAAACAAAAACAAAGCTTGTCCAGTCAGATGCTAACCCACTCTGCCTGGAGACTCCCAATCTCCAACGTGGTCCTGTGTGCCTGCTGGGCAGAGTCAACCATGATATCAATAGCAAGCAATGCCTAATGTATTAAAATGTTTCATTTTACAGAAGTGTGTTGACACACATACAGTTCTGTACTATCTTAAAGAGCAACACATTATGGCATGAATGTCCAAGGGAAAGAGCCCACTGTGTCTAAAAATAATTAAGCCGAAGGCTAGATTTCTACAGCAGCAGAGTACCAGGTGTACAGCTCAGGAGTGGAACACCTGCTCTGCTTGCAGAAGGATGAGGTTCAGCCCCTGCAGGCATCTCCTGATAGGTCTGAAAAGGCTCTTGCTGGAAGCCTCAGGGAGCCACAGAGAACAATCCTAGACAAGACTGAGATAAGATGGAGCAGTGGTATAACTATAAGGCACTTCCTACATTCCTTCATGTTACTGAAGACCCCAGCATTAGCCTATTTCAGCTGTCCATGGGTTACTTTTGCATCCATGGTGAGATCACAAAAGCAAGGTAAACATACTCAAGAGTCCCACAATCAACTTCAAAAGTCATCTGCCAGCAAATGGAACACTTCACATGTTCCTGACATGTTCCTGAATGGTACATAATTATAAGTAACCCGCAATCCAGTTTCTGGGGAAAACAGGCATAGATGTCTTGGTTCCAGATTTGGGAGGAAAGCACATGCCAACCTGAAATCACTAAATTCAGATCCTGTGAAGCTGGAAGGACAAGGTCACTGGCCTTCCATTTGTCAAGCGCCATAAAGAGGAAGGAACTTGGGAAAAAGTGACCACAACACAGCTCTCTTCTATTCAATACTAGTTAGGCCCCATCTTGAATAGTGTGTCCACTTCTGGGAACCACACTTCAAGAAAAATACAGACAAACTGGAAAAAGTTCAGAGAAGGGCAACATTCCAGTTATGGAATTTGCTCCCCACTGAGGTACACCTAGCACCAGCCACCTAGGGCCTGGTTACCTGAAGGAGCATCTCCTTCCATATCTGCCTGCCCGACCCCTGGATCTGGGGCAGATGCCCTTCTCCAGGTGCTCTTCTTGAAGGAGATTAGGAGGGTGACTACCTGGAGAAGGGTCTTCCCTACGGTGGCATCCCAATTGTGAAATTCACTCCCCAGAGAGGTTTCCTGGCACCACCACTTTATTATTTTTGGTGCAAGGGCAAAACCTTTTTATTTCCCCAATGTTTTAAGATCTGACTGTTTTAATTGGGGTTTTATTATTAGTTAAATTTTAGGACACTGTGTTTTAATTACATTTTGTAATATTAACAAAACATTACATTTATATTTTTTATTGTAAAATACAATTTACAATTTACATTTTGTATTGTTAAACCATCCCAAGACTTCGGTAATGGGATGATATACAAAAGTTTTAAATACATACATACATACATGCATGCATGCATGCATGCATACATGCTATATTTTCAGTGCCAAATAAAGACCATCCTCTACCACAGGATACTGAATTAGTTACTGGAGCCTTCTGGTCGCTAGACAGGGTTTAATTGGGTCTTTTCAATGTATAATTTTTGGTTTTCTGGTTTTTAAAATTTTGGTTTTAAATTCTGTCTTGCCAATGTTTATAATGCTTTACTATGTTTTAATTGGTATATTTTATATTGTTTTTAATATGTTGCTTTGAACCACCCAGAGAGCTTTGGCTGTTGGGCAGTATAGAAACAACCAACCAACCAACCAACCAAAGGTGACAGGGGGACAGGAAACAAAGCCCCACGAGGAAAGATGGAAAGAAAACAGGTTGATGAACCTGCTGGTTTTTGAATGGGTAGCCTTAAGGCATAAACTACAAATGGATATTTGTCCAGCTTTTGTTGACATTTACGGACAAATATTCTCAACTATGGTAATATCAATCAATCAATCAATTAATTAATTACACATTTGTAAAAGAGTCTATTTTGCTCCCCAAACAGGAAGCCAAGACATAAAGCCCAAACATGTACCCATGTCCCTGGGTACCTTTGCGCTGGTTTCATGCTCCATATAGAAAAAGGCAAAGTAATGCAAGGGCCTTTCCCAAAAGTGTTCCGAGAGATATCTTGATGCTGAAGAATTTCCCAAAGAAACTGACACTGGGCATATTTGTTGCCCAAAGCAACAACCCCTTTCATTACCTTCAGAAGCCCTGGCAGGAAAGACAATACCTCAGATGGGCTTCTGAGGGAAGGCAAGAAGAATATCTGCCTTGCATACAGAAAGTCCTAGTTATCTCCAGACAGGGCTGGAAAAACTCCTGCCTGAAACCTTGGAGAGCTGCTTCCAGTCTGTGTGAGCAATACTGGGCCAGATGGTCGAACTCTGTGTAAAGAGAGTGTGAGAGGCGTGCCGGGCGGGGTGAGCAAGGGGAGGAGCCCTGCGGCCCCACAAAGTGCCACCGGCGCCGCTGGGAGGGACCAGCGCCCGCGGACCACCTCCACCTGCGCCGCCAGACCAGGCCCCCCCCGTGCCGCTGCACGGCGCCCGCGGGCACCCACTGCTGCTGCCGCTGCACCGAGCCATCGCCCGCTGCGAGGCCAGGACCACCGCCAGCCCCAGGACTCGTCCCTGGCCTGCCTCCCTGGCACGTGTGAGAGGCGTGCCGGGCGGGGTGAGCAAGGGGAGGAGCCCTGCGGCCCCACAAAGCGCCGCCGCCGCCAGAGGCTGGTGGCCTTGGGCCGGCGGCCGAAGGGCAACAGCCAAAGTGCAGTCGCCGTTTGGGGCGCCGTTCGGGGGGCCGAGTGGGGCCTGGCCTGGCCAGGGGCTCTGGCCCATGGTGGACGGAGAAACTGTCCGGGGGAAATTGGCAGGTAGGATGTTTTAAAGGTGTTTTAAATGGGTTTTTTTTAGATTATTAATGTTAGTTTGGTGCATCTCGGATGATTGTGTGTGTGTGTGTGTTATGTCGTTGCTTGGGGAGTGTGTGGGCGCTGCCATAGGGGTGGTGATGGGCAGGGGGCGTTACAGCGGTGGGAGTCTAATGTGTCCACATAGAAGAAGGAGGGACAGATGGGTAACACCTGTCCCTCATTCTGGTTATTCTCCCAGCCAGCGGGTTCCTGGTAGTCTTGTCAACTGCCCCCCAGGCCTGTCAGTGCTGCTGCTCAATGCCAGGTCAGTCCACAATAAATCTGTCCTCATCCACAACTTGATGAGGGGCCAACCTGGCTTGTATTACCGAGACCTGGGTGGGTGAGGGGGGGGATGTCTCCCTCTCACAGCTGTGCCCGCCCGGGTACCTGGTTCAGCACCGCCCATGCCCGGAGGGGAGGGGAGGGGGGGTTGCTCTGGTTTATCGGGCTTCTATTTCCCTTGTGGGGCTTCCTGTTCTCTCGAGGCCAAGGGTGGAGTGCCTCCACTTGGTGTTGGGCAACCGAGACAGACTGGGGATTCTGTTGGTGTACCGAAAACCCTTCTGCCCAACAGACTCCCTGCCTGAGCTGACGGAAGTCGTCTCGGACCTGGTGTTGAAGACTCCCAGGATGGTGATCCTGGGGGACTTCAATCTTTATGCCAAGGCAGCTCTTACTGGGGCGGCTCAGGACTTCATGGCCTCCAGGACGGCCATGGGGCTGTCTCAACACGTCATCGGCCCGACCCATGAACGTGGACACACTCTGGACCTGGTCTTCTCAACGGGACAGGAAGAGGGTGATCTGAGGGTGAGGAATTTAAGCTTGATGCCCTTGTCATGGTCGGATCACTTCCTCCTAAGGTTTGAGCTCAAGAGTGGCCTCTCCCTCTGCAAGGGTGCGGACCTGATTGTGTGGGTCCGCCCCTGGAGCAGAATGGATCCTGAAGGTTTCCTGAATGCTCTGGGGGATTTTCCGGCTGACAAGGCTGGTGATCCTGTTGATGCCCTGGTTGAACTGTGGAATGAGGAGATGACCAGGGCTATTGACACGATCGCTCCCAAGCGTCCTCTTCCGCCTGGCGGAGCCCATTCATCTCCGTGGTATACGATCGAATTACGGGTGATGAAGCAGGCTGGGAGACGTCTAGAGGGCAGGTGGAGGAGATCACGACGGGTATCTGACCGAACACACTTATGTGCGCATTATCGTGCCTATGCTGTGGCGGTGAGGATGGCGAAGAAGAAATTCTTCTCTGTTTCCATTGCCTCCTCACAATGCCGTCCGGCGGAGCTCTTTCGACTGGTGCAGGGCCTAGTCCATCCGGGCCCTAAGAAAGATCTGGTGCCGCCCTCAAAGGCCCGCTGTGACGAGTTTGCCAAGCATTTTCGGGAGAAAACTATTCAGATATGCTGCGAGCTCGACTCTACTTTGGAATCAGATTCTGCTGGGGAGTTGCCATCGACGCCGTCTGGTCCACACTTAATGGATGAATTTCAGTTGCTGCGGCCTGATGATGTGGACAAGGTGCTTGGATGAGTACGCCCTACCACTTGCTTACTAGACCCATGCCCTTCCTGGCTACTTAAGACAGCCAAGGACGGGATTGGGCCCTAGATCCTGGAGGTGGTCACCGCCTCTTTAAGAGACGGCTGGGTGCCTGCACTCCTAAAGGAGGCGGTAGTCTGGCCAGTTCTAAAGAAGGCATCATGGATCCAGAGGTGGCCACCAATTATAAACTGGTGGCCAACATCCCGTTCCTGGGCAAGGTACTAGAGCAGGTGGTGGTGGGACAACTCCAAGCACTCTTGGATGAGACAGATTATCTGGACCCATTTCAGTCCAGTTTCAGACCCGGGTACGGCACTGAATCTGCCTTGGTCGCCCTGTACAATGACCTGTGCAGGGAGAGAGACAGGGGGAGTGCGTCCCTGTTGGTTCTCCTGGACCTCTCAGCGGCTTTCGATACCATCGACCATGGTATCCTTCTGGATAGGCTTGCGGGATTGGGAGTTGGAGGCACCTCTTGGCGGTGGTTCCGCTCCTATCTTTACGGCCGATTTCAGAAGGTGGTGCTGGGGGACTATGGCTCTGCGCCATGGCAGCTATGCCATGGAGTTCCGTAGGGGTCCATTTTGTCCCCCTTGCTATTTAACATCTACATGAAACTGTTGGGAGAGGTCATTAGGAGGTGTGGGTTGCGGAATCATCAGTACGCTGATGATACCCAGCTCTACCTCTCGTTCTCTACTGATCCAGGTGAGGCGGTGGCTGTGCTGAACCGGTGCCTGGCCGAGGTAATGGGCTGGATGAGGGCCAATAAACTGAAGCTCAATCCAGACAAGACGGAGGTCTTGTTGGTGGGCGATTCGGACCTTGGAATGGGGGACTTAGGCCTTGTCCTGGATGGGGTTGCACTCCCTCTAAAGGACAAGGCCCGCAGCTTGGGAGTACTCCTTGACCCGGAACTGTCATTGCAGGCCCAGGTAATGGCAGCGGCGAGGAGTGCTTTCTTACAGCTTCGGCTGATACATCAGCTGCGTCCCTTCCTGGACTATGACTGCCTGGCGACAGTGACACATGCGCTGGTGACTTCCCGATTAGACTTCTGCAACGCGCTCTACGTGGGGCTGCCCTTGAAGACGGTCCAGATACTTCAATTGGTGCAAAATAGAGCTGCCAGGTTGCTGAGGGGGACTGGGCGTTATTCTCATATAACCCCAGTTCTCCGTCAGCTCCACTGGCTCCCGATTGAAGTCTGGGCCCAATTCAAGGTGTTGGTTTTGACCTATAAAGCCCTAAATGGCTTGGGACCTGGATATCTAACGGAACGCTTACCCCCTTATATGCCCTCCCGCCCTCTGAGATTCACAACAGAGGCCCTCCTCCGGGAACCCTCAGTGAATGAGATTAAGAGGGTGAGTACCAGGAGGAGGGCTTTCTCGGCAGTGGCGCCCCAATTGTGGAATGCGCTCCCCAGAGAGGTCCACCTGGCGCCGTCGTTATTTTTTTTTCAGCGCCAGGCAAAGACCTATTTATTCAAATCATACTTTAATTGTTAAATTGTCGATTTGTTTTAGTCCATTGTTATGTATTTATGTATTTATTTATTGTTTAGTTAATGGTTATTATTGGTTTATAGTTTAATTGTGTTGATTTATTTAATGGTGGGGTTATTATCTACATTTTGTGTATATTTAATTTGGACTGTATTTTGGGTTTGCCGAGATGCATCGGGGGGGGGGGGGGCGGATAGATAGGTTTTAAATTGATTATTGTATTTTTATATGTTGTGAGCCGCCCCGAGGCTTTGTTGCGATGGGGCGGCATAGAAATGTTTTAATAAATAAATAAATAAATAAAGCAGCTTTATGTTCCCAACAAAAAACCTAGCAACAGAGTGAGTCCAAAGGGGTCTCCTGGGCCATCTAGTCTGACCCCTGGCTCCAGCCAGCTCTGCTCATGACATGCCTACTATGTGCATGTCCAGTCTATCCTTAAACGCCCTCACCACTGGGGCTTCAACCACCTCCCGTGCAAGCCCATTCCACACCCTGGGGGTCCTAAGTGTTAGGAAGTACCTCCTGGCATCTGCCCTAAATCTTGGTTCCTTGAGCTTTGCTCCACTGGAATGCATCCTGCCCTCCACTGCAGGGGAAAAAAGGCCGTGACCCACCTCTGCGTGGCACCCCCTCACATACCTGTATGCTGCTAACAGGTCCCCTCTGAGTGTCCTCCTCTCAAGGCTGAAAAGACCTAGCTCCCTCAGTCTCTCCTCATATGGCTTACCCTGCAAACCAGCCACCATCCTAGTAGCCCTTCACTGCACTGATTCCAACCTTGCTATATCCCTCTTGTAATGAGAGGCCCAGAACTGAACACAATACTCCAGCTACAGACACACCAGAGTTGTATACAGAGGTAGTAATCCCTCTTGATCTAGAAGCCATGCTTCTGGCTATGCATCCAAGGGTGGTGTCCACCCTCTTGGCCACCATGTCACACTACTGGCTCACGTTTAGCCTGTAGTTGACATGCACTCTAAGATCCTTTCCACAAGTGCTGCTCTCCAGCCACTTGTCCCCTAACCTGTACTTATGATGCCCTTTCCTACGCCCCAAGTGCAAGACAGCATTTTGTTGTCTCCAGTCCACTTCCATAGTCTGTCCAGATCCTTTTGGAACCAGAGTACCTGCTCCTCAGTTGTAGCCACCACGAAGTTCCTCCAAACAAAGCCGCACTGGGTGCCTCAGCGCATTGCTCTGATCTAATGAGTCCCCCTTTCCTAGTCCAGCCCTGCAGAGCCCAGTATGCAAATGCATATCTGAGGCCTGGTGGCCTGGCAGCAAAAGCATTTCAGTGCCACTCCCAACTAGTGCAATCAGCGTCAACACCTCAGACAATGCATGCCCTGTTCCCTCTTTGCCTAGTGATGGAGTGGACCAAACGCCCTGCCTGTGGGAGAACAAGTGTCCCAAGTGGTCAAGGAGTGGATCTGGGCCACTTGTTCTTAACAAGCTGGGGGTGAAGCCAACAAGTCACTGTTGCAAAAATATTAAAACAAACCAAGTCTCCTGCAACTCTTCGCCACTCTCCTGGGAAGCTCCCCCCAAAGAGGGAAATGCCAGTCTCAGCCCACCTTGCTTTCTACATATTCATCTGCATCAACACTTCCCAGGACCCATGGGTGCCTCAGGTATTAAAGACTGCTCTACCAAGATGACATAGTTTCATGATATATTGGAACTTACTAAAAGGTTTTGTTAAAATCTCTCAGGTTCCAAACTAGCTTATGTTATGAAAAAGAGAATCCACCACATTATAAATCCAGAACTGGTTAATGCATGTGAAGGACAGGATAGGAATGTACGGTTTACATTAACAGTATATGGAAAAGCATCCGAAGGTTCTCTATGGAGGCAGCCTAATTTTCAAATTTCCAATTTATGCAGAATTAGGTAATCCCAAAGCTGACTGATGAAATAAGTTCCAAATTGATCTCTAAGCTGGTTAAATAGGCAGCAAAGTAGGAAGGACATTCACTTAAGCAACCATAAAGTTATGCACACTGGGGCAAGCTCCTCACACAAGACTTCCCTAACAGAAAATGAAGATGTATCTTTATTGTGATGTCTTAGGGCAGTGGTGGCAAAACTATGGTACGCATGCTACAATGGGCATGCAGAGCCTTCTCTGTCAGCAGGTGAGCAGGTTTGCCCCAGCATCGCTCTAGCAGCCGATCATCGGAGAGGCCATGTACATGCTTAGAAAGTAGTGCCAAAGCTACGCAAGGAAGGCTTTTTCAAAATCAACCTCTTTTCAATGGAATTTTAGCCCTAAAAGTACGTATAGTCAAGGTTATAGTTTTCCCAGTTGCAATGTATGGCTGTGAAAGTTGGACCATAAGGAAGGCTGAGCGCCAAACGATTGAGGCCTTTGAATTGTGGTGCTGGAGGAGACTCCTATGAGTCCCTTGGACCGCAAGGCGATCAAACCGGTCAGTCCTCCAGATCAACCCTGACTGGCCAGAAGGCCAGAACTGAAGATGAAACTCAAATACTTTGGCCACCTAATGAGAAGGAAGGACTCCCTGGAGAAGAGCCTAATGCTGGGAACAATAGATGGCAAAAGAAGAAGGGGACAGCAGAGGATGAGGTGGCCAGATGGAGTCACTGAAGCAGTTGGTATGAGCTTGAGTGGACTCTGGGGGATGGTGAAGGACAGGAAGGCCTGGTGGAATGTTATCCATGGGGTTGTGATGGGTTGGACACGACTACATAACTAACAACAACAAAAGGATTGGGGGTGTGCACCAGGGTAGGGTTGAGGTTAGAAAAACGAGGTGTCCTGGCACGGTTTTGATGGTTGGAATGTGTTTAGAATAGGCAGAAATGATGAGCCATGCAGAAAAAGCTACTCAAGGAAGGCTTTTTCAAAATCGCCCTCTTCTCAATGGAACTTTAGCCCTATATTAGGGTTAGGGGTGTGCACCAGGGTAGGGTTAGGGTTACAAAAATGTGATGTCCTGATATGATTTTGATGGTTGGAATGTGTTTAGAATGGGCAGAAATGTTCAGCTGTGCAGAAAAAGCTACTCAAGGAAGGCTTTTTAAAAATCACCCCTTTCAATGGTGTTTTACCCATATATTAGGGTTAGGGGAGTGCACCAGGGTAGGGTTTGGACAGTGGTTGCCAACCTATGGCATGCGTGCCACAGTGGGTATGCAGAGCCCTCTCTGTCAGCATGCGAGCCAAGTTGCCCCAGCATCGCCCCATCCTTTATCCATGCTAAGCATCGGATAACAGCACACATAAGGGCCATGTGCACACCCAGAAAGGAGTAGCGGCGCCAGGTGATGACATCATTAGTCACGACTCATCCGAGCTTTCACATGGCCAGTCAGTGTGCTGCCAAGAATATATACATATTTGCTTGGACTGGCTGTGAATTGTTTTTTCTAAGCTAAAACCTCAGTGTTCAGGTTTTATTGTAGTGTTGGCACTTTGCAATAAATAAGTGGGTTTTGGGTTGCAGTTTGGACACTCATTCTCTAAAATGTTCACCATCACTGTCTTATTTTATGGGAAGCTCACAGCCACCCAACTCAGGAGTTGCAGCGACAATGATAAAAATAAACTGAAAAAGTACAGAAAATTGAATTTTAGATAAACAAAAGTCTAGGGCACCTCCTCTAGAAGGGAAGGCTAAAGGATCGAGGCCTTTTTCTTTTAGGAAAAAATCAACAACTCAGGGGTGATGATATAATAGATTTCTTGTAGTATAAACAGCATGGAGAAAAGAATATTATTTTTCTTGAACTGCTATAACACTTGCATGAAGGATGCCCAAAAAGAATCCATGGGCAGCAACATCAAGAAGCATGCAGAGCAAAGTATTCCTTCATATAAAACATTCCTAATGTACAGAATTATACAGCCTTGCCGAACTCCTTTCCCAATTTTGAACCACTTAATCCACGATGCCTTTTTAAAAAGAATGAGGCAAATCCAAACAAGAGGGCAAGCTCTTAGCTGTGTTGTCTGAAAGGAGCAATCCTAAGTTGCATGAAAGCGAGCTGCTTGGGGCCAGAACCAGAGGAGGGGCCTTGACTCATTTGGTCCATTTGAGCATTCAGCTGGTCACTGTGAGAACATCAGTTACAGATAAGCAACTTTACCTTCCCATGTTTTTTGTGAGTTCTTATCCTTGAGGGACAAAGCAGCATGCTGCTTTTAAACAGAGTCCAGCATACATTCTACCAACCCTGCAGGTTTGGTGTTCCATCCAAGTCCTTTATTAGTCTTTGACATGCCATGCCATGGTCAACATTTATGGAAAATGAATAGCAGCAAGTTTAACTGATGCCATGGGCTTCATTCAGCTCAGTTTTTCCACCCACCCCCTTCTGGCTTTGGCAGTCAGCCTGATCTCTAGCATGAGGAGCACATCATGGTGGTGGGAAGCACAGGAAATCTTTCTGCTGTTTGAATAATTTCCCTAGCATAACTTAGTCAAATTTCACTGTTGTTCATGTGGAGAGAGCGCTGCAGGAGCTCTGCAACCAGGCAACATTGCCAGCTGACTACCTGGCATGTAATAATGCTGCCTCAGTCAAAGATTTTGTGAAGCTGGAAATTTTGCTGAACTTACCTATTCAACTACATCACAATGCCCATTAATAGTAAAGGCAAGGGTTGCTCTAAAGGAATCATGGGCATACCACTTTACAAGGGTAAGTCAAAAATTATCCGCACTCCAGTTACATTCTGTTGGCTACACTGTCTTACCAGCACTTTCTGTTTGAGGCTACTGTCTCCCCAGCCACTGCTGTGCAGGTTTGAACATGTCACATCAGTTCATTTGTAACTGCAGTGAGAGCAAAAATGAATGCCACACTTGTGATTTGCACAAAAGAAGAGCAGCATGGAGTTACTCATTTTTTGTGGTCTGAGGGTATACCTGGTGCTGTTATTTACTGAAGACTTTGTGCACAGTATAAAGTGTTTGGTCACAAAGAAGAGTGCATGAATGGATAGACAAGTTCAAGGAAGGTGGCACAGGTGTTAGTCATCAAGAGGGAGCACATGCACACTTCTGCCCACACTGCTGACACTCTGCAAGAACGTCGTTTTGAGGTGTTAAAGCATCCTCCCTATAGTCCTGATCTTGCTCCATTGGACATTCACCTATTTGGTCCCCTGAAAGCAGCCCTATGAGGGCAAAGATTCACTTCTGATGAAGAAGTGAAGACTGTGGTGCATTGCAGCTTGGTCTAAAACATTTTTTAATGAGGGAATACAAAAGCTTGCTGACAGATGGACAACGTGTATTGAAAAGCAAGGAGATTATGTTGAGAAATGATGCATTTGTCTTTTCTAAGAGTTCATTAAAATAAATTCTACAGCTAGAATGCAGATAATTTTTAATTCACCAAAATTTTGACTTTCTGGTTTTCTTTTCAAAATTATATAAAGGAAGCAGCTTAGAAGTTTTAGAAGTGTTAAAAGTAAACACTAAAATGTATCAAAATAATAAAATAAAAGCCAAGAACTTCCTTTCTAGAAAGAAAGAGCTGCTTAAACAGCCAAAAGCCATTGTCAGTGTAAGGAAGGGATGGGCAATTTGTGACCTGTGACTCTTCTCAGCTCTAGCCAGCATAGTGAATGCCGAGTGGTGGTGGGAGGTGTAGAGCAAAACATCTGGGCTGCCACAAGTTGCCCATTCTAGCCAGAAGCTGACCAAGAAAATAGTTCTGTGAATTCAGAGGCCTAGAGGCAACCACTGTGCAAATACTGCAGAAATTCTGAAAGCGAGATGACAAATACTGGCTCAGCTGCAAGCAGCTCACATGGTGGATTTTCTGAACAGCACTCCAAAATGGTAATTTCAGTTTCCCCTTGCCTGCCACCCTCAAGTCAAAAAGAGCACTGCCATTTATGTGTCCATCACTGAACTAGCTAGGGTGGCCACAGAAGTGAAACGTAGTTAGCTTTGAATCCAAAAACAGCTCTGCTTGATCAGAGCAGAGTGAATCCTTCCAGTTCTTCAAGTGGCAAGAAATGCTGGGAATATAGATTAAAAGAGAATATGAGAGGATCTCAAAAAGCTGCAGTAAAGTGAAAGAATGCTAGGACAAAGACCCAAGCCACCCAAAATGATGGTCGGAATAGAACTGGAAAAATGGCAGTAGCCCCTTGCATATTATGGGCCAATATGCTGAAGCGCAATCCAGGTAAGACAGAGGTACTGTTGGTGGAGAGTTCATCTGCTCAACTGGGGAGGTTTCAACCTGTTCTGAATGGGATTGCTGCCTCCTAAAGGACACGGGTTGCAGCCTTGGAGTGCCCCAGGCTCCTGAATTGTCACCTCAGGTGGACTCAGTATCCAGAAGCACTTTTTATCAGCTGTGCCCCTACTTGGATGAGCAGAGTCTTGCCATAGTCAACCATGTGCTGCTAACCTACCACTTGGATTACTGCAATGCACTCTATGTGGGGTCACCTTTGAAAATGGTCCAGACAGAAACTCTGGGAGAAAGTGACCATGTGGGAAATCTTGGGGGGTGGGGGGGGGGAGATTCTCCAAGCATAACTACAAACAATTCCAGGAAGAAAAAAGTGTAGAAGACAACAGAGGAAGCCAATGTGGCTCCACAAAGAGATGAGTGACAACCTCAAATTTAAAGAGAGCATGTACAAGAAGCAGGGCCAGGCCACAAAGGAAGAGTATAAGCAAATAGCAAGGAATTGCAGGAACAGCATCAGAAGGGTTAAAGCAGGAAATGAACTGAGAATAACAAGGGATACTAAGAACAAGAAAGTCTTAGACAAGCACATTCAAAACAAAAGACATAAGAAAGAGAAAGATGTCTAACTACCGTTTTTTTTTGCTCTATAAGACGTGCCTGACCATAAGACGCACCTAGTTTTTAGAGGAGGAAAACAAGAAAAAAAAATATTCTGAATCCAATGGGCACATAATCACAGGCACATTCCCCATCACTTCCCCATGGGCTGCACATCTGACAGACTTACTGCACACACATATTCGCTCTATAAGACGCACAGACATTTCCCCTTACTTTTGAGTGGGGGAAAGTGAGTCTTATAGAGCAAAAAATACGGTACTTAAAATGGACGGCAAAGTGATAACAGACAACAAGGAAAAGACAGAGGCAGTCAATTCCTACTTCGCCTCAGTCTTCTCCCACAAGGAGAAGTATAAGCTGAACATGACAGATGGCAGCCCAAGACTGACAGACAAATGGGCAAGGAATATCTAGATGGAATAAACACATTCAAATCTCCAGGGCCCAATGAACTCCGTTCCAGAGTAATAAAAACAGAGCATCCTGATAAGCAAATTAGCAAAGCATGGACTACACAGAAAAACTATTAGATGGATCCAAAACTGGCTGCTAAATCAGACACAAAGAGTGCTCATCAATGGCACCTTCTCTATTTTTAATTATTTTTTCTAAATAATATAAACTTTGTTGTTGTTGTTAGTCGCGAAGTCGAGTCCGACCCATCGCGACCCCATGGACAACATTCCTCCAGGCCCTCCTGTCCTCCACCATCCCCCGGAGTCCACTCAAGCTCACACCAACCACCTCAGTGACTCCATCCAGCCACCTCATCCTCTGCCGTCCCCTTCTTCTTTTGCCATCTATTGTTCCCAGCATTAGACTCTTCTCTAGGGAGTCCTTCCTTCTCATTAGGTGGCCAAAGTATTTGAGTTTCATCTTCACTATCTGGCCTTCTAAAGAGCAGTCAGGGTTGATCTCCTCTAGGACTGACCGGTTTGATCGCCTTGCGGTCCAAGGGACTCGCAGGAGTCTCCTCCAGCACCACAACTCAAAGGCCTCGATCCTTTTGCGCTCAGCCTTCCTTATTGTCCAGCTTTCACAGCCATACATTGCAAAATATAAACTAACAAAA
Organism: Varanus salvator macromaculatus; assembly: GCA_023646645.1. Lineage (NCBI taxonomy): Eukaryota > Metazoa > Chordata > Lepidosauria > Squamata > Varanidae > Varanus > Varanus salvator. The sequence continues at coordinate 86,803,499 of JAIXND010000754.1, forward strand.
ACAATTTATATAATAATATACATACAAAATAACAACAACTGATTTACATAATTAAACAATACATTAATATCAGTTCTACCTCCACCAGGACCAACAACTCAATGTAAGATCATTTATCTGTTCAGGTTGCCCCACTTCCATTCCAAAACTACACTGACTTTTGTGGTGGATCACATGCCTTTTCCTTTATTAAAACATATACAACATATACAATAAAAAATCTCTAAATACTTCGTATTCACTTATTAAACCCTTTTCCATTTAATATCACAAGTTAACTTTTTCCATTAATATCACAAATCATTAATGGCTATATTCCAGGCTTCTTGATAGCAGTCAACTATATCATATTCACCTTTTATTTTCCAATTCCTTGCTATTATTAATCTTACAGCTGTTAATAAATTTATCATCAATTCTCTATTATTTTGTCCCATCTGTTCTCTAAATACTTTTTCGTTATTTGTTTTTCGGCGCCAGGCCAAGACCTTTTTATTTAAACAGTATTTTAATAATCTTTAGTATTTATAGTTTTAAGTATGCAGCCAGTGTGTTTCCAACTTTTAATTGTAATTTTATTTGTTTTATTTATTTGTGTTGTGAGCCGTCCCAAGGCTGTGTAGCAATGGGGACAGCATATAAAAACTTTAAATAAAATAAATAAATAAATTACTGACAATAATGCTCAATGCCACCTTCTCAAACTGGAGGAGGGTAACTAGTAGGGAGCCACAGCTTTCAGTCCTGGGCCCAGTGCTCTTCAACTTCTTCATGAATGATTCAGAGGAAGTACAAGGAAAGATAATGAAATCTGCAGACAATACAAAACTGGGTGGAATAGCAAACACCCTAGAAGACAGAATGAAGAGCCAGGGTGATTGTGATAAACTTGAAAGCTCAGCTAAAAGCAACAGAATGAGATTCAGTAGGGACAAGTGCCAAGTCCTCCACCTAGGAAAAAGAAACCAAAGGCATCAATACAAGATGGGGAATATGTGGCTCAACAGAACTGAAAAAGAAAAAAAAAAACCTTGGAGTTGTTGCAGACAACAGGGTAAATACAACCCAACAATGTGATGCAGCCGCTAAAAGTCCAACTGCTATTTTGGGATGTATTAATAGAAGCATTGCTTCCAAACCATGAGAAGTAGTCATTCCCCTATACTCCTCAGTATTCAGACCTCATCTGGAATACTGAGTCCAGTTCTGGGCACCAAGATTTAAGAAAGATGCAGAAAAATTAGAAAGGGTCCAGAGGAGAACAACAAAAATGATCCAGGGTTTGGAAACCCTGCCCTGTGAGGAGAGACTGGGAGAACTGGGCATGTTCAGCCTTGAGAAGAGAAGGCTGGAGGGACCCATGATATCCTTCTATAAGTACCTGAAAGGCTGTCACAAGGAGGAAGGTCATGATCTCTTCTGGCTGATGCTAGAGTGCAGGACACGGAATAATCCGTTCAAGTTGTGACAACCCAGATTCAGGCTGGACATCAGGAAAAGCTTCCTCACTGTCAGAGGAATACTACAGTGGAACCAACTGCCTGGAGAGGCCATTGGCTCTCTCTTATATTAGAGACATTCAAAAAGAAACTGTACAACCATCTAAGTGGGTTGGTGTAAACTGATGTCCTGCAACAGCAGGGAGTTGGACCTGATGGCTTTCATGGCCCCTTCCAACTCTATTATTCTATGATATGATTCTATGCTCATTTGAGGCCATCCTGTGTTTTCCTTCCCCAGTGAAGTGAGGGGGGAAATAGCAAGAAAGAAGGCCTTTTTGATGACAGCATCAGAACTATGGAACTCAATTCTGCTTGAGACCAGGCTGGCATCATCATTATATTCCTTCAGGCTGCAACTAAAGTCATTCCTGTTCCGCAGCACTTTGGTGGGTGAATCTGATGACTTGTGATTTCAATGGATGGTTTTAAGGTTTTTAATACTGTTATATTTTGCAGCCAATTAATATTTTATTAATTGAATATGATTATTTTTATTTTATTGGCAGTTTTAATTTAATGAGTGTATCCTCTCATTTCATTTATTTTCTTTATTTTATCAACTGTTTATCTTTTATGATTATCATTGATTCTATTATTGTTGTTTTATTGAAATTGCTGGTTTTAATATATTGTTCTAGTGATTTTAAACTGCCCAGAGAGCCTTATGGCTATCAGGTGGCATACAAATCCAATATTTATTATAAAATAGATACTAGGGAGAGGGAGGGGTGGGACTCCTCCCAAAACTAGCTTAGCTAGGAAAATCTTCTTGACAACAGGTCCTGGGCCATCTCAAAGCCTACATGCATGATGCAAACAAACCACAAAGAAAAACTGGAAGGCAGCAGCTGAATATCTCCCTTTGCCAAGTAAAAGGTAGATAAAAAATTAGCCCCCTCTCCACTCTTGCCCACAGAAAAATCACACTACCCAAGCTGTTTTAGCAGACAGAGCTCATGGGTAAGTTGAACAAAGCTCTCAGCACAGGCAACTGGAGAAAACTAGTGCCCAAAGGCTCCAAGACACTGTTTCTATCTCTCTAGAAACACAGAAATCCCAGAAGTGCTTGAAACCTTCACATATCATACTCTGGCTATATGCTTTCACCTATCTCCTCATACTCCTGATCAAACAGGCTGGCTCAGACAACAGAAGTCACCGGCTCTGCCAACTTAACATGAGCATGGAGAGTTATTTAGATTTATTATTTATTTATTTAGAAAGCTTCTATGCTGCCCCATTCGCCGAAGCCTCGGGGCGGCTTACCACAATAAATAAATAACAACAATATAAAACAATATAATATAATTGGAGATGTCCTGGCCAAGAGATTTGCTCTCGAGTTCCATTAAACCAAGCCCTGACTAGTCTCGTTTTGGGCATAAAAAGGAGATTCAGGCTGCTACTCGCACCCACTTGCCTCTGGTTCAACCTCTCAGAACAAGCAGCAAATTCAAACCTGGCTTGCCACTCTTTGTGCAGAACGAATGCAAAACACACAGACTGAGTTCTTATTGCACAAGGAGATGTCCTACTTCACGAGATGACCAACAGAAGGAAAAGGGACTTGCCTACACACAGTGGATATTTTACATTTATTACATCCTCAAGGGCTCTACTATTTCCCATGGTACATATTCTTCGGAGACAGAGCTGATCATGGTGGGAAGGGCCTATCTTCTTACTCTTCCTAATCTATATGTGAAGGACCCAGTCATCTCCTGTTTACTGTCCTTTTTATGATCTTGTTAAAACAACAACTATCATAAGTCTCTAACACAAGTAGTTTATATGGGAGGCCATGTAGCACATTCTAATCATGTCCAACACTGCTGCTGGTGCTTCTGACAGCTACAGAGGCAACTGTTCCTGCAGTTTCTCCCACGCTACCCACTCCTTCCACATTGTGTAAGGAGAAGAACAACATTAGGTGTTCAACAGCCTAGCTAAATCTGCTGCTACTATTCTATGATTTTACAGAACACCGGCTCAGCAATGTATATGCCTATTGACATCAACTCTTCCGAGTTTTCAGACAAAGCTACTTCTCAGCCTTCCCTGGAAGCTACTCACCTCCAGTTTTGATTCAAGTCTGCTCAAACTAGGGGAGCTGTCTTCAAGCTGGGATGAATAGAAGAAATTCTATTCTGGACTGCAATACATAGGGATTGCAGTTCAGAAAAAGGAAATGCTTGGTGACCTGTTGGCTCTTCTAAATGAGTTCAAGGATGTAGGGGCAGATAAATTCCCCTAGATATTATTTCAGAGCCACTATCTACAGTCTTTGAACATTTCTAGAGAATAGGTTGAGGTACTAGAAAACTGGAAACTGGCAGACGTTTCCCTCAACTTCAATAAGGGGAAACGGCTGAATTGAGGAAACTATAGACCAGAAGCGGCCAAACTTGCTCAACAGAAAAGACAAATACAGTAAATGTCAGAAGTTTGAGAGCTGCAAGACATGAACAAATATTTATTATGACTTTATGAAAGTGTGTTCTTACTTATTAGCATATGATTTTTTAAATGTGCATGATAAGATACATAGACACCTGGATCACTATGTGTCAGATGTCCTTTAAAAACAAGAACTACTCAAAGCAAATGTCATGTTAATCAAAAATAGCAGGACTTAAAAAAAACAAACAAACTCTTGTCACAGTCAGAATCCTAGCCATTATACTATAGTTCATGTTCTATGAGGGACCTTTGAAGGAGCTACAGAAGGGACAAGCAGCAATAGGATAGCCATCTTCAGAGGCTGTCACATAAACACCACAAATTCTCTTTGTAGCTGAGACTGCTCCCCATTCTCTCCACATTCAGGAAGGGGGTCAAGATACCTCTTTTGAGGTTGGCTTGTTAAAGTCAGCATGAGCAGAGCAGGGCATGCTAGGGTGAACTCTCACAAGGTTGCCAGCCAGATCCATTCACTTCCTGAGCCTCAGGATGAGGGCAGCCTCACAAAAGCTTGCCCTAGCATACCCTGCGTTCTGCCAATCTGCCTTTGTGTTCATCAGCAGGAGTTCTACCTCTGCCACTGCTCCAGAACCAGAATAGTGAGAGTATGAACCCAAGGTTCTCAGAGAAACAGTTAGAAGAGCTTGGTATGTTTAGCCTGCAGAAGACAAGGTTAAGGGGAGGCATGATAACAGTCTTCATATAATTGCAAAAGATGGAATAGATGAGAGCCAGTGTGGTGTAGTGGTTAAGAGCATGGGACTGGGACTCAGAGGATCTGGGTTCTAGTCCCCGCTCGGCCATGGAGTCAACTGGGTGACTTTGGGCCAGTCACAGACTCTCAGCCCAGCCTACCTCACAGGGTTGTTGTTGTGGGGATAAGATGGAGGAGGAGATGTAAGCTGCCTTGAGCCCTTTGTAGGAAAAGGCAGGCTATAAATCCAAAAATAATAAATAAATAGATAGATAGATAGATAGATAGATAGATAGAACGAGCTGTTCAGCACTGGAACAGACTGCTTCAGGAGATGGTAGATTCTGTTTCTATGGAATTATTTAAGCAAAAGCTGGATGGTCATCTCTCCATTCTGCTTGTAACTACACCCTACACCAAACAGTCAGGATTAACTGTTTTCTGAGGTACTTTCCCATCCTAAGATTCCATGACAATAAATCTGCATCAGGGACTGAACCTGGGCATTTTTGTCCTGAACAAAGCCCTTTCAATATGGTCTTTTTGTAGCTACCTGCTGTTCCTTTGCAAGAGGAAAAACATAGGGAGAGGGATAGATAACAGAAGGGATTCTATACAGTTAAAAAGTGGGTTCTATATTTCAAGTTGAAGTTAAAAGGTGAGTCTCAAGAATGAAAAAGTTGATAACTACTTCCGTCATGAAAAACCTAAAACCATTTATCATCCAGACCTCCCCAAATGCAGCAAAGGCCTAAAGTGAGTCACAATTACCACAGCCAGGAAGGTACAAAGCACTGCTTCTATGTAAGGGAAAGTCTGGCACTCCACGCCTGCCTCAAAACCCCACACTTCCTGATCACTTTGCCCCCCACAGGAACAGTAAAGCGATGCAGTGAACAGCAAACACAGGCTGAAGGCATTTGTTGCAGAGCTGCTCCGGCCACTCCACATGGAGTTGTCTCTAGGTCCAACTTGCCCAGCGTCAGAGACAAATGACTTAGAACATGAAGAGGAGCCCTGCCAGATTGGACCAATAGCCTATCTTGCCCAAGATTCTGAATTCTGCTCTCACAGGGTAGCCAACTAGCTGCCCCAACAGGAAACCTGTAAGAAGGATATGAGCATGACATATTATTTAGAAGCCACCCATACTGGAGGTTATAGCTGCCAGGGCAAATAGCCATAGCTCACCCTCTTTTCCGCCTAAGCCCCTTTTAAATCATCCCTGTGATCAATCATTACTACATTTTTTGGCAGCCATCCTGATTGCTAGCAGCAGCTGTGAGAGTGAGGAAAGTCATTATGGTTCCTGACTCCTAGCTAAGCAGATCAGAGGAAGCAACTGAGGGGCAGGTACTCCAGATTCAAAAGGATCTGGACAGACTATGGAAGTGGGCAGGAGACAACAGGATGGCATTCAATGTGGATAAGTGCACTTGGGGCATAGGAATGGGTGTCATAAGTACAGGTTATGGGACAAATGGCTGAAAAGCAGCACTTGTGAAAGGGACCTCGGGGTACTGGTTGACTGCAGGCTAAACATGAGTCAGCAGTGTGATGCAGTGGTCAAGAGGGCGAACGCCACCCTTGGTTGCATAGCCAGAAGTGTGGCTTCTAGATCGAAAGAGGTATTACTACCACTCTACACAACTCTGGTGCGCCCACAACTGGAGTATTGTGCTCAGTTTTGGGGCCCTCGTTACAGAAAGGATATAGCCAGGTTAGAGTCAGTGCAGCATAGGGCCACAAGCTTGGTGGCCAGTTTGCAGGGGATTCCGTATGAGGCGAGACTAAGGGAGCTGGATCTTTTCAGCCTGGAGAAGAGGAGACTCAGAGGGGATATGTTGGCGACATACAGGTATGTGAGGGGATGTCAAATGGAGGTGGGTAGAGACCTGTTCTCCCCTGCAGAGGAAGGCAGGACGCGCTCCAACGGAGCCAAGCTCAGGGAACCTAGTTCCATTTGGATGCCAGGAAGCACTTCCTGACAGTTAGGACCCCGAGGGCGTGGAATGGGCTTCCAGGGGGGTGGTTGAGGCCCCATCGGTGAGGGTGTTCAAGGATAGGCTAGAAATGCACATTGTGGGCATGTCGTGAGTGGAGCCAGCTAAAGCCAGGGGTCAGACAAGATGGCCCAGGAGGCCCCTTCTGACTCGCTCTGTTTCTATGTTTCTACCCTGCTGGCCTAGGTACTCTGGGATACAAACAGCCAAATTCCCAGGAAACAAGTGACCAGGGAGAGCTAACAGGAGTTTGGCAGTGGAGTTGAGCAAAGGAGGGCCCTACCATTTTTCCCTCCCCCTCCCTTTGTGTTCTTCCATGTAACACACTCATTTACTTTCAGGAAAGACAGGAGAAAGCACTGGTGGTCCCAACAGGTCCAACGAGGTAGAATCAAATAGGCAGCAGAAAGAATGGTCTGAGAAGGCTTGCCAGTGGTGGTGACCAGCAATGTCTGTGCAATGTTTGTTCTCTTGCCTGAAGGCAACATGGCCTGCTTGTGCAACAAATACAAGCCCTGCTAGAGGTGAGAACACTAGGGCACCAAGTGTCCACCCTCAAGCAAGCTGAGGCAGAAGAGGAAAATGAGGGAAACAGCAGCATGAAAGCAACAGAATGAAATTCAGTATGGACAAAAGCCAAGTTCAGCAGCTAGGAAAAAGAATCCAAAGGCATCGTTACAAGATGAGGAATACTTAGCTCAACAATACCGCTAATGAGAAGGATCTTGGAATTGTCGTAGATCACAAATTGAATATGAGTACAATGTGATGGGGCTGCAAAAAGGGCAAATGCCACTTTAGGCTGCATTAGTACTCCTCTGGAGTCCTGTGTCCAGTTCTGGGCACCAAAGGATAAGAAAGATGCAGACAAGCTGGAAAGGGTTCAGAGGAGGGCAACAAAGATGATCTAGGGACTGGAAAGAAAGCCCTATGAGGAGTGATGGAAAGAAATTGGTGGTTTAGCCTCGAAAAGAGAAGACTGAGGGCAGGTAGGATAGTCCTGTACAAGTACTTAAAAGCCTGTTACAAAGAAGAAGGACAGGATCTCTACTCAGCTACTCTAGAGTGGATACAGGATAACAGGCTAGAGTTACAGGGAGCTAGGCTCCAGCTAGATCCCAGGAAACAATCCTTGACTTTTAGAGTAGTATGAATATGGAATCAATGACCCCAGGAGGTTGTAGGCTTTTCCACACTAAAGGCATTCCAGATGCAATGGGACAGCCATCTGAAAGCGGTGGTTTAACTTGGAGTCCTGCATAGAGCAGGGGGCTAGACCCAATGGCCCTCTGGCTTCTTCCAACTCTAGTATTTTATGATTCTTGAGGTGTGGTGCAGAAGTCCATGATGCCCTAGGACAGGGGTGGGCAACTTCCAGTCTTGACCCTAATTTCCTTTGGCCCCCAACTTCAGTTCAAAAGCCCCTGTAATGGCAGCCTAGCCTAACCCTGAGGCCATGCAAAGACCTTTCTTTCCTTGGGGAGAGTCTCTCAGTGGGCATACATCCTGTCAAACCTCAGGCATGCTCATGGGAGACTCCCCTTGCCAGTTGTACTGATGATTCAGATTCCAATTTTGTTTCTGATATGGCACAGCCTCCAGCTGGGGTTCAAAGTCCGGGGATGTGGCAGTGGGAGAGATTCGCCCAAGACCAGCCAGGGAGACAGATCAACATTAAGCAGTTACAGCCCAATGGAAGAGATGTTGACATGGGAAGTTTCTCCAATGGAGAGTCCCTGCCCCTTGAGGAGGTGAACCTGGTGGCTCATCACTAACACCAATCAGGGACACAATGGCAGGAGAGGAGACATGCCTGTTTTCACAGTGCCTCTTCCTGGATTGAGACACCAAAGGGCTCATAAGGAGGGCTTTGGAAAATGAACAGCAGATAGGGTTCCACACTCCACTCACAGTATGCACACAGAAATATTTCCAGTCTTACTGGGAAATGCTGGGGATTGAAACTGGAGCTCTCTGCATGAAAAGCATGCACTTTATCACCAAGTCGTGGCTGTTCCCTTGTTCCTGACATGGACTAGCATTTTATCCTCCATCTACAAGGGAACCTGATCGCTTCTCCACTGAGGAAATTCCAGAGTTAAGAGCTCAGGAAGAAAATTCAGTTGCAGAAAGACTTCTATCTCTGCTGGACAAATTCCCCAGAAAGATCCTGGGCATCATCCCCTTGCATCCAGAGGAGGTTGCCTTGCCATCTTCTGCCTCTGACTATGAAGACCAGAGATGAAACCTCTGACAATCTCTAGGATGAGGCACAAACTGAGAAAAGACAGACAGCAACTTAATCCTAACTGGCAGAGTTGTTTTGACAAAAGAAACCAGCAGGAGGGTTGCCCAACCATAGAAGCAAGCTCAGACATAGCCAAAAGGCAGGCTGAGTTAGGAAAAGGCCCAACCCAAGGTAATCTTTTCAAAAGCAGAGGACAGAGGGAGCCACCCAAGACAGAGATCATGTTTGGAGGCTACTGTGAAAAGAATATTTAGCACAGAATTTGCTAGATTCAAACCTGTAGAGGTGTTCCATTGCTAATGGAAAGATGAGCCCATTATTGTAGATCTCTAAGGACAGCCACTAGAAGTAGCCTCAATAGCTTTACCATGCAAGGAATGCTCCATTAAAAACTCTAAAGAAAGAGACCAGACCAGAGAGCTTCAGCCACAGGATGATACAGGGGGGAAAAAACAAGAAACAAACAAACAAATCCCAACCAAATGAAATGGAGTCAAAGCAGCCACAGGGAGAAATATAAACTACCAAATAAGTTGTTCCCACACTTGCAAGCCATTCTTGTGTATGCCAAACTGAGCACAAGTCTGTCATTAGCTATGCTATTTTAAGGACTGTATTAAGTAAACATGCAAGAGGCATATTCCAGAGATACTTTAAGCCCAGGGTGGCTACAGACTGACTACTGGATACAGCAGGGTTTCCTCAGGCACTGCTTCCTCCTCCTCCCCTCCTGTACTGGAATCACGGGGGACAGCATGGGAGTGCCAAGGAGAATGGAAGTGACAGCTGCTGCCACTCTCAACAGCCACTGCGCGCTTCCCCACCCTGTGCTCCTGCTGATCCTGGCAAAGCAGAATTGCTCGTGGGCAGCCCTGCTCTCCTGGCACTAGCAGAGAAGGGCCGAGAAGGGAAGAGATGCCGGAACGCCGAGTGGGGGGGCACAGGCATCCTTGCACTGGGCTTCCAAGTCCAGTATCAGGCAGGCAGCCTTTTCTGTTTTTTAATTCCTCACCCTCAAACTTTATTGTATTTCATAATAGGAAATACATTACTAAAAGGTAGCAATACAAATATAAATTTATATCATAAAGGAAAAAAGAACACCACAAAATATGAAAAAATACAGAAAACCACTAGTGCACCCCTCCACTGGGAGGGGGGCTGCATGGTAATCATTCATTCATTTCCTTCTTCTTCCTTACTACTTCTTCTAAATTTCCACTCTTTCAAGAATAACCTCTTCCATCCAAAATTGCACTGAGTCATATGAAGGTTTAACACTCTTCCTTTTTATTAATATGCATTCAATAAACATTCTCATATATCCTCACAATCATTTTTATTTGTCAACCCTTTTTTCACCTTAATTCCACACATCAATTTAACATTAATGGCTATATTCCATTAATGGCTATATTCCAAATTTCTTTATACTATTCAGTTAACTGGAAATCTGTTTCTTCTTCCAATTCTTTGCTATTATTTGTTGTTTATTACTATTATTAATCTTGCTGATGTTACCAAGTTTATCATTAATTGTTTAGTAATTCATTTCTACTTCTTTTCATAAAATACTAACAATAATGCAATTTCAGGATCTGCTTCAAATTTTGAGGTTAACATCTTGCTAATTTACTTAAAAACCATTATACAACATTTCTTAATATTCCTCCCACCGCATATGGAAACTGGTACCCACTTTTTGCCCAGATCTCAAACATAAACTGGAATATTTATTAGCCATATAAAATAATTTTACCAATGTCAGGTGCCATTTCCATACTAATTTATTTAAAAAATCCTTAATTTTGATTGACATCCTTTTTAGCATTCTCTTATCCCATATTTTTTCCTGTTCTTCCTTTCCTACATTTCTCTCAAAATCCATTCCCCATAAAATTTTAAGTGGATCATATTGGTCCTCCATATCTATTAGAATCTTATAAATCTCACTTATGATCCCCCTTGTTTGCATTATGCTTTGAGTTTCCCTATATGAGACACTCTCTTCAAATTTGTTAAGATCTCTACATTTAACATTTTTCATCTATTCTTTAGTCCATTGTTCTAATTGTATAACATTAAATCAAGTTATTTTTTCTTTTCATAGTAACATCCTTTCCTTATTATCCATTTTCTCCAACCAATCTTTTAAGCTAAGTATTTGTTTTTGTTTTAATACTTTTCTCAAACTACCTCTCAAGTTTTCTGGGAATGCTTTACTTTCTGTAACAGAAATTATTAGTGAAATTGTCAACGTAAGTTCTCTATAACTTTGGCCAAATTCACACCATGTTTTAAAAAAAGGGAATTTATACCATTTTTACAGACTTTGTCTCATCCTGTTTAAAAAAAAAATACTTAAAAGGGATCCTTCAATTTTTTTGTTGTTCTAACTTGGCTCATATTATCTTATCAGGCTGCAATATAATGTTTGGTATAAATCTTAAAGACAATGGAAAAGCTCATAATAAGGAAAGTTCCAGAAACCCTAGCCAGGGAAGGGGGGTTAGCAGCCATGCAAATGGATTTCGGAAAAATAGATCTGGCAGATGAACCTTGTGGAGTTCTATGAAAAGGATTCAAGATAGCTAGATGGAGAGAATGCAATGGATGTGGTTTGCCTGGATTTCGGCAGTGCTCCTCACAAGTGTACAAGTCTGGCGAAGGATGCTATGCTTGGGTGTTCCTATGCAAATGCCAAAAACCTCAAGACCTGGAGCGCCTGGTTTTAGTCTAGACACAGTCTAGACACAGATTTTAGAAATCTGGGGGATGGAGAGCACCCATGCGATACAGCCATCTCTAGATATAAACTGTATAGGAAGGACAGGGAAGTGCGTACCAGAGGAGGTTCTGTTCCATACATCAGAGAGTGTCTACAGTCCAGCCAACTTGCTACTCCGCCATGCACAGACTCCTTAACAGAAGCACTTTGAGTGAAAATTTCTGGCGCCAAAACTAATTTAGTCATTGAAGTACGCTATCCAGTATCTTTGCCATGAAAACCCCATGGACAGTACCAAAAGGCAAAAAGATATGACACTGGAAGATGAGCCGCTCAGGTCGGAAGGTGTCCAATATGCTACTGGGGAAGAGCGGAGGGCTAGTACTAGTAGCGCCAGAAAGAATGAAGTGACTGGGTCAAAGCCGAAAGGACACTCAGTTGCCGATGTATCTGGTGGTGAAAGGAGAATCCAATGCTGCAAAGATCTATACTCCATAGGAACCTTGAATGTAAGATACATGAATCAAGGTAAGCTGGATGTGGTCCAACAAGAGATGACAAGACTGAACATCGACATCTTAGGAATCAGTGAACTAAAATGGACAGGCATGGGTGAATTTAGTTCAGATGACCATCGGGTATACTACTGCGGGCAAGAATCCCTCAGAAGAAATGGAGTAGCCTTCATAGTCAATAAAAGAGTAGGAAAAGCAGTACTGGGATACAATCTCCAAAATGACAGAATGATCTCAGTTCAAATCCAAGGCAAACCATTCAACATCACAATAGTCCAAGTCTATGCCCCAACTACTGGTGCTGAAGAGGCTGAAGTTGACCCGTTCTATGAAGGCCTACAACACCTTCTAGAATTAACTCCAAAAAATGATGTCCTTATCATCATGGGGGATTGGAAAGCTAAAGTAGGAAGCCAAAAGATAACAGGAATAACAGGCAAGTTTGGCCTTGGAGTACAAAATGAAGCAGGGCACAAGCTGGTAGAATTTTGTCAAGAGAACACGATGGTCATAGCAAACACTCTTTTCCAACAACCCAAGGGACGACTCTACACATGGACATCACCAGACGGTCAACACAGAAATCAGATTGACTATGTGCTCTGCAGCCAAAGATGGAGAAGCTCTATACAGTCAGTAAAAACTAGACCAGGAGCTGACTGTGGCTCAGATCATGAGCTTCTGGTTGCAAAATTTAGGCTTAAGTTGAAGAAAGTAGGGAAAAGCACTAGGCCACTCAGGTATGACCTAAATCATATCCCTGATGAATATACAGTAGAGGTGACAAATAGATTTAAGGAATTAGATCTGATAGACAGAGTGCCTGAAGAACTACGGACGGAGATTCGCAACATTGTACAAGAGGCAGCAACTAAAACCATCCCAAAGAAAAAGAAATGCAAGAAAGCAAAATGGCTGTCTGAGGAAGCTTTACAAATAGCTGAGGAAAGAAGGGAAGCAAAAGGCAAGGGAGAAAGAAAAAGATACAAACAATTGAATGCAGAATTCCAGAGAACAGCTAGAAGAGATAAGAATGCCTTCCTAAATGAACAGTGCAAAGAAATAGAAGAAAACAATAGAATAGGGAGGACCAGACCATTTTCAAGAAAATGGGAGACATGAAGGGAACATTTCATGCAAAGATGGGCATGATAAAGGACCAAAATAGCAGGGACCTAACAGAGGCAAAAGAGATGAAGAAGAGGTGGCAAGATTACACAGAAGAACTATACAAGAAAGAGCTTAACATCCCTGATAACCACGATGGGGTGGTCACTGACCTCGAGCCAGACATCCTGGAATGTGAAGTCAAGTGGGCCTTAGGAAGTCCGAGCAACAACAAAGCTAGTGGAGGTGACAGTATTCCAGTTGAGCTATTCAAAATCCTGAAAGATGATGCAGTTAAAGTGCTACACTCAATATGCCAGCAAATTTGGAAAACTCAACAGTGGCCACAGGATTGGAAAAGGTCAGTTTACATTCCCATCCCAAAGAAGGGCAATGCCAAAGAATGTTCAAACTACTGCACCATTGCACTCATTTCACATGCTAGCAAAGTGATGCTCAAAATCCTACAAGCTAGGCTCCAGCAGGATGTGGACCGAGAACTACCAGAAGTACAGGCAGGATTTCGAAGAGGGAGAGGAACTAGAGATCAAATTGATAGGGGATAGATAGGTTTTAAACGTATTATTGTATTTTTTATATATGCTGTAAGCCACCCCAAGGCTTTGTTGAGATGGGACGGCATATGAATGTTTTAATAAATAATAAAATAATAAATAAATTGCCAACATACGCTGGATCATGGAGAAAGCTAGGGAGTTCCAGAAAAACATCTACTGCTTCATTGACTATGCTAAAGCCTTTGATTGTGTGGATCACAACAAATTATGGCAAGTTCTTAAAGACATGGGAGTACCAGACCATCTTATTTGTCTCTTGAGAAACCTATATGCAGGTCAAGAAGCAACAGTAAGAACTGGACACGGAACCACTGATTGGTTCAAAATTGAGAAAGGAGTTCAGCAAGCCTGTATACTGTCGCCCTGCCTATTTAACTTATATGCAGAGCACAGCATGAGAAAGGCAGGCTTAGATGAATCACCAGTTGAAATTAAGATTGCTGGGAGAAATATCAACAACCTCAGAAATGCAGATGATACCATTCTCATGGCAGAAAGTGAAGAGGAACTAAAGAGCCTCTTGATGCGGGTGAAGGAGGAGAGCACAAAAGTTGGCTTGAAACTCAACATTAGGAAAACTAAGATCATGGCATCCGGTCCTCTCACTTCCTGGCAAATAGATGGGGAAGAAATGGAGGTAGTGACAGATTTTATTTTCCTGGGCTCCAAGATCACCGCAGACGGGAACTGCAGCCAAGAAATTAAAAGACGCTTGCTCCCAGGGAGGAAAGCTATGGCAAATCTAGACAGCATACTAAAAAGCAGAGACCTCACCCTGCCAACAAAAGTGTGTATAGTCAAGGCCATGGTTTTCCCAGTTGCAATGTATGGCTGTGAAAGTTGGACCAAAAGGAAGGCCGAGCGCAAAAGGATTGAGGCCTTTGAACTGTGGCGCTGGAGAAGACTCGTGCAAGTCCCTTGGACTGCAAGGCGATCAAACCGGTCAGTCCTAGAGGAGATCAACCCTGACTGCTCTTTAGAAGGCCAGATCCTGAAGATAAAACTCAAATACTTTGGCCACCTAATAAGAAGGAAGGACTCCCTGGAGAAGAGTCTAATGCTGGGAACAATAGATGGCAAAAGAAGAAGGGGACGGCAGAGGATGAGGTGGCTGGATGGAGTCACTGAGGCAGTTGGTGTGAGCTTGAGTGGACTCCGGGGGATGGTGAAGGACAGGAAGGCCTGGAGGAATGTTGTCCATGGGGTCACGATAGGTCGGACACGACTTCACGACTAACAACAACAACAACAATCCTTCTCTGGACCAGAATGGTCAGGGTGATCTTGAGATGCAGAATAAAATCAGGGTGCTTCAAACAAAGGTAGTGCTGTAATAATGGGGGAATTCAACTAGTCACATGTTGACTGAATCAATGCCTGTTGCAGTTCTGACAGAGAGATTAAATTTCCTGCTGTCTAAAAATTGGTCATGAACCAACCAGAGGAGGCAATTCTGCATTTAATCCTGGGGAGCATTGCCCACGACATAGTATGGGATGTAAACACTGTTCAACTGATTGGAAACAGTCACCACTGTGTGATCAGTTAGGTGGAAGACTGCTAAAAGGACCCAACATTGTCCCATTTAACTTCAGTAGAGGAAACCTCCCTAAAATCGGTAACTGGTAAATAAAGCACCTGACAAAGGGAGTCAACTGGGTTAAATCCCTTCAAAATGCTTGGAGACTACTCATAGCCATGATAAAAAGATACCAACAGGATGCCTTCCTTAAGTTTGGAAAGGTAGCATGAAGTCCCTTGATCATCCCAGACTGCAGGACATGGAATAATGGGTTCAAATTACAGGAAGTCAGATTATGGCTGGAGAGCAGGAAAAATTTCCAGACCTTTAGAACAATACAGCAATGGAACCCCTGATCCAGGGAGGTCGTGGGCTCTCTCACACTTGGGGGCATTCAAGATGCAAATGGATAGCCATCTGAGAGGGATGCTTTGACTTGGCCTCTTGCAGTGAGCAGGGAGTTGGATCCTTCCAACTCTAGTATTCTATGATTGTAAGTCAAAAAGATGACCAGCATGATTAACCAGTAAGATCAAGGAAACTATTAGAGAAGAATGCTTCAAGAAATAGAAATCTTGCCCAAATGAGGAAAACAAAAGAGGCACATACTTGTGCAAAACAGATGCAAACAGACAATGAGAGGAAAAAAAGAAACATTTTGAGAAGCACATCTCTAGCAACATCAACAACAATAAAGAATTCTTTAAATATATCAGAAGAAAGAAACCAGTCAGAGAGACAGTGGAATTGCTGAATAATAATGGAATAAAATGAGCACTAAAGGAGGATAAGGTGATTGCAGAGAAGCTGAATGGATTCTTTTTTCTGTTCAGCCAAGGATACAGAAAGGATACTCGTTCCTGAACTGATATATTCTAGAAGAGGAAATAAGTAAGATGAAATGCTAAGCCTTATTGACAAACTGAATGTTAATCTATCAGCAGACCCAGATGGTATCCATCAGAGTTCTTAAGCCACTCATATAGGTGTTGGTTCTTACCTATAAAGCCCTTCACGGCTTGGGTCCCGGCTACCTAAAGGAGCACCTGCGACCATATATACCCTCCCGCCCCTTACGTTCTGCGGCTGATGCCCTCCTCCGGGAACCCTCTGTGAGAGACATTCGGAGGGTGAGTACCCGGAGGAGGGCTTTTTCTGCGGTGGCGCCCCATTTATGGAATGCGCTCCCCAGAGAGGCTCGCCTGGCGCCGTCTTTATTTGCTTTTCGGCGCCAGGCGAAGACCTTTTTATTCAAACAATATTTTAAATGTTAATTTATTGATATTTGGATGGTTTTAATTTAGACCTGGAGATGGGCCAGTTTTTAATGTATGTAATTTTTAATATTTGGAAATTTTAATGTATCAGAAATTGTTTGTATTTTGTTGTGAGCCGCCCCGAGGCTTGTGGCAAGGGGCGGCCTATAAATTTCCAAATAAATAAAATAAATAAATAAATATGGTATTGCTGACCTTCTTACCAAAATATGTAATATATCCTTAGGCCTGTCATGAGCAGAGCCGGCTGGAGCCAGGGGTCAGACTAGATGGCCCAGGAGACCCTTTCTGACTCACTCTGTTTCTATGCTTCCTTAAGGTAAATCTCTGTACCAGCAAATTGGAGAATGGCCAATGTAATGTGATTTTTTATGATTTCAGGGGGGACAAGGGAGTTACAGGTCAGGCAGCTTGCCACCTGTTTTGGGTAAAATGGTTAAGTGTTATTGAAGATAAATTCAGTAAGTATAGAAAGACAAACCCTGCTGAAAAAGAATCAATATAGTTTTTGCAGAAGTAAGTCCTGCCTCACTGATCTATTGGAGTCCTTGGAGAGTGTCAATAAGCAGGTCCAGTAGATGTTGTTCACATGGACTTCCAAAAGGCTTTTGATAAAGTCCCTCACCAAAGACTCCTGAGCAAGCATCGCAGTTGCAGAATAAGCAGGGAGGCCCTCTTATGGATCACTAACTGGGTAAAGAACAGGAAGCAGGGATAGGATGCAAACAGCATCCCGCAAGGTTTGGTATTGTGAACAGTGCTGTTTGTAAATGATCTGGAATTTGGAGTTGTCCATGCAATGGCCAAGCATGCGGATATCAAAATGTTCAGGGTAGTCAAAACCAGGAGGGACTGTGAAGAGTTCCAAAGGGATCTCTGCAAGCTGGAAGAATGGCAATTAAAAGTGCACACGCAGTTCAATGTAAAGCAATGCATGTTGTAGGGAAGAAATCAGGTATACGTAAGTTGATAGGAACTGAGCTAGCAGTGATTGATCAAGAAAGGAATGTTGGGATTGTGGTGGACAGCTGGGTTAAAGTGATGACACAGCTCACAACTTCTGTGCAAAAGACAACCCCCTTGCTCAGCATAATCAGAAAAGGAATGGAACATAAAACTGCCACAGGTAGGGCTAGGGTTATCCTCATATTCCCCCTACACCAATCATTGGTGCAGCCACACATAAAATATTGTATACAGTTCTGGTGATCACACCTGAAAAGGGATATTGCAGACTTGGAAAAAGTGCAAAGAAAAGCAACAAAAATGATTGAGGGGCTGCAACAACTCCTCTATGGGGAATGATTACAACTGCTGGGATTGTTAAGCTTAGAATAAAGGGAAATATGATAGAAGTGTTAGAGGTTTAAAATGATAGAGGTGTTCTGGTTCCTGACTCCGAGCAGAGCAGAGCAAGCTGCCCCAGCTGGTTTAGGGCCTCTGGGATATAAGCAGCCAAGCTCCCAGGAAGCGAGCAAACACAGAGAGCAAGCAGGAATTTGGTGGAGGAGTTCAGCAGGGGAGGTCAAGGGGGAGGTCCCTAACATTTCCCCCCTTTATGTCTCTCTCCTTTAGCTCACTTTAATTCAGCCACTGCATGTAGTGGCACACACAATTCACCAAAAAGACTCCACCGGGTGGCCTGCAACAACAGCAAGTGCTGCACATTCGTACCCCTATTACAGGAAAAGGTGAGAGCACTGGAGCAGCGACTGTCCACCCTCCAGACAATAAAAGAAAATGAAGAGTTTCTAGACAGAGCAGAGGAGCTGCAACAGGTAAGTGTAGTCCAGAAGGAAGAAGAGCAAAAGCAAGCTGAGGCGGCAGAAGAGAACCTTGAGGGAAGGGAAAATGAGGAAACTCACTGGAACAGGGTAACAGTTAGATGCAGAAGACCTAGAAAACACTCTGCACCCATGGAAGCAGCGGAACTCTCAAACCGCTTCAAGTTATTTGCGGAAGGGGCGTGTAAGAAACCCACCGTGAAAGAACTTTATGAGACAATGGGTAACTCTAAAAAGGAGACAAAAGGCCAATCGAACAAGAAAAAAGGATAGCAACATTTACGACAAAAGGAGAAGAGTGCTAGTTGTAGGAGATTCCCTCTTGCATGGGGTGGAAAAATATGTATGTTGTGATGACTCAGAGAATTGCCAAGTATGCTGTCTCCCTGGTGCCAAGGTTAAAGATATAACCAGCAAGTTCACACACCTTGTACGACCCACTGACAATACTCTTTCCTTCTCTTCCACGTGGAAACTAATGACAGAAGCTTTGCTGAAATAACATCAGACTTTGAAGCTCTAGGGAGGAAAATAACCAGCACTGGGGCCCAGGTAGTCTTCTTCCACACGTGGAAGAGGAACTGTTAGGAAAAGAAAAATCCTTCAGGTGAATGACTGGCCACGATGGGGGTGCCATAGAGAGAGATTTGGATTCTGGGACCACAAGCCAAGATTCCTGGAAGATGGACTACTGGCAAATGATGAGCTGCACCTCACAAAGAACAGGAAGCAGATGTTTGGCCACTACCTGAAAAACTTCATCAGGAGAGCTTTAAACTAAAACCTATAGGGGAGGGAGATGTGCAGCATGGTGCATCTGGCAAAGACTTATGTATTTCAGCAAAGAAAAAAACCCAAGTAGGGCCCAACACCAGTCACCCAAAAAACCCAGGAAGAAAACCAGGGCACAGCGAGAATGACCATCAATGTCTCTACACCAATGCCCAGAGTATGGGAACCAAACAACATGAACTTGTCATGAGCATGTCATGAGCAGAGCTGGCTGGAGCAGGGGGTCAGACTAGATGGCCCTGGAAGTCCCTGCTGACTTGCTCTGTTTCTATGTTTCTAACTTGAGCTCATAGTACACAAGGGCAATTATGATCTTATAGGAATAACAGAAACTTGGTGGAACGACTCACATGACTGCAACTCTACAATTGATGGATACCACCTTTTCAAGAAAAATAGAAAGGACAAAAAGGGAGGTGGAGCTGTACTATTTGTTAGAGACACATATATTTGCACAGAAATACAAGAAGAGGAACTTAGTAGCCCCATTGGAAGCATCTGGCTTAGTTTAAAGGGAGCAAAAATAAGAAAAACATAGTTATTGGCATATATTACTGACCACCCAGTCAAAAACAGGACAAGGATGCAACCTTCGAAAAGCAACTTGCAAGCATTTCCAAGAAGAATGATGCAGTCATCACGGGGGATTTCAATTTCCCTGATATATGCGGGGACAGAAATTCTGCCAAGCATGGCCCCTTCAAGAGATTCCTGGCATGTGTTGCCAACAACTTCCTCCAGCAGCAGAAGCAGCAATGAGAGGATCAGCTATCCTCAATTTTAATACTAACAGGAATGACTCTGGACAAAATAGTGGCCACAGAAACTCTGGGAGAAAGTGACCATGTGATATTTGAATTCTCAATTTATAAAGACGACAAAAGTTAACTGCAGCCAAACACATACCATGCTCTTCAAGAAAGCCAACCTTAACAAACTCAGAAAAATGATAAGCAAAGGGCAATGTCACCAAGGAAGAATATGAACAAATAGCAAGGAATTGCAGGAATAGCATCGGGAAGGCTAAAGCAGGAAATGAACTGAGAACAGCAAGGGATGCTAAGCACAACAAGAAAGCCTTCTTCAGACACATCCAGAACAAAAGACATGAGAAAGAGAAGGGTGTCCAGCTGCTTAAAGTGGATGGAAGAGTGATAACAGATGACAAGGAAAAGGCAGAGGTGGGCAATTCCTACTTTGCCTCAGTCTTCTCCCACAAGGAAATCTACAACCAAGTGGAAGTACAAGCTGAATGTGAGGGATAGCAGCCCAAGAATGACAGACAAACGCTCAAGGAATACCAAACGGAATAAACACGTTCAAACCTCTAGG
This sequence comes from Varanus salvator macromaculatus, assembly GCA_023646645.1. NCBI lineage: Eukaryota > Metazoa > Chordata > Lepidosauria > Squamata > Varanidae > Varanus > Varanus salvator. Next base: position 86,824,041 of record JAIXND010000754.1, read on the forward strand.
GGCCAATGAACTCCATCCCTGAGTAATAAGAGAGCTAGTGGAGGAACTCTCAGCACCACTGGCTATTATCTTTGATAAAACGTGGAAAATAGGAGAAGTGACAGACAACTGGAGAAGAGCTAACATTGTCCCTATCTTCAAAAAGAGGAAAAAAGATAAACCTGGGAACTACAATTTTTTACAGTCTGACATCAATCCCTGTAAAAAATTGGCAGCATCTGGAAGAAAATGCAGTGCTTAATAGAAGTCAGCATAGATTTAATCCTATCAGACAATTTTAATTTTAGTTTTTGACTGGGTAACCTCCCGAATGGACAAAGGGAAGACTGTGGCCATAATCTACCTAGACTTTAGCAAATTTTGACATAGTTCTGATTAGCAAAAACTGGACTAGATGGAAAAACTATTAGGTGGATCCAATAAAGGCTGCTAAACCAGAGACAGAGAGTGCTCATCAATGGCACTTTCTCAAATTGGATGGAGGTAACTAGTGGGGTGCCTAGGCCCAGTGCTCTTCAACATCTTTATTAATGTTTTAGTGGTAGAAGTACAAGGAAAGATAATCAGATTTGCAGATGATACAAAATGTAGTGGAATAGCAAACTCCCTAGAAGACAGAATGAAGATCAAGGGTGATCTTGATGAACTTGAACACTGGGCTGAAAGCAACAGAATGAGATTCAATAAGGACAAGTGACAAGTCCTCCACCTAGGAAAAAGAAAGCAAATGCATTGATACATGTTGGGGAATACGTGGCTCAATAGAACTGATTAAAAAAAAGACCTTGGAGTAATTGTGGATGATAGGCTAAATATGAGCCAGCAATGTGATGCAGCTACCGAAGAGGAAAATGCTATTTTGGGATGGATTAACAGAAGCATTACTTTCAAATCACAAGGAGTAGTTCCTCTATACGCCTCACTAGTCAGACCTCACCTGGAATACTGTATCCAGTTCTGGGTATCAAAATTTCAGAAAAATGCAGTTAAATTAGAAAGGGTCCAGTGAAGGACAACAAAAATGACCCAATGTTTGGAAACACAGCCCTATGAGGAGAGGCTGAGAGAACTGGGCATGTTCAGCTTTGAGAAGAGACGTCTGGAGGGAACCATGCTATCCCTCTATAAGTACCTCAAAGGCTGTCACAAAGAGGAAGGTCAGGATCTCTTCTTGCTCATGCCAGAGTGCAGGACACGGAATAATCAATTCAAGTTGAGACAACCCAGAATCAGGCTGGATATCAGGAAAAGCTTCCTAACTGTCAGAGCAGTACAACAGTGGAACCAGCTGCCCAGAGAGGTGGTGGGCTCCGCCACACTAGAGGCATTCAAAAAGAAACTGGATAGCCATCTGAGTGGGATGTGTAACATGGTATTCCTGCAACAGCAGGGAGTTGGACTAGATGGCCTTCATGGCTCCTTGCAACTCTACTATTCTATGATTCTATGAAAACTATGCATGGTAAAAATTATACATGGTGTGGAGAAAGAGAAGAGGGAGAGATTTTTCTGTCTCTCCCATAACACCCAAATCCAAGGTCATCCCTTTGGTGCAAGGTATGGGAACAGATAAAAGGAAATACTTCTTCACACAATGTTTATTAAACTATGGCATCTGCTGTCATGCGAAGTGGTAATGGCCACCAATTTGGATGGCTTGAAAGGGTTCATGGAAAAGGAGGCTATTAGTAGCAATTAGCCTTGCTGGATATGTGCCTACCTGCTTTACCAGAGGCGGCATGCTTGCATACACCAGCAGTTGAGAAGCTTTGGTGGCAGAGGTCTTGCACCCATCCTGCTTGAGGGTGTTATCCTGATGACCAAATGACAAGGGTCAGTTATTTAGGGTTCTATCAGAGAGTTGAAATTATAAAATAAACCTCTTGCAAAAAGATCAAACGTGTAAAGATAAGCTTAGAGACGTGTTTTGACATCAGAAGCACAGATCAAGATAACCACGTACAAAAGTAATGGACGGATTGTTATGTTTTCTGTTACTAAACAGTACAAAAAGCTAAATGTATAAATTTGCTGTGCATGACTATTGTGACAGCTGATCTCAATAGGAGATGGGATCACTCTCCATTGTTAGTGTGCACCTTCAATAAATAGTCTTTTTAAAATACAAAATTACTTGCTGGTGTTGCCTCTCTCTCACACAGTCTGACAATGAACATAAGGGACTTCTTTTATGTCCTCAACAGGGGATCCTGTGAGGAGTTGGTTTGCTACCAAGTGTATGGGAGTGTTGGACTGGATGAATCTTTGGTCTGATCCAGCATGGCTTTTCTTAGGTTCTTATGTGAAAGGAGTGCTAGAGTGGATAAACAATGAGTCTGATTCAGCATGATTATTTTCAGCATGTCCAAGAACATAAAGAATATAAAAACAATCATAAACAAGACATATTAGTATAATAATATTGTGTAAACTATGGCTATTTGGTGCATCTGATGACTCAGAAAATGTCCATAAATATGCATGTTAGCCTTTAAGGTGTTAAGATTTGTTTGTTTGTTTGTTCGTTGCTAGAAAGAGACTCCTACAGCTATAGCCCCACAGGAAATTATGCCCATTAGACACTTGCAAGCAAACAGCGTGTACATACTAAGCCTGTCTCCACATCACACTGGCAATTCCTGTGTTGTAGGAATTGCTACAATAACAAGCAAAGCAGATCTTACCGTATATCTCAGGGAAAACAACAGACTGCCCAGTTACTCTCAACTCTTGCTTGTGGGTGGTCTTCAAGTGAGTGATCCCACAGTATCGTGCCCTCTACAGATACATAGATAATACCAAGCAGAAATCCTTCATTTCACAATTGTTCCTTTTTTCAATACATGATATGTAAAATCTATGGAGCAAAAAGCCTGTGAGGCACATGAATGAGTCTTCAGATTATGTGCCTGGTATTGTATACTTGCAAGTCAAGATTTTAACTGCTATATCAACAAAATAAGGCCGAGGTCAGCCACTGCAAGCACCTTTGGCTTTGGCCTCTTGGCAGAGCAGCAGAGGCACAGCCTGGGAGAGAGTGCTGAGTGGCCAGGGGACTGGTGAAGGCAAGGTAGGAGCTAGGCAGGGGAGCAGAGGGCCAGGAGCAGTAGAGAGGAAGGGGGCGGGGCCAGAGAGGCTAGCGGGGCCAGGAGGAAGCAGACAGGTGGGGCCACCGGTGGAGGAAATCATGGGATGAATCCAACCGAACACACTTAAGAGCCCATTATCGGGCCTATGCTGTGGTGGTGAGGGCGGTGAAAAAGAAATTCTTCTCCGTTTCCATTGCCTCCTCACACTGCCATCCGACGGAGCTTTTTTGGGTGGTACAAGGGCTGGTTCATCCTGGCCCTAAGAAAGACCCAGTAACACCCTTGCAGGCCTGCTGTGACGACTTTGCCAAGCATTTTAGGGAGAAAATCGCTCAGATTCGTCACAAGCTGGACTCCACTAGTGACTCAGGCTTCTGGGTAGATACCAATGTCGCCGTCTGGTCCAAAATGGAAGGATTACTTTCAGTTTCTGAGGCCTGATGATGTAGACAAGGTGCTTGGACGAGTACGTTCCACCACTTGCCTATTGGACCCTTGCCCATCTTGGCTAACTAACAACGCCAAGCACAGGATCTTGGAAGTGGTTAACACCCCTCTGAGGGAGGGCCGGGTACCTGCCCCTTTAAAGGAGGCAGTAGTCTGACCGGTCCTGAAGAAGGCATCACTGGATCCAGAGATGGCCACTAATTATAGACCAGTGGCCAACATCCCGTTTTTGGGCAAGGTGTTGGAGCGGGTGCTGGCAGGACAACTCCAAGCACTCTTGGATGAAACGGATTATCTGGACCCATTTCAGTCCAGTTTCAGACTCGGGTACGGTACTGAATCTGCCTTGGTCGCCCTGTACAATGACCTGTGCAGGGAGAAAGACAGGGGGAGTGCGTCCCTGTTGGTTCTCCTGGACCTCAGCAGCTTTCGATGCCATCGACCATGGTATCCTTCTGGATAGGCAAGTGGGATTGGGAGTTGGAGGCGCTGCTTTGCAGTGGTTCTGCTCCTATCTCAATGGCTGATTCCAGAAGGTGACGCTGGGGGACTATGGCTCTGAGCCATGGCAGCTATGCCATGGAGTACCACAGGGATCCATTTTGTCCCCTTTGCTATTTAACATCTACATGAAACCACTGGGAGAGATCATCAGGAGGTGTGGACTGCGGAATCATCAGTACGCTGATGATACCCAGTTCTACCTCTTGTTTTCTACCAATCTAGGTGAGGCAGTGGCTGTGCTGAACCAGTGCCTGGCTGAGGTAATAGGCTGGATGAGGGCCAATAAACTGAAGCTCAATCCAGACAAGATGGAGGTCCTGTTGGTTGGCGGATCGGGCTTTGGGGAAGGGGATCTTGACCTAGTCCTGAATGGGGTTGTACTCCCTCTTAGGGACAAGGTCCGTAGCTTGGGAGTGCTCCTCGACCCAGAGCTTTCACTGGAAGCTCAGGTGACAGTAGTGGCGTGGAGCGCTCTCTTTCAGCTTCGGCTGATCCATCAGCTGCATCCCTACCTGGAGAATGACTGCCTGGCGACAGTGACACATGAGCTGGTGACTTCCCGACTTGACTTCTGTGATGTGCTCTACGTGGGGCTGCCCTTGAAGATGGTCCAGGTACTTCAATTGGTTCAAAATAGAGCTGCCAGGCTGCTGACGGGGACTGGGCGTTATGTTCACATGATTCCAGTTCTCTGTCAGCTTCACTGGCTCCCCGTTGAAGTCCAGGCCCAACTCAAGGGTGTTGGTTATGACCTATAAAGCCCTTAACGGCTGGGGTCCTGGTTACCTAAAGGAGCGCTTACGTCTATATGTGCCCGCCCACCCCATGAGATCAGCAGGAGAGGCCCTTCTCCGGGAACCCTCCGTGAAGGGTATTAGGAGGGTATGTACTCGGAGGAGGGCTTTCCCTACGGTGGCACCCAATCTATGGAATGCGCTCCTCAGAGAGGTCCGCCGGGCGCTGTCGTTATTTGTTTTTTGACGCCAGGTGAAGACCTTTTTATTTAAATGCCATTTTAATTGTTAATATTATTTAATTTTTATGGCCAGGACATCTCCAATTATATTATATTGTTTTATATTGTTATTATTTATTGTTGTAAGCTGCCCCGAGGCTTTGGTGAATGGGGCAGCATAGAAGCTTTCTAAATAAATAAATAAACAAGGCCGCGCTCAGCCACTGCAAGCCCTTTTGGCTCTGGCCTCTTGCTATCGTCCCTTGTCTGCATCCCTTGGCTGTGGCTTGGGCTGTCCAGGGACTCCCTTCCCTGGGATGCAGAGGGGTTTTTTTTTGTGCTGTGCTTTGCTTTGTTTTTCCTCCAATTTAAGTTTATTTTAAAATTTAAGTTTATTTTATCCTTCTGCTAGAAGAGGAGGTGAGGTGCCTGAGGGCCGAGAGAGCTTTCCAGGCCCCCCAGGAGCAGCCCCCCTCTGGACAGAGGGTTGAGGGAGAGGCCACAGGAGGAGCAGCCGCGGGGACATGGAGGTATGTCACCCACAGGAGGCGGCGGCCAGTGCGGCCTCCTCCTTCTCCTGGCACCAATCTGGAGCTGGGAAACAGGTTCTCTCCATTTGGGGAGGCTGGGGCTGATGAGGCATCGGGGGACCAGCAGGACCCCCAGCCTGGGATGACAAGCGGCAAGGGGGCCACTGCAGGAGTGGTGAGGGCCAGGGCACGGCCGCCCACCACCACCAGGAAGACACGGCGGTGGGTGATTGTTGTTGGAGACTCCCTGCTGAAGGGCACTGAGGTGGCAGTGTGCCGCCCTAACCTGGAGACAAGGGAGGTTTGCTGCCTGCCGGGCACACGTATCCGGCATGTGAAGGACAGAGTGCAGTGTCTTGTTCACTCCGGGAGTCACCAGCCGCTCCTGGTGATCCATGTGGGCACAAACGACGTGGCCAGGCAGGGTGTGGTCGGGATCACCAGGGACTTCGAGGCCTTGGGGAAGAAACTTGGGGAGCTAGAGGCCCAAGTGGCCTTCTTGTTAATCTTACCAGTCCGGGGATTTGGGCCAGGAAGGGACAGGAGGGTCTCCGAGGTGAACGACTGGCTTAGGGTGTGGTGCTAGAAGGAAGGCTTCAGGTTCCTCGACCACAGTACTCGTTTTCTTGCCAATGGACGTCTGGTAAGGGATGGGTTACAAATCACAAGGATGGGGAAAAGGTCCTTTGGAGATGCTCTAGCGAGCTTCGTCCGGAAGACTTTAAACTGAGCCCGGGGAGGGGGGGGTTCAGGCCCCCCAGAAACGTGTCTGCACTGGACAAGTGTGGGGAGAGGATCAGGGCTCTGGAAGCAGGGTTTTAGAGATACTACTGGGACTGACAGAACTCCTACAGAGAGGGGCCAGGTATCAGGGAGGATGGGAGGAAGGAGGAAATTGAGAACTCCAAGGAAAGGGAGCGGTGGGAAGGAGTTGAGGTGCATGTACACCAATGCTGGGAGCATGGGTAATAAGCAGGAAGAGCTTGAAGCTCTCCTGGAAATAGGAGGGTATGACCTGGTGGGAATCACAGAAACTTGGTGGGATGAAAGGCAAGTCTGGAATGTGAACACAGAAGGGTATCACCTTTTTAGAATGGACAGGTAGGGAAAGAGAGGTGGGGGCGTGGCTTTATACGTCAGGGAAGGGATAGAATGCAGTGAGATAGAATGCAGCACAGATGGGGATTCGGTAGAGGCAGTCTGGGTGAAACTTAGGGGTTTTGACAGGGAAAGAGACCTGACAGTGGGGGTATGTTAGCGCCCTCCAGGTCAACTTGAGACCCTGGATGATGTCCTGACAGGCCAGATTCTAAGGTTATCTCGGGGGAGAGACACAGTAATTATGGGAGATTTCAATCTCCCGGATATTACTTGGGAGACTCACTCAGCGGTGACAGCCAGGTCACGTCGCTTCCTGGAAGCTATAGAGGGAGGGTTTTTCACACAGAGGGTCTGAGAGGCGGCAAGGGGGGGAAACATCCTTGACTTGGTCTTGACCAATAGGGAGGAGCTGATAGATGAAGTACAGATTAGGGGAGCTCTGGATGCGAGTGATCACTCCATCCTTTGCTTTGAGATCAGGGGACTGGGGACGTGCAGCAGGTCAAGCACTAGAAGCTGGGACTTCAAGAGGGCCAACTTTGGTCAACTGAAGGCCAGACTGGGGAAAGTCTCCTGGGATAGGTTACTGGAAGGTAAGCGAGTTGAGGAGGGGTGGATAGCACTCAAAAGGGAGGTTTTGGAGGCGCAAGCCTTGACGATACCTCTAGTCAGTAAGGTGGGGATGCGAAAGGAGGTGGTTAGAGTGATTACACGAAAGAGGAACCTCTGTAGGAAATGGGTACTGGGGCAAATAGACAAAAGGGTATACCAGGAGGAGGAGGCCCGTTGCAGAAGGATTCTTTGCAAAGCTAAGGCTGATTACAAGCTGAGACTTGCCAAGAATATCAAGAGCAACAAAAAGGGCTTCTGTCAGCATGTAGGCTTGTGGCAAGGGGCGGCCTATAAATTTCCAAATAAATAAATAAAATAAAATGTAAATAGGAAGAGGAAGGGGAGACAAGTGGTGGGACCACTAAATAAGGAGGAAGGAGATCCAGTGACTGATATGAGGGAAGAGGCACAGATGCTAAATGACTATTTTGCCTCTGTGTTCCCCCCAAAGCAGGACGGGGGATATCTGTATAAGAGATTAGATGAGGCTGGGGACTTAGGGGCACATATTAGAGTCACCCCCCTTGAAGTCGAGGGGCTCTTCAGGGCATTGGACATTACAAAGCTGCCAGGCCCTGACAAGTTACACCCGAGAGTACTTAGAGAGTTGCCAGGGGTTCTCTCACGCCCGCTGGCCTCCATTTTTGAGGCCTCGTGGAGAACGGGTGAAGTTCCAGAGGACTGGAGGGTTGTGTCAGTGGTCCCAATTTTCAAAAAGGGTAGTAGAAGGGACATGGGAAATTACAGATCTGTTAGCCTTACGTCCATTGTAGGAAGAACAATGGAAAGGCTCATAATAGAGAGATCTAGTGATGCTAGATAGGGAAGGGAGGCTGACAGCCACACAACACGGCTTCCGCAAAAACAGGTCCTGCCAGACAAACCTTGTGGAATTCTATGACAAGGTTTCGAGATGGCTAGATGGAGGGGATGCAGTGGATGTGGTATACCTGGATTCCAGCAAGGCCTTTGACAAAGTGCCCCATGATATCCTGGTGGAGAAACTGAGGAGTTTTGGGATACACCGAAGCACTGTCCGGTGGATTAGGGCATGGTTGACTGACCGAAAGCAGAAGGTAACCATTAGCGGGGAATCGTCGGGATGGCAGCCAGTGACAAGCAGGGTCCCCCAGGGCTCTGTCCTGGGGCCAATCCTGTTTAATCTTTTCATTAACGACATGGAAGAAGGGGTGAACAGTCTGCTGATCAAATTCGCAGATGACACTAAAACTGGAGCAGTGGCCACAACTGAGGAGCAGGTACTCCAGATCCAAAAGGATCTGGACAGACTATGGAAATGGGCAGGAGACAACAGGATGGCGTTCAATGTGGATAAGTGCACTTGGGGCATAGGAATGGGTGTCATAAGTACAGGTTAGGTGACAAGTGGCTGGAGAACAGCACTTGTGAAAGGGACCTCGGGGTACTGGTTGACTGCAGGCTAAACATGAGTCAACAGTGTGATGTGGCGGTCAAGAGGGCAAATGCCACCCTTGGTTGCATAGTCAGAAGTGTGGCTTCTAGATCAAGAGAGGTATTACTACCACTCTACACAACTCTGGTGCGCCCACAACTGGAGTATTGTGCTCAGTTTTAGGGCCCTCATTATAGAAAGGATATAGCCAGGTTAGAGTCAGTGCAGTGTAGGGCCACAAGGTTGGTGGCTGGTTTGTAGGGGATGGGGTATGAGGCGAGACTGAGGGAACTGGGTCTCTTCAGCCTAGAGAAGAGGAGACTCAGAGGGGATATGTTGGCGAAATACAGGTATGTGAGGGGATGTCACACGGAGGTGGGTAGAGACCTGTTCTCCCCTGCAGTGGAAGGCAGGACGCACTCCAACAGAGCCAAGCTCAGGGAACCCAGTTCCATTTGGATGCCAGGAAGCACTTCCTGACAGTTAGGACCCTGAGGGCATGGAATGGGCTTCCACGGGAGGTCGTTGAGGCCCCATCGGTGAGGGTGTTCCAGGATAGGCTGGATGTCCACATTGTGGGCATGTCATGAGTGGAGCTGGCTGGTGCCCAAGGTCAGACTAGATGGCCCGGGAGGCCCCTTCTGACTCGCTCTGTTTCTATGTTTCTAAAATAGCATATACGCTCATTCAGGAAATAAATTAACAGCAAATACGGATGCTTAATTTAAATTACTCCACTCTGGTGACAGTATCTCTCTCTCTGGAGGTGTTCAGTGCTAAACTGTGGAAGTTCACATCAAACTTTAGGTGGAAAGTCACCTGTCCAGAATCTGGGTTGGAATTAATAGCGTACTGAGGTCTTTCATGTCCTGGTATTCTACAAGATTTGATTGAAATTTCATTCTTTCCTCCAACTTTTCTAACTAGCAGAGCAGTTTGAGTAACAGGACATTCAATGAAAAAAGAACTCATTTGCAGCCTCCCATTCTAAAGGCACACACAAGAGAGAACACTTGAACATGCAGTAGGGCACTTTGGGCCATATTGAATGAAACCATAATTCACTAGCTCAGCCACAAGCACATAAAGAGACCTACCTTTCCTTGCGCAGAGTCTACCTCCTGATTCACATATTACGAAGCAGAATCCAAACTCTAAGACACACAAAACTGTTGAGTCTCAGGTTAAAAAGTATCGCTGCTAAGGCAGAACTCAGGCTCCATTAGGGAACTGCTTCTGCCCAGCCACAAGCTGCAGCTTCCTTTCCTCTTCATGGTTAGGCTGCATCTCTACCACAGCTGCTCAACCACCTCCTACCCACATGCCTTCCTGTCCTACCTCCTCATGCAGGAAGGTGAACCTGCAACCCAACATTTATAAAACACACTCCAGTCACACTTTACCACATAATTTGTATCTCAACTTCACTTGAAAGGAGCCCCATTTAGCATACATGCAATGTCTCCTATTTGATCCTCATAACTGCCTGCACAATTAATTAATTGTATTATCTATTGAAAGGACACACATACAGTTTAAGGGTCAGGCAGATGTTGAAGTAGCATCTACTGGTAGATTTCTAAACGACTTGCAGTGAATCAGCAAGAATTTCTGACTTGGGCAGAAGAAAGTAAAACTTAAGGTTTAAAAAGATCTCTGCTGTGGCTAGCCCTGTGCTAATCTCAGTGCTCCTCACCAGTACCATTTGAGGATTAACTGGTTGCCTCTGATTAGTTCTTTGTGCAGAGATACTGATGAATCAGGTGTAGATCTGTAGGCGCACACTGAGGAGTGCTGTGAAGGGCAAAGGGTAAGTGACTCCACCACCACTATTTCAGCCTGGCTCCTTCTGCACCTATCTGCAAGTTGTCAAGAGTCTGAGCACTGACTCTTTAAGGCTCCATTTCTTTGGCTCTTGTATGCTTTTCCTGCAAATTATCCTCTACCAGATGGCAACAACCTTATTATGGAAACTGAGCACCTACAAGAAATGCAGTTTGTGTGGTGAAGTAGGGAATGGGGCACACCTGGCATTTTGCATGTGAAAAGCAAAAGCTCAGCACACAGTAGGTCCCAGGGCTGAGTCCCCTGCAAGTCCAGTTACAGTGTGTGAACGCAGCAGGGTTGACTCTCTTCTGAAGAACCCAGCAAGCTGTTCCTGCCATTTAGGATAGATCATAGCAGGGTAGGAGACTAACCTGCTACCAGGAAGCTGCTAAAGTACATTACCAAGCACATTACTGGCTTTTTCAATAACCTTTTAAGTCTTTTAATATGACACCAGAACTGCTAACAACCAAATCTCCTTTGCTTATAGTTGATCTGCAAACACTTGGTGCAAACCATCAGTTGTTGAGTAGGATACCAATGACTGGAGCTCAGGAATGTTTTGGTTTGAAGAACTGCCATTACTTACTTATGAATTGTCTAGAAGACACCACAATAGTGCTCACCCTGTGACTCTTCTGCCTGTGACTTCTCCAGAGCTTTCTACCAAGGTTTGTCACTGCATGTCTTCTTCAGTGGCTACACTTCATGTTTGGATGTTCTGTTTTACAACTAGTGCCTCATCTATATTATTGGCTAACATGCCTCAGCTTGTAAATGAAGAAAAATATCAATTTGCTTTGCTTGACTATGTGGATGTCATCCTTCTCTATATAGAACTCTGCAGCAGAGTAAATAGTGTATCATTTTTTAATTGTAATTGTATTTATTGTTGTTAGCCGCCTCGAGGCTTTTTTGCGAGGGGGCGGCATACAAATGTGTAAAATAAATAAATGCATACATGCATACTATGAGCCAGACCCCTCAAAAGCCCCCCCCCGCAAAACCCCCCCACATGCTGAGAAAAACAAGGAAAAGGCCAGTAAGCCTTAAGGGTTCAAACCAGGAACAAACACATGGGTTGGCATTAAGAACCCAACAGGTCCCCAAAACAAAGCTAAAGCATCTCCTCCTTGGTTTATAACAAACACACACTCAACATCCTGTAGCTCAAGCAGACAAATGAACAATATTTGAATCCAAACCAATCCCAGCTAGGGAAGGGGTACTCTTACAACAGTTCTCTAACTTTTACAGTCTTTCAAAAGGTACTCATATTTCTAATTGCTAGAATGAATTACCACAATGTTTCCACAAAAACACCCCATAACCTCTGCAACTGCTGACAATATAGTTGAAGAAAGCAACAAGGGACTCAGTGGATGTTGTCAACTATGGGCCAGAGGCTAACATCCCGTTTTTGGGCAAGGTGCTCGACAAGGTGGTGGCTGTGCAACTCCAGGCACTCTAGGAGGAAACTGACCATCTAGACCCATTTCAATCTGGTTTCAGGCCTGGTTATGAGATTAAAAACTGCCTTGGTCACCCTGTGGGATGACCTTTGCCAGGAGAGTGACGGGGGAGTGCACCCGTTAGTTTTCCTGGACCTCTCGGAGGCTTTTGATACCATCAACCATGGTATCCTTCTGGATACATTGGGAGTTGGAAGCACTGCTCTGCGGTGGTTCTGTTCCTATCTGGCTGACCAATTCCAGATGTTAGGGGATTGTGGCTCTGTACCATGGCAGTTATGCCATGGGGTTCAGCAGGGTTCCATTTTATCCCCTATGCTGTTCAATATCTACATGAAACCACTGGAAGAGCTCATCCAGAGTTTTGGGCTGAGCAGTTATCACTGTGCCTTTTTATTTAATGGCTATTTTAAAAATCAATTTTATCTTTACAGTCGCTTTGTTGTTTTGGTTTTTATATTTTACTGCTACTGTTTTATTGTTTTAATTACATGTTGTAAGCTGTCCCAAGATGCCGAGACATGAGGGGATGGCATATAAAACAAACTAACAAACAAACAAATACGCTGATAACACTCAGCTTTAACTCTTGTGTGCATCCAATCCAGGTGAGGCAGTGATTGCTCTAAACAGGTGTCTGGGTGGTGTGACGGGCTGGATGAGGGTCAATAAAGAGAGAAGTGTTGCTGGTGGGTGAGCCAGCTGTTCAGGGAAGTGGTATGTGCCCTGTCTTGGGTGGGGTTGCACTCCTAAAGAACAGGGTACACTGCCTGACCCTGAGCTATCCTGGAATTTCAGGAGGCATCTGTGGAAAGGATTGCTTTCCTTCAGCTGAGGCTGGTACATTAGCTGCATCCTTACCTGGACACACAGGCCCTAGCAACAGTAATTCTTGCACTGGTAACCTCCCGCTTGGACTATTTTAACGTGCTCTACATGGGGCTGCCCTTGAAAACAATCCAGACATTGCAATTGGTTCAGAGTAGAGCTGCCAGACTGCTAACAAGGACCAGTGGATGAGAGCACATCAAACCAGTCCTATATAAGCTACACTGGCTACCAATTGAAGTCCAAGCCCCATTTAAGGTATTAACAATAATATATAAAGCCCTAAATGGTTTAGGGCCTGGTTATCCAAGGGAGTGTCTCCTTCTGTATGAACCTGCCCAGACCCCAAGATCATGCACAAAGGGCCTCCTCCTGGCGTCCTCCTTGAGAGAGGTAAGGAAGGCAGTTATGAGGAGGACGGCCTTCTCTGTAATAGCACCCTAATTATGGAACTTGCTCCTCAGAGAGGTGTGCCTGGCACCAACACTTTATTCATTTTGGTGCCAAGCCACAAACATTTTATTCTCCCAGTTTTTTTAAATCAATAATATATGTTAATGAGTTGTAGCAAGTGTGGACACTAAAGAGTTTTTAACCATTTTATGGTTGTAATATGGTTTTTATATAAATTTATATTTTTGGCTTTTTAACAAACTGTTGTGAGATTTTGTAGTACTCAGGTGGTATTTAAGAAATTTTAAATAAATAAAATCCATTTTTATTTCTGTATTCCACTTCTGCATTTGTTGTTTCATGATGCTTGAGAATTATAATACACAGTATGTAAAACACAACAGCGGCAAAAGCCACCTTCCTCCTTTGCCAGCAACACCAAACCACCAGCTGCAAACAACTCAACTTCCAAAACTAGCTAAACTTAACAGGCCTTCATAGGGCTCTTCAAAGTGAAAAACCATGGCACAACTCCACATGCAATGTATTCTAAAGCATCTAAAACACAGCAAGAAAGAGACCTGCTCCTCTCCTGCCTGAAAACCCAGAAAGCTGTTGCCAGTCAGTGTCAACAATACTGAACTAGGCAGGGCAGGGGTCTGACCTGGTATAAAGCAGCTTCCTACATCCCAACCTCTCTACCCTGCACAGGAAAGCCAGGATTCAGCTGCCCAGCAGATATGAAAAGAAAGTACTTGGATGACAGTACTTAGTTCACTATTATTCTGGAGAGAACACCAGAGTTCGTGGAAAGTGCAACCCTGGGGCACTGTATTACCTGTGTTTGCAGCAAGCAATGTCTAGTTTGGGATGGTCTGCACACTAGAAGGAGATCAACTACAAATAAAGCCACACTTCCTGAAAGATCAGCCTTGCTTCCATTATGGTTTAGATAAGGCTTTTGCACAAAACGCAAGGTTATAACCAAAACATTTGCACACGCCTCTGCACAAGCTACCAAGCTGCAGTGTCGCGACGCATCCGACGACTCTCAGTGGTCAAGCACCAGCAATTCTGAGCAAAGCTGAAAACAGCCCATCAGCCCATGAGCCGCGGCGCCGACCAGGCAAGGGAGCGGGCGCGGCGCGCCGGCAACGAATTCTAGGCCAGGCCGACAAAACGAGGCCGGCAGCAGAGGCCGGTGGGGGCGCCGGAGACAGGTTGGTTCGGCTCCCCGCGGACGGTCGCCCGAGGCGGGCGTCCAGAAGGGTCTCGAACCCCATATGCAGCCGACCCGGGCTCCTCGGAGCTAGCGTGAGCACAAGGGCTGTTCTGCGGCGGCCCCCGCACTGCCCGCGCGGGCAAGACCGCAGACCCTCAGGCGCCGAGCCCTGACGCCCCCGTCCCCGCGAGCGGAGCGGTCGTCGCCGGCCCGCTGCACCTGCCGCAGCGGTACGAGAACGGAGGAGCGCAGAATCAGAGCCACCAGTCCGGCGGCTGGCGCGGCCAAGGCGGCAGGCGGCGCGCGGCCTTTCCGCCAGGACCGCTCTCGTCAGCCGGGATCAGTCGCCCCGGCCCTCCCGGCCGCAGGGAACTTACGTCCTTTGCGGGTGCGCACAGCTACCACAAAGCTCCGGAGGGCGGCAGAGGCCTGGGAGACGGGGAGGAGTCCGCCGCCGGCCGCCCCGCGATACGCTTCTCCGGGCCAAGCGGCGCCGGAAAGCGAACGCGCCCCCTCCGTCCCCGCCCGGACCGGCTGACTCACCGCGCTTGCTGGGGGCAAAGGAGACCACCACGAAGTAGTCCGCGAGCCGGGCCATGGTAGCGGCTACTGCTGCGTCGCAGCGTCCCGTCCCGTTTCATCCCCGCCCGGCCGCCGCCGCCGCCTCCGTGTTCCGCGCGGCCACTCCGTCCCCCGCCTCAGCCGCCGCCATCTTGCCGGAGCGGCGGGACGCGCCCCAGCCCGCGAGCAGGGCGCAGGCGCGGCACGGCAGGCGGCCAATGGGAAGCGGCCTGATGCCGGGGGGCGCCTCGATTGGTCCGCGGGGCGCCTCGCCGCCTCCTCTTCCTGCTCCCCGGACGGGCGTGGGGTGGCGTGGCGTGGCTGCTCCGCCGGTGCTGCTGTGTGGGACGCCAGCGAGCGGGGAGCGCCCCTTCTCGAGGCCCTCGCGGGAGCGCCTCCCAAGGAGGAGGCGCGCAGCACAGCGCAGGCTCCGCGGGCCGGAGAGGAGCCTCTGCAAGGCGTCCGCCCTTCCGCGGCCCGCGCGCGAGGAGAGGGCTCCGGCGTGCGCTCTCTGCTGTCCTTCGTGGGGAGAGCCCCGCTGTCGTCCCACCGTCTCGGGCTCGGGAGGGCCTCGGTGCTGAGATGCTTCGCGACTAGCCTCCTCGGTGCCGGAAGCCGGGGCCTGCCTCGGCGTCTCGCCTACCGGGTGTTTAGTACGGGCGCCCGCGAGCCGGCTGGCGGGGTAAGCGCTCCTGCCTCCGATCAGGCCTCCAGGTTCTCGCACCGTGGTTGGGCCGTGGCCTGAGGCGGTGGCCCCGTGCCCCACTCAGGCCAAGCACCCCGGACCACCGTGGAGGCGTGCGGTCGCCCTTCCTGGTGCGCCTGGCGCGGCCCCTCGAACGGAATTCTTTCAAGCCCCGCGTTGCCGTGTCGCTCCGCCGCGCATCTCGTCCCCTGTCGACACAGACCGGGCGTCCCTGGAGGCCTCGCTGTTGCTGCTGAAAGCAGGAGAGCAGGGCCCCCTCCCAGACACGGCTGTGTGCTCCCCCGTTCTTCCTGAGGCGCTGTGAAGAGCTCGGGTGCGCCAGCCGGACTGGTCTGCTTCTGCCTAGTCCGCTGCCACCGGGCCAGATGCTCGTTCTCGCAGGTCACGCCGCATCATGGCAGACCATTGCCCGACGCAGCCCTGCATCGTGTTCTAGTCGGATCCCTCCACATCCGCACCCCGGGGATTTTGAATAAATGGTTGCACGGGGTGTAATCCCCAGAAAAGCTGGTGGGAAGCATGACGCTAACGTCTAGGTTGGCATGTGCGTCGAGCGCAGTCAGTTCAGTCGCAAAGTCGCGCCCGACTCTTCGCGACCCCATGGGCAACATTCCTGCAGGTGCGCAGCCTGAGGGCGGCCAAACCGAGGTTCGCGAGCTGCATGCGAAACTCTTGGAGTTGGCGCTGCCCCTTGCAGAGGGGCCGAAATGCGCCAGTGCGCGATTCTGCCCGGGACGACGGAAAGCGGCTCAAATGGGGCGCCTTCCCGAGAAGCCGCTACTCTGGCGGAGGTCCCGTCGGTTTCCGCTCGTCGACCAATCGCGGGGGTGGGTGTCTGCGATTGGTCCCTGAGGCGCCGGCCCGGGCCAATGGGAGCGGGGCGGGCGGGCCTGCGAGCGGCTTGGAGTCGAGACCGCGCGCCTGCCTCCGCCGCCGCCCCGCCGCGGCCAGTCCTGAAGGGCAGCGCTTGCCTCTCGGGCGGCCCGGGTTTAGGGTGCCGCAGCCGGGAGACGTCGAGGCGCTGCTTGGCAGGCCGTCCGTGGGCTTCCGCTTCCTGCAGAGGGTGCTTGGACCGACAGCGGGGGGCGCTGTTCGTGTGCACCGTCCTGAGCGGCTTTTGTTGTTGTTAGTCGCGAAGTCGCGTCCGACCCATCGCGACCCCATGGACAACATTCCTCCAGGCCTTCCTGTCCTCCACCATCCGCCGGATCCACTCAAGCTCACACCAACTGCTTCAGTGACTTTTTTTTTAAGGCGCCGCAATTGTAACCTATAATTGGTAGAGAGCTGCTTCTTATTGGGTGTCTTGTTATTCCTCACTTTGAAGAAGCATTTGTTGTGGATAATATCTCTGCAGCAAGTAAGCCTGTGTGTCTTATCTGCAGTGTGTCACTTGTAGCAATGTCTGTTCAGTCATACCAAATAAATAACAATAAATATTTGTTTGTGTCTTGCAGCTCTCAAACATCTCACATTGACCATATGTGGCTCTTCCACTGAGCAGATCTGGCCACCTCTGGCAAAGTCCATGCCACAGCTCTGACAGGTGGCGGCACTGCTGTGGCACAAATACCAAGATTCTTTAGAGTTTTTATGTGGGATGGTGACAGACTACCATCAAATCGTAGAACATACCTGTGGACACAGAAGTTGCCAGTGATTCAGTGGCAGGTTTTTGAGGGTCTTTGTGAAAATCATGCCAATGTGAGCTGTCTCAGACCTCCTTGCTTATGCCCCAAAGAATGGGGGCAAGAATGCCCCAAAGCTTCCATGCCCCCTACTCCTTCTAACACTACTGCCTTCACCATGTGTTTTCTGCAGCAAGAGGATGGTATGATTGTTTTGCTAGAACAAGGTGTTTGCTCCCTACATACCTTGCCCTAAAACAGAACTGCAGCTTTTTATTCAGTACTGCTGTGCATCACCATAATTCAGTATTCCAGTGGTGTTCTCAAGGCAGCAGGAGCAGCAAAAAAACAGGGCATATGCCCCAGGGGCTCCTGCCATAACAGAGCCCTAAGGATGCATGAGACAGAATCCTGATACCATCTGTGATTGACAGGTTGATATTGAGGAGGTGGGAGAGCGGAGTTTGCTCCTGCATGAAAGGCTCCCAGTCCAGCAGCTCAAACTCAATCTTCTCCCTCTTTCTCCCTCTCTCTCTGGGACAGTTCACATAACACTAAACCAAGCCACATGGTTTCTGTGTGGCATTGTATCTCACCTTGTGTCCTCTGTTCAAGCAGTTGCAGGGTAACTCCTGAGGAGTAGTTCCCATGTGCCTCCATCTTCCCTCCAAATGGCAGCCTGTATGGCATCAGCCTCCGAGGTCCACATGCTCCCCTGGGTGTGGCCTCAGCCAGCTGCCCCTTTTTTACCTGCTGCTCCAAGAAGCCACTGCCTACTTATTAGGATAATTGCTCTTCAGGAACAACAGAACAGCACCCCCTGCTGCTGCCTCACTGCAGGCTCATGCAGAAGCTTACCCACCCACCAACATCTCAGAGCATCTGCCTTACACTCCCTGCCCCCCCACCCCTCCATGTGCTGGATTTGTACATGTTGCCAGGGTCACCTCCTGGGGTAGAGGGAGGTACAGTTTCTCCATATTCCAACAGGATTCTACCATCCTAACAGTAGCTTCCTGTCCAGGATACAGGTTATGCATAAGAATGATCAATGGTGAGGCAGTCTGATTTCTTGCAGAACCATCCAGAGCTTAGAAACAGAAAAAAAGCAAGACAGAAGCGGACTCCTGGGCCAAGTCTAACCTGCAGCTCCAGCCAGCTTCGCTCATGTAATCCCCAACGTGGTTGTCAATGATCCACGCAGTCAAAGCTTTGCAGTAATCTACAAAGCATGAACTAACCCCTTGAAATTCTTTGATATGCTCCAGTAGCCAATGTATATTTGCAATATGTTCTCATGTGCCTCTTCCTTTTCAGAATCCAGTTTGAATGCCAGGTGTATCTTGCTCCTTAATATTCTTTGTTGCAGCACCTCAAGCATAATTTTGCTTGAACATTAATGCAGCAGTCTTACAGTGGCTGCACCCTTTCACCTGCTTGCTTGCATACGAGTGTGCAGACCTCTCCAGTATTCAGGCACAGTGCAGCTGTTGGATAGGTGAAGCATGTGAGCTTCTGGGCTGGAGCATCACTTTTGCATTTCAGTTTGTTGCCTTGCAGACATATAAATCATTGTTATATTTAAGCTTAAAAAGGGAAATTGAATTGAAACTGTATTTTCTAGTGTATGTGAGCATTCATCCCTATCTAAATCTTGTCATGAATCCCAACACTGATGTTCATGCTTAGAAAATAACTCCAATTTTTGCTTGAAGTATGTTCCTTAGTTAATGCTTGACTTTTCCCAGTGTAAGTGGCAGCAGTGCTGGTCTTGACTCTGGCCTGGTAGACAGACAACAGCTCCTGTTGTAATTCCTCAGTGCCAACTCTACTGTGCCCCTTTCTTTGGCCTTTGTGAGCCATGCAGGGCTATTAGTAGCTGCGTGTGTCCCCTGCTCTGATGCAAGGTGCCCCCACTGCACAACCTGTTGGCATCGCCAGTCCAGCTGAGCCCCACTGCCTCTCGGGCTAACTCAGGTGGGCTTCTATCGCCAGCCTGAGGAGCAAGTCTGGAGCAAGGACCTGCTAAGTTCAGCACGTGCCTCTATCAAATAGTCATTTATGCCCTAGACTTGCTTCCACTTCTCTCAGCTGCTTCTTGGTGCACCAGCAAACTACAGAACCCATCCAGAGCTTGCCTGTCAGCGTAAGCCTCTCTGTGAATGGGGCTCTTTGGCTTCCCTGAGCCCTGCTGCCTGCCTGCCACCTGGATCATTTGCCAGCAGAGCCCATGACTTAAAAGTGCTGCTGCTTATCCTCCTGTGTTACTTCACTTGGTGGTGGGGACAGGAAGGGAGACATGACTCGGTCTCTCCGTGCTGCTGTTTGCATGGCCCTTCCCACCATGCCCTGCTAAGGTGGGAAAGGAAGCAGCACTGTTAAGGCATAGCTAGAAAGCATAGCTAGAAAGCAAAACAACCGAGTTGGCCAACCTTTGAGAGTCTTTGGGCTCTTGAAAAAGTGTCATTGTTGCATGCCACAAAATAGCTGTGGGGGCAGTAAAAAGATGGCTGCTGCGAGCGGCACTGGCAGTTGGATCTACCCAAACATTCAGAAGAGAGCCAGTGTGGTGTGATGGTGAAGAGCATGGAACTGGGACTCAGATGATCTGGGTTCTAGTCCCTGCTCAGCCATGGAGCCAACTGGGTGACTTTGGGCCAGTCACACACTCTCAGCCCAACCTACCTCACATGGTTGTTGTTGCAGGGATAAGATGGAGGAGGAGATGTAAGCTGCCTTGAGCCCTTTGTAGGAAAAAAGGCAGGATATAAATCGATAAATAAAAAAACTTTACAAGGGACTATTGCTGTGCCCCAAAGCAATTGTTCTTTGCACAAGCAGAGCTTCTATTAATCTAATTTTAGAGTGAGGCATAGTAATATATTATCCACTTTAATATATTTATCAGAGATGAGATGTAAGAGAGGGGTAGAGCTGAGTATCATCAGCATATTGCTGTCCTCAGCCCAAACCTCTGAATGACCTCTCCCAGTGCCTACAAATAGATGTTAAAGAGCATGGGGGCCAGCACTGAGCCCTGTGGTGTCCCATGATGCAGCCACCACGGTGCAAAGCAAATGTGCCCCAGCACTACCTTCTGGATCTGGCTTACCGGGTAGGAGCAGAACCACCACAAAGTGGTGCCCCCAACCCAGCCCTGGCCAACCTGTCCAGAAGGACACCATGGTTGATGGTGTCAAAGGCTGCCAAGAGTTCAAGGAGAACCAACAGGGTCATACTCCCCAGTCCCTCTCCCTGCAAAGGTCATCATACAGGGTGACCAAGGCTATCTCTGTCCCAAACCCAGGCCTAAAGGCTGATTGAAATAGATCCAGATAATCCATATCTTCCTAGAGTGCCTGAAGCTGCCTGGCTACCACCTGCTCCAACACCTTGCCCAAAAAGGGGAGATTAGCAATGATTGGTAGTTACTGCAGATCCCTGGGTCCAGGCCTGCCCTTTTTAGGAGTGGTCCCACAACTGCCTCCTTTAATGGGGCAAGGATCACTCCTTCTCTTAATGAGGCATTGACAGCCTCTTGGACCCAGGGCCGAACTGTTGTGTGCTCGTGCTCTGGTGAGATTCCCAGGCACACAAGAAGCTGACCATTTGGGTGGAATTGATAGCTCAGAGTCTGAGGCTGAACCAGAAGAAGCTCAGAGCTCAACACTGAGAGCAGAATTGTTGCTGCACCTGCAGACCCAGTCCCACAGTACCAGTCTGAGCCTGCTCTGGAAGAAAGTAGTTCAAGGATACCCATGGGCCATGGTCTCCCTGCCTGTGGAAACGAAGGAGAAGATGGACATAAACATCCAGAGGGAGCAGATTTGGAACTGGGTAGTCTCTCGGATGGAGAACGACCACCCCTGAAGGGTTGGGCCCAAGGCCCCATTGCTACAGCTGCAGGCTGGCCTGATTAGTGGCTCAGAGTGCTCAATGCAGGTGTGCCCAGTTCAGCAGCACCCCTCCCTCCAGAGACAGGCCCTAGGTGGTTCATAAGCAAAACTCTGGGTAAAGCGCGACTGGCAGAGAGGGTTTGCCATCTCTCCTTGTGTTTGCTCAGAGGCTTGTGTATACTTAGAGCCTTCTATGTTGAATAAAGACACAAGAAGTGCTGGAGAGACTGTCTTGCTGGGGAGGTAACATGACATGAACCCCTTCAGATCTCCCAATCAACCAAGATGGGCATGGGTCAAGAAGGCATGTGGTGAATAAGAGAGTGCCAAGCACCTTGTCCACATCCTCGAGTCTTAGTAACTGAAACTCATCCAATAACAGACCATTAGATGGTACACTGGGCACATCTGAAGACTGCCCTGCACAAACGGCCAAGGCAAGCTCCAGGCGGATCCGAGCGATTTTTCCCTCAAAGTGTGAAGCAAATTCATTGCACAGAGCTGTCAAGGGCTCCAGGGTCTCATCCAGACCACTAGATTGTAGGAGGCCCCAGACTTGGAATGACTTAGCTGGACGGCACTGCGAGGAAGCAGTAAGGGAGGCAAAGCATCCCTGCTTTGCCTGCCTTACTGCCACTGAGCAGGCGCACTAGTGAGCTCTTAAACATGTTCAGTTGGACTTGTCGTGAGGCTCCTCCACTGCATTCTAGCTGTCCCCTGACTTGCTTCTTTGCCCTCAGCTCTTCATTATACAAAGGTGCGGAATGGGCTTGGCAGGTAGGAAGAGGGTGCTTTGGCACAATCGAGTCAATAGCCTGAGCCATTTCCCTATTCCATAAGGCAACTTGGGAATAGACAGGAGTGCCAACCAAATTAGCCAGATAGTCCCCCTAACCCCTTTGGAAGCCATCAGGACCCATCAGACTCCAAGGGCAGATTGTTCTACTTGATTCCCCACCCTTGCAAAGGGGGAAAGGAGGTGGCAGCCTAAACTTGACCAGGTAGTGGTCCAACCATGACAAAGGAATAGATGTTAGTTCCTCCACATTGGAACCCCCATTCCTCCATCCTGTTGAAAAGGCCAGCTTCAGGGGGTGACCTTTCTTGTGTGTTGGGCTGATGACATGCTGAGACAGCCCCGTGGTTGTCATGTCTGCCATGAGGTCCTCAGCTGCCAAAGCAACCTCAGCATGGAAGTTGAATTCCTCCAGGACCAACCGCCTGAGGGTTTTCACAACCAGGTCCAAGACCACCTCTGTCAGCTGAGGCAGGGAGACTGATGAAGCGCAGCAGGGTGATCAGTGGACAGGAAGGCCTGGAGAAATGTTGTCCATGGGGTTGCGATGAGTCAGACACGACTTTGCAACTAACAACAACAAGGGTGGTCAGCACACACTACAAACACTCCAGACCCTCTCCTGCAGGGATACGGAGCCTGGTAAGTGAGATTTTGTTTTTAAAGGCTTTTGAAAATATTTCTTCTCTAATTCTCCAATCTCCCTTTCCAAATTTTCCACCTGTTTAATCTTTTTAAAAAAATTATATGCCTCCTTAGTACTTATTCCCCTTGCAACAACCTTCATTGTGTCCCAAACTAAACGTTCATGACTACCTTCTCTATCAAAAACTTCCCAGATTTCTTTCAATTCTTTCTCCATTTTGTCCACTATATACAATATTGTAAAATGCCTCTGTCCATCCTCCATCTTTTAACTTCTCTATAATCACATTTAATTCTAAAATCCATATTTACCAGAGTGTGGTCTGCCACTTTTATAACAGCAATATCCAATTTATACCCTCTAGAAAACTAATCATTAAACACAAATATATAATCTAATCTAGAATAGGTTTTATGAACTGAAGAGTAAAAAGTAAACCTTTTTTTATCTTCATTTAGCTCTCTGCATACATCTTTCAACCCATTTTATCATTTTGCTTAATATTGTAATATTATTTCTTCTTTCCTCTTTAATAGGGTTTAGCTTATCACTTTTTTATTCATTTCCATATTAAAATCCCCAGCCACCATTACAAATCCTTTCTTTACTTGCTCAGTTCTTTAAATACCTTTTAAAAAAGGCTTTTGATTGTCATTTGGCAAATAGCTATTAACTAATTTCATTTTGCCCTGCAAGATCAAATATCTACTTCTTTCATTTTTCTTTACTTCCTTTAAATTCAGCTTTCTTAGGAATAATTGCTACCCTCCTTGACTTTGAATTCCCAAACGCTTTTTCATAAATATTTGACCATGCTACTTTAAGTTCATTAACCTTTTTTCTTTTTTTTAATGTTTCCTATAAAAATATGATTTCTACTTTTTCATTACGTTTTCATTTACAATTTCATTGCTTCAATTTGTTTCTTTTTAATTACATTCCTAAGGCCTTTAACATTCAAAGATGATAATTTCACAGTTTTAAACATATCATTTTAAGAACATGTCTTGCACCCCTCCTGCTGGAGGGATCCTGGGGGCAGTTCCTTTGCACCATGTGCCACCAGAGTGCTGGGCTTGATGGACCTTTGGTCTGATCCAGCAGGGCTTTTCCTAAGTCCTTAACGGAGTAATTACCAGAAGCCAGCACAGATTTATCAAGAATAAAGGTAAAGGTTTCCCCTTGACATTAAGTCCAGTCATGCCTGACTCCAGGGGGCTGTGCTCATCTCCATTTCCTAGCCGAGGGAGCCAGCGTTTGTCTGCAGACAGTCTCTGTGGTCATGTGGCCGGTATGACTAAACACCAAGGTACACGGAATGCTGTTACCTGCCCACCGAAGTTGTACCTTTCTATCTACTTGCATTTGCATGCTTTCGAACTGCAAGGTTGGCAGGAGCTGTGACAGAGCAACGGAAACTCACCCCGTTGTGCAGATTTGAACCAGCGACCTTTCGATCTACCAGCC
This sequence comes from Varanus salvator macromaculatus, assembly GCA_023646645.1. NCBI lineage: Eukaryota > Metazoa > Chordata > Lepidosauria > Squamata > Varanidae > Varanus > Varanus salvator. Next base: position 86,848,135 of record JAIXND010000754.1, read on the forward strand.
CAGCAGCACAGCGGTTTAAAGCACTGCACCACCTGCAGTTCCTTCTATCAAGAATAAGTCTTGCCAAACTAATCTGATCTCATTTTTTGATTGGGTAACCTCCCTGACAGACTGTGGAAATGCTGCCAACATAATCTATCTTGACTTCAGCAAAGCTTTTGACAAATTACCCCATGACATTCTGATCAGCAAACTAGCTGAAAGTGGGTTTGATGGAACAACTATCTGTTGGGTGCAGAACAGACTATAGATTCAGACTCAGAAAGAGCTCTCAATGTGCCTTCTCAGACTGGGGAGAGGTGATGAGAGAGGGGTATGGTAGGGCCCAGTACTTTTCAATGTTTTTCTTCATGACTTGGATGAAGAGGTACAGGGAATGCAGATCATATTTGCAGATGGCACAAAATTGGGTGGGATAGCTAATACCCTGGAAGCCAGAAACAACTTTCAAAGCTGTCTTGATAGGCTGCAGCACTGGGCTGAAAGCAACAGAATGGAATACAACAGCAAGTTCTACACCTAGGAAAGGGGAACCAAGTATGCATTTACAAGATGAGTGATAACTTGTGTCTATAATATTACAAGTGAGAAGGATCTTGGAATTGTGGACCACAGGTTGACTATGAGTCAACAAGCTAATATCTTGGGCTACATTAACAGAAGTATAGCTTCCAAAATCTAATGAGGTACTGGTTCCCCTCTTTTCAGCACTAGTTAGACCCCATCTAAAGCATTGTGTCCAGTTTTGGACACCACACTTCAAGAAAGAGGCAGACAAATGAGAAAAAGTTCAGAGAAGGGAAAAGATTATCAGGGGACTGGAAACAAAACCTATGAGGAGAGATGGAAAGGACTGGGCATGTTTAGCCTTGAGAAGAGAAGACTGAGGGAAGATAGGATAGCACTCTACAAGTACCTTTAAAATCCTGGCCAGGATCTCTTCCCAATCATCCCAGAGTGTAAGGCACAGAATAATGGGCTGAAGTCAGATTCCAGCTAAAAGCCAGATTCCAGCTAGATATCAAGAAAGTATTCCTGACTGGGAGAGCCATACAAACAATGGAGCCATTTACCTGGAGAGGGTGCAGAGGCAGTCATGAGGTGGCTGGACAGCCACCCACTAGGGATGGTTTAATGTGACAGTCTACCTTGAAGGAATCACATTTCTGCAACCTATTAAGAGTCCTTTTAGAGTATAAGTAAGCCAGGGGTCCTCAAACTTTTTAAACAGGGGGCCAATTCACTGTCCCTCAGACTGTTGGGGGGGGGGCAGACTACAGTTTGAAAATTAATGAACAATTTCCTATGCACATTGCACATTAAAAATTAATTAAAATTAAAATTATCTCTCTTCTGTCCTCCTCTCTTCTGTTTCCCACTCTGTATTCCTGCTCTGTATTCAGAGCCAACGCATACGTGCAATAGGGGGGAAGAGCTGGCGCACATGCAGTTGAAAGGAGCTGTTACAATTTGGTGCGTGCACCAGCTCTCTGCTCAGTATCAGAGAACACTTGCGCTGGCTCAGAGCTTTCAAACTCGCTCAAAGATTGTTTTCTCTGAACAAGTCCAAAAGCTCTGAGGCAGGCCGGGTAAATGACCATGGCGGGCCGTATCCGGTGCACGAGCAGTAGTAAGCACATGAACAGGTATAATCCAGAAGACATTAGCAGACGGCTACAGTTTCACTAGCAGAAGCACAACTTGGGTTGCCAGCACAATGTCACAGCAGTGAAAGGCTCTCTGCGATCCTGGGCTGCAAAAGGACTGAGGGAAGGATTGTGGGGGCCACTCAGGTCTGCTCTGGGGAAGCCTGACAGGCAACTTGTGGTGGAACAGGCTGTCTGGGCATATGCACCTCATTTAAGTTTTGGATGTGGAGCTGGATGACCTCCAATGAAGGCTTTACTGTTGCGGGAGACAGCTGGGGCAGGAGTATGGGACTACCCCAGGGGTTGGGGTTATGAGTCATTCTAGCTTGACTCATTTATATATTTATTTTTATTTTTCAATTTATATCCTGCCTTTTTCCTCAAAGGACTCAAGGCAGCTTACATCATTCTCCTCCTCCATCTTATCCCAACAACAACCCTGTGAGGTAGGTTGGGCTGAGAGTCTGTGACTGGCCCAAAGTCACCCAGTTGGCTTCATGGCTGAGTGGGGACTAGAACCCAGGTCATCTGAGTCCCAGACCCATGCTCTTAACCACTACACCGCACTGTCTCTCAAAGCCACACTGGCTTTATTTACATAATCAAACTGGAAGCATTCTCTTTAATAGGTGAAAAGTGGTCAGATTTCCAGTTTTGATATTTGAAAAGTCCAATTTTAACTTCAGAATCCTGGCTGTATAGCATGAGGCGGGCGGGTACCTTTTCTGATAGGAAGGACTGTCCTGGCGGCTATACAAACACAGATTCTGAGTGGGACCGGCCACTCCCATCACAAGTGCTCTTGCCCCAGACCCTCCGTTGCACATCCAGTGCAAGAGTTCTTCCTCAGCTTGGTCGGCAGCAGGGGATGCATTTCAAGGGGGGCTGCGGCTGGGGAGTTGTGAGGTGACCCTCCTGTCACGTGCTCCCCTCCTCCAAAAACTTCTCCCTTCCTGACAAGCACACTTAGAAATGAAAGAAAGCAAAAACTTTTCCCCATTGGTCTCAGATGCATCATTAATGGAAGAATTGGCTTGATTCCACGCAGGCTGGCTTCGCCCTCTGTAAAATTTACCTAGATGCAGATTTCGGATGTTACGCGCAGGTGTTCGCGCAGGGGGGGCTTTCCCTCCGATCTTTGCGGAGACGGTACCGTCGCTGCGCCTGCCGGCCTCCGCCCGTTCCTCGCTCGGGGGGCTCCGAGGAGAAGGGGCCGATGGAGGCCACCCAGCCAAGGGTTCCGCCTTCAGTCCCGGCGGTGGCCTCCGCGCGGCGTCCCCGCGGCTCAGGCGGCAGCCGCAGCGGCTCCGCTCCCTCTGCCGCCCCACACGCCGGGAACCGGGCAGAAAGACTCGGGGGCGGCCGGAGCGAGGCATGGCCCGCCGGCGAACGGGGCTTCCGACGAGAGGGGCGGGCCTTCTCCGGCGCGCACCGAGGTTCCCGGGGGCTCCTTTCGGCGGCGCAGGGCCCGCAGCCCGGCTCCCGACCTCCGCGAGCGCCCGCCCGCCCTGGCCCGCCCCGTCGAGGTTGGGCCGGACGGGGCGGCACCCGCGCGGTATTTAGCTCGTCGCCCGGCGGCTCGCGCGGCACAGACGGCGGCTACCGGTCTGGGCGCCCCTTGCAGAAGCCTCCGACGAGCCGGGCCCCCGAGCCGGGCAGCGCGACTGCCTGAAGCGAGGCGCCAGCCACTGGGCCCCGCGCCGCGTCCTCCCAGCGCCTCCTGGCCGCCATGAAGCGCCCGCCGCTGCCCGAGTGGGGTTGCATCAGCCGCCTCCTGCCGCCGCTGCTGCTGCTGCTCCACCTGTCGGGCGCCGGAGCCGCGCCGCGCGCCCCCGCCGCCCCGTCGGGGCGCAGCCCACCGCCCCTGCCCCCGCAGATCAGGTGAGCGCTCGGCCAGGGACACGGGGCGGCGGGGCTCGGGCTCGGCCCCGGCCTCGCTCGGCCGCCGGAGACCCTCCTGCGGCGGCCCCACAGGTGCAGCCCCGAACGCTTCCAGGCTCGTCCGCGCCACCCACAGGGAGAGCCCGGACGCGTGTCTGGGTGGGTGCATGTGGGGAGCGGAGCTGGGCTCTCCCTGTCTGCCTTTTTGCCCCAGCGGCCTGGAGGGACGGCAGAGTTCCCGGAGCGCGAGCTTCTGGGGCAGCCGTCTGGTAGACGCTGAGCTGGATCCGCCACAGGGCGGGGACGGCGTCGGGCCGGTGCCGACAGGCGCTAAGCGCAGCTGGAGCGACGAGGGTGTCGGTCTCGTGGGAGGGGCGCTCTGTGCTGGGTCTGCCCAGGCTGCTTTCATGGGGAGGCAAGGCAAGGTGCTTTCTGGCATTTATGGGAAAAGCCTGGTGCCCCTCCCCAGAGATTCTATTTCGATGGGGGCCCTTCAGGAGGTACCTTGGGAATGGGCAGCTAACAACCTGCCCCTTATCCATGTGAGGTTTGGGGAGGGCACCCCACTGACTAGCTGCCTAGACCTCTGGTTCTGCTTGGGGAATTTGCTATCATCCAGAGCACAGCAAAGTGTTCGGATGCCTCTTGAATCCCGCGGTGTTGTGTTTGCCAACTCTGAGCAAAAGACCCAGGTCACGGGCCAAGACCTGCTGCCTGCCACATGCACCTTTAGCTGAGCATTCTCCCCAGTGAACACAGTGAAGGCCTTGGCTGCCTGCACCTCCCTCACGGCCTCCCGTTACTTTTGCCCCTTCAGATCTTCCTTTGGCTTGTGTCAGGCCTTTTCTGTTGTTTGCTTCTCCATTTCTGGCATGGAGCCCAATCTGTGTGGGGGGAAAAGGTGTGTTTTGTAATCTGACAGGTTGGCCAGCACTTAATTGACCAGGGATGTGCCATTGCTAGCCAAAGAACCTAAAAGCAGCCCTCCCTTGAAGGAACCAAAGGTCCACCTATCTCACTGGTCTGCCTGCAAGCTTAGCTGGCTGAGAGGACAGGGACCCACAAGAGTTCTCTGTTGACTGGGCTTGCAGAAGGGGCAAACACTGCTTCTGCTTGGCAAACTTACAAAAGGGAGGGAAGATCCTTAGCAGTGAGGATGGTGCAAGGGAATTAGTGACCCCAAGCAGCAAGTATGGAGGCTTCCTTGGTTGCCCTGTGCCATCTAACTTCATGCTCCAAAGCTTCCACCTATGAGTGAGGAGGAATGCTGTGGGCGCTCCACAGAGCACAGTGGGCAGTGTTCCTGCTCAAACCACAGACGGCCAATTGGGCAAAGAAAATATGGCATAGCCCCTTGGCTAGTTGACATACTGCCCTTCTACAGTGCAGAGGAAGAAGTGGTTCCTCTCGCCCAGATAGTGCGGCAGTTTTAAAGGATCCAGTGGAGAGAAGGGTCCCACTTCTGCTCCCACCCTGAAAGCTAGCCTTATGCATGTTTAATGGCTTGGGAGAGTGTGGCTGAACTTTGACCTTGGGGGAGCTGGGCCAGTGGGTTGAATGGGCCAAAAGTGGGAGGACTATTTGATCCCCTGGGTTCAGGGAGTGTCCCCAGAGCACTGTGGGGTTGATGGGGAGCAAGCAGGCCTTTCATTGGCTGGGCGAGGGTTCATGCAAAAGGAATGGGCTGGAACTGGCTGTTCCATGGCTCATCACCTGATGGCTGGATTGCAGTGGGGAAGTGAACCTGAACCACTTTCTTTGAGCCAAGCACTTGGAAGGGGCATGAGGCAGTGGCTGGCAGGTCAGGACTGGTGGGGGGCGGGGGGTAGCACAGCCCTAGTTGCACTGTGGACTCCAGTGCTCTTGTTAGGACAGGACTAGTAACTCTGCTCTGAGTAAGTGGGCAGATGCCAGCAGCCCTTGCAAAGCAGGAAAGAGTATATTCACCCTGAATGGCTTCCGAAGCTCCTGCAAAGGGAACCCAACGGTGAAACAACTGTTTAGTAGGAGCCAGTTTTAATACTCCTTAAATCATAAGGCCCTTGGAGTCCAGAAAAGATCGAGCAAGCATGCCTTTGAATAAAGAATCTACAAGCAAGGGAAAGAGGAGGTGGTCCCCACAAGCTTCTAGTTCCTCTGGTCCAGCTGGTCAGCAGCAATAGACCAGGGCAAGCCATAGGCATGAGTTCCAGCTAGCGATGGCAAAAAGATCCTCATTTGATCCTTGCGAAGCAGGCGTCCTGAATCCAGAGATCTCCAGAGCGCATCTCTGCTGTAACGATCTCTGTGGTAAAACCCTACATCTTTCCTTCACAGCAGCCCTGTGAAAGAGGTCAGGCTGAGGGAGAGGGACTGCCCCAATACCATGCAGGTCAAGCAGGGGCTGAAAGCAGGGTCTTCCAAGTTGACAACCACCACTGCCAGCCATTACTTACTCCCAGATAACCCCAAGGAATGATTTTCTTTCTTCATTGGAGCAGCTGGAAAAGCCTCTGTTTGCCTTCCTAGCTTCCCTTCAGGCTCTGGCTGTTGCATCAGCTACCTCCACATACCTTGACAGGAAAGGACGCACCTTCCTGCAAGGGCAAATAGCCAGGGACATGCGTGCCAGCATACGGTCCCATGATGGCAGGAAATGCCCATTTGCATCAAATGGGATCTGTCAAATGTACATTGGCAATATTCCTCAAGGGGGATTCGTGTCAGAACCAGGGAAGAACTGAGTAGATGGCACTGGATGGGAATGAGTTAAGCTGCACTTGGCAAGGGCATTCCATGCTTTTCAGGATGGCCTTCCCTTCCTCCAAAAGGGGATGCACACTAGGCGGGTCAACCTTAAACAGGGAGCAATGGCTCAAGGAGGGAAAAGGCAAAAGAGCACATCAGCCCCTCCCCAGAGTAGCGCTACATGACCCGCTCCCCCCCCCCCTGCACAAGCCTCAAAGCCACCAGCTCCCTGCACTGGCCTCCCCCCCCCCCCCCCACCTACCACCTGAACTGGGGAGTGCTTTGGGAGAAGCTCTTTAAATGGGCCCGGGCTGAGTGCTGCTGATGCAGCTGGTCTCTTCGTGCACATGTACACGCACACACGCTCCCTCCCTGCCTGGCTGGCCGGGCTCGACTGCTGGCGTACGTGTTCTGTGGCAGGTAGCTCCTTCCTCCGCACGTGCGCCTCCCTCCCTCTCTCCAGGCCATCTCTCATTCTCTCCGCCTGTCATTCTTCCCTGCAGCATCCTGTCAGCCCACAGACCAGACTCCCTGCCAGCAACCAGCCGCTTCTTGGCCCGCTCCTCTTGTAGAAGAATGTCTGTCACACACTCTCCTGGCCTGGCACTGTCTTCCCCCATGTCCCCCCCCCCACCCACTTCTCCAAGCACAACCACTCAGCTGGTTGTATCCCTGCCAAGCCGCTAATAGTCTCTTGTGGGGTGGAAGAGATGACGTGAGCTACCCATGCATGTGTGTCAGCCACAGTACCTGTTGCTGCACTGAAGGAGGCCAAAAGGCCGGCCTTACATGGGGCTGAATGCTCCCGAAACCTTGCAAAATCCATAGAGACCACTTTGGCCTGCTTCAGGCCCAGCCCACAAACCTATTCAGGGCTTCTGTCCACAGCCCTCCATGGAAGAGGCTTCCATGGCCTGCCCTGTTCTGCCCCACCATATGTGCTTGTGTGGTACATGCGGTCTGCTCCCCCCAACTTGGGGGCCAGAACTGGACACACATTCTTGATGAGGTCTGACTAGTGAGGAGTACAGGGGAACCAGCAGTTCTCATGATTTGCAAGTATTCTTCTATTAATGCATTCCAAAATGGCATTTGTCCTTTTGGCAGCTGTACCACATAGTTGGCTCATGTTTCGCCTATTGTCCACAATTTCTCCAAGGTCTTTTTCTTGGAGCCACATATTCCCCATCTTGTATCAATGCTTTTGGTTTCATTTTCCTCAGCGGAGGACTTGGTAATTGTCTCTGTTGAATCTCATTCTGTTGCTCTCAGCCCGGCATTTATCAAGATCACCCTGGATTTTCCTTCTACCTTCTAGAGAGTTTGCTATTCTACTCAGTCTTGTTGGTTTTCTTGCAAAGTACATTTGCTCCCTGTATATTTCTGGGTGCTTCTCTCACTGGCAACTAAGGACAATATGTAGCTCACCTTGTTACATCCTAAGTCTGGAATAATGAGGCGGTGTCAGGACTAAAACAGGATCATGTCTAGATCGATGATCTATAGATCTCCATGCCTGCAAAATTATTCTCCACATACATTTTGAATGAGCATGCCCATGTCAACCAAGCAGCCTGAGGTTTTGCTCTAAGCACATCTCTTCCTCACCCACTAGCTGCATCCCTGCAGGCAACCGCCGGGGGCTGATGTGCAATCAGGGGAGATCAGTGAGCTGCTGCAAATAGACCTTTAATGCCAAATGGAAGCCTGAGTCCAGCCCATTTCATACTTCAATGAACAGATGATGATAAAGGCGTTTAATATAGCTGTATTATACCCGATTCCCCACCCATAGGCTAGATAGGAGCATCACATCTAGCAAACACTTTGAGTATTTAGTTGATACATTTACGAACTTCCCTTCAGCCAAGAAATGTGTAAGGCATTCATTAAGGAAATGAAACCACAGTTTAAAAAAATGATGCAGAAACTGTAAATAAGGCTAGCCATTAAAACAGCAGGTTATAATAAAGCCAGGTAGAACCTTGGGAGATCCACCTCTCTTGTGCATTAAGGAGGGCACAGTGGGAACCAGGAGGGCCTCCCCCCACATGGGGGGCACTGCCAAGGCCGCATTCCCAGTCACCACAGACTGCACTTTAAGATGCCCGGGACACACCAAGGAAGGCCTCCTACCAGTTCCAGTCAGAAGTGGTTGCGAGTGAGGGTGGCCACCACGGCCCCAAGCCCTACAGAGCTTGAAATCATGGATTTTCTTGTGCATACACCCAACTTGCAACCGCAGCCAGCCATTATACCAGATTGTGGGAAGCGAGTTGATTTAACGTTAGTATTAGAAGTTTTCCAGAGGAATACGCGGAAGTTCAGGGCCAGTCAGCTTCATGTCTTGTCACCAGGCAGCTCGACACGGGGCATCCCTGACTTGTGCTCTTTAAAGCTAATGGAAGGCTCAGTAAGGGCTTAGACGAGGTGGTCTGGTAGACCCTTCTTTCCTGGCACTTCCAAAAGGCTTTTAGTTATTCATTTATTTATTTTCATTTCTATATCACCCTGCGGCTGAAGCTCTCTGGGTGGTTTGCACAATCCATAAAAACAGATGATAGAAGCACAATAAAATAAAATGAGAAAAATATTTTAAAATTTTAAACAGCTCAAAACAGACAATAACAAGGAATAATAAAAAGAGTTATTCCTTTTACCTGCTGACCCCCCTCAAGTAAGAGGGCTGTCTTACCCTGGCACCAAAATCCCCGACAGATTCAGTGCCAACCAGGTTGCAATAAGGAGGTTATGCCATTGATAACCATCACCAAGAAGGCCCTCCCTCTGTTGCCACTCCTGAGTAACTCCATGCTGGAGAATCTGTGGGGCTGAACAGTTTTCCCCAAGCACCACCTTCTGGAGATGGCCCTCCAAGTAGGAGCAGAACCACTGCAGTGCGGTGTGCCCCACCCCTAACTCATGACAGTTTCCCCAGAAGGATACTGTGGTTGATAGCATCAAAAGGCACAGAGAGGTCCAGCAGTGTTCGCAGGGCCATGCTCTCCCTGTCTCTCTCCTGGCATAGGTCATGAGACTAGGTGACCAGGGCTGTTTCTGTGCCAGAACTAGGCCTGAACCCTGACTAAAATGGGCCTAGATAAACAAATCTTACCCAAGAGAGCCTAGAGTTGATTGAGAACCATCCTCTCCAGAACTTTACCCAGGAAAGGGGTGTTTGTTCCTGGCCTCAAGTTATTGCGATCTTCCAGGGCAAGGGAGGAGCTTGGGACCACTTCCTCTCACAAGGAGGCAGGGTCATTCCATCCCCCCACCTGGCCCTCAACAGCCCCAGGCACAGGCCCACAAAGGCAGGTGGTGCTGAGAAAGAAGCGGAGAGACACCTTCACCCTTGGGGTATCCTGAAGGAGCATACCAGAGATGTGCCCCTTCTGGGGTAGCCCACCAGCCAGCAGCAAGCCTGCCTACAAGCCCAGGAGAGCCAGGCCCTCATCAAAACACCTGAACAAACTTCAGTCATGGAAAGGGGTCACTACACACCAGTTTGCATAGCACATACTTGCTGATAATGCCCTTCGATCCAGGCCACGGGGTCCGAGGGACAGCCTCTTCCCACACCTTCCTGCTGGTGTCCAGAGAGGCACTTTCCAATACATGCCCCACACCCCAACACCTCTTCCCTGCTTCTTGCTTTAAGGCAGTGCCACCTCTGCTGCTCTGTATTCACCCTGTCCTCCATCCCATTCCTTACCTACTGGTGCCACTCATGGGCTTGACTTTCTGCGAAGGGCCTGCCCTGTTTGAGGCATGCATCAGGGTAGTGCTCCTCTTGGAAAAAGGTGCCAGACTGCTTGGGGGAGCACCAAGCCTTTCTTACCTGCCCCCCTCCCCCTGCTGAATGGTGAGAGTGCAGCCAACTAATGCTTCTCCTGTTCTGTGGTTCCAGGAGACCCCCCGCAAGAAGCCACGAGGCAGCCTGGCTTCCGAAGAGGCCCATGACAGGCATGTCTTCTGGCAAGGCTGGCAAAGCGCAGCTACCTGGGAGAGGGCCTATGGTGGCACAAGACAGGCTGCTGTATCTCCACACTCTCACCAGATCTGGACTGGATCCCTCACTGCTTGGCAGTGGCTCCCTGGCCCAGCCTTCAAGGACCATGGCCCTGCGGAGGAAGCGCCACGCAGCTGCCCGGCTTCACCATGCACAACTGATGCGTGTTGGCTGTGCTTTGGGCACTTGCCAAGTACAGAATCTCAGCCATCGGCTTTGGCAACTGAAGGGCCAGTCTGGACTGCAAGACTCCTCCCCCATGAACCCCAATAGCCCCCATAGCTATGGGTGAAGAGGACTCCAGCATGTTGCTCCCTGCCACAAGCACTTCACACAGGATCATCTCAAGGCTGGCCATTGCCCCCGCCCCTAATTGCCTCTTGTCTTCCCGATGGTTCTACAAAAGGGTTCCTTGCACAGAAGGAAGCTCCACTGGCGTGGGGGCAGGGAAGGCTGGAAAATTAGCACGGTCCTATCCCTGGACACGGGCAGAAAGCAGACCTGGCCTGGGGCTTGGGGGATGATGGAGGGGCTTGGGGCAGCTGCTGCCCCAGTCTAAAAGGTGGGTTTCCCTTTTTATAGGGAGGGGATTCAGAAGGGCAGTTCACACTATGCTAAATCCAACTCCACACCTCCTCTGCACTTATTGTGGAACCTATTAATAAACATTTAAGCAACTACTTGTTTTTTGCATATCAGGTTCAATGAGCATTTGGGCTAGAGGGAAGCTGAGCCTCTCCAGGGGGACGGGTGGCTCTGCCCCTTTCTGACATGGGGCATTTGCCCGAGTGAAACATGCAAGGCTCTCCCATGAGGCCAGAGGAGTGGAGAGACGGAAGAGTCTTGGGAACAGAGGCACCCAGTGGGAGGTACGACCCAGGTCCAGGGGCTGCAAACACTGTGCTGGCTGGGCGCTTTCTGCAATCAGTGAGCACAACAATGCACCTTGGTCCTGAGTTGGCCATTTCCTGCAGGAAGCTGGAGGCTATGCAAAAAGCATTTACCCGGGAGCAGAATGGGCACAGGGGTTGCCAGAGCTGCCTCCCTGGTGTGCAATGCCAACAGGAGGCATCCCCAGTCTTAACAGCTCCTTCATTCAGCAATAACGCTGTCCTGCCCAAGGGCCTTCCAGTCAGTAGCATGGCCACCAAACAACTCCGCCATTTCCCTGCTGCTCCTTCCTTCGCCCACTGCCACTGGCTTCTTCATTTAATCACCAGATGCTTCAGCAGCCAAGAACATTGCAAACCAGTTTCTGAGTTTGCCTCAATGAGAAAGAGCATAGCTGCAGCTGATCCATAGTTATTTAAAAGCTCACAATATACAGTGGTACCTTGGCTCATGAATTTAATCCATTCTAGAACTCTGGTCATGACCCAAATTGGTCATGAGCCAAGTTAAATTTCCCCATAAGGTTCAATGTAAATAAGGTTCTGTAACTATTTTTTTAATCAGAATAATGTGAAGCAAAGTGACAAAGAACGACAAGGATCGTGGCCATCTCCCCCCACCCCCAGCACAAACACGGAGACCTCCCCTCTCCCCCAGCACTACCGCGAACGTGCCCATCAACCCCGCATGTGCCCGTCATCCCAGCTTGCAGGGGGGAAGATGTGGGAGACAGACGCGGTCGCAGGCGTGGTGGGGAAGGAGATGGCCGAGATCGGTGTTGCACTTGTGCAGGAAAGATGGGTGCAATCACAGGCACGCTCCTGCAGGAAAGATGGGCCGATCTCAGCCATCTCCCCCCTGCCCCCAGCATGATCGCGGCCATCTCCCCACTTGGGGTGGGGTGGGGAGATGGCCGCAATCATGGTTGCCACCCAATGCGGAGTTCACGACCTGAGTCAAAATTTTTATGAAATTTTTGTTTGCAACCCAATTTGGTTGTGAACTGAGGCGTTCAAGAGCTGAGGTACCACTGTATATTGAAAAATACATTTTAAAACTGCAGGAAAACAGTGAATGGTCCATTAACTTATGAAAAATTAAGGCGTTTTATAATGTACAGGAAATATTAAGGTATGAATTGTTTATAGAGAAAAATAAATGAAGAATACAGGCAATGAGAAAATGCATTTATATTGACAGAGCACAAAACTGTGACTCTCATATGCAAAGTAAACTACAGTTTAACTCTTACTGAAGCCTATTAAAAAACAATATTAAGAAAACTACAAGAGCATCAAATGAATTACCATGGCATGCAAAAGTTCTAGCAGACCAAGCTAGCAGAAATTTGAGTTGTTACTTAGCTCAGCTTAGGGCACAGGTATATGCTCCTTTGTCGTGGGTGTAGAAAGTACAAGGCTATTCCCTCAGTCATAACTGGGCTTTGGATGGGCTAGAAAGGGGTATGCCAGGGGGTGGGAAGGACTTCCATTCAGTGTCCCAGCCTGTGTCCCTAGATAAATGGTAGGAGACAAGGCATGGTAGAGATCAGTCCTGCAAAGGGAAAACTCAGTTTGCTCCAAGCCTTTCAGAAACCAAACATCTAGCCCCAAAAAGCTAGTTCAGAACTAATGGACAGCTTTAAAAATGGAAGAAAAGACATGGTCAAAGTTAGAAATTTCTTTCTTGCCTTTTTCCTGAAAGGCAAACATACAAACAATGGTCCCAAAGGCTCCTAAATTTGGAAAAACGTGTTAGCAAAACAAGAATTATGCAAAATAAAGAAGTGATCTCTGCTAGCAAGTAGTTACCCTTGGAATTCCCTGACACTCCTACAATTTCCTGCCTTCTGGTTGGCTTTTTCAGATACCAACTAAGAATTTGTTTCTGGATTAGAGAAAGACATGCTGAATTGACAGAATGACTGTAACAATTCTTCCTCAACAGTTTAAGGCAGCTGTTGTTACACCAAGCTTTACTAGGGTAGATGGAAATACTCTGGACTCATGGAGCTGCTAGCTATAGGGAGTAACAAATAGTGGTCTGTTACTCCACAACTTGCCCACTGTTTTGTCAGCATAACTGGCTGCATCTTAGACACCAAGCAGTAAAGGAAAGGCAGACTGGCTTGTGAACCACAGATTCACTACTGTTCAGAGCATAAGCCCTGCTTGATCAGACCAAAGGTCCATCTAGCTCAGCATTCCACATCCAGTGACAAATCAGCTCCCCCACATGCCTTAAACAAAATGGGTGCGAGATCCCTGCCTGTCCAAGATTCCTTACAAGCCCTTAGGTCCCAGCACCTGAATCTAAAAGAAAACCTGAGTAACAAGCAGTGCCATGCCCCCCATGGGGAATCCAATAAAGCAAGCTTGTCTTCCAGCCCTCTGCAAGTAGAGCAGAGAGAGCAATGCCTCCTCAGTTTGGGGCTTGCCCTTACATCCAGCTCGGGGAGAACTGCTTTTCCTCCCAGGGGATGAGGGGTGCTGCTGCGGTTTACTCGGCCGTTCCTCCTGCTCCTTGGCCTAACAGTCTCCTCCATCCTTCCGCGGCAGGGCCTTCCTTCAGCATGTCTTCGCCCCATTCGCGGAGCATCCGCCATCCCTCCGTCTCACGAAACAGGCGCGCGGGTGACCCTGCCAGCAACGCAGCCACGCCGAGCTGCCCCGGCCTTCTACGAGCGGGCATGTCGACGCCCTCTGGCGCGGGGCCACAGCGAGTGTCCGCGGGGCCGCGCTTGACCGCGACCGCAGGCCGGCCGCACCGCCAACTGCGTCGGCGTCCGCGGCACGGGCCCCCTGGCGTCCGCTCGCAGCCGCGGCCTGTCCGAGCGCGCTCGGCAAAGCCTGCGAAATCGGCGCCGCCGAGCGGCTGGAGCGCCGCGGGAACCCGCGCACCCTGTGGCGGTCGCCGCCCGCAGTCTCGGCGCCCCGCTGCATCTGCGGTCGCGCAGGCGGCAGGAGCGAGGCTGCAGGGCAGCCCGGCGGCCAGAAGGGGCTCTGGCCGGCCTGCCGCCCTGCGCGGGCGGAGCGAGCCAGCGGCGCGAGGCTCACGCGCCTGCCCAGCTGGGCAGTCCCCGCAGGCCGCCGGGTCCGCCGCGCACGCGGGGCGCCCAGCAGGTCCGCCTCTTCTCGAGGCCGGTCCCCGGCACCGCCCCGCCGCACCGCGCCGCCCGTGCTGGACGCTCCACACGGGAGCGGCTCGGCTCGGCTCGGCTCCAGCCCCTGCCGCGCCCGCACGGCCCGCTCGGCGCGACACGCCGCCCCGCCCCCGCGGAGGGGGAGCAGGAGGAGGAGGAGGAAGAGGAAGCCGTGCCCGCCTAGCCGGAAGTGCGTCCTCGCGGCCCGCGCGGCGGGAAATTTGGCGCGGCGCCTTCCCTGCTGCGGCCTTGCTCGGGCCGTGTGCGCGGCTGACGCCGCCAGTCACTGGCGGGAAGGACGCGCCACTTCGGGCCCGGCCGCCCGAGCGAGCGAAGGTGCGGGCGCCGCGGGCTGCCCTCGGCTTGCGCAGAACCGCCTCGGGCGGGGGACGGAGGTGCGCTGGCCTGGGAGCCCGGGCCGGCCGGCGAGCCGCCCCCGCCGCGCTTTGCGCGCCGCGGGAGCCGGCAGGGCCCGCGGCTCCGGCGGTTTCGAGGGGCTCGGCTCCCTCGCGCGGCGGGTCGCTCCGGGCCCGCTGCGGCATCCGCGTGGGGCGGGTGGCCGGGGGCGCCTTGCGGTCTGCGGCGGGCAGGATGGGGTTTTACGCCCTTGCCCGGCAGCGCTGCTCGTGCTCCTCTTCCTCATTTTATGACCGGCTGGTCTGGAAAGTGATGGTTTAGGCGCGGTTGTCCTGTGGATTTGTGGTACTAAAGTCTTGCAGTTCCCCAAGGTCATTCTGCACTTATACAAATTTGTGATCTGCATATATACTACTGTATGTAGTTGCAGCTATCATCTGAAAAAGGATCCTGTGGAGTTAGAAAATGCAGCAAAGGGGCTGGGGTAGCTCTCCTATGAGAAAAGTTTACAGCAGCTGGAATTGTTTGGGTTACAAAAAAGGTGAATAAGGGGAGCCATGATAGAGGAGTACAGAAATATGCATGGGGTGGAGAATGTAGAGGAGACATTTTCCTCATAATACTAGAATCCAAAGGGGTCATCATGAAACTGACTGGTGGGGAGTTCAGGACCAATCGAAAGGATTGCTTCACACATCAGGTAGTTAAACTATGGAATTCACTTCCAGAAGAAGTAGCGATGCCAATCATTTGAACAGCTTTTAAAGCAGATTGGACACGTTTGTGTGGGATAGTACTATCAATGGCAACCATTCCAACAGGAATTTGCTGTCTCCATTAGCAGAGGCATATGGGTGAGTGGATGCTGTTACGTTCGTGTCCTCCTTGTGCAACCTTGTGCATGAGCAGCGGGCTGGCAACTCTTTAAAGATTGTTAGACTGATGGGCCCTTGGCCTGATCCTGCATTGTTTTTAAGTTCTTAGGACACAAGTTGCTGGACCAAATAGGCCCTTGATCTGACCCTGCAGCGCTGCTGTTTTGTCTTCATGGTTGCCCCCAGTGGTAGTTTCTTATATTGCTTCTGAGTACAGGGGCCCCGATTTTACAGGCATTTATTTCATGCTTAACGGGATTCATCCAGCTGGACGGAGAGCAGGATGAATAAGGGAAGGGTTGTGAAGCATGGATGTTTACAAGGTAGTCAAATTTGCTAAATTGATAGTAACACTAGCTCATAAATTATGCTCTTCCTGGACCAAGCTCTGCTAGCTGTTGTGGGAGGCCACACTTGGTGACAGAGCTTCTTTCATGCAATGAACTGATTTGATGTAAGGCAGTTCTGTACCTCCTTACTGTTTGTTTGTTTGTTTGTTTATTTGCTAGGTCCAATGGCTCAACAGAAAATCTCAGCAGGATGTATGCTGCAAAAGACTAAGTCGTGAGTAGTTCCAAAAGGAAAGGCATTGAGTTCTTCTGGAGTTTACAAGTCACTGTAATGCTCTGATGTAAGATAGAAGCATAGAATAGTAGAGTTGGAAGGGGCTCAAAGGCCATCAGGTCCAACCCTCTGCTTAGTGCAGGACTCCAAGTTAAACCATTCCTTTCAGATGGTTGTCCAGTTGCATCTTGAATGCCTCTAGTGTGAGAGAGCCCACAGCCTCCCTTGGTCATTGGTTGCATTGTTGTACTGCTCTGTCCAGAAATTTATTCTGATATCTAGCTGGAATCTGGCTTCCTGTAATTTGAGTGCATTATTCCTCGTCCTACACTCTGGGGTGATCAAGAAGTGATCCTGTCCTTCCTCTTTGTGACAGCCTTTCAGGCAGTTGTAGAGTAGTATCGTATCTCCTCTCAGTGCTCTCTTCTTGAGGCTTTTTTTCCCAGTCCCTACATCTTCCTTGTTGTCTTCCTCTGAACCCTTTCTAGCTAATTTGCATTTTTCTTGAAGTGAGGTGCCCAGAACGGGACAAAGTACTTCAGATGAGGCCTAACCAGTGTTGAGTAGAGGGGAACCAGTATTTTACATGATTTGGATGTGTCACTTCTATTAATAGTGTTTGCCCTTTTTGCAACTGTATCACACTCATATTCAGCTTATGATCTGCCACAATTTCAAGATCTTCTCACCTGCAGTTTTGTTGAGCTAATTATTCAAGAGAACTTTGGCTGTTGGGTGGTACAGAAATTAAATAGATAAAAATAAATTACTGATCTTATAACAATGTGCTTGATTTCCTTTCCCTAAGTGCAGAACTTGGCATTTGTCGCAGCTGAATTTCATTCTGTTTTCAGCCCAGTGCTCCAACCTATCAAGATCACTTTGAATCTTCTCTTTGTCTTCCAGGGTATTAGCTAGCCCACCCAATTTTGTGTCATCTGCTAATCTGATAATCATCCCCTGCACTTCCTCATCCAAATCATTAATAAAAATGTTGAAGAACAATGGGCCCAGGGCTGAACCCTGCAGTACTGTGCTTGCTACTTCTCCCCAGTTTGAGAGGGTGCCATTGATGAGCACTCTTTGAGTCCAACTGTGGATCCACCTGTCCAGTTGTTGCCACATCTAACCCACTTTAAGCCTGTTTGCTAAGCAGCATATCATGGGGCACTTTGTCAAAAGCTTTGCTGAAGTCAAGATAGATTATGTCCACATTGTCAATCAGGGAGGTTACCCAGCCAAAAAATGAAATTGAATTAGTCTGGTAGGATTTATTCTTGAGAAATCCATGTTGGCTTCTAGTACAGAGTCCCAGAGTTGTGAATGCCCAAGTTATGAAGAACTTGTACTTACAACTGCCATAAAGCATATTAATTTTTAAAAAATTACTGCAGAAAATCACCATCACCACGGAGAGAGGGGAAGCAAAAGGGTAGAGAAGGAGGCCTTGAAAGCATGGCTTCCTACTCTGCCCATTTGGAGAGGGAAATCTTTCTGGCATTTCCTTTGCTGCAAAGAGAAGGCACTGGTGAGTCTGGGTGGGGTAGGTTAGAGATACTTGCAGTGTTTCTACTTTTATGGGGGTCCTTTACCCCAAACCCCTATGAATAAGGAGGGCTGACTTACAAATTCAACTTAAAGACAAATTTCTGTTTTCTCAGGAATCAAACTTGTTCTTATTCTGGAGGCTGCCTGTAGTCACTGCATTGCTTTCAAAGTGCTTACAGACTGACTGCTTTCTAATCTGCTCCAGAATTTTCCCAGGGATTGATGCCAGACTACCTGGTGTGTAGTTCCCTGGTTCTTTTTTCCCTTTCTTAAAGATAGGAACAACGCTAGCCCTTCTCCGTTCATCTGGTACTTCCCCTGTCCTCCATGAGTTCTCAAGGATAGTAGACAGTGTTTCTGAGAGTGGTTCCTCCAGCATCTCTCTGACCATTGGGTGAGTTCATCAGACCCTGAAGTTTTGAGCTTATTCAACCCAATTAGTTGATGCTGGACCATTTGCCTACCAGTCTTGAGCTGCCATTATGTTCCTTCAGCTTGTACTTCCCCTTCATCAGGAAGGTCATAGATTTTTTGGGAGAAGACTGAGCCAAAATAGGAATTGAGCACTTCCTCCTTTACTCTGTCATCTGTTCTTATTTTGCCACCCAAATTGAGTTGCTGAACATCCATTTCTTTTTTGCCAAAAAAGTATATATCTGAAGAAGGCTTTTCTGTTGCTTTTATCATCCCTCACTAGACTCAGTTCATTCCTAGTTTTAACACTACTGATGCCACCCCTGAAATTCCATGCTACCTGCCTTTGCATTCTTCCTTTGCATTCTGGCTTTCCACTTCTGAATAGAAACATAGAAACAAGCAAGTCAGAAGGGACCTCCCAGGCCATCTATTCTGACCCCCAACTCCAGCCAGCTCCACTCATATAGTCACCAACAGGTGGTTGTCCAATCTTTCCTTGAACACCCTCATTGATGGGGCCTCCACCACCTCCCTTGGAAGCCCATTTCATATCCTAGAGGTCCTAACCTTCAGGAAGTACTTCCTAACATCCAACCTGAAGCTTTGCCCCATTGGAATGCATCCTGCCCTCCCCAGCAGGGAAGAACAGCTCACAGCCCTCCTGCACATACCCTTGCATACCTGTTGTTGTTAGTTGCGAAGTTGTGTCCAACCCATCGCGACCCCATGGACAACAGTCCTCCAGGCCTTCCTGTCCTTCACCATCCACCTAAGCTCACGCCGACTGCTTCAGTGACTCCATCTAGCGACCTCATTCTCTGCTGTCCCCTTCTTTTGCCTTCAGTTGTTCCCAGCATTAGGCTCTTCTCCAGTGAGTCTTTCCTTCTCATTAGGTGGCCAAAATATTTGAGTTTCATCTTCAGTATCTGGCCTTCTAAAGAGCAGTCAGGGTTGATCTCCCTTAAGATTGACTGGTTTGATCGCCTTGCAGTCCAAGAGACTTGCAGGAGTCTTCTCCAGCACCACAATTCAAAGGCCTGAATTCTTCGGCACTCAGCCTTCCTTATGGTCCAACTTTCACAGCCATACGTTGCAACTGGGAAAACCATAGCCTTGACTATACACACTTTTGTTGGCAGGGTGATGTCTCTGCTTTTTAGTATGCTGTCTAGATTTGCCATAACTTTCCTCCCCAGGAGCAAGCGTCTTTTTTGCAGTCCCCATCTGCGGTGATCTTGGAGCCCAGGAAAATAAAATCTGTCACTATCGCCTTTTCTTCCCCATCTATTTGCCAGGAAGTGAAAGGACCTGATGCCATGATCTTAGTTTTCTTAATGTTGAGTTTCAAGCCAACTTTTGTGCTCTCCTCCTTCACCCGCATCAAGAGACTCTTTAGTTCCTCTTCACTTTCTGCCATGAGAGTGGTATCATCTGCATATCTGAGGTTGTTGATATTTCTCCCAGCAATCTTAATTCCAACTGTTGATTCATCTAGCCCTGCCTTGCTCATGAGGTGCTCTGCATATAAGTTAAATAGGCAGCCGAACTCCTTTCTCAATTTTGAACCAATCAGTGGTTCAGTATACAGTTCTCATTGTTGCTTCTTGACCCGCATACAGGTTTCTCAAGAGACAAATAAGATGGTCTGATACTCCTATGTCTTTAAGAACTTGCCACAATTTGTTGTGATCCACTCAATCAAAGACTTTAGCATAGTCAATGAAGCAGAAGTAGATGTTTTTCTGGAACTCCCTAGCTGTCTCCACGATCCAGCATATGTTGGCAATTTGATCTCTAGTTCCTCTCCCTCTTCGAAATCTTGCCTGTACTTCTGGTAGTTCTCGGTCCACATACTGTTGCAGCCTAGCTTGTAGGATTTTGAGCATCACTTTGCTAGCATGGGAAATGAGTGCAATGGTGCGGTAGTTTGAAAATTCTTTGGCATTGCCCTTCTTTGGAATTGGAATGTAAACTGACCTTTTCCAATCCTGTGGCCACTGTTGAGTTTTCCAAATTTGCTGGCATATTGAGTGTAGCACTTTAACTGCATCGTCTTTCAGGATTTTGAATAGCTCAGCTGGAATACTGTCCACTAGCTTTGTTGTTGCTCAGACTTCCTAAGGCCCATTTGACTTCACATTCCAGGATGTCTGACTCGAGGCCAGTGACCACCCCATCGTGGTTATCAGGGACGTTAAGCTCTTTCTTGTATAGTTCTTCTGTGTAATCTTGCCACCTCTTCTTAATCTCTTCTGCCTCTGTTAGGTCCCTGCCATTTTGGTCCTTTATCATGCCCATCTTTGCATGAAATGTTCCCTTCATGTCTCCCATTTTCTTGAAAATGGTCTGGTCCTCCCTATTCTATTGTTTTCTTCTATTTCTTTGCACTGTTCATTTAAGAAGGCATTGTTATCTCTTCTAGTTATTCTCTGGAATTCTGCATTCAATTGAGTGTATCTTTCTCTTTCTCCCTTGCCTTTTGCTTCCCTTCTTTCCTCAGCTATTTGTAAAGCTTCCTCAGACAGCCATTTTGCTTTCTTGCATTTCTTTTTCTTAGGGATGGTTTTAGTTGCTACCTCTTGTACAATGTTGTGAACCTCTATCCATAGTTCTTCAGGCACTCTGTCTATCAGATCTAATTCCTTAAATCACCTCTACTGTATACTCATCAGGGATATGATTTAGGTCATACCTGAGTGGCCTAGTGCTTTTCCCTACTTTCTTCAACTTTCTTCTTTCTTCCAGTAGCATATTGGACACCTTCCGACCTGAGGGGCTCATCTTCTGGTGTCATATCTTTTCGCCTTTTGGTACCGTCCATGGGGTTTCACGGCAAGGGTACTGGAGTGGTTTGCCATTTCCTTCTCCAGTGGATCACGTTTTGTCAGACCTCTCTGCTATGGCCTGTCTGTCTTGGGTGACCCTGCACAACATAGCTCATCACTTCAATGAGCTACGCAAGCCCCTTCGCCACGACAAGGCAGTGATCCATGAAGGGACTGCATACTTAGAAGACGTTAAAAGATCCCCTTGGAGTCTCCTCTTCTCCAGGCTGAAAAGACCCAGTTCCCTCCATCTCTCCTCATATGTCATTCCCCTCAACCCAGCCACCCTTCTTGTGACCCTGCACTGATTCTACCCTAGCTCTGTCTCTCCTATAATGTGGAGTTCAGAACTGGATGCAGCACTCCAGTTGTGGGTGCACCAGAGCCATGCAGAGTGGTTTCAACACCTCCCTTGATCTGGAAGCCATGCTTCTGGCTACACATCCAAGGGTGGCATTTGCCTTCTTAAACACTGTGTCACACTGCTGGCTCATGTTCAGCCTGCTGTCAACAGGCATCCCAAGATCCCTTTTGCAAGTGCTGCTCTCCAGCCACTTGTCCCCCATCCTGTACCTGTAACACCTATTCCTGTCTCCCAAGTGCAAGATGTTACACTTATCCACATTGAATGCCACCTTGTTGTCTCCCGCCCACTTCCACGGCCTGTGCAGATCCTCCTGGATCTGGATCACCTGCTCCCCAGTTGTGGCCACTGCCCCCACCTTAGGTATCATCCATGAATGTAGTCAGCAGACTGGTTATCCAGAACTGAGCACTGGGGGACTCGGCTTGTCATCGGCCGCCATCCTGATCATTCCCCATGATACATGTCCTTTTTTCTTTTCATATCATCCCTAAGGTTTTTGTGAAGCCGCATGGGCTTCTCCTGCTGTACAGTGAGCTAAACTAACTGGAAAAGGTAAAGGTAAAGGTTTCCCCTTGACATTAAGTCCAGTCATGCCTGACTCCAGGGGGCGGTGCTCATCTCCGTTTCCTAGCCAAGGGAGCCAGCGTTTGTCTGCAGACAGTCTCCGTGGTCATGTGGCCGGCATGACTAAACACCAAAGTGCACAGAACCCTGTTATCTGCCCACTGAAGTGGTACCTGTTTATCTACTTGCATTTGCATGCTTTCAAACTGCAAGGTTGGCAGGAGCTGGGACAGAGCAACGGAAACTCACCCCGTTGTGCAGATTTGAACCGGCAACCTTTTGATCAACCGGCCCAGCAGCACAGCGGTTTAAATCACTGCGCCACTAAACTGTAAAAGTTAAATTGCAATGCATGTCCTGCTACATACCACTGCAGAGATGAATTCTGATTTAAGGTCTTCCTCCCCCTGTCATGCATAGAGTGATATCCAGTGTTAGTCCTACATAGAGTAAACCATTGCCACTTAAGGCTCATTCATTTCACTGGGTCTACTCTACATAGGACCTAATGCTGTATCCTGTGCAATGGGCCCACATTAATGTTTAATCTCTTAAATGTGATCTCTTAAATGATTAGCTACAATGTTGTTTGTTTTGCAGCTCAGCATCTTCAGATAGTGATGAGGAATTTGAAAAGTGTAAGTAAAGCTCACTTCTACAGCCATAGAGAAGTTACGTCCTTTCTATTCTTCATTTCTTACTTCATACTTCTATTCACTGTTGAGTATATTTATTGAATGGTTAAAATATTTTTACTCCCAGCATGGCTCACAGAAGTCAAATAACAAGCCACAGAGTGTCTGGTGTGGTGGTTGCTCAGGGTAAAGGTGCATATGCTTTGCCTACGGAAGGTCCCGTGTGCGATCCTCCAGTGAGGGGTAGAGAGGAACCTTGTCTGAAGCCCTGGACAGCTGCCGTTGGTCAATGTTGGCAATATTGGGACAGATGTACCAATGGCCTTAATTAATATAAGGCATCATACTGTATTTGAGACAGTGTCTACTTGCAAATGTGCAGCCTAAGAAATACAACACATCCTCTCTATTTATCGTGTGAGATCCAGGCTTCGTCACGCTTTGAATAGACCTGCTAGAATCAGTGGGACTTAAGTTAGTCATGTCCTGTTTATATTCCATTGATTTAATTGTAGCTAGTCTAAGCACAACTTGATCTAGTCCAAGCCATTGTTTGGACATCTTTAATGTTTAATCTTATCATAACTGTTGAATTTCAAATTTGTTTTAGTTACTTGAAAAGTTCATGCTGAGCAGCTACATAGATATTTGGTATCTAAATACGAAACTAAATTGGAAGCTGTCTTATCCTGAACTGTAACTATGACCTATCAAGCTCAGCATTGTCTCCTGGACTGGCAGAGGCTCTTCTGGGTTTCAGATTAGAGTCTTTTCCAGCTGTGCTTGGAGATAGCAGGGCTTAAGCTTGAAATCTTCTGCATGCAAAGCAAGTGCTTTCTGGTTGAGGTACAGCTCTTTCCCAAATAAAATGCTTCCTGATATTAACAAGTGCCTCCATCTTTGGTGTTGGTAATTAAGCACCCCAGCCAAAAAAGGGGGGTAGTTTATTTCACTGCAGAAAAGGAAGAATTGCCCTGTTTTGTAAGACAAAAATGAGATGGGAAGCCCTAGAGGTGAATTCATAACTTCAGCTTGTGGAGTTGAAGGTTAATAGCTCAAAGCTATCATTAGCTTAAAAAGCATGACTGTTGGTAGTCTCTGCTCCTCCTCTTTAGCCCTCCAGGTGACCCAGCCTAGCCCATTTGTGGTTTTGGGACACCATTAAAATAGTGGTGAGCTGGGACTCTCCTCATGTGTCTGTTCCAGGAACAATCAGAGATTAGCTGACTTGCAAGTCGAGCCTTATAAGAGGGTTAATAGACAAAGAATAGAAACCACAAAGGAAGTCAATGCTGGCAGTTGGTCAGGTTAAGATATATGCTTTCAGCACAGTTAACTAACCAGTTTTCTTTTATATCTAAGTTTTAAAGTACAGATGTCACTGACTGTATCCTATACCCTTAACACAATTCACACATGAGAGTGCTTACAGTATCATTCCATTATCATCAGTATGACTAACCCGTAAATAAGAAAAGCATTGCTTACTTAGTAAGTGAACTGCTCCATCCAGAGCGCCTTCTGCCAGCCTCCTGAATGCGTGCTTAGCCATGCCCTTTATACTCCATCTCAGGAATCTCCTGGAGGGCCATGCTTGGCAGAATTTCTCTCCCAGCATATATCAGGGAAATTGATGTCCCCCATGGTGACTGCATCACTCTTCTTGGAAATGCTGGCAAGTTGCCTTTCGAAGGTCGCATCCTTGCCCTCTTTTTGACTGGGTGGTCAGTAATACACACCATAGTTGTTGACCTCTATTATGTTACCAGGCAAGCAGAATTTGCTCAGAAACCTTATTATATGTTCCTGATAGAAAGCAATTGCCAGGAGATGAAATCCAGCAGTTTCTAAAGATGAACTCTGCTAGACAGCCATGTCTTCAAAGATCCCTTGAAGTCTCCTTGATTTGTGTGCTTTTTATGATGTTCTGTTGTATTTTATTGCTAAAGTACCTGAATAAGCACTGCCTTGACAATGTTTGAAAGTCACAAGGCCCTTCCACAATCATCCAGTCTGGAAAACAACTTGCAGTTCCAGTTTAATCTATTTCTTCACTGGGCATTTTTCTTTCTGCACATTTTCATATGTGGGAGCTAAAGTGCCACCTTGAGAATGGGGGAGAACATATTTGTAGTTCACCTGCAACCAAGCCCCTGAAAAACCAGTGGGAGGCTGATGTCAGATAAGCATAAAAGATATATCACCCCAAAATTTCCCCAGGCTGTGCTCCTTGCTAGTTTTGTTCAGTTGCGCATCTAGTATGGGTAGAGGTGTCTGTTGACTGAGATTATGTTCATCCAACATGTTAACTTTAAATCCCCACAAAGCAGCTTACAAAAAAGTAAAGCATCATAAAATAATAGGAATTAGGTTTACAGAAATCAAACAGCAGAAGGCTCTTAAATATCATTTTAAAGCTGAGAAAAAGGGCAGATTTATTTTTTGTGCCTGAAGTACAATTTTGATGCTGCAGGCTGAATGTGTCGGGGTGAGGTAAGTTGAGGGTGGCAGGCTTCTTCTCTCTCTCTCTCTCTCTCTCTCTCTCTCTCTCTCTCTCTCTCCCTGCCATCCTTTCTCCTCTATCACCATCTTCCCTAGACGATCAGAATACTGTTCAGTTGTTGGCTTGCTGAAACCTTTTGGATTTAGCCTGAGAGCTGCAGAAAATTAGACTAAGGGCCAAAGATTTTATTTATTTATTTACATATTTATATGCTGCCCCCTTGCAAAGAAGCCTCGGGGCGGCTAACAACAATAAATAAATACATTAAAAAACAATCACATTACTTAAAACCGGCCCATCTCAAGATCAAATATTAAAAATACAATAAATACAATAAATATACAAAAATAAATTAACAAATTAACAATTAAAATATCTCTTAAATAAAAAGGTCTTCGCCTGGCTCCGAAAAACAAATAATGACGGCGCCAGGTGAACCTCTCTGGGGAGCGCATTCCATAAGCATGGCGCCACCGCAGAGAAAGATTTCTCACACATGTAGAGAGAAAGTAACCCCATATAACATCACCCCAGAAACGGCCTTTCCAGTGCATCCAAGCAATGCACAGTTGGGGCCACTTGGAAAATGTCTTCAAAAGGTGCTTTAAATTGATGGATAGACTTGTAAGGGAGAATGTGCTTATTGAAACAGCAGGCCATTATGGAATTTCTCAGTTATCATCAGTCCTTTGCATTGGTCCCAGAATCCCCTGAAGTGCTCTTACTTCTCGGTTAAAGGCAGTAGTTACACAATAGCACACAGTAGTTGCTCTGTGCTAGCTGAAGCTTCCAAATGGTGTTCAGAGACAGCCCCACTTAATGCACTACAACAGTCTAGCATAGATGTTGGTGAGAGCGCAGTATAATCTCTTCATGTGGGATGCAGCTGCCCTTGAAACCTCATCTGAGGAATGATTCTGTAGATGCCACACGAATGCTGGCTGTGTAAACATCCCCCAAACAGCAAGCCCTTATACTTACCAGTTGGAAGAAGGGGGTGGGAATTAACGAGGAGCACCTCTGCCTCTTCTGGACTGAGCTTCAATTTCATTAGGCCTTGCCCAGTCTATTTATTAGATTTTTATCCTACCCCATTAGCCATAAGCCACCCTTATTTATCCCTTGGCGAGGTCACCTGTCCAGGAAATCCAAAGCCACACATAGGGTAGAAAAGTGGGGAGAAAGAACGAGTGAGCAAGAGGGTTGGAGCCCGCTGCACTCCCTCTGCTCCATAAACTGCTCCTTGTGGCAGTTTTATGTTGCCGTTAAAGAGCACATGAAAGGAGAGGGAACCGTCTCCCCCCAGTGCGATCCATTGCTTTCAGTGCCAGCACACACAAAGGGGCTATAGACCAGGGATCCTCAAACTTTTTCAATAGGGGGCCAGTTGAAAGGCAGTGGTGACCTGGCATGGGCCGGTGAGAAGAGGGGGCCTGGGCACGTGGGCCGGTGAGGCATCGTCGGGTGCATGCGAGGCGGTGTTGGACACACTCGTGTGGGTGGCGGCGACGGCTCGCTTGCTTGGAGATTTAACGAGTCCAAAACCATCTCCGAGTGAGCAAGCCACCACCTCCTGCCTGCACGGTGAGGCAGCAGCGCGCGTGCGCACGGACAGTGGAGCGGGCCAGACAAATCAGTATGGTGGGGGCCATAGTGCAAAAGTGTGTGCTTTCCATCAGCCCTCACTGTGTGATCTTGAAGCACTTCGGTGCTGTGTGGCTCCACCAGTAGCACTTGGCCCACTTGCTCAGGCGATGCTGGGCTTGTGCTGCTTCATTTATCCTCTCATGTTCCACCTCCCATGCTCCTAACTCTTGCTTGCACAGTATTCCTCACTATTCTCAGTTGCTACCACCGCCAGCTCTCCTCTAATACTGTTGGAATTTGGAAAATGAGTGCCCCTCAGCAGGTAGACTGGAAGACCTTCTGGTCATGTTTAGGACACTGTAGGATTTTAATTCATCAAAGAAGCTAGTACTAAGCTGTGGCTGCTTCATAACTACAGAGAAGCAGAAGGGGCTGTTGGGACCCACGAGGCATAAGAGCGTTCTGCATGCCTCTGACTCAGTTTTGGTTGGTGGTTAATGTGACCCCCCCTCCCCCCTTTCCTGTGAAGCATCAAATGTGCCATAAGAATCTAAATCTGTAAAATCCACCATCTATGCACGCGATGTTCCCAGTGGAGACTTATGCATGACCAGGAGGGCTGTTTAAAAGCAATAAAATGACATTCTTCAGGGGAAGGTTGGGTCATCCACTGAAATTTCTCCTTTGAGACTACAACTGAAGTTGCCTATCTGCTATTAAGCAGCTTTATGCTTTAAACTTTGGAAACTTTAAATGTTGATTTGTTTTCTAGTTGGCATGTTTGTAGAAATTGGGAGAATTGCTTTCAGGAAAAGAATAATGAATTTCTCCCTTTCATTGTTTGACTTAGTTTTATCTAAAATGAAGACCCCCAAAGCTTCAACATGTTGCACACCAAGGAGTCAAAAGAACAGGTATGTAATGGAGTTTGCTGTGTTAGTCTTTATAATGATGCAGATTTTCAAGTGGTGAACTGGAAAAAAATTCCACTTTCCTGAACCAGTGGAAAACCAATCAAGCAAATGTATTTGACTTGTACTTAGTTAAGAAACTATTGTTGTTGTTGTTGTTAGTCGCGAAGTCGAGTCCAACCCATCGCGACCCCATGGACAACATTCCTCCAGGCCCTCCTGTCCTCCACCATCCCCCGGAGTCCACTCAAGCTCACACCAACCGCCTCTGTGACTCCATCCAGCCACCTCATCCTCTGCCGTCCCCTTCTTCTTTTGCCATCTATTGTTCCCAGCATTAGACTCTTCTCTAGGGAGTCCTTCCTTCTCATTAGGTGGCCAAAGTATTTGAGTTTCATCTTCACTATCTGGCCTTCTAAAGAGCAGTCAGGGTTGATCTCCTCTAGGACTGACCGGTTTGATCGCCTTGCAGTCCAAGGGACTCGCAGGAGTCTTCTCCAGCACCACAACTCAAAGGCCTCAATCCTTTTGCGCTCAGCCTTCCTTATTGTCCAGCTTTCACAGCCATACATTGCAACTGGGAAAACCATAGCCTTGACTATACGCACTTTTGTTGGCAGGGTGATGTCTCTGCTTTTTAGTATGCTATCTAGATTTGCCATAGCTTTCCTCCCCAGAAGCAAGCGTCTTTTAATTTCTTGGCTGCAGTCCCCGTCTGCGGTGATCTTGGAGCCCAGGAAAATAAAATCTGTCACTACCTCCATTTCTTCCCCATCTATTTGCCAGGAAGTGAGAGGACCAGATGCCATGATCTTAGTTTTCTTAATGTTGAGTTTCAAGCCAACTTTTGCGCTCTCCCCCTTCACCCGCATCAAGAGGCTCTTTAGTTCCTCTTCACTTTCTGCCATGAGAGTGGTATCATCTGCATATCTGAGGTTGTTGATATTTCTCCCAGCAATCTTGATTCCAACTGGTGATTCATCTAGCCCTGCCTTTCTCATGATGTGCTCTGCATATAAGTTAAATAGGCAGGGTGACAGTATACAGCCTTGCCGAACTCCTTTCTCAATTTTGAACCAATCAGTGGTTCCGTGTCCAGTTCTCACTGTTGCTTCTTGACCTGCATATAGGTTTCTCAAGAGACAAATAAGATGGTCTGGTACTCCCATCTCTTTAAGAACTTGCCACAATTTGTTGTGATCCACACAATCAAAGGCTTTAGCGTAGTCAATGAAGCAGAAGTAGATCTTTTTCTGGAACTCCCTGGCTTTCTCCATGATCCAGCGTATGTTGGCAATTTGATCTCTAGTTCCTCTCCCTCTTCGAAATCCTGCCTGTACTTCTGGTAGTTCTCGGTCCACATACTGCTGGAGCCTAGCTTGTAGGATTTTGAGCATCACTTTGCTAGCATGTGAAATGAGTGCAATGGTGCGGTAGTTTGAACATTCTTTGGCATTGCCCTTCTTGGGGATCGGAATGTAAACTGACCTTTTCCAATCCTGTGGCCACTGTTGAGTTTTCCAAATTTGCTGGCATATTGAGTGTAGCACTTTAACTGCATCATCTTTCAGGATTTTGAATAGCTCAGCTGGAATGCTGTCACCTCCACTAGCTTTGTTGTTGCTCAGACTTCCTAAGGCCCATTTCACTTCACATTCCAGGATGTCTGGCTCGAGGTCAGGGACCACCCCATCGTGGTTATCAGGGATGTTAAGCTCTTTCTTGTATAGTTCTTCTGTGTAATCCTGCCACCTCTTCTTAATCTCTTCTGCCTCTGTAAGGTCCCTGCCATTTTGGTCCTTTATTATGCCCATTTTCGCATGAAATGTTCCCTTCATATCTCTAATTTTCTTGAAGAGATCTCTGGTCCTCCCTATTCTATTGTTTTCTTCTATTTCTTTGCACTGTTCATTTAGGAAGGCATTCTTATCTCTTCTAGCTGTTCTCTGGAATTCTGCATTCAATTGTTTGTATCTTTCTCTTTCTCCCTTGCCTTTTGCTTCCCTTCTTTCCTCAGCTATTTGTAAAGCTTCCTCAGACAGCCATTTTGCTTTCTTGCATTTCTTTTTCTTTGGGATGGTTTTAGTTGCTGCCTCTTGTACAATGTTGCGAACCTCCGTCCATAGTTCTTCAGGCACTCTGTCTATCAGATCTAATTCCTTAAATCTATTTGTCACCTCTACTCTATATTCATCAGGGATATGATTTAGGTCATACCTGAGTGGCCTAGTGCTTTTCCCTACTTTCTTCAACTTAAGCCTAAATTTTGCCACCAGAAGCTCATGATCTGAGCCACAGTCAGCTCCTGGTCTAGTTTTTACTGACTGATTAGAACTTCTCCATCTTTGGCTGCAGAGCACATAGTCAATCTGATTTCTGTGTTGACCGTCTGGTGATGTCCATGTGTAGAGACGTCTCTTGGGTTGTTGGAAAAGAGTGTTTGTTATGACCATCGTATTCTCCTGACAAAATTCTACCAGCCTATGCCCTGCTTCATTTTGTATTCCAAGGCCAAACTTGCCTGTTATTCCAGTTATCTTTTGGTTTCCTACTTTAGCATTCCAATCCCCCATGATGATAAGGACATCATTTTTTGGAGTTAATTCTAGCAGGTGTTGTAGGCCTTCATAGAACTGGTCAACTTCAGCCTCTTCAGCACCAGTGGTTGGGGCATAGACTTGGACTATTGTGATGTTGAATGGTTTGCCTTGGATTCGAACTGAGATCATTCTGTCATTTTGGAGATTGTATCCCAGTACTGCTTTTCCTACTCTTTTATTGACTATGAAGGCTACTCCATTTCTTCTGAGGGATTCTTGCCCGCAGTAGTATACCTGATGGTCATCTGAACTAAATTCACCCATGCCTGTCCATTTTAGTTCACTGATTCCTAAGATGTCGATGTTCAGTCTTGTCATCTCTTGTTTGACCACATCCAGCTTGCCTTGATTCATGGATCTTACATTCCAGGTTCCTATGGAGTATAGATCTTTGCAGCATCGGACTTTCCTTTCACCTCCAGATACATCGGCAACTGAGTGTCCTTTCGGCTTTGACCCAATCGCTTCATTCTTTCTGGCGCTACTAGTACTAGCCCTCCGCTCTTCCCCAGTAGCATATTGGACACCTTCCGACCTGAGGGGCTCATCTTCCGGTGTCATATCGTTTTGCCTTTTGGTTTTCATGTCCATGGGGTTTTCATGGCAAAGATACTGGAGTGGGTTGCCATTTCCTTCTCCAGTGGATCACGTTTTGTCCGAGCTCTCTGCTATGACCTGTCCGTCTTGGGTGACCCTGCACGGCATAGCTCATAGCTTCATTGAGCTACGCAAGCCCCTTCGCCACGACAAGGCAGTGATCCATGAAGGAGAAGAAACTATACCATGTTGATTTTATGTTTTGTATAAGTATCTGAAAATGTTTTTCAGAAGTAGCAGAACTCAAAATACTTAATTAGGAATAATAATAAGTAATGTGTTATGATTTAAACAATATAGTCTAGCTAATCTAAAGCTTTACTTCTAGAATAGTTTCTCCTGGCCTACTTACATATATGACCAATAAATCTTTGATTTAGACCAAAGCCAGCAGGTGTGCAAAGGCTATTCAATGTATTGCACTGAGTGCCACAGCTACGACTATCTGCCTGCTGGACAGAAGGCATGGGTGTGTGCTTGATGTCATGAGCTCCTGGCTCTCGGGGAGCATATTTGTCCTCTTGAAGCCAAGCTTGCTGACCTGGAGAAGCAAAGAAATATAGACACGACCCCCGGGATTAATTAACAGGGTTCCAACTCCTGGGTCATGGAGAAGGGGCATCTGAGGAAGGAGGGCATCATTCTGAGGAAGAGGGAAATGGTCCTTGGAACAGACTCATTCCTTAGAAGGCGAGCATGTATCCTCTTATGTGGAGGATACCCCTTGGGGGAGCCTCTTGTAGTGGGAGATTCAATCATTAGGAACATAGAAAGCTGGGTTTGCAATGGATGTGTGGACTGCCTGGTTGTGGATATCACATCGTCTTGGTAGTGTTGTAGTTGGTGCAGGGGCAGAGTAAGCAGTTGTGGTCCATGCTGCTACCCATTATGTGGGAAAATGTAGTTGTGAGGTCCTGAAAACCAAATTTAGGTTGCTAGGTAGAGTTAAATTCCAGGATGCCTTAGATGGTTTTCTCTGAAATGCTACCAGTTCTACATGCAGGGCCAGCTAAACAGGTACATCTGGGGAGTCTCAATGTGTGGATGTGACAGTGATGCAGGGAGGGGGGTTTCATGTGTGTGAGGCACTGGGGAACATTCTGGGACAAGCTGGGCCTGTATAGGAGGGACAGGTTCCACTTGAACTCGAACGGAACCAGATTGCTGGTGCATAGCACAAGAAAGTGGCAGAGGGGTTTTTCAACTGAGCCCTGCTAGAGCTGGGAAGCATCTGGCTTGGGTCAAATCATCCCTGGTGGATGAAGGGAAGGAAGTTTCAGATTGCCCAAATGTAGGAGGTGAGGGAGTAAGTAACAAGGTCATGGTGTGCCATGGTAACCAGTTGGAGAGGATGAAGTACCAGAACAATAGTTGCACTCAGCTGGAGGGGACGATATTAGAAACCTTTGGGCCAAAATCAGAGAATGATGAAGGAGAAACTAGATATAGTGGGCATTACAAAAACCTGGTGGAGGGGAGATACCCAATAGAACATGGTCATCTCTGGATATAAACTGCATAGGAAAGAGTGGGAATGGCATCCTGGAAGAGAAGTTGCCCTCTATATCAAGGAGGGCATTTGTTCAGTTGGAAAGTCATGTCCAAAGCTCTGCGACCCCACACACAACATCCCTCCGGGCTCTCCTGTCCTCCACTATCACTCAGAGTACACCAACCCCACACCCACCTCTCCAGTGACCCCATTCAGTCACCTCAACCTCTGCCGTCCCCGTCTCCTTTTGCCT
Source organism: Varanus salvator macromaculatus (assembly GCA_023646645.1). Classification (NCBI taxonomy): domain Eukaryota; kingdom Metazoa; phylum Chordata; class Lepidosauria; order Squamata; family Varanidae; genus Varanus; species Varanus salvator. The sequence continues at coordinate 86,880,529 of JAIXND010000754.1, forward strand.
TCAATTGTTCCCAGCATCAGGGTCTTTTCCAATGAGTCCTTCCTTCTTATTAGGTGGCCAAAGTATTTGAGCTTTGGCTTTAGTACCGGACCTTCTAAAGAGCAGTCAGAGTGGATTTCCTTTAGGATTGACTGATATGATCTATTTGCAGTCCAAGGGACTCACAAGAGTCTTCTCCAACAGCACAATTCAAAAGCATCAATTCTTTGCCGCTCAGCCTTCCTTGCAGTCCAACTCTCACAGCCATGCACTACAACTGGGAAAACTGCAGCTTTGACTATATGAACTTTTGTTGGCAGGGTGAGGTTTCTGCTTTTTAGTAAGCTGTCTAGATTTGCCATAGCTTTCCTCCCAAGGAGCAAGCATCTTTTAATTTCTTGGCTGCAGTCACCGTCTGCGGTGACCTTGGAGCCCAGGAAAATAAAATCTGTGACTACCTCCATTTCTTCCCCATCTATTTGCCAGGAAGTGATAGGACCAGATGCCATGACCTTAGTTTTCTTAATGCTGAGTTTCAAGCCAACTTTTGCACTCTCCTCTTTCACAAGGAGGGCATAGATTTTAGCAAAATTGGTAAAAGTGTGAAGATTCCACTATGGGTGAAAATTCCTGGCTCCCAAACTAACTTAGTCATAGGAGTATATTATCATCCCCCCAGGCCAGAATGCTTAGGGTGATCGTGAGATGGGAAATGAAATCAGGAAAATGAAATCCAACAAAGACAGTGCTGCAATAATGGGGGATGTCACCTACCCACATTATTGACTGGATAACCAGTTCTGACAGATGTTAAATTTCTCCATGCCAGAAAGGACTGTGCCTTAGAGTGGTTGGTCATGGAACCAACCAGTGGGGAGGCAGTCTTGGATTAGTCCTAGGTGGGTTTGCTCAAGACATAGTACAGGATCTTGTTGAGCTGTTTGGTAACAGTGACCATGCTGGTATCAGATTTCATATACAGTTAGGCAGAAGGCAGCCATGGACCTTTGGTCTCATCCAGTATGGTTTTTCTTATGTTGTTATATAGATATACTTCCTTTTGCTTGCAATGAAAAAATCTGATATCGATAAATTATTTTAGCATGCCTGAAAAGCCTTTCACTGAAATGCGTCCTTCCTTGGGAGTGTTGCCCAAAAACAGTGAATAGAATAGCCAGTTTTATCCTTAATAGAACTGTTTTGTGTTTTATCTCCCAGTCTGACTAATTCTAAGGAAAACTTTTTCCACTATCTCACAAGCAAGTATGGACCTACCAAAAATGGTAAGTGACTAAGAGGGGAGATGATACTGGGCAAAGGGAATAAGTGCTCTGACTTGCCATAACACAAGTTCCTGTCTTAATCCACTGGAAGGGGAATCTCCTGAAGGTTGCATCAGTTGCAAGTGGCTTCTCCCCTGCTCTTATTATTACCAAACCAGAAGTGTGCAATTGTTGTAGGTGCCCTAATCCCTCATTACCTAAATGTTACTCTGTCTGAGCTCAGTTCCCTTGGGCTCGTCCAAGGAGTCAGCCCCAACTGTAGGCATGAATGCTGGAAGAAGATGCAGTGTTCTAGGCCACTGAACTGGGAGCAGTTGATGGCCTTCCATGCTTCCACAGGGTTGCTGAGATTTAGACACTTCCATTATGTTTATTTGCGTGATGCCTATTTGTGAAACGCTGCAGGAGTTTGGAGGAACAGCATTCTTGGGGCACCATCTAAATAAAGTATCCATTATGTGGTTGCACAGTTTGACTTCAACTTGCTAATTTTTTGAGATTTAATTTTACTTAACCCTAATTTTGAACATGCATTGTCTTGCAGAACCAAGGCTGGCTTACAAGCATGAAGTGGCTGGAATACCTGGAAAGGAAGTTGCCCACTCATTAACGTTTCTGTCTCCAGCCGCATTTAGTGACAGTGATGATGATTCAGTCTTTGCTCAAGGTACACCAAGAAACTCGCATCAGCCCAGGCAGCTGAGCGATCAGCAGTGCGCATTGCTGACCTTTCCGCCTGCTGCTCTCAGGGATGGCACAGATGCTTCTTCAAGCGAAGGAAAGCAAGCCCCCTCACAGGAACATGTTGAGGGCACAGTACATGGCCCCTGTCAGCCCAGATCATGTGGCACACTGGAATCTGGCAGCTCGGATGAGGAGATGGATGTGCTCCTTGTGCGCATACAGCGGAGAGGGCTCTTTCCTGCAAGGAAGAGTTCCTCTGCCCAAAAGACTACCCCTGGTAAGTTAAGGCAGCTTATCTTCAAGTTAATGTTGTGCCAGGAGGGAGCTAGAGAGTTCCTTGTTTCTTAGAGTCCACTGAATTGTTTTAATGCTTGTTGGGTAAGCCGGACAGGGCCTGCATATAGAGGCAGCAGCTCCTCACACATTGTGTGGTTATTTATGTATCTGTTATGTTTGTATGCTGCCCCATAGCCTGAGGGCTCTCTGGATGGCTCACAAAAGAGAATATCTGAAATCTTGGATTTCAGATTTGCCTTACTTTGTGATTTCTTTCTAGTTTTAAGTAATGTTCTCACAAATATTGTGGGCTTGTGAACACACCAGAATGAGCAGTGCTGCCTTAAGTGTGTGTGGCAGGAAAGAAAAAGTTACAGGTTCACTAAATTAATGGAATTGATACACTGGAACAAAAAACATTGGTTTTTTTAGCTTCTGAAACTGCCTGGTGCGGAGAAAATGCTCAGGGAGGTATGCTTCCTCCTTCCCTCCTTCCAATCTTCCATGATGCAAGATTGGAGTCTCCCAGTGAAACTGATGGCAATGACACAGTGTCCCTTGCACGAGATACAGTAGGACTGCTGGCTTAGGTGGTTTTCAAAGAGGAGAAGACCGATTTGCAGATGAGCAGAGCTCTGCTAGCAGCTCTTGCTGACAGCTCAGTAGACACTCCAAATTCAGGGCTAGTGCCCCTCTGATGAAGCCCAGCTTCAAGGGAACAGCAGCAGGGCGGGGCGTCAGCCTTTTTGCCCTCCTTGGCAGCTTCTTACTGGAGGAAGGTGCTGGGCTTGACTGTAGATCTCTCCAGCAAGGCGGTTTTCCCAGCCAGTTCTTGTGCTCCCTCAATGAGGGTGGGAAAGTGGGCGTGGCCCTCCAGAAGGCCTTGGCCTGCTCTTTTGACATAGCTAATAGAAGACATGATAGGAACTGTAGTCAGCAACATGTAGGGGGCCACACCCATAATCCTTGTCTCTGGATCAGGGGAATGGGATGGATTCGTCAATTGCTTTGGTCACTGAGCCTGACAGCTTCGGTTGCCAAGCCATCCTGAGCTCACATTTTGCGGCCCAGCCATCTAACTTTTGGTTTGGTACTTATGGTTTTAATTGGGGTTTAGTCTGCCTGTGCTGAACATTTGGTTTGTGGCTGGCAGAACAAAGAAACGTCCGGCCTTTCCTTGAAAACTTCCATCCGGCTGTGAAGAGCGAGAATGGCTGTCTGACACAAGCCAGACCTGTCCCTGATATGCCCATTTCTGCTCAGCTTCCCAAGGGCAAGGTGCTTGTTGACGTAGGCCAGATCAGGTGAGTCCTTGTTGTCCCCTTCTCCCTCTTCTGCTTTGCCTGTTTTCAAAGGATTTGGCCTTAGTATTTCAAGCCCAGCTTCCCCCTCCTTGATGGTGAATGGAGGTCTTTCTGCCCTTTGGGATGTCACCATTCTGGAAAATACCCGGAGTGCTTTTAAAATGCATTCATTATTTTTATCCTGCCTTTTCCCCAGTGAGCTCATTGGGCATACTCGGCTCTCCCTCCCTTTTGTTTTCACAACTTCACTGCGAGGCAAATAGGGCTGAGGAAGAATGGCCAGCCCGAGCTCACCCAGCAGCTTTGGACCTCCATCCTCAACACTATCAACTATGTTGCACAATTGCAAATGAGATAATATCCGTCTTCCTCCCGCTGGGTTGGCCAGTAAACATGGAAGATTTGCTTCCAGGAGGGACAGAGTGCTGCCTCCATTGGCCAAAGAATGGGAGAGATCATCTTCCCATAGAGCAGTAGAGTTAAAAGGGGCCAAAAAGGCCATGAGGTCCAGATCCCTGCTTGTTGGAGGAATCCAAGTTAAAGTGTCTCTAACAGATGGTTGTCCAGCTGCATCTTGACAAGATGCAACTTAAATTGGGCCTGGAGTAAACCTGGGACTCTTTATTATTGGCTAGAGAAATGGAACTATGCATAGATTTAAATATGTTTATAGTTTAACATAAAAAGAAAAAAATGGGGGGGGGGCTGACCCAGTAGGTCTGATGTTTTTGATGATTGATGACTTTTTAGTTCCTTTTTTGTTAGCTTTATTAAGAATAAAACTTATTCCAAAAAAATAAATTGGGCCTGGAGCTCAACTGGAAGCTAGTGCAGTTGATGCATCATTGGAGTGATATGGTGCCTGAACTTGCTCACACCAGCAGTTGCACTGCCATATTTTGCACCAGCTGAACTTTCTGGACCATCTTCAAGGGCTGCCCCACGTGAAGCACATTACAGTAGTCCAGTTAAGAAGTTACCAGAGCATGGATGACTGTGGTTAGGCTCTGTCAGTCCAGGTAGGGCTGAAGTTGGTAAATTAATTGTAGCTGAGAGAAGGCATTGCTGATCACTGAGTCTACCTGAGACTCAGTTTTGGATCCAGGAGCACCGCCAAGCGGTGAGCCTTGTCCTTCAGGGAGAATGCAGCCCCATCCAGGACAATTTGAAGGCCCCGTCTGCACATATCTGTGTTGGTTAGGAGTAATCCATGCATTGTTTTCAAGCAGATTAACTGCTTTCTCAACTGCTCCAGAATTTTCCCAAGGGCTGATGTCTGCCTGACTGGGCTGTCATTCCCTCTTTTTCAAGACAGGGGCAGCGTCAGTCCTCCTCCAGTCTAAGTTGTTCTTTGACTATTTGTCTGTCCATCTCATCCTGCAATACTGCCAGCTCAGCTTGTACTTCATATTTGCCAGGGAGGTCATAAAGCCTCTGCTAGGCTCAGAAGACAGCCACAGTAGACTGCTTTTTTAAAAAAATCCGTGATCATTTTGCCATTCTCACCAAGCAGCTGAGGCACCATTTCTTTCCTGTTTTTTACTATTCTGCTGGCAACCCTTGCTAACCTCAGCCCATTGGCAGTTTTAGCCTTCCTGAGGCTACCCCTACAATTCTCTGCCTCTTGCTTATACTCATCTTTTGAGACCCAGCTGTCCTTCCACTTCTTGTAACTGTGCTTTGTTGTTTTCAGATCATCTCTAAGATTTTTTGTGAAGCCACACCAGCTTCTTCTGTTGTCTTCTATCTTTTTTCCTTGTAGGAAACATGTTGTTTATTTATTTATCTATTTGTTACATTTATAAACTGCTCTTTTAGCCAGTTAGGGGCTCTCTGGGCACTGTACAATCCAAAACAAATATATAACAATAAAATTCATATGATAAAAAGCCATACACTAGAGATTCATAAAGTAAAATACAATAGAATACAATATACTTACAACACTCAATTAAATTTGCCTCCAGCACAGCAGTGATAACACCCATTAAAATGCCTTAATAATATAAAATATTAATTCCACAAGTCTTAAAATATCTGGTAAATAAAAACATTTTTGTCCAATGCCAAAAAGATAGCAATGAATAACATTTGTAATTGCAACTTTGGAATTCTCTTTTCTAAAATTCCCACACATCTTGGATTGCGTTTTTCATTACAGGCACTTGCGATCGGTCTTTACTTATCACTGTTTGGAGTTTATTAAAATTAGCCTGCTTAATACCCAAACTGTATGTTTGGATACACTTGGCTTTTGCTGCCTTTAAAATTAAAAATTCAAGCTTGACATAGTTGCTCTCCCTGAGCATTCCAGTGACTGCCATTTTATCCACTAAGTCATCCCACGTCAGGAACAGCCAGTCCTCTAATTCCTTCTTCCACTTTTTGTAGGAGGAAGTGATCAGTAACATAGAGTACTGCGAGTTTGAATTTAGGCTGATTTCCATATTCTTGTCATGAATATTTAGCCATCTAAGATCATGTGCTTTATAGCCTAGCTTTCTTCCTACATTTTTGGAAGCCTGTCATTGGGCCCTCGCTGGTATGGTGCATAATTTTTTGTCCCCCAAATATATTCTTTGCTCTCCTGATGAGGCAAAACACATTCATGGCTAAACATATTCTTCCCAGTCCTTGTGCTGTGCATCCCCTCCCTTGCCAGAATTCCATTTTCTAGGAAGTATAGACTATTGTCTCATCATCCAAATATCTTGGATTAGCTAGATGTTCACCCTAGATATTTCTGGCTCTCTTTCTGTGCCTCTTCTGAATACTGGTATGATGGATGCAAAAAGTGGCTGGCCTCCAGGTGCTCAAGACGCCTTCCTGAAGCTTCAGAGTTTAACCTGCTTTCCTCAAAGCTCTGCTTGGTGGTATCGTTTGTTGGCAGTTTGGGTTGGGCAAGAATAGGTGAGCTGGGCAAGCGTGGTCGGGGCCTTTTGTCAATCTGGCTGAGGGGTTTGCGTGCTGCTTCCCAGACACCATGGGAGTCAGTGTCCTGCGTTCAGCGGACAGGGGAACCAAAGAAGCTATAGTTCGTCAGGAGGGCTTAATGCCCACACACCAAACACCTTTCCAAAAGAGGTCTAGGCTCATATCACATGCCAGCCCCCACCCCTCACATCTAGTTATCCACAATGGGGCATCGTGTAGACTAGACCAATTCATTCTCATCAATGATGTCCGCTACTTTTATACTCGATGACGGTGGTAGTCAAGCTGAGAATCTACTAGGATGTATGCGTCAGGTGCTAAGGTCCTCCTGAAATGAGCCTGGGCACAGGCACTGGCTTGGAAAGAAGGAATGTTAATCTAAGAGGCTCCAAAGTTGCAAGCACCTTCCAGGAATGAGGAATTAAAATTTATTGGTTTCCTCAAGTCACTCTTTTAAAGTTTGTTGTTTAAATGGCTTCATTTAATGTCTACACAAATTTGGCTTGAGCTGGGGAAAGGGACTACCTTGACATTAAGAGGCAGTGATTTCCACACATTCAGGCAATTCCTTAAAATTGAATAGAAGTCTTTTTTTAAGAAAAAAGGAACATGCCCACCCACACACCTTTTAAGCTTGAGACAGAAATAAAAATTGAATGAACTTTCTACATTTGCCTGCGAAGAATCTGTCTCCTCAAAAGTCCTGTTTATACAGTGGAGAAGGGCTGAGGAACCTCAGATGAAGGCAGAACTATCATTTATTCTATGCCCTGATGCTATACAAGTGTCTGTGCTTATTTTTCTATGTGGGAAACTATGTCAAAAGCTTTGCTAAAGTTGAGGTAGGTTATGTCCACAGTATTTCCACTGTCCATTTGGGAGGTTACCCTATCTAAAATGAAATTAAATTAGCCTGATAGGATTTATTCTTGATAAATCCATGTTGGCTTTTATTAATCACTGCATTTTCTTTGAAGTGCTTACAGACTGATTTTTTAAACAATTTTCCCCATAATTTTTCCGGGGATTGATGTCAAACTAACTGACAGAGTCATTTCCCCCACCCCCTTTTTTTGGAGATGGGGACAATGTTAGCCCTTCTCCAGTCATTTGACACTTCTCCTGTTTTCCAGGATTTATTGAAGATCATAGACAGTGGTTCTAAGAGTTCCTTTGCTGGTTCTTTTATGACTCTGGGATGAAGTTCATCAGGCCCTGGAGATTTGAACATGCTTGTTCCATTTAGGTATTCCTTGGCCATTTCTCTGTTGATCTTGGGCTGCCTTCCTCACTTTTAGCTTGTGCTTCCTCTTGCAAATCTTGTGGGAGAAGACTGAGGTGAAGTAGGATTGGAGGACCTCTGATTTCCCCTGTCATCTAATATCACTTTGCCATCCACTTTAAGTAGTTGGACACCTTTCTTTTTCATGTGTCTTTTGTTTTGGACATGCCTGAAGAATGCTTTCTTCTTGTTGTTAGAATCCCTTGCTAGTCTTGGTTTATTTCCTACTTTAGCCTTCCATATCCTGACCTTGTATTTCCTCGTATGAGAGGTCCCCAGGGCTTGCTGCTTCCCTCTTGGCATCCAGTGAGCAGATAAGAGAAAGGGAAGCAGCACTGATGAGGGAAGGAGTTCCTGCTCCCAGGAGGGACTCCACAGGGTGGTGTGTGGACTGCAGCCGGAGGAATGCACTGCCCACTGTGGCACGGATTGAGCTCAATGAGCAACCCCTGGATGAGGGTGGGGAGGACGATGCGGGCAAAGTGGGTGAAGGAGAGACAGGGAAAGGTTCAGGAGGAGAAAGGAGAGAGGCATTAGAGAAGAGTGTGAAAACGGACAGGACAAAAGGTGTAGGGAGAGGCATGCCGGCAGCGTAGGGATTAGCCTTGAAAGCTGGTGCTGGTGGTGGCCCTGAGGCTGGCAAAGAGGCGCTGGGTTCCAAATAGCAAGCACTCACTAGTTGTTTATATTCTTCCTTTGTGGCCTGACCCTGCTGTGGAGCCACATGGCCTTCCTCTGATGGCTTCTACACTTCTTTCTTGTTGGAATTGCTTGCAGTTGTGCTTGGAGAATCCTTTCCCTCCAAGAAGTCCCATCCCTCTTGGACTCCTTTCTGTGTCTTGTTAGGCACTGGGCTTTCTGCTCTGTGTGCAGAGCAAGTGGGGGGTGGGAGCTTGGGGAGTATTTCACAGCTGCCCTTGCTTTCTAATGCAAGCACAATTGCCTCCTTCCACATTGTGTGATGCAGTTCCCTATTAGCAGACTTGGGTGTCCTTCTTTGTGCCTGCGGGGTGGGTGCTACATTCCTTACAAAGTCACAGCTGCTTCTGTGCTTTGCATGTCTTTTCAGAGGTTTGTGCCAGGTCAAGGGCTGCTTCTTGAAAGAGTTGTCGGACCCAGAATCTCAGCAAGCCAAGCATTTCTGGAGTAAAAAGGAGGAGCTGGCACAGAACCTGTATGATCTTTATAACCGCTCTGTGTTTGAACAAAAGGTAGTGTATTTCAGTGGGGGTTTTCCCTTTATCACCTCTCTCCATGTATGGCTGCTCACAGCTGTGTACCTGCTCCTGCCTCATTCTGTGGCTTGTGCAGAGGAATCAGGTAAGGGCTGTGGAGCTGGGCTTTTGAAGAAGGGACGAGTCACTCCTGACCTTCTACTCTACTAAAGCCCCACAGGACTTGGGATAAATTGCCCTTTTCCTTCTCCATTGAGAGTTTGGGGGAGGAAAGGGTTACGATCAATTTCTCTTGAGAGCTGGACTTTTGCTGGCCATACAGAGAGTTGTGTATGAAAGGGAAGTGCTTGGTAGCTGGTTCTTTGCTTGATTCTCTGTGTCAAGGACACCAGTGTCTGGAGGTCCCTGCCTTGGCCTGAGTAGGTGTCCTGCTTGGGTTTTGCCTGTGTTCCTGTGTCAAAGAAACTGTAGCTCTTGGAATGAAAGTCTGGTTAGGGATATTTTGTTTTATTTCTAGTGAGAAAAGAAACTGGGAACACTGGTCCCAGCGTAGGGGCACAGGCTGTAGGGTTACAACAGGTGCTAGGTCAAGGTTTTTAAGGCTGCTTGAGGAGGACGTCCTCAGTGACTGTCCTCCATCAATGAGTCTCCCTTTTGTTGTGGTCTTCCCACAGTGGTCCCTCAGCTGGACAATACTGACAAAGGGGAAGGAGCCTCCATTCTGCGTCTGCTGCACATTATTTATTTATTTATTAAAAATTTTAGGCCATCCATTTTTTTTTCTTTTTCAATTTATATCCTGCCTTTTTCCTCAAAGGGCTCAAGGCAGCTTACATCATTCTCCTCCTCCATCTTATCCCCACAACAACAACCCTGTGAGGTAGGTTGGGCTGAGAGTCTGTGACTGGCCCAAAGTCACCCAGTTGGCTCCATGGCCAAGCGGGGACTAGAACCCAGGTCGTCTGAGTCCCAGTCCCACGCTCTTAACCACTACACCACACTGGCTCTCTATTGTCTCTGCTCTGGCAGGCTTCATCTCAAAGCCAAGGTCTCCACATACCACTCCTATTGACTGCTAAACCGTTCAGGTAGCTGGCAATGAAGATCTTGGCAACCCAATCTCTGAGCTACAGATGAGCATTGTAGAGTATCAGCTAAGCTGAAACACACGATTCTGTTGGGGAATCTCAACCCAGGGAGTAGGGGCACTCAAAGATATAAAAGATCTTCTTTGGAGGAGGATTGATCTCAGGGGGCTGTTTTCAGCGATCCCCTGCTAGGGGGTGGTTGCTGGGCAAGTGCCCAGATGTGCTTGCGGTGCCTTAAGCAATGACAGGCGGTGCTTCCTTGCAGAGTCCTGTTGCCTGAGGACAGTGTAGCATGTGCAGCCCATGCTGTGCTCTGGTTTCTCTTTGTGAAAGGAGTAGAGTCAGCCTTACCTACAACTGCTCTTGAGCAGCAGTGAGCAAAGCCACGCAGTGAAGTTAAAACGGGCCCAGTCTTCCCCTTTAGCAACCTCAGTGCAACCACAGAAGCCTGTTCCCGCTGCTCTCTGTTATAACTAGGAAGGATGTCAGTGGCTGGTCATGTACTCTCCTCTACTTCCCTCAGTTGCCACAGAGAATGGAAATAATTTGGAATAAGAAAATGCGGAAAACAGCAGGTTGCTGCATAACTGGCCAGGTGAAGGACCCTGCAGGGCAACGCTATGCCAAGATAATGCTGTCAGAAAAAGTCTGTGACTCTGCAGGTAAGTGGGGAAAGGATGTCAATGTTAAGCAGTCTTCTTCCACATCTTGCTGGCAGCCACTGGTGGGTGTCTTGGCCAATGCTTTTCTCGTATTTCTCTTTATCTTGGACTGAGAACAGGATACACATTCCAGAAAAGAGAAGGGCTCATATAGGTCAAGTTGACTTTTCCCAGTCACTTAATCTGCAGGAATGCTTGGTGGAGTCTTGCAGGACTAAGAACACTGAAGGATCTTGGTAGTCCTTCCACTGGAGCAGGTGCCTCTTCATAAGCAGGTCTTTGTGACGAATACTGCTGCAGGGCAGTGCAGGAAGCAGGACCCAGTTCATGCCTAGCCCCTGCCTCGCCCCAATCAGACTCTATCTCAATATATATATTTAAAGCCTTTCTGTACCGTCCAACTACAACAGTCTTGGGATTGTCTTACAATAAAAACAGGTTAAAATAAAGCATAGCATTCAATACATCCATTGAATTAAACCCACATTAAAACCTAATCCACCTTAAAATAAAGGGTAGATAAGAAGGTTTTAGCCTGGTGCTGAAAGGAATACAGAGTCAGTGCCAGGCGAACCTCTGGGGAGCACATTCCACAGCTGGGGCACCACCACTGAGAAGGCACTGCTCTGGGTTGCCACCCTCCTAATCTTCAAGGATGGCTCCTGAACCAGGACCTCTGCACCAGATCTTAAGGGGGGGAAGTCACATAGGAAAGGAGACACTCCTTTGGCTAATAAGGTCCTAAGCCCTTCAGGGCTTCATAGGTCATCACCAGCACCATACATTGGGCTCGGACTTGGCAGCCGTTATATGTGCATACCTGCCAGTCCCCGTCAACTTCCTGGCTGCTCTGTTCTGGACCAATTGAAGTATCCAGACTGTTTAGGCTGCATTAATAGAAGGATCAGTTTCAAATCACATGAAGTACTAGGTCCCCTTTACTCAGCATAGGCTAGCCCTTGTCTGGAGTACGGTGTCCTGTTCTAGTCACCATAGTTGAAGAAAGATGCAAAGAAGCTGCAAAGGGTTCAGGGGAGGGCAACAAGGATGATGCAGGGGCTGGAAAAAAAGTCCTGTGAGGAGAAATTTAAAGAACTGGGCATATTTAGTCTTAAGAAGAGATGATAATAAGAGATAAGGGAGATATGATAGCACTGTACAAGTACTCTACAGGCTGTCACAAAGAGGAAGGACAGGATCGATTCTCTCCATCACCTCAGAGAGCAGGACACAGAAAAATGGGCTCAAGTTACAGGAAGCCAGATTCTGGCTAGATATCAGGAAAATATTCCTGACTGTACAACAATAGAGCCAATGACCTATGGAGGTTGTGGGTTCTTCCACACTGGCAGCATTCAAACTGCAACTGGGCAGCCATTTAAGAGGAATGGTTTAACTTGAAGTCCTGCACTGAGCAGTGGGTTGCACCCAAAGGCCTTCTGGCACCTTTTAACTCTGCTACTTTGTGATATAAACCCCTTGTCCTAAATTCTAAAAGATAATATTTCATAATCTAAAGCTATTCAAATTTTCAGAAAATAAGCTAAATAATTTTGTGGTAATCTCTTGAAAAACACTGATTACTGGGGTTTTTTGTCTTAGATTTTTTTCTGTGTTTTTTCAAGGTCTATGTGGATGGTAGCTTTTGATTTTAGGTAAACTTTGAAGATGGCTACAAACTTAATACAACTTGAGTGTCTTTTTTGCATGTCAAAAGAGCCTTCTGTCACCTATGTTCTGTCATACACTTGCATGCATGATGATCAGTGGACTATTCCACGCATTCCTAGTCTAGGAAAGCTTATGCCAAAATTAACTTCTTAATCTTTAAGGTGTCGCATGCACGATGCACTGGGTTAATCTAGTGCAGCCAAAATGATGTTCCCCTGGAAATTATTTCCTCTGCCTGTTGCCTCCCAGGGATTAGAGCATGAGCTCTTTCCTCTTTTCTTCCTCCTGCACTAATATCTTCCTTTTCCATTATATTTGTATTGCTCAGAGTGTCCTTCCGTCATGCAGAAACTGGACTCCCTTAGAGGAGAATCATGACATCGCACAGGAAACCTGTGCTGGCATTGCCTCTCCTCAAATTACAGGAAGTCAAGTGTTGGCAAGATTCCCAAGAAAAATGTCCTGACTGTCAGAGCAATGCAACAAGGGAACCAATGACCTAGAGAGGTTGTAGGTGCTCCTTCTCTAAAGGCATTGAAGAGGCACCTGGGCAGCCATTTGAGAGCAATGGTTTAACTTGGACCCTCTGGCCCCTTCTAACTCTACTATGATTATTCCCTCAAATGTTTTAGCCTGGCGCATGTGTGCCTATGTTTGAATGGGGAACATAAATCTCATTGTTCCAGGGCTCCCAGTTTTTCTCCTGTCTTTGTCTCTTGCTTAGATCGGCTTCGGGACACGATGATACATGAACTGTGCCATGCAGCTACATGGCTCATTCATGGCCTTCAAGATGGCCATGGCCGATTTTGGAGTTTCTATGCCAAGAAGTCTTCCATGATCCATCCAGAGCTCCCAGTGGTATCACGGTGCCACAACTATGAGATCAAATATAAGTTCACCTATGAATGTTCTAAGTGCAAAAACACGTAAGTGAGGGACTGGGGAGGCCTGTCTTTTCTTGTCTCTAATGTGACATTTAAACTGCTTGCAAGTGGAGAATCTCATTATGTTCTGGCACAAATCCTTGGTAGTATCTGGTGAGCTGAACTGCTTTTCCACATCCACACTTTGGATTCAGTACAGGGTTAGCTCCTTCATGGATCTCTGCCTTGTTGTGGCGAAGGGGCTTGCGTAGCTCAATAGCACAAGCTATGAGCTGTGCTGTGCAGGGTCACCCAAGACGGACAGGTCATAGCAGAGAGCTCTGACAAAATGTGATCCACTGGAGAAGGAAATGGCAACCCACTCCAGTATCTTTGCCATGAAAACCCCATGGACAGTACCAAAAGGCGAAAAGATATGACACTGGAAGATGAGCCCCTCAGGTCGGAAGGTGTCCAATATGCTACTGGGGAAGAGCGGAGGGCTAGTACTAGTAGCGCCAGAAAGAATGAAGCGACTGGGTCACAGCCGAAAGGACACTCAGTTGCCGATGTATCTGGTGGTGAAAGGAGAGTCCGATGCTGCAAAGATCTATACTCCATAGGAACCTGGAATGTAAGATCCATAAATCAAGGCAAGCTGGATGTGGTCAAACAAGAGATGACAAGACTGTACATCAACATCTTAGGAATCAGTGAACTAAAATGGACAGGCATGGGTGAATTTAGTTCAGATGCCCATCGGGTATACTACTGCGGGCAAGAATCCCTCAGAAGAAATGGAGTAGCCTTCATAGTCAATAAAAGAGTAGGAAAAGCAGTACTGGGATACAATCTCCAAAATGACAGAATGATCTCAGTTCGAAGTCAAGGCAAACCATTCAACATCACAATAGTCCAAGTCTATGCCCCAACCACCAGTGCTGAAGAGGCTGAAGTTGACCCGTTCTATGAAGGCCTACAACACCTTCTAGATTTAACTCCAAAAAATGATGTCCTTATCATCATGGGGGATTGGAAAGCTAAAGTAGGAAGCCAAAAGATAACAGGAATAACAGGCAAGCTTGGCCTTGGAGTACAAAATGAAGCAGGGCAAGAGAATTTTGTCAAGAGAATACGATGGTCATAGCAAACACTCTTTTCCAACAACCCAAGAGACGACTCTACACATGGACATCACCAGATGGTCAACACAGAAATCAGATTGACTATGTGCTCTGCAGCCAAAGATGGAGAAGTTCTATACAGTCAGTAAAAACTAGACCAGGAGCTGACTGTGTCTCAGATCATGAGCTTCTGGTTGCAAAATTTAGGCTTAAGTTGAAGAAAGTAGGGAAAAGCTCTAGGCCACTCAGGTATGACCTAAATCATATCCCTGATGATTATACAGTAGAGGTGACAAATAGATTTAAGGAATTAGATCTGATAGACAGAGTGCCTGAAGAACTATGGACGGAGGTTCGCAACATTGTACAAGAGGCAGCAACTAAAACCATCCCAAAGAAAAAGAAATGCAAGAAAGCAAAATGGCTGTCTGAGGAAGCTTTACAAATAGCTGAGGAAAGAAAGGAAGCAAAAGGCAAGGGAGAAAGAAAAAGATACAAACAATTGAATGCAGAATTCCAGAGAACAGCTAGAAGAGATAAGAATGCCTTCCTAAATGAACAGTGCAAAGAAATAGAAGAAAACAATAGAATAGGGAGGACCAGACCATTTTCAAGAAAATGGGAGACATGAAGGGAACATTTCATGCAAAGATGGGCATGATAAAGGACCAAATTGGCAGGGCCCTAACAGAGGCAGAAGAGATTAAGAAGAGGTGGCAAGATTACACAGAAGAACTATACAAGAAAGAGCTTAACATCCCTGATAACCACGATGGGGTGGTCACTGACCTCGAGCCAGACATCCTGGAATGTGAATTCAAGTGGGCCTTAGGAAGTCTGAGCAACAACAAAGCTAGTGGAGGTGACAGTATTCCAGCTGAGCTATTCAAAATCCTGAAAGACGATGCAGTTAAAGTGCTACACTCAATATGCCAGGAAATTTGGAAAACTCAACAGTGGCCACAGGATTGGAAAAGGTCGGTTTACATTCCGATCCCAAAGAAGGGTAACGCCAAAGAATGTTCAAACTACCGCACCATTGCACTCATTTCACATGCTAGCAAAGTGATGCTCAAAATCCTACAAGCTAGGCTCCAGCAGTATGTGGACCGAGAACTACCAGAAGTACAGGCAGGATTTCGAAGAGGGAGCGGGACTAGAGATCAAATTGCCAACATACGCTGGATCATGGAGAAAGCTAGGGAGTTCCAGAAAAACATCTACTTCTGCTTCTTTGACTATGCTAAAGCCTTTGATTGTGTGGGTCACAACAAATTGTGGCAAGTTCTTAAAGACATGGGAGTACCAGACCATCTTATTTGTCTCTTGAGAAACCTGTATGCAGGTCAAGAAGCAACAGTGAAAACTGGACATGGAACCACTGATTGGTTCAAAATTGAGAAAGGAGTCTGGCAAGGCTGTATACTGTCGCCCTGCCTATTTAACTTATATGCAGAGCACATCATGAGAAAGGCAGGGCTAGATGAATCACCAGTTGGAATCAAGATTGCTGGGAGAAATATCAACAACCTTAGATATGCAGATGATACCACTCTCATGGCAGAGAGTGAAGAGGAACTAAAGAGCCTCTTGATGCGGGTGAAGGAGGAGAGTGCAAAAGTTGGCTTGAAACTCAACATTAAGAAAACTAAGATCATGGCATCCGGTCCTCTCACTTCCTGGCAAATAGATGGGGAAGAAATGGAGGTAGTGACAGATTTTATTTTCCTGGGCTCCAAGATCACCGCAGACAGGGATTGCAGCCAAGAAATTAAAAGACGCTCCTGGGGAGGAAAGTTATGGCAAATCTAGACAGCATACTAAAAAGCAGAGACATCACCCTGCCAACAAAAGTGCGTATAATCAAGGCTATGGTTTTCCCAGTTGCAATGTATGGCTGTGAAAGCTGGACCATAAGGAAGGCTGAGCGCAAAAGGATTGAGGCCTTTGAACTGTGGCGCTGGAGAAGACTCCTGCAAGTCCCTTGGACTGCAAGGCGATCAAACCGGTCAGTCCTAGAGGACAACCCTGACTGCTCTTTAGAAGGCCAGATCCTGAAGATGAAACTCAAATACTTTGGCCACCTAATGAGAAGGAAGGACTCCCTGGAGAAGACCCTGATGCTGGGAACAATAGATGGCAAAAGAAGAAGGGGACGGCAGAGGATGAGGTGGCTGGATGGAGTCACTGAGGCAGTTGGTGTGAGCTTGAGTGGACTCCGGGGGATGGTGGAGGACAGGAAGGCCTGGAGGAATGTTGTCCATGGGGTTGCGATGGGTCGGACATGACTTCGCGACTAACAACAACAGGGTTAGCAGTGTATTCTGTACTTTCAGCTCTTTGGGAACTCCTTCTCCCAATAGCTTTACACCTCTAATTTTCAGAATCCTGGTCCTACAAGTGCTTATATAGCTAAATAATGATGGAAAACTGTCAGACCCTGACACTTCCCCTGCCCCATTTCTTTGAAGGATTCCACACTAGATCAGCACGGAAGAAGTACAGATATATCTGATTTTACCGTCTTGTCCTTTCTGTGCCTGCAAGGCCCTTCCTGGACTCTAAGCTCTGTTTCATACCCAACAAGACCAGTACGGTGTAGTGTTTAGACTGTTGAAATGGGATTTGAGACATCTAGTCCTCCCTCAGCCATGAAGCTCACTGGTGACTTTGGGTCAGTCTCCGTCTCTTGCTTTAACTTACCTCATTGGGTTGCTGTGAAGAAAAGGGGAGAGCAAGGCTATGTAAGGTTATGGATTTCTGGCAAGAGGAAAATTGGTGGGATATGAATGGAGTGTGATAATGAAGTTTATGGTAGGGCCCAGAAGTCTTTCTGCACCCCCTGCAGCTATAACCTGCCAGCTGGGCTTCTAGAGAATGCTGAAGTTTACCAAGATTATCAGTTGGGGAATTCACTACCCACATAGAGGCATCTACTGATGCATCACAGAAGTTCATGGCGTTTGGGACAATCATGAGCTTCCCCAGTAGCCTGTAAATACAGTGGTACCTCAGTTCACGAATGCCTCAGTTCATGACCAAATTGGGTCGCAAACACAAATTTCATTAAAAAATTGACTTAGGTCGCGAACTCTGCATTGGGTGGCGGCTGCAATCATGGCCATCTCTCCACCCGCCCCCGCCCCAAGTGGAGAGATGGCCGCAATCGTGCTGGTGGTGGGGGGGAGAGATGGCCAAGATCACACCCGTCTTTCCTGTAGGAGCATGCCTGTGATTGAGCCCATTTTTTCTGCACGAGTGCAACCGCGATCTCAGCCGTCTCCCTCCCCCCCCCGCCACCCTGAGCGCTGGGATGACGGTTGCATGCAGGGATGATGGGCACAAGCAGATGGCTGCACTCAGGGTGGGGGGAGAGATGGCCGCAATCTTTGTTGTTCTTTGTCACTGTGCTTCACATTTTACTGATTAAAAGAAATAGTTACAGAACGGATTAACCGTATTTACATTGAACCTTATGAGGAAATTTAACTTGGCTCACGACCAGTTTGGGTCACAACCAGAGTCCTGGAACAGATTATGTTCATGAGGCAAGGTACCCCTGTATATGGCAGGGTACAGTCCAGATGTGATCATCCTTGGAAGATATAGAATGGAATCTACCCTTCCCATGGCAAATATATAAGGACTCAGATTATAGGACAATAAATTTATCTTGTGATGGGGACAGATTAGGATGCTGTGGTCTTGGAGACTTTTTCCCCCTGTTAGTTTTCTCCCTTTCTTTTTCCTTCCTTGTGACATACTCCCATTTTCTGGTACAACTGTGTTGGTGACACTATATGTGGAAGAAACAGATCTCTGCACAGAAATACAGGATGATGAACTTAGTAGCCAGATAGAAACATAGATACAGAGCAAGTCAGAAAGGACCTCCTGGGCCATTTAGTCAAACCCCCGGCTCCAGCCAGCTCCGCTCACGACATGCCCACCATGTGCACTCTCACCAATGGGGCCCTCAACCACCTCCCATGGAAGCCCATTCCATATTTAGGGGTTCTAACTGTCAGGAAGTACTTCCTGGCATCCAAATTGAACTTTGGTTCCCTGAGCTTTGCTTCATTAGAGCGCGTTCTGCCCTCCTCCTCCTCCTCTGTGACATCCCCTCACATGCCTGTATGTTGCTAACAGATCCCCTCTGAGTCTCCTCTCCTCTAGGCTGAAAAGACCCAGCTCCCTCAGCCTTGCAGGCTTTCCCTGCAAACTGGCCACCAGCCTTCTGGCCCTATGCTGCGCTGACTCTAACCTGGCTATTTCCTTCCTGTAATGAGGGGCCCAAAACTGAACACAGTACTCCAGTTGCGGGCGCACCAGAGTTGTATAGAGTGGCAGTAATAACTCTCTCAATCTAGAGACATAGAAACATAGAAACAGAGCGAGTCAGAAGGGGCCTCCCGGGCCATCTAGTCTGACCTCCGGCACCAGCCGGCTCCGCTCATGACATGCCCACCATGTGCATGTCCAGCCTATCTTTGTACACCCTCACCGATGGGGCCTCAACGACCTCCCGTGGAAGCCCATTCCACGCCCTCAGGGTCCTAACTGTCAGGAAGTGCTTCCTGGCATCCAAATTGAACCTTGGCTCCCTGAGCTTTGCTCCATTGGAGCGCGTCCTGCCTTCCTCTGCAGGGGAGAACAGGCCTCTCCCCAACTCCATGTGACACCCCCTCACATACCTGTATGTTGCCAACATATCCCCTCTGAGTCTCCTCTTCTCCAAGCTGAAGAGACCCAGTTCCCTCAGTCTTGCCTCATACGGCATCCCCTGCAAACCAGCCACCATCCTTGTGGCCCTATGCTGCACTGACTCCAACCTGGCTATATCCTTTCTGTAATGAGGGGCCCAAAACTGAACACAATACTCCAGTTGCGGGCGCACCAGAGTCGTGTAGAGTGGTAGTAATACCTCTCTTGATCTAGAAGCCACACTTCTGGCTATGCAACCAAGGGTGGAATTCGCCCTCTTGACCACCGCATCACACTGCTGACTCATGTTTAGCCTGCGGTCAACCAGTACCCCGAGGTCCCTTTCACAAGTGCTGCTCTCCAGCCACTTGTCACCTAACCTGTACTTATGACAGCTATTCTTATGCCCCAAGTGCAAGACCTTGCACTTATCCACATTGAACGCCATCCTGTTGTCTCCTGCCCACTTCCATAGTCTGTCCAGATCCTTTTGGATCTGGAGTACCTGCCCCTCAGTTGTGGCCACTGCTCCAGTTTTAGTGTCATCTGCGAATTTGATCAGCAGACTGTTCACCCCTTCTTCCATGTCGTTAATGAAAAGATTAAACAGGATTGGCCCCAGGACAGAGCCCTGGGGGACCCCGCTTGTCACTGGCTGCCATCCCGACGATTCCCCGCTAATGGTTACCTTCTGCTTTTGGTCAGTCAACCATGCCCTAATCCACCGGACAGTGCTTTGGTGTATCCCAAAACTCCTCAGTTTCTCCACCAGGATATCATGGGGCACTTTGTCAAAGGCCTTGCTGAAATCCAGGTATACCACATCCACTGCATCCCCTCCATCTAGCCATCTTGAAACCTTGTCATAGAATTTCACAAGGTTTGTCTGGCAGGACCTGTTTCTGCGGAAGCCATGTTGTGTGGCTGTCAGTCTCCCTTCCCTATCTAGCATCACTAGATCTCTCTCTATTATGAGCCTTTCCATTGTTTTTCCTACAATGGACGTAAGGCTAATCGGTCTATAATTCCCCATGTCCTTCCTACTACCCTTTTTGAAAATTGGGACCACCGATGCCACCCTCCAGTCCTCTGGAACTTCACCCGTTCTCCACGAGGCCTCAAAAATGGAGGCCAGCGGGCCTCACTTCTCCACGAGGCCTCAAAAATGGAGACCAGCGAGACCACACTTCTGGCTATGGAACCAAGGGTTGCGTTCACCCTCTTAACCACCACATCACACTGCTGACTCATGTTTAGCCTCTAGTCAACCTCTAGCACCCCAAGATCCCTTTCACAAGCGCTGCTTTCCAGCCACTTATCCCCGAACCTGTACTTATGACACCTATTCCTATGCCCCAAGGGCAAGACCTTGCACTTATCCACATTGAACGCCATCCTGTTGTCTCCTCCCCATTTCCATAGTCTGTCCAGATCCTTTTGGATCTGGAGTACCTGCTCCACAGTTGTGGCCACTGCCCCGGTTTTAGTATTTATTTATTTATTAAAACATTTCTATGCTGCCCCATCGCAACAAAGCTTCGGGGCGGCTCACAACAGTAAAAATTTGAAACAGATAGCTTCAATTAAAAACCCACCCGCCCGCCCAGTGCATCTCGGCAAAACCCCTTAAAAATACAATCTAAATTAACAAATATAAATATTAAACAAATTAACAATTAAAATATGATTTAAATAAAAAGGTCTTCGCCTGGTGCCGAAAAACAAAGAATGATGGCACCAGGTGGACCTCTCTGGGGAGCGTATTCCATAGACGGGGTGCCACCGCAGAGAAAGCCCTCCTCCAGGTACTCACCCTCTTAATCTCATTCACTGAGGGTTCCTGGAGGAGAGCCTCTGTTGCTGATCTCAAGGGGCAGGAGGGTATATATGGGCGTAGGCGCTCCATTAGGTATCTAGGTCCCAAGCCGTTTAGGGCCTGCAAATTGTCTGCAAATTTGATCAGCAGACTGTTCATCCCTTCTTCCATGTCAATTGATGACATTGAGAGCATCTGGGTTAATTTAAATGAAGCAAGGAATAAAAGGAACAGTGGTTGGAGCACCTCAAAGGCTGTTCTGAAAAGGAAGGTCAAGATCTATTCCTGCTGGTACAGGAGTGCAGGGCACAAAGTAATCAATTCAAGTTGCAGCAGTCCAGATTCAGGCTAGATATCAGGAAAAGCTTCCTCACTGTCAGAGCAATACGACAGTGAAACCAGCTACCTAGAGAGGTGGGGGCTCTCCCACACTGGAGACATTCAAAAAGCAACTGGACAGCCATCTGAGTGGGATAGAGTAAAGTGGTGTCCTGCAGCAGCAGGAGGGTGGACCCGATGGCCTTCATGGCCCCTTCCAACTCTACTATCTGATGAGACTATGATAGGCAAATGGTGAAGGATCATCTAACTGAGTTGAATGTGTTCAAAACTCCAGGGCCGGATAAATTCCATCCTAAAGGCCTGAAGGAATTGGCAGAAGAATGCTCAAAATTATATTCTTGTATTTTGTTCCTTGATTGTATATAAGCTGCCCAGAAAGCCTATGGCTAATCAGGCAGCATATAAATCAGAGAGAGAGAGAGAACTGTTAACTCAGAAAATCACAAAAGACAAGGAAAGTGCCAGATGACCAGAGAAGGGTTGGAAGTAAAAAAAAAACAAAACACCTGGGAACAGACCAGTCAGTATGACATCAATCTCTGGGAAAATTCTGCAGGAGATACTAAAGTAGTCGGTCTGCAAACACCTTGAAAACAAGGCAGTGAGAACTAGAACCCAACATGGATTTCTCAAGAACAGATCCCACTGTTACTCAGGAACAAATCTGATTTCATATTTTGATTGGTTAATGTCCCCAATGGACTGTGGGAACACTGTGTACATAGTATATCTTGAACGCAGCAAAGCTTTTGACAAAGCGACCCATGATTAGCAAACTAGCTCAAAGTGGGCTAGATGGAACAAAGATCAGGTGGATCCACAGTTAGCTACAGAATCAGACTCAAAGAGTTCTGTCAATGACACCTCCTCAAACTAGGGAGAGGTAACAAGTGAGGCACTTCAGGATTCAGTCCTGGGCCTAGTGCTCTTCAACATTTTCATTAATGATTTGGATGAGGAACTGCAGGAACAATTTACAGATGACACAAAAGTGGGTGGGATAGCCAATACTCTGGAAGGCAGAAGTAAGAGTCAAGGTGATCTTGATAGGTTGGAGCACCTGGCTAAAACAACAGAATGAAATTTAGTAGGGATAGATGCCAGGATCTGCACCTAGCAAAAAGAAACCTAATGCAGTGTTACAACATGGGGAATACTTGGCTCAACAGTACTGGAAATGAGCTGGATCTTGGAATTGTTATAGATCACAAGATGAATATGAGTCAAAAAAGGATAAGACAGCAAGAAGAATTGCATCACTTGTCAGAGCAGTAGGGCAGTGGACCCTATTACCTGAGCAAGTGGTGGGTTCTCCCTCTCCATAGACATTCAAAAAACATCAGGCCAGTCAACTGAATGGGTGGTGTAGCTTATTGTCCTGCAATAGTCGAGGTTGCACCCAATGGCCTTCTGCCCCTTCCATCTCTGCTATTCTATGATTCTATGAAACACTGTTTTAGGCTGCATTAATAGAAGTCTCACTTCCAAATGCAATGAAGTAACAGTTCCCCTTAACTCAGCAATGGCTAAGCTTCATCTGGAGTACAATTGTGGGCACCACAGTTTAAGAAAGATGCAGACAAGCAGGGAATGGCTCAGGGGCAGCAAGGATGATCCAGTGCCTGGAAACAAAGCCCTCTGAGGAGAAATTGAGAGAACAGGTCGTCTAGCCTCAAGAAGAGAAACCTTGAGGGGAGATATGATAGCATTCTACCAGTTACTTAGAAGGGTGTCACATTGAAGAGGGCCAGGATCTACTCTTGATCATAGAGTGCAGGACAGAGACCAACAGACTTAAATTACAGGAAACCAACAAGATACCAGGAAAAATGTCCTGATTGTTAGAGTAGTACAAAAATGGGCCAGTTTTTAACAGATGGGCCAGTTTTTAACTTTGTTATATGTTTTTAATAAGGTATTATGTTGTAAGCCGCCCCGAGGCTATTGCAAGGGGCGGCATATAAATTTTTAAATAAATAAATAAATAAATAAAATGGAACCATTAACCTGGGGAGGTTGTGGGCTCTCCCACACTAGAGGCATTCAAGATGCAACTGGACAGCCATCTGAGAGGAATGGTTTAAATTGGAGACCTGCACTCAGCAGAGGGTTGGACCTGATGGCCCTCTGTCCCTTTCCAACTCTACCATTCTATGGTTGTCTTGTTTTTTGATTCTAGCAGAAACTAGTTTGGTTTATCAGATAGAATTCTCTTATGTTTGTATATTTACTTTTAATTATAAAATTGTCATCTAGCCTTCTATACAAAGCAAATGTAAGGCAGATTTCTGCAACAAAAATAAAATAGTTTATCCATAAAAAGCATGAAGTGCAATAAAAGTGTGGATAAGTAAAACAATACAGTGAGCAAAGAAATACAGCAAATCCTGAACAGTCATCTCCCCAAAAATGCCTTTTAAACAACATTGTGCAGCATTCAGCCACTGCTTATGTTAGCCATCCATCGCATATTTTACTTGCATGTATTTGAATGTGCTTGCTTGCTTCTTTGCTAGCAGCATTGGAGAAAGTTATTCTAAGAAGTGGGATGAAGATTTCTGCAAAACATAGCTGTTTCTCCTTAACCTTCACTACTGGGCCTCACCCTTTTTACTCTTCATAGTGCTCTTTCTATAGTAATCATGATACCTCCCCTTGGACAGTCTCTTCTCTAGCTTGGCATTCAGAATCCTGGGGCTGCTTTCTCTGTTATCTTTTGTTGAAGAGTCTCAGCTAGTTATAGTCACACTGCTGTTCCTGTTCCCTCACTGATTTTCTTTTGTTTGTCCTTTTAGGATTGGGCGCCACTCCAGATCCCTGGATGTGGAACGCTTTGTCTGTGCTTTTTGCAGGGGGAAGTTTGTGCTGTGCCAACCCACCTGGAAAGATGGCACACCAGCCACAAAACCACTTGCTCCATTTGCAAAGTATGTGAAAGAAAACTATGGTTCCACTAAATGCTCGCAGCAAGACCTGAGCCACAGAGCAATCATGAAGAAACTCAGTGCAGATTTTGCAGCCCAGGCTAGTCTCCACAATCCACGGCTTCCTTCAGTGAAAGACTAGGACAACAGTCTCAAGACCATTGCTTCACGGGGCAGAAGGAGAGGTCTGTGAACTGTCTGCCTAGAATGCAATACTTGGGCAAAGTCTTCTTAACTGGATCCCCCACAGCTAAATCCTTGTTAAATCCCTTCTGCAGCCCTGTCTCTGAGTTCATTTGCCCCAAGGCATTAAATCCAGCTTTGTGACTTATTAATAAAGGTTGAATACTGTGAACTGTCTGTGTGCTTGAAATATGCCTTCCTCCTCATTGCAGTTTTGATGTCAGGCGTGGTTGTGCCAGAGATTCTGTGGTGCATAAAGTCCCAACAGAAGCAGTGACTCATGAGGAGGACTTGCACTTGACAACCAGTGTCCAAGAGTTGATTCCACAACCCAGCACAGGGACAGCTGAACCAGCTACTGTAACCTCCTCTGACTCCCAACACGTTGAGCAAACGTCTGAACCTTTAATGAAGCCAGAGAGTCTTGAGAAAGAGGAAGATACAAGTTCTACTTGGAAGGAGGCAGGACAAGCTACCTTCTCCCCCTCAGGGGCAGATCTCCAGGAACCAGAAACGGAAGACACTGTGGGGGTTGTGGATTTCAGAAAAGCGGAAATGAGAAGAGTTTTGTGCAGATATGGACAGCGGGAACTTTTAATGCGAAAAAAGGAGGAAAGGCGTGACTTGGGAGAGTGATCCCACATGGGCTTGAGAAGAGAAGCCATTACAGAGTTAACATCTGTTCTGCAAGGATCACTATTAGGGAGCTTATCTATAGTGATGTAAATCTTGTAGGCAATTAGCAATAAAAGACTTTAGTTTTATTGCTCTGTGAAGTGTGGCTTGTTTACATACTGGGCTGCTTGGCCCTTCAACAGGTTCATATAGAAGCATTATGATATTGGCACCTTTTAATTTCTGCTCCTTTTCTAATAAGCTTCCAAATAAATGATATTTGGCTTTTTCACAGCACAGAAAAACATAGAAACATAGCAAGTCAGTAGGGGCCTCTCTGGTCATCCAGTCTGATCCCTGGTTCCAGCCGGCTCCACTCATGACATGCCTACCATGTGCATATCCAGCCTATACTTGAACACCTTCACGGATGGGGCTTCAACAACCTCCCGTGGAAGCCCATTCCATACTCTAGGGGTCCTAACTGTCAGGAAGTACCTCCTGACATCCAAATTGAATCTTAGTTCCCTGAGATTTGCTCCATTGGAACACATCCTTCCCTCCACTCCATGGGGAAACAGGTCTCAACCCAAGTCTGTGACACCCCCTCATGTACCAATCTGTTGCCAACAGATCTCGGAATCTCTCCAGGCTGAAAAGACCCAGTTCCCTCAGTCTCACCTCATACAGCTTTCCCTGCAATCCAGCCACCATCCTTGTGGCTGTATGCTGCACCAATTCCAACCTGGCTATATCCTTCCTGTAATGTGGAGCCCAAAACTGAACACAATACTCCAGTATGAGTTATATAGAGTGGCAGTAGTACCTCTCTTGATCTAGAGGCCACACTTCTGGCTATGGAACCAAGGGTTGCGTTTGCCCTCCTAACCACCACATCACACTGCTGACTCATGTTTAGCCTCCAGTCAACCAGCACCCCAAGATCCCTTTCACAAGTGCTGCTCTCCAGCCACTTATCCCCGAACCTGTACTTATGACACCTATTCCTATGCCCCAAGGGCAAGACCTTGCACTTACCCACATTGAACGCTATCCCGTTGTCTCCTCCCCATTTCCATAGTCTGTCCAGATCCTTTTGGATCTGGAGTACCTGCTCCACAGTTGTGGCCACTGCCCCGGTTTTAGTATTGTCTGCAAATTTGATCAGCAGACTGTTCACCCCTTCTTCCATGTCGTTGATGACATTGAGAGCATCTGGGTTCATTTAAATGAAGTAAGGAATAAAAGGAACAGTCATCAGCTAGCTTGGCTAGATGAAGAGGAAGAGGAAGAAAAAGAAGGGGTGACTTGGCTATGGAACAGGCTTCCAAGGGAGGTGGTTGAGGCCCAATCAGTGACGTGTTCAAAGAAAGATTGGAGAACTGTATGTTGGGCATGATATGAGCAGAGCAAGCTGGAGCTGGGAGCCAGACTAGATGGCCTGAGAGGCCCCTTCTGACTCTATTCCAATGCTTCTGCATATAAATCTGCCCCAAGCTGCTCACAGCACAATGAAACCTCATGATAACATTCTAACAGCAATCAATTGCAAAATGTTAACAGATGAAATAAACAGGTTCTTGCAACAGCACTAACAGAAAGATGGGCTGCCTATAAAAGAATAGGTTCCATAAACCTCCATTTATTTTTTATCTTTCATTTAAGTGTTTCCCAGTTCTCTTTGCCCAGTAGGGAAGGTACAAAAAGCAGGAAGCCTTGGTTGTGATACATGGTAGAGAGGAAGCTCTTCTGAATTGTTGCTTGGTTCTGCAGGAGGGTGCGGGGGAGTCTGAGCTCCCTTTGAATTAGAAGGTCAATTTTGGCTGAGCTACTTTGGATGCCAGTGACAAGTCAGGATCACAACTGGTGTCTTGAAGTACCCTCTGGAGGCTACCTGCTAATGGAGCATACTGGTTTCTGTATGACTTGGTGCTGGAATCTGAGATGCTAGGAAGTTATCTGCTGCCAGTTGGACACTTATGGGAGATTCTGGGTCATTGCTGATGGTCACTTGAGTAGGAGTGGCTTGTGTGGAGCTTGATCTGTTCCTAGTTCTTAAGCTGCTGTGAGAGGAGATGCACCTTGGAGCCCCTTGCTGTGTTAGCCAGTGACGCAGGTGTGCCAGGTCTTGACCATACTGGAGCTCCCGGAGAAGCTGTTCCTTTTGCTCTCTGAGCTGATGTACAATGCCTTTCAGACCTTGGGCTCGTTTGATAAGGTTCAAAAGTTCATTGCGCAGGCGCACGTTTTCAGCTTTTACTTGCTTGGTGTGCTGGATTAGACTGCGCACTGCTTCCTTCTCAGCCCTCTTGGCCAGAGCTTCAACTTCCTGCTGAGACTTGATTTCATACTCTGCTTTCTGCTGCAGGAACTGACTCTTGACCTTATGCATTTGCTCCGAATGCTGAATTTTCATAGCCAACAGCTCCTTCTCCAGCTCTCTGATCCGGGTCAGCTGTTCAGACTGCAGTTCTTTGAAGGGCTTCAACTCTTCAACTTCCTTGTTCATGAGCGAGTACTTGGTCTCCATTTCTATCAGCTGGCTCCTCACTTCTTTCTCCTTGTCTGTGTACTGTGAGGTCAGCTCTTCCTTTTGCTTTAGAACATGTGCCAGGTCTGAACGGTTCTGATCATTCAGTGTTATGATGGCATTCTGGCATTTCAGGGTGCGCTTGGCTAAATAGGCAAGGTAAGCTTTGCTGTTCTCTCGGATTTGCTGGGCCTCCTTGTCCAGGAACTCATTTTCTGACTGAAAGTGCTCCACACGCTCCGTGTATGTATTAACATGCTCTGACAGGATGGCATATTCCTTCTGCAGGTACTGCTCCCTCTCGCTGACAAATTGGCAAGAAATGTTTTGTTCCTTGGCCAGGCCTTTCTTGTCTTTTGACTTTGTTTTCTTAGGCGCCATGTTGTGCCAAGTGAAGCACTTTCAGGCACTGAGAAAATGAAAGAAAATAGATTGTTACACAACATTTTAACATGAATAGCTGTACATCTGAACAAATGGTGCTCAAGGCAGCTAGCAATTTTAAAACTGTCCCTTTCTCCTTCTGAGTGAATGAGGCCAGCTAGCTTGATAAGCACCCCAGCAGTTGCTGGGCTAGACAGAAATCTGCAGGGATCTGCTCTTCTGATCTCTGGAGAGGCTGTGGAACTTGGTGAATGGAGAGGAGGAGCAGTAATGGCAACAGAATCAGGCTAAGGAATTATTCCATCTTCCCATCCACAAAAGCCAGTGTGGTGTAGTGGTTAAAAGCATGGGAGTGGGATTCAGGTGATCTGGGTTCTAGTCCCCGGTTGGCCATGGAACCAACTGGGTGACTTTGGGCCAGTCACAGACTCTCAGCTCAACCTACCTCACAGGGTTCTTGTTGTGGGGATAAGACGGAGGAGGAGAATGATGTAAGCTGGCTTGAGCCCTTTGTAGGAAAAAAGAAAATCAGAAAAAATCAGAAATAAATCAGAAAAAAATCAGAAATCAGAAATAAATCAGAAAAAAATCAGAAAAAAAAGTCTGATTTTTAATCAGAAAAAAAAGAGCACCATATAGGTGTGGATGAGTGAGAGCAGGAGGGGCTCAGCACCCATTCAACTTGGGCACCAAGGATACCAACCTGGTGGTTCTCACAGAGTGGTTTCAAGCTAACCATTGAATAAGGACACTAATGTGTCTTTCCACCTAGTCCCCCATTCCTACAGGCTTTGCTCCTAGAGACATTTAAAGGGGGTTATTCCCTATTTCAATCTGGCTCTGGCAGACTGGCTAGCCTGAAGAGAGAAATCTCTTCCCTGGAATCTCTGAATTAGCCAAGGTGCAGGGAAAGGTCATGCTGAGTGTCCTGAAGGTAGATGTATACCAGTTCAGAGGCAAAACTGCTCTGAAGTGGAAGAAAGACCACAGAAGTGGCTAAGGCTAAGGCTAATTGCAGGAAAAGCTCCCACATCAGGGATTCCACATCCACTGGACAGATCCAGAGGGAGATTGTCCTGAAAGAGTTCTCACCAACCTTGGTGGATAGTTGGCAAAGCAGGATCCAGTCAAGGTGCAGGGACAGCTTGAACTCCAGCTCTCCTGCATTCTTTCGCAAGGGATCAAGAGATGGAGAGAGACTTGCTAGAGCAACCATGCCTGGCCTTTGCACCAAATATCCAGATCCATTTCTCCTACACAGCCAAAGAATAGGGCAGGGAGGCAGGGAGCCGAAGGAACAGGAACTGTTCACCATGACCCTACTAACCTGAATTCTTGAGCTGCAGCTTCCTCAGGGAGTCAAGCTTAACAGACAAGAAGAGGAGCTTACAGATGAGGACAAACACAAAAAATCATTACAGGATTGTCTTTTCCAAGCACAGGCATTCTCAAATATGATCACTTCTGAGTCCCTTAGGATGGATTCCAGGGCCAAGAAATTTAGAAACAGAAACAGAGTGAGTCAGAAGGGGTCTCTTGGGCCATCTAGTCTGACCACAGGCTCCAACTGGCCGCACCCGTTACATGCCTACCTTGTGCATGTCCAGCCCATCTGTGAACACCTTCCTCAGTGTAATCATTCTAAGATCCACTATTGTGCAAGAATGTGGGAGAGCCAGTGTGGTGTAGTGGTTAAGAGCATGGAACTGGGACTCAGGTGATCTAGGTTCTAGTCCCCGCTCGGCCATGGAGTAGCCTGACCTGTTTAGAAGTTCTCACTCAACCTTCAAGTGGTCAGGCTTAGGAAGGCTGAATCTTGATGCATGATTGGCTGGAGCCTCAGTGGGTCCAAGCACACAAGGAGGACTATCAGTCTGGTTATTAATATGTTCATGAGGTCAGTGTACCACAGTTTTCATAGCCATTTGGGGGCTATCAGTATAATCTTTTCTCACTGATTCTTTTTAAATTTTTAGACATTATTTTCAATATAAAGTAAATTTGAAAAGCTTGCAGTTGAAATAAAAACAAGCAACATTAATCATAGTATTAAAATAAATCATAAAGAGCTGTATACCCCATCACCAGGACCATTGGATACATGTTAAGCTTATTCAAGAATTATTTCAAGAAATTTCTACCTTCCAGAATTGCAATTATTCTTGTAAAGGTTCAAATTATTTCCCCTTTTTAAACACATATTCAATAAATGCATCCCAAATCTCATTAAAATCATTATTCTTTATATACCCCTTTTCACTTTAATATCACAAGTTTATCATTAATAGCTATTTTCAGACTTCTTTATGCCAATCATACAACTGATAATCATATTTTGTTTTCCATAGAAACACAGGAAAAGAGATAGGTTAGAATAGGGTCCCCCAGGGCCAGCTAGTCTGAACCCCAGCTCCTGCTGGCTCTGCTCATGTAATCCCCAACAGGTGGTTGTGCAATCTTTCCTTGAACACCCTCACTGATGAGGCCTCCACCACCTCCCTTGGAAGCCCATTCCATATCCTAGAGGTCCTAACCTTCAGGAAGTACCTCCTAACATCCAACCTGAAGCCTGGTTCCTTGAGCTTTGCCCCACTGGCCTGCATCCTGCCCTCCACTGCAAGGAAGAACAGCTCACAGCTCTCCTGCACATGACATCTCCTTACATACCTACAAGGCACTAAAAGATAGAAACATGGAAACAGAGCAAGTCAGAAAGGTCTCCCGGGTCATCTAGTCTGACCTCTGGCACCAGCCGGCTCCTCTCACAATGTGCCCACCATGTGCATGTCCAGCCTATCTTTGAACACCCTCACCAATGGGGCCTCGACAACCTCTCATGGAAAACCATTCCACACCCTCGGGGTCCTAACTGTCAGGAAGTGCTTCCTGGCATCTAAATGGAAGCTTGGTTCCCTGAGCTTTGCTCTGTTGGAGCGTGTCCTGCCTTCCTCTGCAGGAGAGAACAGGTCTCTACCCATCTCCATGTGACATCCCCTCACATACCTGCATGTCGCCAACATATCCCCTCTGAGTCTCCTCTTCTCCAGGCTGAAGAGACCCAGTTCCCTCAGTCTCGCCTCATACCCCATCCCCTACAAACCAGCCACCAACCTTGTGGCCCTACACTGCACTGACTCTAACCTGGCTATATCCTTCCTGTAACAAGGGGCCCAAAACTGAGCACAATACTCCAGTTGTGGGTGCTCTAGAGTCATATAGAGTGGTAGTAATACCTCTCTCGATCTCGAAGCCACACTTCTGGCTATGCAACCAAGGGCGGCATTCGCCCTCTTGACCACCGCATCACACTGCTGACTCATGTTTAGCCTGCAGTCAACCAGTACTCTGAGGTCCCTTTCACAAATGCTGCTATCCAGACACTTGTCACCTAACCTGTATTTATGACACCTATTCCTATACCCCAAGTGCAAGACCTTGCACTTATCCACATTGAATGCTATCCCGTTGTCTCCTCCCCATTTCCATAGTCTGTCCAGATCCTTTTGGATCTGGAGTACCTGCTCCTCAGTTGTGGCCACTGCTCCTGTTTTAGTGTCGTCTGCAAATTTAATCAGACTGTTCACCGCTTCTTCCATGTTGTTAATGAAAAGATTCAACAGGATTGGCCCCAGGACAGAGCCCTGGGGGACCCCGCTTGTCACTGGCTGCCATCCCGACGATTCCCCGCTAATGGTTACCTTCTGCTTTTGGTCAGTCACCCATGCCCTAATCCACCGGACAATGTTTTGGTGTATCCCAAAACTCCTCAGTTTCTCCACCAGGATATCATGGAGCACTTTGTCAAAGGCCTCGCTGAAATCCAGGTATACCACATCCACTGCATCCCCTCCATCTAGCCATCTCGAAACCTTGTCATAGAATTCCACAAGGTTTGTCTGGCAGGACCTGTTTTTGCGGAAGCCGTGTTGTGTGGCTGTCAGCCTCCCTTCCCTATCTAGCATCACTAGATCTCTCTCTATTATGAGCCTTTCCATTGTTTTTCCTACAATGAATGTAAGGCTAACAGATCTGTAATTTCCCATGTCCCTTCTACTACCCTTTTTGAAAATTGGGACCACTGACACAACCCTCCAGTCCTCTGGAACTTCACCCATTCTCCACGAGGCCTCAAAAATGGAGGCCAGCGGGTGTGAGAGAACCCCTGCCAACTCTCTAAGTACTCTCGGGTGTAACCTGTAAGGGCCTGGCACCTTTGTAATGTCCAATGCCCTGAGGAGCCCCTTGACTTCAAGGGGGGGGGGTGACTCTAATCTGTGCCCCTAAATCCCCAGCCTCATCTAATCTCCTATGCGTATATCCCCCATCCTGCTTTGGGGAGAACACAGAGGCAAAATAGTCATTTAGCATCTGTGCCTGTTCCCTCATATCAGTCACTGCATCTCCTTCCTCCCTATTTAGTGGTGCAACCACTTGTCTCCCCTTCCTCTTCCTATTTACATGCTGAAAGAAGCCCTTTTTGTTGCTCTTGAAATTCTTGGCAAGTCTCAGCTCATAATCAGCCTTAGCCTTGCGAAGAATCCTTCTGCAACGGGCCTCCTCCTCTTTTGTCTATTTGCCCCAGTACCCATTTCCTATGGAGGTTCCTCTTTCATCTAATCCCTCTAACCACCTCCTTTCACATCCATGGCGGCACTCTCCTCCGCCTCCCTCTGCAAGATCCCCTTGGAGTCTCCTCCATGCTGAAAAGACCCAGTTCTCTCAATCTGTCCTCATATGTCTTCCCTCCCAACCCAGTTACCATTCTTGTGACCCTGCGCTGCACCAATTCTACCCTAGCTCTGTGTCTCCTATAATGTGGAGCCTAGAACTGAATGCAGTACTCTAGTTGTGGGTGTACCAGAGTCTTGGAGACTGGCACCGACACCTCCCTATATCTGGAAACCACATTTCTGGCTATATGTACTGCAAACTACTATTAACTGGTTGTACCACTCACACTTGTTCCTTTGATCTCAAAACATAGGGTCACTTGCATCTGGAGCTCCCCTAATCTGCACATCATCCACCAGATCCCTCCCCCCACCATTAGTCTGAATGAAATCTAGGATGTTCCTCCCCCCATTGTTGCCTCTTGGACCCTCTGACTAAAAAGCCCGCACTCCATAGCTTCTAGGAAGCAACAGAATCTGGCTGTCACCACCGAACACTGAAATTTGGGGTCAACCCAAGAACCTGACTGGTAACTCAGGTTTAGGACAGATAAAAGGAAGTACTTCTTCACACAGCATATAATTAAACTAAGGAATTCACTGCCAGAGGAAGTGGTGCTGGACACTAATCTGGATGGCTCTAAAAGGGATTGGACAGATTCATGAAGAAGATGGGATTGAGTGGCTGCTAGCCTTGCTAGCTACCTTCTTTACCAGAGCTTCCCTGGTACCAGAGCTCAGGCACCTGGACAGGTGGAGGTAATGCATTCATCATGCTCAAGCATGATCCTGTGCGCATTGTGTGCATGGAGTGCTGGACTGGATGGCCCTTTGGTCAGTTTAATCCAGCATGACTTTTTTAATGTGTTGATTGAAACTGAGCAGTCTTACTAGAGAAGACTGAGGGCACAATTCATCTTTGTAAACATTATTGGTGAATAAATGCAACACAGAGAACCTTAACCTGGAATGGTGTAATGAATGGGAGCACTTCATCATTATCTGTTTCACTTAGGGTCATGGATTTTGTCCCCCACCCTTTTAATTTTTTTTTAAATGCAGAAGAAGAAAAACCAGAAATGCAGCACAATTCAGCAATAATAATATAACATAGAAATGTTCTAAATAAATAAATAAATAACATGCAAAGACTCAATAATAAGAAAAGTAAATGATAAAGTGCCCCCACTATCCCAGAGACCAATAATACCTCCACTTAATTCACATATTCCAACAATTAATAATATATACTATAATTCAATTATATCCATATCCGCTCCAGAAATTCATATAATGTTGATTAGGTTTGCAACCTTTGCCTTCTATCAGTACTGCTTTTACAAAATCTTCCCAAATTTCCTTATATTTATTTGCTTTCATTAACCCTTTTAAAATTATTATTTGTATCATCAGTTTATCATTAATTACCACATTCCATATTTCATAATACCATTCATGCCTTTGCAAAACCCAATTTTGTTTCCAATGTTTAACTATCACTAACCTAACTGCCATTATCAAACTTAAGATCAATTCTTTCTTAGCTTCATTTATATCTTGTTTTTCAATCAACAGTAATAACACAATTCTCGGTGACAATTCTAAGTCTATATCTAAAATTTCTCTAATTTCCTTAAATGGGGTCATGGATTTTGTCATTGAAAAGTTTTCAACATTCAAGGAGAGACACATTCATTTGAATTAGCTACCCATTTCTTGGAATTTAATGGAAGGTCAATGTAAACGGATGCCCTTGGACAGCTGAAAGACCAATATTACAACATTGGAAAGATGGCAGCCATTTACAATAGTGCAACAGGAGAAGAATTTAACAAAACTGACTGTTTTATTAAATTTCCTGACTGTTAGAGAAGTATGACAATAGAACAAATTAACCCGGTAGGCATGCGTGTGAGGTTGTGGGCTCTCCCACAGTAGAGGCATTCAAAATGCAACTGGAGAGACATCTGAAAGGAACAGGTGAATTTGGGGTAAGGCTCCTTTGTAATTTGGGTTAGGCTGCTTCCCACTCTACTCTTCTATGATTCTTTTTTAATTTTATTAAAATTTTTAAACTAATACTAAAAACATCAATCATCACATATATCGGATTCACTGGGTCAACCCCCTACTACATATTTTTTTAACATTCTATAGTCATATTTAAATCAGTTTATAATAACTTGAAAGCATCTCTAAATTTATGCCAAGTTCCGTTTCTCCAGCCAATTATAAAAAAAATCCCAAGTTTGATAGAAGTTACTCTTCTATGATTCTATGATATTTGACCACTGCCCTTTAGGAATAAAATACCAATGGAGGTGATTTGGAAAGGTCTGGTTCCTTTGCTGAAGTTTATGCATAACTGTTCCATAACTGCACTATGTTCTATATAAACTGATATGTATGCACATGTGTGTGCATGTAATTAATGCTGTGGATTTCTTTACATTTTATTCAATAATTGTAATCTTTTGGTTTAATAGCATAGGTGGGTGTTTACTTTTTCTTTTGCATAATAAAGCACTGATGAAAAAAATGTTGGTGGTTAAACCCCTTTTCATCCCGGTGGGCGAGACACCCTTGGGGTTCTGTGGCATGCAGGGAATGCCACATATTCTGTGGTTCAGGGTCACACTTCCTGGGAAGAACCTGGAATGCGTGGGATAGCCTGTAGTGGAGCAGATGGCTTCCTGATTCTTATGGGTCATGTTTTTCCATTTTTCTATCATCTGCGCTTTGTTTTCTTCCTTTCTTTGGAACCCTCCCCCTGTTAATTGTCCTTTCAGGAAGGCCTCCCACCTCTCATTGACACACCTTTCTCTCTGCTAAGCTGCAGTACACAAACATGCGACAAGCCACATCACATGCTCATCACATTCACTCCAACTAGAACTATGAGCTGCAGTTGCTGCAGTTCTGGCTTCACTTGGTCTCAGGTAGGAAGGCAAAGAAGGCGCACACCTTGCCAGTCATTGGAACAACAGCCTCTGTTTCCATGGTGCTAGGCATTCCGTATGTCTTTGCATTCTCTATGGGCTCTCCTGGAATGTCTCCCACTGAACTTCCATGCAAAATCCCCTGTTTACTTCTTACCAGGAAAGAGGGCTGTGCTGCAGAACTGCCATGTTCTGGTCACTGTGCTTCAAATCAAGCCACACATCAAAGATGACCAGCAATCCTGGTTTCTGAGTCCTAGGTGAGGACATCAGAGGATGCTGTTGTAGCTGGTGCAAAGCCTTTGAGATACAAACAGCTACGCCCTCAGGAAGGAAGTGACCAGAGTGAATGAACAGGGAGAGCAAAAGGAGGGTGGTGCCAAAGTTTGTCAAGAGAGGTCAAGGGAGAGGTCCCTAAAGTTTTTTCCCCCTGCTCCTGCTTCCCCACCTTTCCCTTTTGTGTACCTTTTAAAAAACCTTTCCCTCTCACTTCCTCTGCTGAGTTCACTTCCCCTGTTGTTTTCTTTCTTGTAGCACTCTACCATGTATTTTTAGGAAAATGTATTTCATCTTAAGGGAAGGCAGGGGAAAGTACAGGATAGGATGAGGGTGAGGGAAGGTCGTGGTTGGGGTCGGGGTGAGGGTGAGGACTTTTTTTAGGTTGATATTTTTTATTTAAATAAAAGCATATTACAAAAGTTACAAAACTTGCAACATTACACAATTAGAAAACTTAGAAAATTCGAAATTTAAAAAATTTCAAAATAACAAATGTACAAACTTACAAGATTTCCAAAGGTTAGGGTTAGGGTTAGGGTTAGGGTTAGGTTTTTTTTTTTTTTTTTTAGGTTTTAGGTATTTTTTATTAAAATCTTTCTACTTCTACTTCAAATTACTACAACCGAACGCAAAAGTCCGTAACAAACGTCAAAAACCATCTCTTATCTTGCTAATACAATTTGTTTCCTAACTAACTTACATCTAATACATATTTACCCCTATAGCTAAAGTTCAATATCCTTCCTTATGTGCAATTTTAACAGTCCTTGCATTTGCAACTTGTAACATCTTTGTACCACCAACACAATTACGTAATGGCAGGGGTGCCATCAGTCCACACAACCGGAAAAGGAGTTTGTTTTCACCACCATCCTCTCTCGAAGCATGATCGGTAAAGTCCACCACGACCAGCCTCCCAGGGATCGCTTCTAGCACAAAGTCCACCGTTAAACTTTTGGTAGCCCTAATAATATCCCGACGCCGGCTTGATATTCTTC
Organism: Varanus salvator macromaculatus; assembly: GCA_023646645.1. NCBI lineage: Eukaryota > Metazoa > Chordata > Lepidosauria > Squamata > Varanidae > Varanus > Varanus salvator. Next base: position 86,917,241 of record JAIXND010000754.1, read on the forward strand.
ACCGTATGACCATACGGAAGGGCCTTGTGTCCATAACCTTTGTGCTGAGCTGCGATCTTTTTCAGTGCAAAAATGGGTCTCCTGTAGAACGTATATATTGCTATCCAATCCTTTCAGGCTAGTCAATATTTCTTCACAGCGTACGACGTGCCTCATGCCATTCACGTTCCAAATTAAGATTTTTAAAATGGCCATAGTAAAATTTGAAAATTGAAAACTTGAAAACTTGAAAATTGGAAAAAACGAAATTGAGGAAAAACAAAAGGTCTATCTATTAATATTATTTTTTTTTTCCCCTGCTTTTTATCATGGATAGGCCCTGCGTAAACCACCTTAAAGAAATTTAACAAATTGAACAAAAGGCATAAACAACATACATCATTTTCTATCACTGTCATTATGGCATAATTTCATTGCTCGCTCTCTCTGGACTGTCCAGTACAATGTACAGTTCTTTTTCTACCCCCTCAGATGTACCCTGAGGTGTAGACTCTTCGGACTGCGAATCTGAAGGGAGAGGGGGAGGGGGAGGAGGGGGAGGGGGAAGTAATTCAAGATCTGGCACAGGGGTGATCAGAAAGTCAGGTGTGGGAACAGAAGAAGTGGGAACAGAAGTTGGTGAAAGGAGAGGCGGGTTTGTTCCCGCAGCAGGAAGCAATGCATCCTTCAAAGAGCCCTATAGGCTCGTCCTCTGAACTTGTGTCGGTTCGCTCAGGTCATCTAATGATGCCACTTGTCTAGCTTCCCCATTTTCTCGCAGGTCTTTGCTGTCATCTACCAACTCCTTCTGCTGTATTTCCGTCTCTCGCTGCCCCGTTCTCACACCCTTCCCTCTGTCCTTGTACTTGTCCCGTTTTTGCCTCTGTTCTTTGCTCCTTATTTCCTGCTCTCGTGTCCCCTGTCCCTGCATCGTCTCCATCAACTCACTGGATTCCTGTTCCATTATTTCTGTTGATACCGCCTCCCTCTCCGTCTCCTCTTGTAAAACCGAGAACTTATTTTGCCCAATCACTTCTGCTGTGGCGGGTGCTTGGTCCGGTCGTTTCGGACTCTGACCGCTCCTCCCCCTCCCCCTCTGCCTGTCTATCACCTGCCAGTCACTTTGCACTTCTCGTCTCTCACCTTCGGGCATGGACACTTCTTTTCTCCTCACTTCACTACTCTCTCGTTCCCCTTCGTCCACCGTCATCTCAGGTCTCCGCTTGGAGGTCTCACCTTCAGCCCTTTGTTTCCCCATCTCAGCTTTCCTGCTCACTTGCTCAAAGCGTTTGGCATCTTGTCTGTTATAAAAGGCTTTGGGGCACCAGAAATAGGTGTGTCCTTGTTCTCCACACAAGTTGCAACAGATGCTCTTGTGACATGTCGCAGTCGGGTGACCCTTCTCCCCACACCGGGAACAGAGGGGTGTAGTGCAGGTCCTCCTGTGGTGAGTATACGATCCACACTGAAAGCACGCCTGCGGCTGGCCGCTGTAGCATGTGATGCCTCTGTCCGCTCCTAGGAAACAATATTTAGGGATTTTCCCTTCCCTGCTCCCTTCAGCATTAGCATTCTTGAAAGACACGACACAACGGTATTCTCCGTTCCAAAAACCCTCTTCAGTATACTTTTTGTCAGGACCCTTCAGCACCCTGGCATGCTTTGACACCCAGTAGGCCACGTCCTGCGCCGGTATCATGGTGGTTCTGAAAGCCACCGTCAGCACTTTCATATCTCCCCGAAAGAGGGGGATCATTTCAAATTTTTCCAACAAAGAAGGGTCGATCCTTTGGGCAGTCTTACAGAAAGACCAGAACATCCTGTATGCTTTTTCCGAGGCTAGGCAGACGTCCGTCTCTCTGGACCCAGTTAATTGGATCACAGCGACGATATCATTGATGTTGAAATAGAAACCACCTTCAAGCAGTGTGCGCTTGATCAAAACTCTCTGTAGATAGAGATGAGCCTCACTCTCAGGATCTTCCCCTCTGTATCGAAAACGCACCACGTAGCGCTTTCTGGGATCGCGTTAGGGTTAGGGTTAGGGTTAGGGTTAGGGTTAGGGTTAGGGTTAGGTTTTAGGTTTTAGGTTTTAGGTTTTATGTATTTTTTATTAAAATCTTTCTACTTCAAGATTACTACAACCGAATGCAAAAGTCCGTAACAAACGTCAAACACAGTCTCTTATCTTGCTAATACAATTTGTTTCCTAACTAACTTACATCTAATACATATATACACCTATAGCTAAAGTTCAATATCCTTCCTTATGTGCAATTTTCACAGTCCTTGCATTTGTAACTTGTAAGATCTTTGTACCACCAACACAATTACGTAATGGCTGGGGTGCCATCAGCCATCCACGGCCAGAATTTCTTCCACTTTGCTGTCGGAAGCCTTCCTTTTTCCACCTCACTCAAAGTCTTTATCCTGCCCAGGATGAACTTGATTGCCTTGTGCAAATTGTAAGGTGTTTGCAGTTTGATTTCCTCCTGCCTCTGAATGATCAGGGACAGGATTACAGTCAAATTTATCAGTCTGATGGTACTCCAGGGCGTCAACCAACGTTGCGTTTCATCAACAAAAGTCCCATCTCTATTCCTTTTCCTTCGCACTGGTTTCCCCGGTCCTCTGATTCCTCCTCCTGGTTCAATGCCCGAAACGATGCTTTCCCACTGCTGCTCCTTCAGCTCGGGCCAGTCCATTTTTCTCGCCAGTTCAGCCCAAGTGTCTCTGGCTCCCGGACACAACTTGAGAAAATGTTCATAAGTCTCTCTTTGAGGGGCCTCCCCTGTCAGCATCTGCTTTGCACACCGTGCCCTTGGACACAGCTGTCTTTCTACGGGTAGCCAAGGCATCGATACCTTCAACTTATAAATTTGATGGTAAAACCGCCAACGGATGTCCCACAGGCTATAGGGAACCCTCCTGTCCGTGAAATACGTTATGGGAAACTCCTGCTTTTTCAGGTAGTCCGAGAGGGCTACCTTTGTCTGGTTTTTTTCCATCTGCGGTCTATAGCAATTGATGTCCAAAAGCTGCCTATACACATTTCTCTTTAAACATCTAATAGGCCCAGTGATATCCTGGAGCCATTCGGCTTGCACTTTGTACCGTTTAATCTGGGCGTACAAGTCCCAGCAGAAATCTGGTCCCGTCAGCTTCGTCACCGCCGAGACGGCGCGTGGGGTCGAACCCTCCCTCCACCACTGGTGGAACCAGTCGTGCCTATCCCAACGACGGGCAAAAATCAGGGTCCACGCCGGGCAGCCCACGCCCATCATTTTCACTTCCGCTTGCCGGAAGGCCCCAAAGTTAAAACTGAGAAACCCTGTGAGGAATTTGAGTGTAACAGATGGGAAATCCAGTCCCCCTTCCTCGACAGGTCTGTGAGCCACAGCTCTGGCGAGAGGGAAAGTGGCCGCCCCCCATAGGAATTTAAACAAGAGAGTCTCTGCTTCTTTCATCACAGAGATCGGTGGCGGATAAACCACAGAGATATTGGCGGCCACCGGGACGACATACGTCTTAATATAAATTGCCTTTTGGTACACGTTTAGGTGCCATCTTTGCCATAAAGTAATTTTCTCCTTCAGTTTTTCCATCCATTGGGTCCAGTTAGTTTTCCATGCCCCACTCTCTTTAGTAAACCAGAGGCCTAATAGCTTAACTCGCTGTACCCTTTCTGGGCCTGCCCCTCCGGTCCCTTCGGAGGACTCTACCTTTGACACAATGAGAGAATCTTTCCCACCCAGGTCGATAACACAGCTTTTCTGATAATTCATCTGTGCTCCAGATGCTCTCCCATAATGTTCAAATATGAGTCTGGCCCGCTTCATTTCCTCTTCATCGTTCACCAAGAGGGAAACGTCATCGGCATGCACTACAAACTTGACCACGGCTCGTGTGGACTGGGGAATCCCTCGACCCAGTCCCGAGAGTCCCTCTTCTAATAGCAATTTGTATAAGACCATATCTATAACCAAGACATACAGAAGCGGGCTGAGGGGGCAACCCTGCCTGACCCCCGATTCTAACACAATTCTTTTCCCTCTGTGGCCATTGACTTGCGGGGTCACCGAGGCCTCCTTATACAGCAGCTTGACATACCGTACGAATCTGTGGGGCAGCCCTTTCCACTCCAGAGTAGCCCACAAAAATTCATGATGGACACAATCAAAGGCCTTGGTCTGGTCCAGCTGCATGATTTTCCCTTTCCACTTTTCCTCCCTGGCCAGCTCAAACAGCTCTCTGAACAAACATAAGGAATCTAACATACTACGACCCGGCACCGCACTGGTTTGACCGGGTACCACAATTTTCGGAGCGAGACGAGCTAGCCTTCCATTCAAGATTTTTGCTAAAATGCGATAGTCCACATTGGTCAAGGCGATCGGCCTCCAGTTCTTGACCAAAGTGAGATCGCCTTGTTTTGCGAAAAAAATTAGAGTACTCTGATAAAAGGAGCGAGAGAGTTTTGGTTGCTGCAACAAAAAATTAAAGACTTTAGTCATGGCAGGACCTATCCATGTCTTAAAAAGCTTGTAAAAATTCCAGCCCAGGCCGTCCGGACCAGGCGCCGATCCGCTCTTTCCTTGCGTGATGGCCATCTGAACCTCTTCCTCGGTGATGGGTTTCTCTAATTCTCTCAAGTCTTCGTCTGCCAGTCCTTGGTGTATCACATTTAAATCTTTTTGGGGAAGGCCGGCGAAAAAATTCTGTATCTCCTCCCCCCGGATGGGTTTCTGCCGGTAGATCTCAGTAAAGTAACGTTCCACGATGTCCAACATCTCATTGGGACGGAGGGAAACGGCGTCATCCTCAGAGAGCCTCAGGCCCTTCATGCTTTCAAAGGGTGCTTGGGTTCTGGCTCTCACCCACTCGTCCTTGTCCAGCAGGGCCCCTTTAGTCCTATAAAGTTTGGTATTTATCTTCTTTTGCCTCTGCTTCATCTGGAAGGCCGCGATCACCTCCCTGGCACGCTGTAGGAGATGTCTGTCATACGGGAGCCCACGATTAACCCTGCCGTGACACTGGATGAACTGGTAAACCGCCTCCTGGTAAGTTTTCACCTCTTTACTGTTGATCCGGACTTCTAGATTCCAGCACCTCTTCCTGACGATCCGTTTGCATCTTTCCCACCAGGCCGCCAGATCATCTTCGTACAAGTCGCAGAGGGTGAGCATGTTAGCCAAGGTGGAGGCCAACATCTCCTTGTAAGAGATATTATTCAGTTGTCTCGCCGTGAGCCTCCACAACGGTTTTCCCCTCGGATAAACTTGTCCCGTGCTGAAATCACAGCTCAACATAAGATGGTCTGACCAAGGTGTCACGATCAACCTGCAGCGGTCTGTCTTGAGCTCTTTTGAGGCCCGTATTCTATCCAGCCTGCTGGCTCCCCTCACGTGGTAAAAGGTGTATCTGGCACCATCCACGGGAGAATACCTGTAAGTGAAGGCACGCCTACAAGTAACCGGAAAGAAATCCAAAACGTTGATGGCCTCTGTCGCTTTATCAGATAATCCGTTCTCGATGAAGAAGCGCTCCAGCTCTCTCTCCTCCACCGTTAAAGGTCGCGCCGCAGATCGTTCCGTCGTTCGCTCTTCATCGACGTAGGTCATCCTGTCCGACACGACCGCTCTGTTGTTAAAGTCTCCGGCAACGATGACGTGCCTACGAGTATTGCAATAGGCTTTCAAGTGGTCCCAGAAGTCTCTCCGTTCATTGGCTTTAATCGGAGCATACAGTCCACACAACCGGAAAAGGAGTTTGTTTTCGCCACCATCCTCTCTCAAAGCATGAATGGTAAAGTCCACCACGACCAGCCTCCCAGGGATCGCTTCTAGCACAAAGTCCACCGTTAAACTTTTGGTAGCCCTAAATAATATCCCGACGCCGGCTTGATATTCTTCACCGTATGACCACACGGAAGGGCCTTGTGTCCATAACCTTTGTGCTGAGCTGCGATCTTTTTCAGTGCAAAAATGGGTCTCCTGTAGAACATATATATCCCTATCCAATCCTTTCAGGCTAGTCAATATTTCTTCACGGCGTGTGACGTGCCTCATGCCGTTCACGTTCCAAGTTAAGATTTTTAAAGTGGCCATATTAAAATTTGAAAATTGAAAAATTGAAAACTTGAAAATTAGAAAAAAACGAAATTGAAGAAAAACAAAAGGTCTATCTATTATTGTTATTTTTTTTTTGTTGCAAGCTTTTTATCATGGATAGGCCCTGCGTAAACCACCTTAAATAAATTTAACAAACTGAACCAAAGGCATAAGCAACATACATCATTTTCTATCACTGTCATTATGGCATAATTTCATCGCTCTCTCTCTCTGGACTGTCCAGTACAATGTACGGTTCTTTTTCTACCCCCTCAGATGTACCCTGAGGTGTAGACTCTTCAGACTGGGAATCTGAAGGGAGAGGGGGAGGGGGAGGAGGGGGAGGGGGAAGTAATTCAAGATCTGGCACAGGGGTGATCAGAAAGTCAGGTGTGGGAACGGAAGAAGTGGGAACAGAAGTTGGTGAAAGGAGAGGCGGGTTTGTTCCCGCAACAGGAAGTGATGCGTCCGTCAAAGAGCCCGGTAGGCTCGTCTCGCATGTCCTCTGAAATTGCGTCGGGTCGCTCAGGTCATCTAATGATGCCACTGGTCTAGCTTCCCCATTTTCTCGCAGGTCTTCTTTGCCGTCATCTACCAACTCCTTCTGCTGTATTTCCGTCTCTCGCTGCCCCGTTCTCACACCCTTCCCTCTGTCCTTGTACTTGTCCCGTTTTTGCCTCTGTTCTTTGCTCCTTATTTCCCGCTCTGGTGTCCCCTGCCCCTGCATCGTCTCCATCAACTCACTGGATTCCTGTTCTATTATTTCTGCCGATACCGTCTCCCTCTCCGCCTCCTCTTGTAAAACCGAGAACTTATTTTGCCCAATCACTTCTGCCGTGGAGGGTGCTCGGTCCGGTCGTTTCGGACTCTGACCGCTCCTCCCCCTCCCCCTCTGTCTGTCTATCACCTGCCAGTCACTTTGCACCTCTCGTCTCTCACCTTCAGGCATCGACACTTCTTTTCTCCTCACTTCACTCCTCTCTCGTTCCCCGTCGTCCGCCGTCATCTCAGGTCTCCGCTTGGAAGTCCCACCTTCTGCCCTTTGTTTCCCCATCTCAGCTTTCCTGCTCACTTGCTCAAAGCGTTTGGCATCTTGTCTGTTATAAAATGCTTTGGGGCACCAGAAATAGGTGTGTCCTTGTTCTCCACACAAGTTGCAACAGATGCTCTTGTGACACGTCCCAGTCGGGTGGCCCCTCTCCCCGCACCGGGAACAGAGGGGTGTAGTGCAGGTCCTCCTGTGGTGAGTATACGATCCACACTGAAAACACGCCTGCGGCTGGCCGCTGTAGCGTGTGACGCCTCTGTCCGCTCCTAGGAAAAAATATTTAGGGATTTTCCCTTCCCTGCTCCCTTCAGCATTAGCGTTCTTGAAAGACACGACGCAACGGTATTCTCCGTTCCAAAAACCCTCTTCAGTATACTTTTTGTCAGGACCCTTCAGCACCCTGGCATGCTTTGACACCCAGTAGGCCACGTCCTGCGCCGGTATCGTGGTGGTTCTGAAAGCCACCGTCAGCACTTTCATATCTCCCCGAAAGAGGGGGATCATTTCAAATTTTTCCAACAAAGAAGGGTCGATCCTTTGGGCAGTCTTACAGAAAGACCAGAAGATCCTGTATGCTTTTTCCGAGGCTAGGCAGACGTCCGTCTCTCTGGACCCAGTTAATTGGATCACAGCGACGATATCATTGATGTTGAAATCGAAACCACCTTCAAGCAGCGTGCGCTTGATCAAAACTCTCTGTAGATAGAGATGAGCCTCACTCTCAGGATCTTCCCCTCTGTATCGAAAACGCACCACGTAGCGCTTTCTGGGATCGCGTTCGTCCGACGCATCGTCTATAAACATGCCCAGGTGCTCTTCCTCCTCCTCTTCAAAATCGGGAGTTACCATCAGCCCTCCCGCTCGCCTCAGTGGATGCCTCACTCCTCCGTTTTCCCTGACAGCATTCGCATAGGTGGGGGGTTTAGCAGCCGTAGCCTGAGATGCTCTTCTCTCATCCTCGCGTTCTTCTGAAACACGTGACTCCATCGTTCCAGTCTCGGTCACCCTCTCTCTGTGTTGTCCCGTGAGACCTGCCTCAGAGTCAGGGGTTCGCTCCGGCGACAAAGTCGGTGGGTTCCCAACTTCTTGCCCGTGCTGTTTTTTCGGCCCGGTCTGCTCCGTCGCGGTCCCCCGATCGACTGCCCTTTCCTTAGGGCGTGCGCCAAGCTCGAGCTCTCGACGTGGCCTGACCTCATGACTCGGAGTCACTTCAGGCCGCAGCGGCCAATCCGAAAGAGAGGACTGGGTCTCCACATTCACTTCCACCGGCTCATCTCTCAGCGGTTCGGCCAATACCTCACTCTCTGTATCCACATCGGAAAGGAAACGCTCACTCCACAGCTTTCTCTTGGAGTTCACAGGTTCTATCACATCTTTCCCTGTAGGTCTTTGTTTGATGGCATCGCTCTCCTCTCTCTCTGTACTGCTGCCTCTAGAACCCCCCAAACGGCGCTCCGCCGTCGCCTTACTTTCCTCGGCGGAAGGTGTGCGTAAGTCGGTTCTAGTGGTTCTCAGAGGCACATGTCTCCTCTTGACAAAGGGCTCTTCCCCGCCAGGGGAGCGTCTTAAAGTCTTTTTATTTGCAGGGCGTTTAAATTTCTCTTGGGACCTCACAGGCACAGGAGGAATCTTCTCGCTCACCTCCCGGTTCTGTTTCAGGAGTTTAGCACGATGATGTAAATTAACGATGACCATCACCAGCCATTCGGTGAAGAGCACGTTTGGCATCATGGAGCTCGTATCGTCTATCTGTATCCAGACCGGTGGCTGTTTGTCTGGCGGGCTTGCATCCCATTGTCTCTTAACTTCCTGAAACATTCTCATGAGCTTGGACTCCTCCAGCCAGTCAGGATAAGTGACGGATGCAGCCGGCTTCCTGGAAACAAGTATCCGGTAGATGGCGTCCAGAGCGAGAGATCTGGTGAAGGCTTTTTCTTTTTCCGGATTCTTTGAGCCGGGAGCCCATTGCAGTCCCATCAGTATATTTTTGAGGGGTTCTGTAGACTTGTTCAAGAAATTCCAGATCTTTTCTTGGCCGTATTTGGTCAAATTATAGGTGGCGACCCGTGGCAGAGCGATACGAGCCACCACATATCCCCAGAGCTTGAGCATGTCACGTCGATCTAAAGTAGGCGGCAGAATTATATCTTTGATCTTAGTGAGTGGCATTTGCTGCATCTCGTCCCATTCCCTCAGGATCTGGTATTCCCTGGTCATTCTCCAAGGCACGTGCACAGCTTTCCCAGACCCTGAGATTTCCCCCTCCTTCTCCTTCTCTACACCGAGACGCAGAGTCGCAGTAGAAAGCGCGCTTCCGAGATCAGCCCTGTCTTGTCTCGTGGAATCGGAGGCTTCCGAATCATCCCGTGCCGACTTCTCCCCCTCACTTTGAAAATCCGTGTCAAAAGTGCTTAGCAAAAAATCAGGATTGATGTCGTCTTCTCCAGATTCAGGAACCTCAGTCTGTCCTAAATCCCCCTTCACCCCGGTCTCCAAATCACTGTCTTCGGAATCCTCATCGTCCGAGAGCAAATCCGAATCCAACTCCTTTGTCAGCAACCCTTCTCGGCTCCCTCTCTCTTCATCCATTCCTTCAGTCTCTAACTTTTGAGAAACAGAAACCGCAGATTTGGAAATAGCAAGAACAGGTCCGGTTTGCAATGACAAGTCATCCTTAGATGTGGATAAATCCTCTTTTCTAGGCTTTAAAGGGGATCTATCGCGGACATTTTCTCCAAATTCTGAGATCAAGATGACGTGCGGGTCACTTTCCGGGAATCGCGAGCCCAGTGCTTCCAAAGGCAATCGCGTCCTTAAATTTCTATAGTCTTTCTCAAGCTGCCTTCTAGAAGCTCTGAGAATCTTCAATCGTCTCCTCATCACGTCCACGCCTTCTCCAGTTCCTGTACGTCTCACCTCTATCTCAAGCTCTGCTTCCTCTTGTGTAATTCTCTACCAATTATCCTCTACAGCCCGTATCTGTGCGCCTAGTTGCCGCTCAGCCTGCTGTAGACGCACAACGGAGCCTGCATCTGTATGTACAGCAGTCACTGCCTCACTGTTTTGTTCCTGCTTCTCCCTTTCTGAATCCCCCATTTCCTCAGTTAAAAATCCCTGGATACTATTTGGGGGTTCCTGTAGACAGAATGGCTGTGGTATGCAATCCCCCTGATGTTTTAAATCACTTTGCTGCATGCTTTTTTCCAAAGAGGAAAGCTTCTGCTCTTGTAAACAAACTGTGAAAGCAGCCCCTCCCGGCTGCACTGAGATCTGCTGTTGAAAAGCCTGGCTGGAGGGGGCTAATTTTTCAGCATGTATCTTGGTAAAAATTGGGCTGCCTGAAATATTTTCCTTGTTGTTTGAGCCTTCAAAGTCATCCCCACCAGACTGTGAATGAAAAGCCTCCCCTTTATCTTGGTGGCTTGGAGAAAAAAGCTCTTGTTTCTGCTGCATTGTTTGCTCTGGCAAAGGCAAAAATGCTGAGTCATTCTGTGAAAGGGGGATGGGGGCAGCCACTTTCTCAAAGCTTTTCTCTAAATCCTTCTGGCTCCCTGCAATGTTTGTTACACTGAGGGATTCCCTGGAGTCCACTCTACAAACCCCACCACTTGCAGGATCCCCAATGTTTTGCTGTGCCTGGAGAAACCCCTCAGAGTTTTCATGTAAACACTCACTGTGTGCAGCCATTGTCCTTGAGGCTTCTGTGTGAAGAGAAGGGGGGGCCTCTTCTTCTCCCTCGAATTTCTCAGTCAAACTTGGGGTCTCAGGATCCATCAAAGCACCAAAAGGATCCCCAAGCTTCTCTCTGTCCCCCCCTGCAAGAGGGGGTTCAGCATGCTCTACATTTCCAGCAAAATCCGACGTTTTTCTGAGGAGAAAGTGGGAGCTCCAAACAAAGCAGCTTCTCCAGTCGGTGGGCGGGGTTAGGGTTAGGGTTCGGGTTAGGGTTCGGGTTAGGGTTCGGGTTAGGGTTCGGGTTAGGGTTAGGGTTAGGGTTCGGGTTAGGGTTCGGGTTAGGGTTAGGGTTCGGGTTAGGGTTCGGGTTAGGGTTCGGGTTAGGGTTAGGGTTAGGGTTAGGGTTCGGGTTAGGGTTCGGGTTAGGGTTAGGGTTAGGGTTAGGGTTAGGGTTCGGGTTCGGGTTCGGGTTCGGGTTAGGGTTCGGGTTCGGGTTCGGGTTCGGGTTCGGGTTAGGGTTAGGGTTCGGGTTCGGGTTCGGGTTCGGGTTCGGGTTAGGGTTCGGGTTCGGGTTCGGGTTCGGGTTAGGGTTAGGTTTTTTTTTTTTTTTTTAGGTTTTATGTATTTTTTATTAAAATCTTTCTACTTCAAAATTACTACAACCGAGCGCAAAAGTCCGTAACAAACGTCAAACACAATGTCTTATCTTGCTAATACAATTTGTTTCCTAACTAACTTAAATCTAATACATATATACACCTATAGCTAAAGTTCAATATCCTTCCTTACTTGCAATTTTAACAGTCCTTGCATTTGTAACGTGTAAGATCTTTGTACCACCAACACAATTACGTAATGGCCGGGGTGCCATCAGCCATCCACGGCCAGAATTTCTTCCACTTTGCTGTCGGAAGCCTTCCTTTTTCCACCTCACTCAAAGTCTTTATCCTGCCCAGGATGAACTGGATTGCCTTGTGCAAGTTGTAATAAGTGGCCATAGTAAAATTTGAAATTTGAAAATTGAAAAATTGAAAACTTGAAAAATGGAAAAACTGAAAACGAGGAAAAAGCAAAAGGTCTATCTATTATTGTTATTTTTTTTGTTGCAAGCTTTTTATCATGGATAGGCCCTGCGTAAACCACCTTAAATAAATTTAACAAACTGAACCAAAGGCATAAGCAACATACATCATTTTCTATCACTGTCATTATGGCATAATTTCATCGCTCTCTCTCTCTGGACTGTCCAGTACAATGTACAGTTCTTTTTCTACCCCCTCAGATGTACCCTGAGGTGTAGACTCTTCAGACTGGGAATCTGAAGGGAGAGGGGGAGGGGGAGGAGGGGGAGGGGAAGTAATTCAAGATCTGGCACAGGGGTGATCAGAAAGTCAGGTGTGGGAACGGAAGAAGTGGGAACAGAAGTTGGTGAAAGGAAAGGCGGGTTTGTTCCCGCAACAGGAAGCGATGCGTCCGTCAAAGAGCCCGGTAGGCTCGTCTCGCATGTCCTCTGAGCTTGTGTCGGGTCGCTCAGGTCATCTAATGATGCCACTGGTCTAGCTTCCCCATTTTCTCGCAGGTCTTCTTTGCCGTCATCTACCAACTCCTTCTGCTGTATTTCCGTCTCTCGCTGCCCCGTTCTCACACCCTTCCCTCTGTCCTTGTACTTGTCCCGTTTTTGCCTCTGTTCTTTGCTCCTTATTTCCTGCTGTGGTGTCCCCTGACCCTGCATCGTCTCCATCAACTCACTGGATTCCTGTTCTATTATTTCTGCCGATACCGTCTCCCTCTCCGCCTCCTCTTGTAAAACCGAGAACTTATTTTGCCCAATCACTTCTGCCGTGGAGGGTGCTTGGTCCGGTCGTTTCGGACTCTGACCGCTCCTCCCCCTCCCCCTCTGTCTGTCTATCACCTGCCAGTCACTTTGCACCTCTCGTCTCTCACCTTCAGGCATCGACACTTCTTTTCTCCTCACTTCACTCCTCTCTCGTTCCCCGTCGTCCGCCGTCATCTCAGGTCTCCGCTTGGAAGTCCCACCTTCTGCCCTTTGTTTCCCCATCTCAGCTTTCCTGCTCACTTGCTCAAAGCGTTTGGCATCTTGTCTGTTATAAAATGCTTTGGGGCACCAGAAATAGGTGTGTCCTTGTTCTCCACACAAGTTGCAACAGATGCTCTTGTGACACGTCCCAGTCGGGTGGCCCCTCTCCCCGCACCGGGAACAGAGGGGTGTAGTGCAGGTCCTCCTGTGGTGAGTATACGATCCACACTGAAAACACGCCTGCGGCTGGCCGCTGTAGCGTGTGACGCCTCTGTCCGCTCCTAGGAAAAAATATTTAGGGATTTTCCCTTCCCTGCTCCCTTCAGCATTAGCGTTCTTGAAAGACACGACGCAACGGTATTCTCCGTTCCAAAAACCCTCTTCAGTATACTTTTTGTCAGGACCCTTCAGCACCCTGGCATGCTTTGACACCCAGTAGTCCACGTCCTGCGCCGGTATCGTGGTGGTTCTGAAAGCCACCGTCAGCACTTTCATATCTCCCCGAAAGAGGGGGATCATTTCAAATTTTTCCAACAAAGAAGGGTCGATCCTTTGTGCAGTCTTACAGAAAGACCAGAACATCCTGTATGCTTTTTCCGAGGCTAGGCAGACGTCCGTCTCTCTGGACCCAGTTAATTGGATCACAGCGACGATATCATTGATGCTGAAATCGAAACCACCTTCAAGCAGTGTGCGCTTGATCAAAACTCTCTGTAGATAGAGATGAGCCTCACTCTCAGGATCTTCCCCTCTGTATCGAAAACGCACCACGTAGCGCTTTCTGGGATCGCGTTCGTCCGACGCATCGTCTATAAACATGCCCAGGTGCTCTTCCTCCTCCTCTTCAAAATCGGGAGTTACCATCAGCCCTCCCGCTCGCCTCAGAGGACGCTTCACTCCTCCGTTTTCCCTGACAGCATTCGCATAGGTGGGGGGTTTAGCAGCCGTAGCCTGAGATGCTCTTCTCTCATCCTCGCATTCTTCTGAAACACGTGACTCCATCGTTCCAGTCTCGGTCACCCTCTCTCTGTGTTGTCCCGTGAGACCTGCCTCGGAGTCAGGGGTTCGCTCCGGCGACAAAGTCGGTGGGTTCCCAACTTCTTGCCCGTGCTGTTTTTTCGGCCCGGTCTGCTCCGTCGCGGTCCCCCGATCGACTGCCCTTTCCTTAGGGCGTGCGCCAAGCTCGAGCTCTCGACGTGGCCTGACCTCATGACTCGGAGTCACTTCAGGCCGCAGCGGCCAATCCGAAAGAGAGGACTGGGTCTCCACATTCACTTCCACCGGCTCATCTCTCAGCGGTTCGGCCAATACCTCACTCTCTGTATCCACATCGGAAAGGAAACGCTCACTCCACAGCTTTCTCTTGGAGTTCACAGGTTCTATCACATCTTTCCCTGTAGGTCTTTTTTTGATGGCATCGCTCTCCTCTCTCTCTGTACTGCTGCCTCTAGAACCCCCCAAACGGCGCTCCGCCGTCGCCTTACTTTCCTTGGCGGAAGGTGTGCGTAAGTCGGTTCTAGTGGTTCTCAGAGGCACATGTCTCCTCTTGACAAAGGGCTCTTCCCCGCCGGGGGAGCGTCTTAAAGTCTTTTTATTTGCAGGGCGTTTAAATTTCTCTTGGGACCTCACAGGCACAGGAGGAATCTTCTCGCTCACCTCCCGGTTCTGTTTCAGGAGTTTAGCACGATGATGTAAATTAACGATGACCATCACCAGCCATTCGGTGAAGAGCACGTTCGGCATCATGGAGCTCGTATCGTCTATCTGTATCCAGACCGGTGGCTGTTTGTCTGGCGGGCTTGCATCCCATTGTCTCTTAACTTCCTGAAACATTCTCATGAGCTTGGACTCCTCCAGCCAGTCAGGATAAGTGACGGATGCAGCCGGCTTCCTGGAAACCAGTATCCGGTAGATGGCGTCCAGAGCGAGAGATCTGGTGAAGGCTTTTTCTTTTTCCGGATTCTTTGAGCCGGGAGGCCATGGCAGTCCCATCAGTATATTTTTGAGGGGTTCTGTAGACTTGTTCAAGAAATTCCAGATCTTTTCTTGGCCGTATTTGGTCAAATTATAGGTGGCGACCCGTGGCAGAGCGATACGAGCCACCACATATCCCCAGAGCTTGAGCATGTCACGTCGATCTAAAGTAGGCGGCAGAATTATATCTTTGATCTTAGTGAGTGGCATTTGCTGCATCTCGTCCCATTCCCTCAGGATCTGGTATTCCCTGGTCATTCTCCAAGGCACGTGCACAGCTTTCCCAGACCCTGAGATTTCCCCCTCCTTCTCCTTCTCTACACCGAGACGCAGAGTCGCAGTAGAAAGCGCGCTTCCGAGATCAGCCCTGTCTTGTCTCGTGGAATCGGAGGCTTCCGAATCATCCCGTGCCGACTTCTCCCCCTCACTTTGAAAATCCGTGTCAAAAGTGTTTAGCAAAAAATCAGGATTGATGTCGTCTTCTCCAGATTCAGGAACCTCAGTCTGTCCTAAATCCCCCTTCACCCCGGTCTCCAAATCACTGTCTTCGGAATCCTCATCGTCCGAGAGCAAATCCGAATCCAACTCCTTTGTCAGCAACCCTTCTCGGCTCCCTCTCTCTTCATCCATTCCTTCAGTCTCTAACTTTTGAGAAACAGAAACCGCAGATTTGGAAATAGCAAGAACAGGTCCGGTTTGCAATGACAAGTCATCCTGAGATGTGGATAAATCCTCTTTTCTAGGCTTTAAAGGGGATCTATCGCGAACATTTTCTCCAAATTCTGAGATCAAGATGACGTGCGGGTCACTTTCCGGGAATCGCGAGCCCCGTGCTTCCAAAGGCAATTGCGTCCTTAAATTTCTATAGTCTTTCTCAAGCTGCCTTCTAGAAGCTCTGAGAATCTTCAATCGTCTCCTCATCACGTCCACGCCTTCTCCAGTTCCTGTACGTCTCACCTCTATCTCAAGCTCTGCTTCCTCTTGTGTAATTCTCTGCCAATTATCCTCTAGAGCCCGTATCTGTGCGCCTAGTTGCCGCTCAGCCTGCTGTAGACGCACAACGGAGCCTGCATCTGTATGTACAGCAGTCACTGCCTCACTGTTTTGTTCCTGCTTCTCCCTTTCTGAATCCCCCATTTCCTCAGTTAAAAATCCCTGGATACTATTTGGGGGTTCCTGCAGACAGAATGGCTGTGGAATGCAATCCCCCTGATGTTTTAAATCACTCTGCTGCATGCTTTTTTCCAAAGAGGAATGCTTCTGCTCTTGTAAACAAAGCGTGAAAGCAGCCCCTCCCGGCTGCACTGAGTTCTGCTGTTGAAAAGCCTGGCTGGAGGGGGCTAGTTTTGCAGCATGTATCTTGGTAAAAATTGGGCTGCCTGAAATATTTTCCTTGTTGTCTGAGCCTTCAAAGTCATCCCCACCAGACTGTGAAAGAAAAGCCTCCCCTTTTTCTTTGTGGTTTGGAGAAAAAGGCTGCTGTTTCTGCTGCATTGTTTGCTCTGGCAAAGGCAAAATCGCTGAGTCATTCTGTGAAAGGGGGATGGGGGCAGCCACTTTCTCAAAGCTTTTCTCTAAATCCTGCTGGCTCCCAGCAATGTTTGTTACACTGAGGGATTCCCTGGAGTCCACTGTACAAACCCCACCGCTTGCAGGATCCCCAATCTTTTGCTGTGCCTGGAGAAACCCCTCAGAGTTTTCATGTAAACACTCACTGTGTGCAGCCATTGTCCTTGAGGCTTCTGTGTGAAGAGAAGGGAGGGCCTCTTCTTCTCCCTCGAATTTCTCAGTCAAACTTGGGGTCTCAGGATCCATCAAAGCACCAAAAGGATCCCCAAGCTTCTCTCTGTCCCCCCCTGCAAGAGGGGGTTCAGCATGCTCTACATTTCCAGCAAAATCCGACGTTTTTCTGAGGAGAAAGTGGGAGCTCCAAACAAAGCAGCTTCTCCAGTCGGTGGGCGGGGTTAGGGTTAGGGTTCGGGTTAGGGTTCGGGTTAGGGTTCGGGTTAGGGTTAGGGTTCGGGTTAGGGTTCGGGTTAGGGTTAGGGTTCGGGTTAGGGTTCGGGTTAGGGTTAGGGTTAGGGTTAGGGTTCGGGTTAGGGTTCGGGTTCGGGTTCGGGTTCGGGTTAGGGTTAGGGTTAGGGTTCGGGTTAGGGTTCGGGTTCGGGTTAGGGTTAGGGTTCGGGTTCGGGTTCGGGTTCGGGTTCGGGTTAGGGTTAGGGTTAGGGTTAGGTTTTTTTTTTTTAGGTTTTATGTATTTTTTATTAAAATCTTTCTACTTCAAAATTACTACAACCGAACGCAAAAGTCCGTAACAAACGTCAAACACAAACTCTTATCTTGCTAATACAATTTGTTTCCTAACTAACTTACATCTAATACATATATACACCTATAGCTAAAGTTCAATATCCTTCCTTATGTGCAATTTTCACAGTCCTTGCATTTGCAACTTGTAACATCTTTGTACCACCAACACAATTACGTAATGGCTGGGGTGCCATCAGCCATCCACGGCCAGAATTTCTTCCACTTTGCTGTCGGAAGCCTTCCTTTTTCCACCTCACTCAAAGTCTTTATCCTGCCCAGGATGAACTTGATTGCCTTGTGCAAGTTGTAAGGTGTTTGCAGTTTGATTTCCTCCTGCCTCTGAATGATCAGGGACAGGATTACAGTCAAATTTATCAGTCTGATGGTACTCCAGGGCGTCAACCAACGTTGCGTTTCATCAACAAAAGTCCCATCTCTATTCCTTTTCCTTCGCACCGGTTTCCCCGGTCCTCTGATTCCTCCTTCTGGTTCAATGCCCGAAACGATGCTTTCCCACTGCTGCTCCTTCAGCTCGGGCCAGTCCATTTTTCTCGCCAGTTCAGTCCAAGTGTCTCTGGCTCCCGGACACAACTTGAGAAAATGTTCATAAGTCTCTCTTTGAGGGGCCTCTCCTGTCAGCATCTGCTTTGCACAGCGTGCCCTTGGACACAGCTGTCTTTCTACGGGTAGCCAAGGCATCGATACCTTCAACTTGTAAATTTGATGGTAAAACCGCCAACGGATGTCCCACAGGCTATAGGGAACCCTCCTGTCCGTGAAATACGTTATGGGAAACTCCTGCTTTTTCAGGTAGTCCGAGAGGGCTACCTTTGTCTGG
This sequence comes from Varanus salvator macromaculatus, assembly GCA_023646645.1. Taxonomy (NCBI): domain Eukaryota; kingdom Metazoa; phylum Chordata; class Lepidosauria; order Squamata; family Varanidae; genus Varanus; species Varanus salvator. Next base: position 86,935,213 of record JAIXND010000754.1, read on the forward strand.
TTTTTTCCATCTGCGGTCTATAGCAATTGATGTCCAAAAGCTGCCTATACACATTCTCTTTAAGCATCTAATAGGCCCAGTGATGTCCTGGAGCCATTCGGCTTGCACTTTGTACCGTTTAATCTGAGCGTACAAGTCCCAGCAGAAATCTGGTCCCGTCAGCTTCGTCACCGCCGAGACGGCGCGTGGGGTCGAACCCTCCCTCCACCACTGGTGGAACCAGTCATGCCTATCCCAACGACGGGCAAAAATCAGGGTCCACGCCGGGCAGCCCACGCCCATCATTTTCACTTCCGCTTGCCGGAAGGCCCCAAAGTTAAAACTGAGAAACCCTGTGAGGAATTTGAGTGTAACAGATGGGAAATCCAGTCCCCCTTCCTCGACAGGTCTGTGAGCCACAGCTCTGGCGAGAGGGAAAGTGGCGCCCCCCATAGGAATTTAAACAAGAGAGTCTCTGCTTCTTTCATCACAGAGATCGGTGGCGGATAAACCACAGAGATATTGGCGGCCACCGGGACGACATACGTCTTAATATAAATTGCCTTTTGGTACACGTTGAGGTGCCATCTTTGCCATAAAGTAATTTTCTCCTTCAGTTTTCCATCCATTGGGACCAGTTAGTTTTCCATGCCCCACTCTCTTTAGTAAACCAGAGGCCTAATAGCTTAACTCGCTGTACCCTTTCTGGGCCTGCCCCTCCGGTCCCTTCGGAGGACTCTACCTTTGATACAATGAGAGAATCTTTCCCACCCAGGTCGATAACACAGCTTTTCTGATAATTCATCTGTGCTCCAGATGCTCTCCCATAATGTTCAAATATGAGTCTGGCCCGCTTCATTTCCTCTTCATCGTTCACCAAGAGGGAAACGTCATCGGCATGCACTACAAACTTGACCACGGCTCGTGTGGACTGGGGAATCCCTCGACCCAGTCCCGAGAGTCCCTCTTCTAATAGCAATTTGTATAAGACCATATCTATAACCAAGACATACAGAAGCGGGCTGAGGGGGCAACCCTGCCTGACCCCCGATTCTAACACAATTCTGTTCCCTCTGTGGCCATTGACTTGCGGGGTCACCGAGGCCTCCTTATACAGCAGCTTGACATACCGTACGAATCTGTGGGGCAGCCCTTTCCACTCCAGAGTAGCCCACAGAAATTCATGATGGACACAATCAAAGGCCTTGGTCTGGTCCAGCTGCATGATTTTCCCTTTCCACTTTTCCTCCCTGGCCAGCTCAAACAGCTCTCTGAACAAACATAAGGAATCTAACATACTACGACCCGGCACCGCACTGGTTTGACCGGGTACCACAATTTTCGGAGCGAGACGAGCTAGCCTTCCATTCAAGATTTTTGCTAAAATGCGATAGTCCACATTGGTCAAGGCGATCGGCCTCCAGTTCTTGACCAAAGTGAGATCGCCTTGTTTTGCGAAAAAAATTAGAGTACTCTGATAAAAGGAGCGAGAGAGTTTTGGTTGCTGCAACAAAAAATTAAAGACTTTAGTCATGGCAGGACCTATCCATGTCTTAAAAGCTTGTAAAAATTCCAGCCCAGGCCGTCCGGACCAGGCGCCGATCCGCTCTTTCCTTGCGTGATGGCCATCTGAACCTCTTCCTCGGTGATGGGTTTCTCTAATTCTCTCAAGTCTTCGTCTGCCAGTCCTTGGTGTATCACATTTAAGTCTTTTTGGGGAAGGCCGGCGAAAAAATTCTGTATCTCCTCCCCCGGATGGGTTTCTGCCGGTAGATCTTAGTAAAGTAACGTTCCACGATGTCCAACATCTCATTGGGACGGAGGGAAACGGCGTCATCCTCAGAGAGCCTCAGGCCCTTCATGCTTTCAAAGGGTGCTTGGGTTCTGGCTCTCACCCACTCGTCCTTGTCCAGCAGGGCCCCTTTAGTCCTATAAAGTTTGGTATTTCTCTTCTTTTGCCTCTACTTCATCTGGAAGGCCGCGATCACCTCCCTGGCACGCTGTAGGAGATGTCTGTCATACGGGAGCCCACGATTAACCCTGCCGTGACACTGGATGAACTGGTAAACCGCCTCCTGGTAAGTTTTCACCTCTTTACTGTTGATCCGGACTTCTAGATTCCAGCACCTCTTCCTGACGATCCGTTTGCATCTCTCCCACCAGGCCGCCAGATCATCTTCGTACAAGTCGCAGAGGGTGAGCATGTTAGCCAAGGTGGAGGCCAACATCTCCTTGTAAGAGATATTATTCAGTTGTCTCGCCGTGAGCCTCCACAACGGTTTTTCCCCTTGGATAAACTTGTCCCGTGCTGAAATCACAGCTCAACATAAGATGGTCTGACCAAGGGTGTCACGATCAAACTGCAGCGGTCTGTCTTGAGCTCTTTTGAGGCCCGTATTCTATCCAGCCTGCTGGCTCCCCTCACGTGGTAAAAGGTGTATCTGGCACCATCCACGGGAGAATACCTGTAAGTGAAGGCACGCCTACAAGTAACCGGAAAGAAATCCAAAACGTTGATGGCCTCTGTCGCTTTATCAGATAATCCATTCTCGATGAAGAAGCGCTCCAGCTCTCTCTCCTCCACCGTTAAAGGTCGCGCCGCAGATCGTTCCGTCGTTCGATCTTCATCGACGTAGGTCATCCTGTCCGACACGACCGCTCTGTTGTTTAAAGTCTCCGGCAACGATGACGTGCCTACGAGTATTGCAATAGGCTTTCAAGTGGTCCCAGAAGTCTCTCCGTTCATTGGCTTTAATCGGAGCATACAGTCCACACAACCGGAAAAGGAGTTTGTTTTCGCCACCATCCTCTCTCAAAGCATGAATGGTAAAGTCCACCACGACCAGCCTCCCAGGGATCGCTTCTAGCACAAAGTCCACCGTTAAACTTTTGGTAGCCCTAAATAATATCCCGACGCCGGCTTGATATTCTTCACCGTATGACCACACGGAAGGGCTTGTGTCCATAACCTTTGTGCTGAGCTGCGATCTTTTTCAGTGCAAAAATGGGTCTCCTGTAGAACATATATATCCCTATCCAATCCTTTCAGGCTAGTCAATATTTCTTCACGGCGTGTGACGTGCCTCATGCCGTTCACGTTCCAAGTTAAGATTTTTAAAGTGGCCATATTAAAATTTGAAAATTGAAAAATTGAAAACTTGAAAAATAGAAAAAAAACGAAATTGAAGAAAAACAAAAGGTCTATCTATTATTGTTATTTTTTTGTTGCAAGCTTTTTATCATGGATAGGCCCTGCGTAAACCACCTTAAATAAATTTAACAAACTGAACCAAAGGCATAAGCAACATACATCATTTTCTATCACTGTCATTATGGCATAATGTCATCGCTCTCTCTCTCTGGACTGTGCAGTACAATGTACGGTTCTTTTTCTACCCCCTCAGATGTACCCTGAGGTGTAGACTCTTCAGACTGGGAATCTGAAGGGAGAGGGGGAGGGGGAGGAGGGGGAGGGGGAAGTAATTCAAGATCTGGCACAGGGGTGATCAGAAAGTCAGGTGTGGGAACGGAAGAAGTGGGAACAGAAGTTGGTGAAGGAGAGACGGGTTTGTTCCCGCAACAGGAAGCGATGCGTCCGTCAAAGAGCCCGGTAGGCTCGTCTCGCATGTCCTCTGAAATTGCGTCGGGTCGCTCAGGTCATCTAATGATGCCACTGGTCTAGCTTCCCCATTTTCTCGCAGGTCTTCTTTGCCGTCATCTACCAACTCCTTCTGCTGTATTTCCGTCTCTCGCTGCCCCGTTCTCACACCCTTCCCTCTGTCCTTGTACTTGTCCCGTTTTTGCCTCTGTTCTTTGCTCCTTATTTCCTGCTCTGGTGTCCCTGCCCCTGCATCGTCTCCATCAACTCACTGGATTCCTGTTCTATTAATTCTGCCGATACCGTCTCCCTCTCCGCCTCCTCTTGTAAAACCGAGAACTTATTTTGCCCAATCACTTCTGCCGTGGAGGGTGCTTGGTCCGGTCGTTTCGGACTCTGACCGCTCCTCCCCCTCCCCCTCTGTCTGTCTATCACCTGCCAGTCACTTTGCACCTCTCGTCTCTCACCTTCAGGCATCGACACTTCTTTTCTCCTCACTTCACTCCTCTCTCGTTCCCCGTCGTCCGCCGTCATCTCAGGTCTCCGCTTGGAAGTCCCACCTTCTGCCCTTTGTTTCCCCATCTCAGCTTTCCTGCTCACTTGCTCAAAGCGTTTGGCATCTTGTCTGTTATAAAATGCTTTGGGGCACCAGAAATAGGTGTGTCCTTGTTCTCCACACAAGTTGCAACAGATGCTCTTGTGACACGTCCCAGTCGGGTGGCCCCTCTCCCCGCACCGGGAACAGAGGGGTGTGGTGCAGGTCCTCCTGTGGTGAGTATACGATCCACACCGAAAACACGCCTGCGGCTGGCCGCTGTAGCGTGTGACGCCTCTGTCCGCTCCTAGGAAAAAATATTTAGGGATTTTCCCTTCCCTGCTCCCTTCAGCATTAGCGTTCTTGAAAGACACGACGCACCGGTATTCTCCGTTCCAAAAACCCTCTTCAGTATACTTTTTGTCAGGACCCTTCAGCACCCTGGCATGCTTTGACACCCAGTACTCCACGTCCTGCGCCGGTATCGTGGTGGTTCTGAAAGCCACCGTCAGCACTTTCATATCTCCCCGAAAGAGGGGGATCATTTCAAATTTTTCCAACAAAGAAGGGTCGATCCTTTGTGCAGTCTTACAGAAAGACCAGAACATCCTGTATGCTTTTTCCGAGGCTAGGCAGACGTCCGTCTCTCTGGACCCAGTTAATTGGATCACAGCGACGATATCATTGATGCTGAAATCGAAACCACCTTCAAGCAGCGTGCGCTTGATCAAAACTCTCTGTAGATAGAGATGAGCCTCACTCTCAGGATCTTCCCCTCTGTATCGAAAACGCACCACGTAGCGCTTTCTGGGATCGCGTTCGTCCGACGCATCGTCTATAAACATGCCCAGGTGCTCTTCCTCCTCCTCTTCAAAATCGGGAGTTACCATCAGCCCTCCCGCTCGCCTCAGTGGACGCCTCACTCCTCCGTTTTCCCTGACAGCATTCGCATAGGTGGGGGGTTTAGCAGCCGTAGCCTGAGATGCTCTTCTCTCATCCTCGCGTTCTTCTGAAACACGTGACTCCATCGTTCCAGTCTCGGTCACCCTCTCTCTGTGTTGTCCCGTGAGACCTGCCTCAGAGTCAGGGGTTCGCTCCGGCGACAAAGTCGGTGGGTCCCAACTTCTTGCCCGTGCTGTTTTTTCGGCCCGGTCTGCTCCGTCGCGGTCCCCCGATCGACTGCCCTTTCCTTAGGGCGTGCGCCAAGCTCAAGCTCTCGACGTGGCCTGACCTCATGACTCGGAGTCACTTCAGGCCGCAGCGGCCAATCCGAAAGAGAGGACTGGGTCTCCACATTCACTTCCACCGGCTCATCTCTCAGCGGTTCGGCCAATACCTCACTCTCTGTATCCACATCGGAAAGGAAACGCTCACTCCACAGCTTTCTCTTGGAGTTCACAGGTCTATCACATCTTTCCTGTAGGTCTTTTTTTGATGGCATCGCTCTCCTCTCTCTCTGTACTGCTGCCTCTAGAACCCCCCAAACGGCGCTCCGCCGTCGCCTTACTTTCCTTGGCGGAAGGTGTGCGTAAGTCGGTTCTAGTGGTCCTTAGAGGCACATGTCTCCTCTTGACAAAGGGCTCTTCCCCGCCGGGGGAGCGTCTTAAACTCTTTTTATTTGCAGGGCGTTTAAATTTCTCTTGGGACCTCACAGGCACAGGAGGAATCTTCTCGCTCACCTCCCGGTTCTGTTTCAGGAGTTTAGCACGATGATGTAAATTAACGATGACCATCACCAGCCATTCGGTGAAGAGCACGTTGGCATCATGGAGCTCGTATCGTCTATCTGTATCCAGACCGGTGGCTGTTTGTCTGGCGGGCTTGCATCCCATTGTCTCTTAACTTCCTGAAACATTCTCATGAGCTTGGACTCCTCCAGCCAGTCAGGATAAGTGACGGATGCAGCGGCTTTCTGGAAACCAGTATCCGGTAGATGGCATCCAGAGCGAGAGATCTGGTGAAGGCTTTTTCTTTTTCCGGATTCTTTGAGCCGGGAGGCCATGCAGTCCCATCAGTATATTTTTGAGGGGTTCTGTAGACTTGTTCAAGAAATTCCAGATCTTTTCTTGGCCGTATTTGGTCAAATTATAGGTGGCGACCCGTGGCAGAGCGATACGAGCACCACATATCCCAGAGCTTGAGCATGTCACGTCGATCTAAAGTAGGCGGCAGAATTATATCTTTGATCTTAGTGAGTGGCATTTGCTGCATCTCGTCCCATTCCCTCAGGATCTGGTATTCCCTGGTCATTCTCCAAGGCACGTGCACAGCTTTCCCAGACCTGAGATTTCCCCCTCCTTCTCCTTCTCTACACCGAGACGCAGAGTCGCAGTAGAAAGCGCGCTTCCGAGATCAGCCCTGTCTTGTCTCGTGGAATCGGAGGCTTCCGAATCATCCCGTGCCGACTTCTCCCCCTCACTTTGAAAATCCGTGTCAAAAGTGCTTAGCAAAAAATCAGGATTGATGTCGTCTTCTCCAGATTCAGGAACCTCAGTCTGTCCTAAATCCCCCTTCACCCCGGTCTCCAAATCACTGTCTTCGGAATCCTCATCGTCCGAGAGCAAATCCGAATCCAACTCCTTGTCAGCAACCCTTCTCGGCTCCTCTCTCTTCATCCATTCCTTCAGTCTCTAACTTTGAGAAACAGAAACCGCAGATTGGAAATAGCAAGAACAGGTCCGGTTTGCAATGACAAGTCATCCTTAGATGTGGATAAATCCTCTTTTCTAGGTTTAAAGGGGATCTATCGCGGACATTTTCTCCAAATTCTGAGATCAAGATGACGTGCGGGTCACTTTCCGGGAATCGCGAGCCCCGTGCTTCCAAAGGCAATCGCGTCCTTAAATTTCTATAGTCTTTCTCAAGCTGCCTTCTAGAAGCTCTGAGAATCTTCAATCGTCTCCTCATCACGTCCACGCCTTCTCCAGTTCCTGTACGTCTCACCTCTATCTCAAGCTCTGCTTCCTCTTGTGTAATTCTCTGCCAATTATCCTCTACAGCCCGTATCTGTGCGCCTAGTTGCCGCTCAGCCTGCTGTAGACGCACAACGGAGCCTGCATCTGTATGTACAGCAGTCACTGCCTCACTGTTTGTTCCTGCTTCTCCCTTTCTGAATCCCCCATTTCCTCAGTTAAAAATCCCTGGATACTATTTGGGGGTTCTTGTAGACAGAATGGCTGTGGTATGCAATCCCCCTGATGTTTTAAATCACTTTGCTGCATGCTTTTTTTCCAAAGAGGAAAGCTTCTGCTCTTGTAAACAAACTGTGAAAGCAGCCCCTCCCGGCTGCACTGAGATCTGCTGTTGAAAAGCCTGGCTGGAGGGGGCTAATTTTTCAGCATGTATCTTGGTAAAAATTGGGCTGCCTGAGATTATTTTCCTTGTTGTTTGAGCCTTCAAAGTCATCCCCACCAGACTGTGAATGAAAAGCCTCCCCTTTATCTTGGTGGCTTGGAGAAAAAAGCTCTTGTTTCTGCTGCATTGTTTGCTCTGGCAAAGGCAAAATGCTGAGTCATTCTGTGAAAGGGGGATGGGGGCAGCCACTTTCTCAAAGCTTTTCTCTAAATCCTTCTGGCTCCCTGCAATGTTTGTTACACTGAGGGATTCCCTGGAGTCCACTCTACAAACCCCACCACTTGCAGGATCCCCAATGTTTTGCTGTGCCTGGAGAAACCCCTCAGATCTTTCATGTAAACACTCACTGTGTGCAGCCATTGTCCTTGAGGCTTCTGTGTGAAGAGAAGGGGGGGCCTCTTCTTCTCCCTCGAATTTCTCAGTCAAACTTGGGGTCTCAGGATCCATCAAAGCACCAAAAGGATCCCCAAGCTTCTGTCTGTCCCCCCCAGCAAGAGGGGGTTCAGCATGCTCTACTTTCCAGCAAAATCCGACGTTTTTCTGAGGAGAAAGTGGGAGCTCAAACAAAGCAGCTTCTCCAGTCGGTGGGCGGGTTTAGGGTTAGGGTTAGGGTTAGGGTTAGGGTAG